>JAWHQI010000404.1:1200000-1800000 GCA_033032865.1 Dactylorhiza incarnata | reverse complement strand
ATCTGGAGGATTCACGAGAGCTGGCTCTTCGCCAGGGAGTGTCGAAGGCTCTTAGGATGGTATCCCGGAAGCGGGGCTATGATGTTAGTGACCTCGGGTTTGATGACCTGTCAGAGGAGGAGGACCCTAGCCCTGATGAGGAGTGATTTCTTTAGCTGCTTGTAGCCGTGTTTGTCGGATATGGTTGTATCTCTTTGATTGTATTTATCGTACTTGTCATCTGCACGATCTTGTTAGTCTGGTTGTTAGCATCTGCATAGTTTGATTATTTTCAAAGTTACAGATGAGTTTGCGCGGGCTTGAGCTCGCGGTTTTTATAGAATAGGTGCGCGGATCTGGCATGCTGATTTTTTGCACGAGTCTGTCTCGAGGCTAAAATAGGTGCACGAGCCTGGCTCGCGGCTTGTATAAAATAGGTGCACGGGTCTGGCCCGCGGCTTTTTTGCACGAGTCTGGCTCGCGGCTTGGCCGGTGAATGTTTATATTCGAACCGGGGGTAGACGTAAGGGGGGCGGGCCCCTACGGTGCACGAGTCTGGCTCGCGGCTTTTTGCACGAGTCTGGCTCGCGGCCTGGCCGGTGAATGTTTATATTCGAACCGGGGGTAAACGTAAGGGGGGCAGGCCCCTACGGTGCACGAGTCTGGCTCGCGGCTTTTTGTACGAGTCTGGCTCGCGGCTTGGCCGGTGAATGTTTATATTCGAACCGGGGGTAAATGTAAGGGGGGCAGGCCCCTACGGTGCACGAGTCTGGCTCGCGGCTTTTTGCACGAGTCTGGCTCGCGGCTTGGCCGGTGAATGTTTATATTCGAACCGGGGGTAAACGTAAGGGGGGCAGGCCCCTACGGTGCACGAGTCTGGCTCGCGGCTTTTTGCACGAGTCTGGCTCGCGGCTTCGCCGTAAGGGGGGCAGGCCCCTACGGTGCCCAAGCAACGTTGAGGCAATGTGCCCAAGCAACGCTGAGGCGAGGTGCGTAAGCAACGTTGAGGCAATGTGCCCAAGCAACGCTGAGGCGAGGTGCCCAAGCAACGTTGAGGCAATGTGCCCAAGCAATGCTGAGGCGAGGTGCCCAAGCAACGTTGAGGCAATGTGCCCAAGCAACGCTGAGGCGAGGTGCCCAATCAACGTTGAGGCGAGGTGCCCAAGCAACGTTGAGGCAATGTGCCCAAGCAACGCTGAGGCGAGGTGGTCTTTTGAGCTGCAATGATTGATGAGAAGTGATTTGCATGGATCGAGATTCGCTGCTTGCACATAAAAGTGTAGTCAAATAGTTTGTGCCAGTCTTGTACATAAGATGGTAGTAAGATAGTTTGCGCTAGTCAAGGCTCGCGACTTTTACATGACAAGATGAAATAGAGTCATTGATAAAAGCGGCGCAGATTCTGCGCGTTCCAGGTGCGTGGGAGTGTCTTTCCTTCCGCCGTTCTGAGCTTGAAGGTTCCTGGTTTCACTGTTGCGGTGACCACATAAGGTCCTTCCCATGCTGGTGAGAGTTTGTCTTTCTGCGGGCCTTTCCCGGCTGCTTCAATGCTGCGTAAGACGAGATCTCCGACGTTGATTGGTCTGGGCTTCACTCTTCTGTCGTAGAACCGGGCCACACGCCTCTGATAGATGGCAACGCGCTGGGCGGCGCGGTCTCGAGTTTCAGAGATTAAGTCGAGATTTTGGCGGAGTAGTTCGTCATTTGTGCTGGGATCGAAAGTCAGTACCCGGATGCTTGGTACTCCGATGTCGACGGTGTTGGAGCATGCGTTTCGCACTCCTCCGGTTTGATAATAACAAAGTCCCGTTTGTATTTGATTCTATTTTTGTTAATGGTGTGCAGATAACAGGTATGCAATATTCACATTTCTCTTGGAGCAAAAATTGATAGTGGGAAAATTTCACTGTCGGAAAATTCCGACAGCCACTGTCGCCCAGGCGACAACAGAGAAGTTACAACTACTTCCCTCCACGGCAGATCGACGAAAGACAGTTTTGCGCTGTCGGAATTCCGACATCGATGTCGCCCAGGCGACAGCTCGACGGTTACACCACCTGCCCACGTCTCCACCCACGACCGACAGTTTTGCACTGTCGGAAAATCCGACATCGATGTCGCCCAGGCGACAGCTCCACGATTCCAGCAACTGCCCGCACGACGGCTCGACGACACGACAGCGGCAGTTTAGCGCTGTCGGAAAATTCCGACAGTCACTGTCGCCCAGGCGACAGTGAAATTCTATAAAATGGTTCCTTTGGTTCGTGCATTCTAAGCTTTTGAGAATTCCAGTCCCTTCCTGAGTGCATACGAACCAGAGAGCTCCAGAACCTCCTCAACTCCCATTTGTGCAAAGAAGGATTGAAGATTGAAGACGAGATCGGGCGCACTTCTACATCAACGATCATCTCGAGGCTTCAACAATCCATTCAGAGATCTGAATTTCTAGGGAGTTGTCTTTTTCATATTGTATTTTCATTTACTCATATTTCATTTTGTATTGGGAAAGAAATCGTCGTCTTACGTGCGGCGTCTAAGTCCTTGCGCGACTTAGGGGAAAATCGCTTCCTTGTGCGGAGCGTCCAAGTCCTTGCGTGGCTTGGTGGGAAATCGTGGCCTTGTGTGCTACGTCTAGATCTTGGGAAGATCTAGAGGATAGGTTTGGGCTTGATCTTGGGAGAGACAAGCGATAGCCTTCCGATCCTTGGGAGAAGGATTGGTAAACCAAAATTATTGTATTTTTATTATCATAATTGTGCCTTGATCTTAAGCATTGTTAAGATCATTTTTATTTGTATGCAAATTTCATGATATATAAAATTATGATCCTTTCACTAATTGCAAATTTGTGTGCTTAAATCTTTATCTTAGAAATTTGTTTTTGGTGTTATACAAAAATTGCATTGGTTTAAAATTATTTTTAAGTGACTTTTTTATTAAAGTAAATTTGTCTAAAATTATTAAGAAAAATTACAAATTTAAACACACCCTTATTCACCCCCCCCCCCCCCCCCCCCCCCTCTAAGGGCGTCATACGATCCAACAAGTGGTATCAAAGCGAGGTTACTCCAAAACGGTTTTACCACCGGGAGTAATGGCGCACAACGATCACGCGTTCGTTGAGGGGCAAGGAATTAGTAGGCCACCACTTTTCACGGGCACGGACTATAATTATTGGAAAACACGTATGCGTTGTTTTCTAATTGCTTTAGATATAGAAGTCTGGAATATGGTAGAAACTAGTTACACTTCTCCAACATTTGTTGTAGGAAATGTAACTATGGAAAAACCCAAAGACAAGTGGGATGATAATGATAAATTAAAATGCAAAAACAATGCAAAGGCCATGAATGCCTTATTTTGCGCACTAGATCGCATTGAGTTTAATAGAGTCTGTGCTTGTGATACTGCTTTTGATATTTGGAATCTTTTAGAAATTACTCATGAAGGTACTTCGCAGGTAAAGGATTCAAAGCTATTTCAATTGGAGTCAGAGTTCGAAAGATTCAAAATGGAGGTGGATGAAGAAATTGACACAATGTACACACGATTCACTAAAATCGTGAACGATTCAAAGGTGTTGGGTAAGGTTTTTTCAAATGGAGATTTAGTTAGAAAAATCTTAAGATCACTTCCCCCGAAGTTCAATCCAAAAGTGACTGCAATTTCTGAGTCACATGATCTTAAGACCTTACAATTGGAGAGTCTCATTGGGAATCTAAAAACCCATGAAGTGGAGTTGAAGATTCAAAGCCAAGAGTATAATTTGGAGCCCAAAAAGAAAAGCTTGGCGTTGAAATCTAAAAAGGAAATTGAGAGTGAGACTGAAGAAAGTGATGAAGATGAAGAAGGACTGTTTGTGAGAAATTTTAAGAAGTTTATGAGAAATCCGGAGAGGAGAAACTCATTTAAAAAGTTTTTCAAAAAGAAGGATTTTGCCTACCAAAAAGGCAAAGGAAAAATGGAGAATGAAGAGGAGCGTCCGCCACCGGAGTGCTACCATTGCAAGAAGATTGGTCATATCAGAAGCAAGTGCCCAAAATATCTGAAAGAGCAAAAAGCAAAGAGGCACGATAAAAGTTACAAGAAGAAAGTGTTAAAGGCAGAGACTTGGGATGATTCTTCGTCTGGTGAAGAAAGTGATCCCTCAACACAGGAGGAAGAGGAGGCTAATCTATGTTTGATGGCAAAAGGGAACATTACATCTGATGACGACTGCAGTGTCCAAAGCGACACTGAGGTAACGCCTCCATCTTATGATGAGTTATATTCTGAATTTATGAAAACATGCAAAGTTTTGGATAAAAGCTTAAAGGAAATTGATTTTTTAAAATCTGAAAATAAAGGCCTTTTAAAAGCAAATAAAAAACTATCAAATGAGTTGGAATCTATTGGGAAGGAGAAGGTATTTTGTCAAGAGTGTGATCATTCTTCGACAAGGATAAAAGAACTTGAAACTACTATTTCTAAGTCCGATCAAAAATTTGATCTACTTGTAAAAGAAAAAAAGGACTTAGAAAAAGTTGTTAAAACCTCTCATTCTCAATTAGAGAATTATAAGAAAATTTTTGCAAATAGATGTGGCATGATAGTAAAAGAAAATTCAATTTTAAAATCCAAAGTAAATGAGTTGAACATGGCAATTGGAAAATTTGGTGTTGGGAAAAAATCTCTGGATATGCTTTTAGCCAACCAATGCCATGGTACAGCAAAATTTGGACTAGGATACATTTCTGGAAGCTCTGGAGGCTGTCGGAAATTTCCGACAGCTACTGTCGGAACCGGCGACAGCTCCAGGTTCAGAAAACCAATTTCTCAAAATACAAATTTTTCTAAGTCCACACATAAAGATGGTTCCACCAGCAAGAGTCCAGAGAAACCATTGAAAAATGGTTCCTCACCATTCATTGTGTGTGCTAAATCTCATCGATTTGGTCACATCTCGGGCTCATGTTGGAAGAAAGGAAAAGCTAATGTTAAACAAATCTGGGTACCTAAGGCGTCCACCTATACAATGGGATTGACCACTTGGGTAACCAGATCTTTACTCTCATCATCTTTTTAGGTGTGCGTGCAGGCTAGGAACAAGGAAGACGTGTGGTATTTGGACTCTGGATGTTCAAAACACATGACGGGCGATAAATCAAAGTTCCTTAGCCTGGAGATGAAGAAAGGTGGAACAGTGACATTTGGAGATAATGGAAAGGGTAAAGTCAAGGGCATTGGAGTAGTAGGTAACACAGAATTTAAATTTTCAAATGTTTTATATGTTAAAGGTTTGAAACATAATTTAATTTCTATTAGTCAACTATGTGATAAAAATCTAAATGTTTTATTTGACTCTAGCTCAAACCTTTGCAAGATTATTGATTCTAAAACAAACGAAATCGTACTTACTGCACCAAGAATAAACAATGTCTATACGATCACTTTTCATGATTTATCTCATTCTACACTTAAATGTTTTATTTCAAAGAATGATGAACTTGAATTATGGCATAGGAGACTAGGACATTCTAGTGCTAAGCGCATAGTAAAGCTTTCTAAAAATAAAATAATAAAAGGTTTACCAAATTTGAATGGAAAGCTATCCTCATTATGTTCACCATGCCAAAAGGGAAAGTTTACAAAATCATCTTTTAAAAGCAAAAATGTCATTTCTACCACTAGACCTTTACATTTATTACATATGGACTTGTTTGGTCCAATTTCTACACAAAGTCTAGGAGGTAGAAAATATACGTTTGTTATTATTGATGATTATTCTAGATTTTGTTGGACTTTGTTTTTAAATTCAAAATCTGATGCTTTTGATGAATTTGTAAAACTAATTTCACGTATTCAAAATGAACTTGATCTAAAAGTAAAATGCATTAGATCCGATCATGGAGGAGAGTTTGATAATGAAAAATTTATTTCATATTGTAATGAATTTGGGATAAAACATGAATTTTCCGCTCCACGCACACCACAGCAAAATGGTGTAGTAGAGAGGAAAAATAGAACACTTCAAGAATTAGGACGGACTATGCTGTGTGAATTTAAATTGCCAAAATATTTTTGGGCTGAAGCAGTCAGTACGGCATGCTATATTATTAATCGTGTCATGATTCGTCCCACATTACAATTAACTCCTTATGAAATTTATTTTCAAAGAAAACCAAATGTATCTTACTTTAAAATTTTTGGTTGTAAATGCTTTATTTTGAATACAAAAGATAACTTAGGCAAATTTGATGAGAAATGTGATGAAGGAATTTTCATTGGTTATTCTTCAACTAGCAAGACCTATAGAGTTTATAATAAGAGAACAAAAATAGTTGAAGAATCTATTCATGTTAGGTTTGATGAGTTTGCTTCATGTGTAGAAAAGAAAACTACAGGAAAAGAAGATGAACCCCTTCCATCGGTGGAGAATGATGATGAACTTGGAGAAAATGAAGAAGAAAGAGAAGAAGAAAGAGAAGAAGAAAGAGAAGAAGAAAGAGAAGAAGAAAGAGAAGAAGGAGGAGAAGAAGAAAGAGAAGAAGAAAGAGAAGAATATGTGCCTCCAAGTGAATTGAGATTCTCAAAGGATCATCCAAAGGAGCTTATCATTGGAGATCCGCAAAAAGGGGTTAGTACTCGTTCATCGCTACATGTTTTATTTTCAAACCTTTGTTTTGTTTCTGAAATAGAACCAAAAGATGTTTCCACCGCTTTAAATGATGAATTTTGGTTTTTAGCTATGAATGAAGAACTTAATCAATTTGAACGTAATAAGGTTTGGAATCTTGTAGAACGACCCAAAAATCGTCCTGTAGTTGGTGTTAAGTGGATTTTCAAAAATAAAATGGATAATGAATCTAGAATTGTTAGAAATAAAGCCAGATTAGTTGCAAAAGGTTATGCACAAATTGAAGGGGTAGATTTTGATGAAACTTTTGCACCTGTAGCAAGATTAGAAGCGGTTAGAATATTTCTTGCATTTGCTTGTTTTAAAAGATTTAAATTATATCAAATGGATGTCAAAACCGCATTTTTAAACGGGTATATAAAAGAAGAAGTTTATGTAGAACAACCCCCTGGCTTTATAAATGAGAAATATCCAAATTATGTTTATAAATTAGATAAAGCGCTTTATGGATTAAAACAAGCGCCTCGTGCTTGGTATGATCGATTAACTCAATATTTGCTAAAGCACGATTATAAAATAGGAAGTGCTGATTCTACACTCTTCATTAAGCAAATTAATCATGATTTAGTTATTTTGCAAATTTATGTTGATGATATTATTTTTGGAGCCACTAATGAAGAGTTGAGTAATGAAGTAGTTGAAATTATGAAAAATGAATTTGAAATGAGTATGGTTGGAGAACTTTCATATTTTCTAGGTTTTCAAATTACACAAAAACATGATGGAATTTTTATATGTCAAACCAAGTATATTCATGATATGTTAAAAAGATTTGGATTTGAAAACCTTAAGCATGCAAACACTCCTATGAGTACTTCACTAAAATTAGGAAAAGATGAAAGTGGTGTTTCAATTGAACAAACCCTTTATAGAAGTATGATAGGGTCTTTATTGTATTTAACCGCATCTAGACCTGATATTATGTTTGCCGTTTGTTTATGTGCTAGATTTCAAGCTAATCCTAAAGAGTCACATTTAAAAGCGGTGAAACGTATCTTTAGATATCTCATTGGAACATCAAAATTAGGTTTATGGTATCCTCAAAATGATTCTTTTATTTTGCATGGTTTTTCGGATTCTGATTATGCGGGATGTTCCTTAGATAGGAAAAGCACTAGTGGCACTTGTCACTTTATCGGCCCTTCCCTTATTTCATGGTCGAGTAGGAAATAGAATTCTGTTGCTCTCTCAACTACCGAGGCCGAATATATTGCACTAGGTAGTTGTTGTGCCCAAGCACTTTGGATGTCCCAAACGCTAGAAGATTTTGGCATACAACAAAGTAGTGTAGAATTAAAGTGTGATAATAAAAGTGCTATAGACTTAACAAACAATCCCGTATTACATTCTAGATCTAAGCACATAGACGTCCGACATCATTTTATAAGGGATCACATTAAGAAGGGTAATATAAAAATCAACTTTATAGGCACGGAAAATCAACTAGCCGATATATTCACTAAGCCGTTACCGGATTCCCATTTTTCTATGCTTAGGCTAGAATTGGGCATTCTAGACATTTCACAATGAATATATCACAATTTAAAGCCTATAAAATAAAAAATTATTATCCCAAAACATAAACAATGTAAATACAAAAAGCCAAAATTATAAAAATCAAAACATTAAATTTCAAAAAAAAAAACTTAACAAAATTCAACATCATTAACATTACATCAATATTGTTCACATAAAAACAGTAGAACAAACTTAAGGATCAAGTTCTTTAAACCAAAACAGAAATCTAAGGAAGTTCACTGTCGCCCAGGCGACAGTGGATGTCGGAAATTTCCGACATCTCCCAGCAGCAGCAGCAACATAAAACTACTCTGAATCTTCATAACCAGCTCCGATGCTCTCTGGACAATCTTCTGGAAGTCCTCGTCTCACAGCTTTGCCACGGCGAGTCCGCCTCACCGATTGGCATGGCGGCTCTTCATCCGGAACTTGCCATTCTGCCTCCTCCTCCGGCGTTGGCTTCAACTTCAGACCTTTGACGAGAAACTTCATAAACTTCTGCATTCGACTACGGTCCTTTTTCACTTCCTTCTTGTGATCCTCTAACGAATCACGCAAATCATCAATGGACTCCCTTAGTGATCCTGCCCTGGAAATGGTCGGCTCTCTAATCTCAATTCCCGGATGAGATTTTCTCTACGGCTTCTTCCCCTTCATTGAACCCGTAAAATAAATCTCCGGATAACAATCATCAAAATAAGAATCTTGCACAATCCATCCATACTTCTTATAGAGTACACGATGAATTACCAACCCCATTGGCAGCGTATGAACCTTCACCCATCTTGGATGTTTCAGTCTGTACGTATACCTAATCTGGGAGAGTATGAAGTCTGCCACATCAAAAGGCTCATCCTCCATAATATAGTATGTAAAGAGGGTCAACTGCGCAGTAATGCTTCTTGTGTCTCCACTCTTCAACATCACTGAATTCCTTAATATGTCTTGGACTAAGAAAGCATCTGGAGTAAGTGACGTAACTTCAGTGGTAAGAGTTTTCTTTTGATTCCCATGTAAACTCATGTTTACTAGGGTCCAATCTCTATCCTTTCGATAATTCTCCACTATATCAGGCATATTCTCACTCATCACTAGTCCAAATTCCTCTCGTAGATCAACATGTGTTATTTCCACATGTTGACCTTGGATCTTTGATCTCACTCCTCCATCCAATTCAGTAACATTTGGGTCTTCCAAATGGTTATAAAATTCACGAATGAAAAAGGATGAAAACCCCTCTGGTGAGATTATTGAGAGAATACCTGCTTTCGCAAGACGATCATAAATATGATCATGCTTTGGCAAATCAAATTCAATATATTTGGCAACCCCAACAATAGCTTTCTCCACTCCAGGAAAAACTTGATATGAGCTATGTGCATCTTCCGACGTACTCTTTCGAGCTTTGGAGCTGGAAGCCATTCTGCAATAAAATACAAAATTTTTGATTAAACAAGGTATCACATTGTGCACTGGAACACTGTCGCCCAGGCGACAGTGGCTGTCGGAATTTTCCGACATCCCTCCAAAAGAAAAGTCACAAATCTATCACACCTAAATATTCTACCTACACAATACATCATATACTATAAAAAGAAAAGTCACAAATCTATCACACCTAAATATTCCACCTACACAATACATCATATACTTAGGGGGAGCATATATTTAGGGGGAGCATATATGTAGGGGGAGCATTCATTTAGGAGGAGCTTTCATCTCGAGATAGATTATTTATTAAGGAATATATATAATGTTAATTTTGTGCACACACCTAAGTTTAAAATCAACAATCTAAATAGACATGATTTCTTTTTATACGGATTTGTTATTATCAAAAGGGGGAGATTGTTGGAGCATGCGTTTCGCACTCCTCCGGTTTGATAATAACAAAGTCCCGTTTGTATTTGATTCTATTTTTGTTAATGGTGTGCAGATAATATGTATGCAATATTCACATTTCTCTTGGAGCAAAAATTGATAGTGGGAAAATTTCATTGTCGGAAAATTCCGACAGCCACTGTCGCCCAGGCGACAGCAGAGAAGTTACAACTACTTCCCTCCACGGCAGATCGACGAAAGACAGTTTTGCGCTGTCGGAATTCCGACATCGATGTCGCCCAGGCGACAGCTCGACGGTTACACCACCTGCCCACGTCTCCACCCACGACCGGCAGTTTTGCACTGTCGGAAAATCCGACATCGATGTCGCCCAGGTGACAGCTCCACGATTCCAGCAACTGCCCGCACGACGGCTCGACGACACGACAGCGGCAGTTTAGCGCTGTCGGAAAATTCCGACAGTCACTGTCGCCCAGGCGACAGTGAAATTCTATAAAATGGTTCCTTTGGTTCGTGCATTCTAAGCTTTTGAGAATTCCAGTCCCTTCCTGAGTGCATACGAACCAGAGAGCTCCAGAACCTCCTCAACTCCCATTTGTGCAAAGAAGGATTGAAGATTGAAGACGAGATCGGGCGCGCTTCTACATCAACGATCATCTCGAGGCTTCAACAATCCATTCAGAGATCTGAATTTCTAGGGAGTTGTCTTTTTCATATTGCATTTTCATTTACTCATATTTCATTTTGTATTGGGAAAGAAATCGTCGTCTTGCGTGCGGCGTCTAAGTCCTTGCGCGACTTAGGGGAAAATCGCTTCCTTGTGCGGAGCGTCCAAGTCCTTGCGTGGCTTGGTGGGAAATCGTGGCCTTTTGTGCTACGTCTAGATCTTGGGAAGATCTAGAGGATAGGTTTGGGCTTGATCTTGGGAGAGACAAGCGATAGCCTTCCGATCCTTGGGAGAAGGATTGGTAAACCAAAATTATTGTATTTTTATTATCATAATTGTGCCTTGATCTTAAGCATTGTTAAGATCATTTTTATTTGTATGCAAATTTCATGATATATAAAATTATGATCCTTTCACTAATTGCAAATTTGTGTGCTTAAATCTTTATCTTAGAAATTTGTTTTTGGTGTTATACAAAAATTGCATTGGTTTAAAATTATTTTTAAGTGACTTTTTTATTAAAGTAAATTTGTCTAAAATTATTAAGAAAAATTACAAATTTAAACACACCCTTATTCACCCCCCCCCCCCCCTCTAAGGGCGTCATACGATCCAACAGACGGGAATGACGGCTTCTGTCCCATAGCAGAGATTGTACGGGGTCTCTCCTGTTGCAGTCCTCTCCGTCGTGCGGTATGCCCATAGTACATTTGGGAGCGCATCCACCCATTGCCCCCCGACTTCTTCAAGACGCGTCTTTAGCCCTTTGAGGATGGTGCGGTTGGTGACTTCTACCTGCCCATTTGTCTGTGGGTGTGCTACGGCGGTGTGGCGGAGATTGATCTTTAGGTCATCGCACATTTTGGTGAAAGATTTCCCAGTAAACTGGGTGCCATTGTCGGCGATGATTGATGCTGGGATTCCGAAGCGGCAGATGATGTTCTTCCAAACGAACTGCTTAGCATTCTCTTCTGTGATCTTCGCCAGGGGCTCAGCCTCCACCCACTTGGTGAAATAATCAATTGCCAGGATGATGAATTTTCTCTGCCCTGATGCCAGTGATAGGGGGCCGAGGAGATCAATCCCCCATTGTGCGAAGGGCCATGCACTCTGGAGCGCGGTGAGCGCAACTGGGGGCTGGTGAGGTACGTTTGCGTGAAGCTGACAGCTCCTGCACTTCTGAACGAGCTCTGCCGCGTCTTTCTTCATTGTTGGCCAATAGAAACCTTGGCGCAAGATTTTTTGGGCTAGCGCCTTTCCTCCTAGGTGCTCTCCGCAGACCCCTCCGTGTACCTCTCGCAAGGCGTAGTCTGCTTCGCCGGCTGGTAAGCACTTTAGATAGGGACCTGAGAATGCCCGTTTGTAGAGTTCCCCATCTATGATGGCGTACGATGCTGCCCGCATTCGTAACCTGCGTGCTTCCAGGCGATCCTCGGGGAGGTGCCCCTGCTCGAGGTAAGCTCGTAGAGGGGTCATCCAAGAAGGTTCTTCCTCATTGATGGCTGCAATCTCCCACGGCCCTGGGATACTTGGGGCCATGATCTCTTCCACGCGGCGTCTTCGCGACTGATAGCTGGATGGTGAAGTTGCCAACTTAGAGAAGCCGTCTGGCACTCGTCCGTCCATTGGAACCCGGTGTGGCGTGCTCCCCGAAGAACTTTGAAGAAAGGGAGGTACTTGTCCCCCGTCCTTGACAGGAAGCGGGACAGTGCGGCGATCCTCCCATTCAGGCGTTGCACTTCCTTGATTGAGCGAGGCGGCGACATGTCCTCCAACGCCTTGATCTTCTCAGGGTTGGCCTCGATTCCCCGATGGGTTACCATGAAACCCAAGAACTTCCCCGCCGTCACACCAAACACGCATTTGCTGGGGTTGAGCCGCATCTGGAAGCGACGAAGAAGCTGAAAGCACTTTCCCAAGTCTTTCAAATGGTCGCGACGGTGGGCGCTCTTCACTAGCATGTCATCCACATATACCTCCATCGTCTCCCCGATGAGGTCTTTGAAGACTTTATTCATCAGTCTTTGGTATGTTGCTCCGGCGTTTTTAAGGCCGAACGGCATCACCTTGTAGCAGTAGACTCCTTTATCGGTGCGGAAGGCGGTGTGCTCCTCGTCCGCGGGATTCATTCTTATTTGGTTGTAGCCTGAGTATGCATCCATGAAGCTGAGCAGCTCCTGGCCGGCCGTTGCGTCGACAAGCTGGTCAATCCTCGGAAGAGGAAAACTGTCTTTCGGGCACGTCTGGTTCAGGTTGCTGTAGTCGACGCACATCCGCCATTTTCCGGACGCCTTTTTCACCATCACCACGTTTGCGAGCCACGTGGGATAATCTGCCTCGCGGATGAACCACGCCTCCAGGAGCTTTGTTACTTCTTCTTTGATTGCCTTTACTCGCTCGGGGGCGAAGTTCCTCTTCTTTTGGATTACGGGCCTGCAGGCGGTGTTAATGTTTAACGAGTGAAAAATGACTTCGGGATCTACCCCAGGCATGTCCTCCGGGCTCCAGGCGAAAATGTCCTCGTTCTCTTGCAGGAAGGTTGTGATTCTTTCTCGTTCTTCGGATGTCAAGAGGGACCCGATCTGGACAGTCCGGGTTTGATCTTGCTGGGAGAGCGGCACTTTCACTACTCCTTCGACGGGTGCTCCTCGCTGAAGGGTGGCTTCGTCTCGAAGGTCGAAGTTGTCGATGTTGAGGGCCGTCGCCCTTGCCGGTTGAGCTTGCTTCAGGTAACAAGTCCTGGCTGCCTCCTGGTTTCCACGAACGACTCCGACTCCGGCGGCGGTCGGGAACTTCATGGCTAAATGTGGGATTGATGGGATGGCTCCGAAGACGGATTGGAGCGGTCTTCCGAAAATCGCGTTGTAGGCGGAGCTTGACTCCACGACTACAAACTGGATGCTGTGAGTTATCTGCCTGGGGAACTCGCCCAGTGTTACCGGAAGGGTGATCATGCCCTGGACCGGGACGGGGCGATTATCAAAACCGTAGACGGGCCCTGCCGCTGGGCTGAGGTGCTGCTTGGTGAGGTTCATGCTCTGCAGAGTGGAGAGGAATAGGACGTCAACTGAGCTCCCGTTGTCGACCAGTATCCTTTTGACGTTGAAACAGGGATCCCCGATCCCGGCGCTGATCACGAGCGGGTCTTGGTGTGGCAGCCGTAATCCCTCGAGGTCTTCATCTCCGAAGATGATGGCGGCGTCTTGCTTTAACTTCTTATCTTAATGGCCTTTCTCTGGCCTAGCGATAGAGAGAATTTGCGCGGCGAGATTAGGAGACCCGGCTATAGTCTCGACTTGCCCTACCATCGGCATTCCAGATGCTGGGCCGTGAGGTGCAGGAGGCTGATCTCTGGGCTGCCTGGGTTGCTGTGGTTGATTCGGTAGCTGGCCTTGTAGGAACCTTCCAAGGAGTCCTTGCCTGACGAGGCGTTCAATTTCCTCCTTTAACCTCGCGCATTCTTCGGTCGTGTGTCCAGCTCCTCTATGGAACTCACAATACTTTGAGTGGTCGGTTCTTTCATTCTGGTTTAGTGGCCTCGGCCTACGGAATGCCGGATTTTCTTAAATGGCGTAAAGCACGTTGGTTCGCGACGTGTTGAGGGGAGTGTAATTCAATGGTGGTCGGGGACCCTGGTCCCTTCGGAGATCCCGACCGCGATTAGGGTTCCGGCGCTCTCCTGTACGCCGCTCTTCCTGCCTTCTGGGAGCTTGCTCCGATCCTTTCTTCCTCTTCAGACTTCCTTCGAACTGCTGGCGATGCGCCTCGATGGCTTCATCCGCTGCTATCTGTGCCTCCACTCGATGCACGAGGTCCGGGTAATTTGGAACTGTCTCCCTCATTAGAGCGGAATAGAAGCCTCCCGGGCGGAGCCCTCCCAGGAAAACACCGCGCAGAAGCTCGGGGTCGACCCCTGGTATTTGCCGCGCCTCAGTGGTGAAGCGACGGAAGAAATCTTTAAGGGTCTCTCCCTCGTTCTGGCGGATCCCCGAGAGATGAGAGGGATCTCGGACGATTCTTCGGTTGGCGACGAACTGATCTGTGAACCGTCGGGCTAGCTCGGTGAAGTTGTTGATGGATCCTTCTCGCAGGGAGTGAAACCAGGTGCGGGCTTGCTCCTTGAGTGTCGCTGGGAACACATGACAAAGGAGCTGATCGACAGCATTGTAGATCCTCATGATGGTGGTGAAATGATTGATGTGCTCCAGCGGATCCTCCGTTCCGTCAAACGACTCGATGCTAGGAAGCTTGAAGCCGTGCGGAACCGGATGGGCCAGGAGTTGCTGCGCCAAGGGGGAGCCGTGATGTAGAGGGCGGCGGGCGAAGATGCCCCGGCGTCCGACTTGTCCATACTCTTCAGCGATTACATCGCGGATCTCCTCGCGGGTGGGCCCTATTATGGCTTGGTTGATCCCTGCTCCTTGCTGATGGTACATGGGTTCTTCCCTAGTTCCTCTGCCAGGACGGGCTGGATGCGCAGAGCTGGCTGCATCTGAGTAGTCTTCTTCGTACATTTCTTCTTCGCGAGCGGCTTCCCCAAGGGGGGCGCGATTAGGGACCAAGGGAGGTGGGATGACCGGAGCGGCAGGTGGAGCAGGTGCTTCAAGGTTTCTGAGAAGAGCCAGCATTTCGGCTTGCTGTTCCTCTATTTGACGCATGCGTCCTTCTAGTGGGATGACAGGTGCCAAAGGGACCTCTTCGACGGGAGGTGCGTTGATGAGTGAATGGGATGGAGCGGGCTCAACGCGTCCTTCAGGAATGGAGCCATTAGTGGTGCGAGCACTTCTTCTCACCATTGTTGTCGGTCACGAGTATTGCCGCGAGGCGAATACTGTCTTCAGAGAACTTTTGCAGAGCTTGGGGAACACGTTTCCCACAGACGGCGCCAAACTGTTGCGGCTTCTCAACGCCCTCGGTAGACCGGTTTCAATTCTGTCCGTCTTAGCCCGGGCGGTCGAGTGCGCACACAGTCAGAATGTTGCAGAGGGAAAATGCTGAAAATGGTACACACAGATCTTTAGCGTGGAAAACCCTCCAAAGGGTGAAAAACCACGTGGCCGGGACGGTGCTGGCCGAAATCCACTATGTTGTGCTGTTACAGGGCTTTCTTGGAGAATGCGAGGGTGACAGGCCGCGCCTCGCTACAGTTGTGTGAGAGAGAGAGAGAGAGAACTCCATGGGTGACAGGCCACCACTTAGGAGTTGATTGCCTTGCTGTGCGTCTGGTGCGGCTGCGCGCTTGCTGGGTGAGCCCTTCACGGAGCGCCTTGACTTTGCTGCTCTGGTTCGGGGTGCTCGTTTCGAACGGCGTAGCACTGCTTCCTCGGCAAGAGGCTCTCGCAGGAAGAACCTGTCAGTTAGTAAAAAGGGATGGCGGAGTGTAGAGAGAGAAACTTTGAGGGAAGGAGGAAATGAAGAGAGAGAGAGAGTCTGGGAGCGAATGAGAGATCGGATCCAAATGAAGACCCTTGGGGGTCTATTTATAGGCTCGGGAGGTGGAAGTTACGGTGGTTACGGTGGTTATCGCGGATAACCACCAAATGGAGGGTCGAGATCGTTGGCGACGATCGAAGGGCCGCGATTGCGTGAGGCGATCGGAGGGCCGCGAGGGCCTCGGGGAGATCCGACGGTGGAGGGCGAGGGGTGGCGACGGCGGCGGCCGGCGGTTGGCGGCGGCCGGCCGGCGGGCGGCGGCCGGCCGGCGGGCGGCGGCCGGCCGGCCGGCGGCGGCGGCCGGCCGGCGGGCGGCGGCCGGCGGCCGGCGGGCGGCGGCCGGCCGGTGGGGGCCGGCCGGCGGGCGGTGGTCGGCCGGGGGCGGCCGGCCGGTGGTTGGCGGCGGCCGGCCGGCGGGCGGTGGCGACCGGCCGGTGGTTGCGATCCCGCGCGGGGCGGTTGGGATCCCGCGCGGGGTGGTTTTGGATCGGCGCGTGGTGGTTCGGATCCTACGCGCGGGAGTGGGATCCGGTGCGCGAAAGTGGGATTCGGCGTGTGGTGGTTTCGGGATCCGGCGTGCAGTAATGGGATTCGGTGTGCGTGAATGGGATCCGGTGCGTGGTGGTTACGGGTTTTCTCCATAAACAGGGGGAACCCATCAATGCTAATTTTTAAGATAAGAGAAAATATTTTGCAATATTATTTTAGAGATAAGAAATAAAAAAAAAAACTATAAAACATTCTGTCTCCTCTATACTATATCAAAGTTATTTGACTCTGTATAAAAAGTCTTAAGAAAAAAAATTTACTCTCTCAACACCCCTCTCTCTCTCTCCTCTCTCCTTATCACGCAAATATGTGCACAAAATACTTTAGATTATCTTATATGAGTACCATGAACTGGTATACAAAAAACTTCACGCGCGCGCGCACACACACACACGAGTGTGAGTGTCAGTGCACGTGATCAAAAGACTTTCTGCCTTCGACACGATGCGACAGCGATCGGGACCTCAGCCTTGCTCGACTCTCTCTCCCTCCAAGAAATGCAAGAAAACTATATATGTTAATTTGTCTGATAATTTTTTTTAGTAAAGTACAGTATTTCTGAAATAATTGTTTTAAAATAAAATATTTATCATATCTTGACAACTATGTTGGAGGACGGTTCTAAGTCTATGAGGGAGTAGTTTTCTCTCGGTCTCCGTTCAAATTCAATGATATTATGTAAATATCATAAGGAATGAAAAAAATAACATGAGGAGATATCATGATGATTTACATGTGACTGTATGTTGATTTTTTTTAATGAATTATAGAATATGAAGTGATTAAATTTAGAAAAATGGTAATGTAGATATTTTGAATGTTCCACCAAAGTCATTTTTTAAATTTTAATATAGTATATATGTATATATAGTGGGGTAAATGGATTTTTCAATATTTCTATATTCCGGTAAGATTATGTTTATGGAGCAGTGCATGCCCTACAGAAGAGTTTGTTTTTGTATAGATTAACGCTTTGCCGCCGCAATGCTTTGAGATTTGCGTCCATTTATTTAAATATTTAATGTAAATGTTTGTGGTCTTCCTTCATCTCTACATGAAAGCTGATTATAACTTAATTATCTTCTTAGTATATTGAATCTTTGGGCAGAGCCCATGCCCTTCATCCACTCAACACTCCATTGGGACAAAATATATCTTTGATTTCACTGTGCAATTCAAGGAGAAATGCTTTGTTTCTCAGATTTAAATGTGTTGAATCAAGGACATCGGTGGTTATAGCTATCTAGGGACTCCAAATCAGGGGTTTGCGGTGGTTTATACTTGATCGAGCTCCTTTCAATCCTTTCAACACGCTCTATCATTTGCAGCCGAGAAGTAAATTACTCAAATTATCGGATAAGAAAGTAGAAAGAGGATACATTAGATAGATTTCATTGTTAATACAATACCTCATTGCATCTTTTTTTTTCAGCCAACAAGAGATGTAACATCTAAAATTCAAGGGTTTAATCAGATATTCAAACCCTGAGATATTCGGCAAATAGAGCTGGCTCAAAATAATTCATGATTGCCTTGTGTGTGTGTGCGAGAGAGATATTCGACAAATAGGGCTGGCTCAAAATTGTGTGTTTGTGTGTGTGTGCGTTTATTTAACCTTTTGTATGACATTAGTAAGTGTAACCGTAATTTGAATGTAAATATCATCAAACGTACGTAGAATGTAAAAATTCAATGAGTGCGACTATAAATCTCATAGATGTAAATCCAGTAGTCTACTCTCTGTTGATCGAATAGATACATGCGGGATCCGCTCTTTCTTAATATTTTATAAACATTTAAGCGTGTGAAGGCCCCTCATAGAAGATGATGACATTTAATTGACTTAGGACTCAGTTTAGCGCTCCGTCGAGGTGGCATCACGACGCGGGACGGATGTGAGGCAAACAGGCTCCGCGGAGAAGCGAAATTCGGTGAGACCTTCTGTTCAAGATGGAACTAGAGCTACAGCCTGTATGTTCCTCCCCTCCTCCGTCGCACATCCGGCATTAGGCGGATTGTCGAACGGGCCCCGCATGGTTTAAATTGTATATCAAAATGAGATCTAATAGTGCAAAAGACAGAGGCATGTGTCTTTTGACTAATTAGATGCTTCTCCCTAAAATACATCAAATCATTTTCTTACTATTCATTCACTCACTTTCTTCCTTTTTTTTTTCCAAAGCATGAATGCTTAATATTTAGCAAAAGCAAACTTCATTATTCCATCTTTGCTTGACAAAAATACAACTTTTTTATGTTTAGCAGAGCATCTCCCTCAGATAGTTCTTTTGGTATGTCAATTACTAAATGTGTGTGAGATTAGGATGAGGTCCCCTCAACTCTACTTTAATCTCTTGCAATTTGGTCCTGAAATTTTATAGTCGTGTCATTTTTATTATTTTGATCATTATCGGACTTCATTTTTAGTGAGTTTCAAAGGCTAAAAAAAGTCTCCAGATGAGAAATTTAAAAACTATCTTGTCACAACTAAAATTTTAGATACTAATTTGACATTCACTTGAAATTTTAGATACCAATTTATGATATCACCTTCTTAGAAATAAAAAAAGAAAGAAATATATTATAACTAAAATAAAATGTGATAACTTTCCTAAAATTAAAATCTAAAAGTATATTTCAAAATTAGTCTATGTAATTATGGCTTTGTTTTAGGAGATTTGAATTCCTCTCGTCGAGCCAATGAATTTTGACTACTTACACGTTAAAAACGGTGTCTGAATGAGGGAGAAATGTCTCCGAGAAGATTGAGATTATTTTCAATTTTTTTACGAGAGGAAAACGATGCTTGACCCCCCTTTCTACGAAGCCGCCTCCATCAATCTCCCCTTTCGGCGCCCAGCGACTCCTGCTCGCTACTCACGAGATCCTTGTTGATCGAATCCGCTCAATCACTCGCGTGTGTCGTTCTTGCTGGCCGCACGGGGAAGAGCCGTCGTTTCTTCATGAGCCGCCCGCTGCTCGTTCCATCGAGCTCAACCCCTTTTGGGAAACCGTGTCAACCCATTAGTCGACCCACAATTTTCTATCACGGACGCACTACCACCGCGACCCATTATAGCTCCACCGGCCCCTGTTCTGCCGACCTTGTAGAACTACTTGTTACAAGCATAATCAGGGATAGTAGGAAATTTAATAAAGCTCAGGTCATTCGATCTGTTGCAGCCTTGTAGGATCCGCAGAAATCCAGCTCATTTACTACTTCACATCGGGTAAAAACTCACTTCTATTGAAATTTTTGTTGATTTCTCTATGCTCAATTTTTTTATTGCAACAAATTCATTATTGTTTGATCAATTTTTCATTGTAAATGTAATTTGTATATTGGAATAACATCTATATGATTATTTGTCTCTTTTTTGTTTATTAAAAATAGAGGGTCTTTTTATCAAAAATGTATTTTTATATTTAATACATTACAAACAACAACAAAAACACTCAAGCCTTTATCCCACTATAGTGGGGTCGGCTATATGGATCCTTCATCGAGCTTCTACCATCTTAGTCGAGCTTCTCGGCTCTTCTCTGCAATTGGTGCTACTCCTGTCTTATCCCTGATACATTCATTTCTAATTTTAACCAGTCTCGTGTGTCCACACATACACGTAAGCATTCTCATCTCCGCAACTCTCATTTTTTGCTTATGTACACAATTCACTGTCCAACACTCAGAATCATAGAGCATCGCTGGTCTAATTGCAGTACGGTAAAACTTGCCTTTAAGTTTTAATGGTACTTTACGATCACAAAAGATCCCTGACGCGCCTCTCCACTTCAACCAACCCACTTTGATTTTATACTTAATACACTATATTAAAAAAATTTGCTTCATCTTTTGATTGGGCCCCCCCTAATCAAAATTCCTGGATTCGCCCCTGCCTCCAATTCATCATTAACGCTATCATTCTCAACGCTCCAACTCTTACGAAACAAAAGACTGTAGAACTTCGTAGCATTATTATCACATACGAATTAATGCTATATAAGTAATTTTGGATTAATCATCAGTTTGATGAAAGAATTAAACAGGGCTTAGTAACAATCAATAAATAGTTTTAATAAATAAACAAATAAAATAATGTAGCGCAGAACACTTTTTCCCACATAATATAAATAAAAACGGAAAATGGGAAAGTAAAAGGACAATAAAGACCGGTAGCGGCCAATTAAAACCACCCTCTGCGTAGCCAGTGAGGCCTCCCTCCTCCCCCGCTCCCCAGTCCTCCCGCCGATGTTGAAAAGACATCGAAAGCAGCTGCGAGCTAAAAACCACTGCCCCACTGTAGATGTTGAGGAGCCCAAAACAAAACAGAGATCCTCCATGAGATTTGAAGCATGAGGAAGTAGAATAAGGAGGAGAGGAGAGGAGGAAGAAGAAGAAGAAGAAGAAGAAGAAATGATGATGGATTTCTCCTCTCTTTACGATCCTCTGTTCTGCGAAGAAGATGAGTTTGAGGTAGAAGAGACTGAGCAGCTCGCATTGACTGAAGCACAGGAGCAATGGGAAGAGGGAGATGAGGAATGGGCGGAGGCACTCTCCTCTCTCCTGGCCAACGAGGCGGAGACATATCCGGAGCTCTCTGCCGCCGCCGGAGAAATCTACATCAGCGTGGCGAGGGGGTCTGCCGTGGAATGGGTGGTGAAGACCGGTGGCCAGCATGGCTTTTCGGTTCAGACAGTGCTCCTCGCAGCCAACTACCTTGACCGCTGCTTTCTCGCCGCCAGTGGCGGCGGTTTAAGGCTGCAGGAAGACAAGCCGTGGATGGGGCAGCTCGCTGCGGTGGCGTGCCTTTCTCTTGCGGCGAAGGTTGAGGAGACTCGAGTTCCCCTGCTTCTTGATCTCCAGCTTCCTCCTCCGGCGAAGGAGATGGGGTGTGTATTCGAGAACAGGACTATTCGGAGAATGGAGCTTCTCGTGCTGTCAACCCTTCGGTGGAGAATGAATCCCGTCACTCCTCTCTCCCTCGCTCGCCGCCTTCTCCGGAAGATTCCGGCCAGGGCCGGCAGCTGGCAAGATCTCATTGCCCAGTGCGAGGCCTCTTTGTTGGCAGTTCTAGCCGGTGGGTAGCACACATTTGGCATTAAGTTAAGTTTTACTTATCAGCTATCTAAAAAATATAGTTTTTTTTTTGTCAATGTCAAGATTGGAGATGGATTCTGTATCCACCATCAGTTTGGGCAACAGCGGCTCTGCATGCAGTGCGGCGGCCGGGGGACATTGCCGGCTCTTCCCCGGAAATGCATCTTACTTTGGATATTCTCAACATTTCCAAGGTCCGTCGACCCTCTTCTCCTCCTCCTCCATGTAGACTTCTCTTCCCCTTTCTAAGCTTGTCCTGTTCAGGATAAAGTGGGAGCCGCCTGCCGTCTCATTCAGGAGCTCAGCTTCGCCAGCAATGGCTTCGGTGGTAAACGGAAACATATTTATTACAGCCAGTCCGGTTCCCTTGGCTGCCACTTTTCTTCCGGAAGCCCGAACGGTCCTGTCGGGACTTGCTTCACCTGCGAGAGCTCTTCGAACAGTGCCAATTCGTCAGCAACGATGTCTTCTTCCTCGTCTTCCTCTTCTTTCCCCGGACAGCCTCCATTCAAAAAACCCAATGTAAAACAAAACAGAGACAATGGCGAAGGCAATGATCAGCTTGCGATCGACCATGGAGTCCTCGCCTGAATCTCGTTGATCTCATCCAATGGGGGAGAAGAGATAGATTTTGGGGGTTTGGATGTTGCAGGGGAGAAAGAAATCGGATCCTGCTTCTGCAATCCTACTTGCAGAAACCATCAATTGCGTTCCAATTTTTCGAAACCATAAATGCGTTTACTACTATGAAGGCTTCATGAACTGGAAATAGTTAATGCCCCGCTATCATATGGAGTTGTATACACTGGAATGAAGAAGAGAGAGAGAGAGAGAGAGAGAGAGAGAGAGAGAGAGAGAGAGAGAGAGAGAGAGAGAGAGAGAGAGATGGAGAGAGAGAGAGTGTGTAGTGAATGATCAGGTTCTTCATGAATTGAAGTAACTTTATTAGTTAACGGCTATTATTTTCTTTCCCCGGTTTGTATTATGAATTATTTGATATGACATGAACTTCTGCCTGCTCTCCATTGACCAGTCTTTTACTTATGTAAGCTTCACGTACAGAGAGTGCAGTTATTATAGTTCCCGTGCACATTGCACAATCGTGTTCTGGCACGCTATGCAACTGAGGCTCTGTTTGGCACGGTGGTGGCGGTCATGAATGCGGTGGTTGTAAACCGTCGTTCGTGCACGCCCAATCTCACCTAAGGAACTTCTTCCAAATCTAGTTTTCTTTTCTTGGCGGTCTTAAATGTCGTAATGTCAAACATGTATATTTGGACGGTGGCTTTTTTGTCCAAACTCACCGGAGCAAAAACGGCGCGTCAAACTGAGCCTAGATTGTATGAGCAATGTTATAAGCACACCAGTTTTGGCTATCGCACGCCAATTTCTATGAGTTATTGCGCGTCTTTTGAAAATACGCCTTGTACATGCATTATAGGAAAAGTGTTCAACACTAAAATTATAGATCTCTTCGAGATCTACAACTTTCGTGCTGAACACTTTTCCTAAAAATGCACGCACAAGACGTATTGTCGCCCTGATCGTAACTATAGCGAATTTTTGAAAACACTTTTCCTAAAAATGCATGTACAAGTCATATTTTAAAAGGCGCTTAATAACTCATAGAAATTGGTGTGTGAATAGCCAAAACTGATGTGCTTATAACATTGCCCTTATAATATTATATGCATATATGTCTTGTGTTCATTTGATGTTAGTTTTGTTGGAGCATGACCTAGCTGAGTTTACTTATCCCTGTCTTCTATTGTAGAACCTCACTATTTTATTTATAAAGAATAAATAAAGTAAATAATTAATAAAAATTGAAATATATTTCTATTTGTTATCCGGTTATCCCATGACTTGCGGTCTTGCGGAAGGAAAATATTTCTTTTTAGATATAAAATCACCTATATTTTATTAGGTAATATAAGAAGTTAATAAATAAATAAAAAAGACTTTGAGAGTTGATAATTACATTTAGGTCTATATCAATCTTTTTACTAATAATTTGCTAAGATATATAAATTTGATATCCTTCGTGTTTGACGCATAATTTGTCAAAATATAGCTGTGATCTTTATTCTTCAATTAGCGGAAAATTTATCGTATATCATAGATGGCCCCAACAAATATAATTGTAGAGCGAAATGGCATACATTAAGATCAACAAAAGGATCATACGTTTTGCACGTGTCATTGATCCCCAATGTATTGAAGAAATATGTGCGATAACTAAATGTTAATTTACGATACTAACCTCAACATGCAATTTTAGGTCTCCCTCACCACCCTCTTGCATAACGTGGCTTGTTTCTTGTTATCTTTGCTTCTACACTCGTTCGAGTAATGACTATGATCGCGACGTGAGTAACATTCAACATAAGAATTATCGTTTATAACTTTACCCCGAGATCTTTGCTATGATTTACTTTGATCATCATTCTTATTGAATCTCACAACATGGTATCAATTGTAGCTGGGGGGTTCCAAAACGAATCGAATAGTTTTTCAATCAAATACAAATTTATCATAGAATGCAGATATTCGAATTCCGAGACGGATTTGTTCGATTATTTGAATTCAAATTTATTCTGAAATCCTGAATTCGAATTTGGATTTGGGTTTGGATTCGAATTCGGGTTTGGAATCGAATTCGCTTCAAATGATGTACCAAACATACTTTGATCGGACTGTCAAGATCAACTTTATATACGATATAGATATTCTCATTATTCGTGAATCTAGCTAATAGAGATAATATTATTCTGATTCGGATTAAAATACCACTTGAATTTGAATTTAGATTAGAATTTGAAAATTATGAATCTTAATCGAATTCACAAATCAATTCCCGAATCGAGCAACTCTTTAATTGAGTATAAATATCTCATAGAATGCAGAGATTGAGATTCATTCGATTATTTGAATTCAGTTTAGTCATGAAATCCTAAATTTGAATTTGTATTCATATTCTGGTTTGGATTTGAATTTGCTTCAAATAATGGGCCAAATAGACTTTGATCGGACTCTCAGGATCATCTTAACATATGACATAGATATTCATATTATTCGTAAATTTTGTCAATAGAGATAACATTATTCTAGGTTCAGATTAAAATGACATTTGAATTTGAATTTTATTCAAATTCAAATTCAAAAAATATGAATCTTAATTGAATCTTCATAAATTAATTTTTGCATTATTCACAGAATATTTGGTTTGCGAACAATCCTAATTGCAGCCATCAAAATATCACTAGTATTTATATTTATTGAAAAGGGAGAGAGATTATGAAACATAATCTAATTTATGTATTTTTATTCTATGAATTATAAGCACAAATCTATTTTTGTAATAGAAGTACCACATCTTTTTGTCGCCTAACAATATGCTGATAAAATAATGTAAATAGCAGAATAATAAAACATAATAGATTTAATAAAGCATTCAGAATACAAATTCAGACTATAAAATCATAATATCTCTAACAATTTCTTGACCTCATTTTAAGTAACAAATTATAACAAAATTTTAGGTCCGTTAATTAAATTAAAAATAACAAAGTCAGCTAATAACCTAATGAACTAAATTTAAAATAAATTAAATGTAATATTCTCATTGTCTCAACAATCAACCACTTAAAAATGATTTTAAATGTAGCAAATCTAAATGACTGAAACCTTGTCTCACAATTTTTAGCATCACATGAAAGGTTGTTGCGGTGGGAAAACAATGGTTGGACTGGAATTGTGAGAAAAATAATGGTAGAAAAAATAGTAGAAGTAGAATGAAAATGTAGAGCTACGAAATGAGATGTACGAAAACACGAAAAACTTATTTTTGCTTTTCTGAAAGTTGATGATTCCAAACTTTTCAAAAAGTCCATAAAACATTTTTTTACATAAGCATTTTTTTCATCACTGCTAAACCAAATGCTTGCAAAACAGTTTTAACCCTGAGAATATATATAACTTTTATCACTGCCACCATCATCCCAAACAAAGCCTTAATTTGACTCTCGAGATTGAATTATCATTAATTGATACACAGATTGAAATATGATTGCACCTGCGTGCATGGATCTATTACGGTGCCGACTATCTCATTACTATGCGGCCTTTAATTTCTTTACACCTACCACCCGTAGAACTCAACTGCGTCTCCGGTCTTAACTGGAGAAATAGGTAGTACCGCTAACGCACCAGGCTTTCCCGCCCGTTACCCATCGGGTCATCCATTTGAAGATCATGTGCTCCAAAAAATCCTCGCAAAATGGGCCGACATTTTGAATAAAGTATTCTGCATTAAAAATAGGGAATTCAAAGATGAAGGGCCAAATATTCTCCCGCATTCGTTGCGTTAACTGCATGATAAAATTTTCCCCTTAACTGACCTTCAAACCCCCTCCCAATCCAAAGCTGTTGAAGTTGAAGTGAGAGTGGAGGGGGCGAGTAGGTGCAGGCGAGTGGAGCTTGGTGCTGGTGCTGGTGTTGGGCGAGTGGAGGTGCTGTTGCTGGCGAGTGGAGGTGCCGGTGCTGGCGAGTGGAGGTGCCGGTGCTGGCGAGTGGAGGTATGGGTGCTGGCCGAATGCTGCCTTGTTGGGGGCTGCCTTGTTGGAGGTTGCCGAGTGGAGCAAATGATAGAGGGGCGAGTGCACCTTAACTTGGAGCTGGGTGAGTGCAGGCGCCGAGTGGAGCAAGAGGGGGGCTGCCTAGTGTGGGCTGCCGAGTGGAGTTTTGTGGGGGTCTTGAGGTTGGCGAGTGAAGCTTTGATGTTTGCCGAGTGGAATGTTGGAGAGGGAGGTGTGCATGTGTTGAGGTGTATGCCCCCCCCCCCCCCCCATCATCTCTCCTATATTTGTGTTTCTTATAAATACCCCCCCCCCCCTAGTGTGTGTAGAAAAAGCGAAGAGAGAGACAAGAGAAGAGAGAGAACTTGTGAGTGGGAGTGTGTCTACACCCCAAGAGAGTCCAACCCCAACCCGTACCTCAGCGAGAGGTGGAGAGTGCACTGTGAGGTGAAGAGTGCAGGGTTGAGTGTGTTGTGAAGTGGAGAGTGCGTTGACAAGCTCAACGACACTAAGTGGAGAAGCGGACCTTGTCCGCGACAAGTTTTTTTTATATATCTCAGCTGACGTGATTCAAGGTGTATGCACCTTATAGTCAGCTTCTCTTTGTAAATTGATTGTCTAGCTATAATATAGCTCTCTTTGTTAATTGTTGGTGTACTTGATTGGTAACAGCACGAAAATTTAACATGGTATCAGCGGGTAGGTTGGTGAAGCGAAGTGTGCTATCAAGGTTCAAGGTTGATATCCAAGATGGAAGGCGGAGGAGGTTATGCGAGAGGACTAGGCATTGAGCTGCTCACCCAGACCAACTACAAGAAGTGGAAGTCATGCATGGAGAGTTACCTGCTTGGAGAGGACCTATGGGAGGTCGTTGGAGGAGAAGAGCACGCATAAGTTTTTCCAATTGATGACAATGGTCCAGCTGTGAGAGCTTGGAGGAAGACCAACGCCAAGGCAGAGTTCACCTTGAAGAGAGCTATCTCTCCTAACTTGTTCGATCACATCATGGGGTGCAAGTCTGCGTCAGAGATCTAGAGTGCCCTTGATGGGTTATTCAGCAAGAAGAACGTAGCGCGGCTACAGTTCCTGGAGAATGAGTTGGCGCGGTCCACTCAGGGAGAGTTGTCGATATCCACCTTCTTCTTGAAGGTGAAGAACTTATGTGCAGAGATCTCGGCCTTGGATCCTGACGAGCCGATCTCTGAGGCGAAGCTGAAGAGGCACATACTCTGAGGTCTGCGAAAGGAGTATGTTCCATTTATCACGTCTGTGCAAGGATGGGCTACTCAGCCCACCTTACTGGAGCTAGAGAACCTACTGTCGTCACAGGAGAGCTTGGAGAAGCAGATGGCAGGAGTGTCTATCTCAGGGGGGAGATAGCGAGGCGTTGTTCTTAGGCAAGAGGAAGCCTTGGGACAAGAAGAAGAAGAACTCCGTAGATGGACCTTCAACGTCCTCTCAGGGAGTTAGGGAGAACTTTCTCCCCCCATATGACCAGAGGAGGAGACCCCTCTGCTTTGCCTGCAAGAAGTATGGGCACATGGCAAAGGAATGTCGGTCTAATCTCAAGGTCGGTCATGTTGCTGAGAGAGGTGGAGACCATCAGAGAGGTGGAAGAAGAGGTGGAGGAAGAGGCGGAGGTCACCAGGGTGGTGAAGGCGGAGACAACTGCTTCTTGGCTGAGATGACGGCAACGTCCGTCGATGCTTTAGCCTCCGTCAGCTTTGAGAACGACTGGATAGTGGACTCCGGTTGCGGGCACCATCTCACTGGAGTTGTGTCTAAGTTTGCCTCCTTGAAGGCATATGGTGGAACTGATGCTATCATCACGGCGGATGATACGGTGTATCCAGTTGAGAAGGAAGGGATGATATCCCTGGGAAGTGAAGAGAAGACCGTGACACTGAAGAGTGTGTATCACGTGCCGGGCATGAAGAAGAACCTCTTCTCAGTTGCGAATGCAGTGGATGCAGGATACCACGTGCTGTTCAGACCGAAGGAGGTGAAGTTCCTGAAGAACCTGTCTTCAGTTGATGCTGATGTCACGCTCACCGGGAGAAGGGTGAAGGACTTGTACGTTCTTTCTGCAAGTGCCTATGTGGACAAGCTGAAGACAAATGACAGCACATCGATCTGGCATGAGAGGCTAGGTCACGTAGGGATGGACAAGTTGAAGATGATAGCGGCGATGGGTCTGGTGTCTGGCCTGCCCAATCTCTCCTCTTGCGGCGACGGTCATGTGTACGAGGGCTGTCAATTTGGAAAGTCACATCGACTTCCATTTGACAAGTCAGAGACCAGGTGTAAGACACCTCTTGAGTGCGTGCACGCTGATGTGATGGGGTCATGCGCCACCCTGACCTATGGAGGAAACAAGTATGCGTTGGTCTTGGTGGATGACTACACTCGCTACACGTGGGTTTACTTCATGAGGGAGAAGGCAGAGGTGTTTGAGAAGTTCCAGGAGTGGAAGGAACTAGTGGAGGGGAGGCTGAACCTGAGGGTGAAGAAGTTAAGAAGTGATAATGGGGAGGAGTTTACCTCTAACTCTTTTAACTCTTTCTGCATGAAGTTCGGCATCCAGCGAGAGCTCTCATACGACCACACCCCTCAACAAAATGGGGTCGCAGAGAGAAAGATCTGCCATCTGGTGGAGACTACAAGGAGTTGGCTACATGCCAAGGGGATTCCCAAAGCCTTATGGGCGGAGGGAATGATATGTGCTACCCATGTGATCAACCGACTACCTCTGAGTCCCAACAGGATGGTGTCTCCACACCAACTCATGTTCGGGGAGAAGCCAGATGTGAGTCACATGAGCATGTTTGGCTCTACCTGCTTCGTGCACGTTCCAGAGGCTGAGAGAACCAAGTTGGAGTCGAAAGCGGGGAAGTGTGTCTTCATCGGCTACGACGAGAGGAAGAAGGGATGGATGTGCATGAACCCACAGACCCACAAGTTCGTCGTCTCACGCGACGTGGTGTTTGACGAACTGATCTCATATCAGGGAGTCTCTTTTGTGCTGCTGCTGGAGAGTGGAGAATCATGCAGGGAAGAAGAAGAGAGAGTCACTGAGGACTCTATGCTGGAGTTGGAGGTATCTCCAAGTGCCCCATCGCCATCTGGCTCAAGGGGAGCATCTGGCTCTGGGGGAGCCTCTGGCTCAGGTGGAGCTTCAAGCTCTAGAAGCAGGGGGAGCACTGCTTCAAGAGAAGTTGAAGGAGGAGCTGGAGAGGAGGAGTCTACCGGAGTGGTAGAAAGTGGCCAAGCCTTGAGGAGGTCAAAGCGGACCATCGTCCCGCCTGATCACTATAAGGAGGGGAACTTTGTGAGTTTGGTCTCTTGCTTCGTCGCAGGACCACTCGACGAGAGGGAACCTGCCCACTTTGAAGATGTTGTTGGCACTAAAGAGTGGGACGTGGCCATGGATGAGAAGATGGAGGCCCTGAAAAAGAATGAGACATGGGACCTTGTTCCCATGGTGGAGGGCATCAAGCCTGTAACCTACAAGTGGGTGTATAAGGTGAAGAAGAGAGCTGATGGAGAAGTGGAGCGGTACAAAGCTAGGCTTGTCACTCGAGGTTTCTCACAAACCTATGGAGAGGACTATGAGGAGACGTTCAGTCCTGTGGTGAAGATGACGTCGGTGAGGACGGTCATTGCCCTAGCAGCGTGTAGAGGGTGGAAATCGTGGCAGCTTGATGTGAAGAATGCATTCCTATATGGATAAATTGACAGGGATATATTCATGGTGCAACCACCTGGATACGTGTCCTAGTCTCAGCCGCGTCATGTCTGCAAGCTGAAGAAGGCCCTCTATGGGTTGAAGCAGGCGCCGAGAGCCTGGTATGAGAAGATTGCAGAGTATCTGCAGTTCTGTGGTTACGATGCCTCAGACTCAGACTCTAGCATGTGTTGTGAAGAAGAGTGGAGATCTTCACGTGCTAGTGTTGCTGTATGTCGACGACATGATCGTGACTGGGAACAACGGTGAAGAGGTCGCGGCGCTGAGACAGCAACTAGGCATACAGTTTGAGATGAAGGATCTTGGTGAACTGCACCATTTCCTTGGACTTCAAGTGGAGAAGAGAAGTGGCGGGCTGCTCATGACCCAGAAGGCGTATGCCGAGAAGATCGTCGAGAGATTCAGCATGAAGGAAGGGAAGAGCAGCTCCGTTCCATTGGAGGTTGGGTTGAAGCTTCGGAAGGAAGAAAGGACGATTCTTCCTGATCCGAAGATCTTCCGGGCACTGGTGGGGAGCCTTATCTATCTGACCATCACAAGGCCGGACATCGCCTTTGTTGTCGGCCGAGTGAGTCGGTACATGCAGGAGCCGCGGAAGCCTCATCTGGAGGCAGCTAAGGGGATACTGAAGTATGTGAAGGGGACCCTTGAGATGGGGTTGCTCTATGGAGGGAGGACCGACTTCAAGCTGCATGGCTACACAGATGCAGATTATGCAGGTGACGCTGATGACCGCAAGTCGACATCAGGTTACGTGTTCATGTGTGGAGCCACTGCCATCTCATGGTGTAGCAAGAAGCAAGACTTCATTTCCCTTTTCACCACTGAGGCTGAGTACAAGGCGTCGTCCTTAGCAGCTCAGGAATGTGTCTGGCTGAGGAGGCTGATGGAAGATGCGGATGAGAAGGTCAGCGGACCTACTGTGCTGCGTGGAGACAACGAGAGTGCTCTGAAGCTGGCAACTAACACAGTGTGTCATGCAAGGACAATGCACATAGAGATCGAGCACCACTTCATCCGAGAGAAGGTGTTGGGTGGCTCGCTTGCTGTAGAGCACATGCGGAGTGAAGAGAACATGACGGACATCTTCACAAAGCCCCCATCTGCGGGGCCGTTCAAAAAGCTACGCGCTCGCCTTGGAGTTGTCCCTGAAGCTCACTTCAAGGGGGAGTGTTGAAGTTGAAGTGAGAGTGGAGGTGGCGAGTAGGTGCAGGCGAGTGGAGCTTGGTGCCAGTGCTGAGCGAGTGGAGGTACTGATGCTGGCGAGTGGAGGTGCTGGTGCTGGCGAGTGGAGGTGTTGGTGCTGGCGAGCGGAGGTATGGGTGCTTGACGAATGCTGCCTTGTTGGGGGTTGCCTTGTTGGAGGTTGCCGAGTGGGGCAAATGATAGAGGGGCGAGTGCACCTTAACTTGGAGCTGGGTGAGTGCAGGTGCCGAGTGGAGCAAGAGGGGGGCTGCCTAGTGTGGGCTGTCGAGTGGAGTTTTGTGGGGGTCTTGAGGTTGGCGAGTGAAGCTTTGATGTTTGCCGAGTGGAATGTTGGAGAGGGAGGTGTGCATGTGTTGAGGTGTATGCCCCCCCCCCCCCCCCCCCCCCCCACCATCATCTCTCCTATATTTGTGTTTCTTATAAATACCCCCCCCCCCCACCTAGTGTGTGTAGAAAAAGCGAAGAGAGGCAAGAGAAGAGAGAGAACTTGTGAGTGGGAGTGTGCCCACACCCCAAGAGAGTCCAACCCTTACCTCAGCGAGAGGTGGAGAGTGCACTGTGAGGTGAAGAGTGTTAAGGTATATTTAGCACGTGTATCATATGTTAAACGGAACCCTAACGGGTCCGTTAACGGGTCGTCGGGGATTTAGGGTTACGCCTATAAATACCCCCGCTGGGGGCAACGGGTAGTTCATTCCAAAATTGATGTTCACTCGGATGCTTCGAGCACCGTTTCATTCTCGAAGTTTTCTCTCGTGAGCGCCTAAGCCCCCCTCTCCCGATCCCGATCAAGCGGTTTTCTTCCTCCTTCCGTATCGTGTAATCGCTACTCCCGATCGGAAAATCGCTGCACTGCTTCCCGTCAATCGAAGAAGAACGACGTTTCCTATTTTCGTGGGTTGCGAAGGAGCCCTTGCTACTCGACTGTGTCTTCATCGCGTGCAGGAAGGGTGGAGAAGGAAGAACGACAACATCGCCGTTCGCCGTTGGCCTGCGCCCTAGCCGATCCCGCCGCTGTGCTTTGTCCCTGCTGATCGTTTTTTTTTTGACGAAGAAGATCGCCGCTCCCACTCAGAGATCCCGTCGACCGCAAATCTAGGGCAGAGGAAAATCGCCTCTGAGTTCTTTTCTCGCGATCGACGACGCTCCCAATCGACTTGCGATCCCGGTGTGTTTCGATCGCATTTGCCGCTGACCCAACGATCACAAGTCGCTGCCGATCCCTGTTCATGCAGAAGTCGCCACTCCTGCTCAGCGATCCAGTAACAGTCGAGGAAGAAGATCCTGTTCCTTGCAAGGAGAACTCAGCCGCCGTTCTCCCTTCCCACTACTACCGTGGCGTGTTGCGTCGCCCAGCGCTGTCGCCGTTGGAGTTTGCCCGCAAGGAGGAGTGCAGCGCCGCCCTCCGTCAATCCCGCCGGAAGAGCCGCGTAACTGCCGCTGTTTCGTGGGATTCGAACCGCTATCGCCGGGCGTTAGCGGTAACGCCAGGCGATAACCTCCCCTGCTGCTACCGCCAGGCGATAGCCTTTTTTGCTTGTGGAGATCCGTTCTTCCGTGTTTCAGCCGCCACCTCCAGATGGCCTCGCTTTCGAAGAGCAGCAGTCTGTCCTCTCCTGTGCCTCGCTTTCGAAGATCGCAGACCTGGAGAATCTGGTGGCCAAGCTCAACAGTGAAAGTCTCTCTCTGCCAGATGGGTTCGTTGCTGGTGCCATCATCTACAAGCTCCCCTCAGCATGGTACTCTTTCAAGACGGAGATGTATCGCAAGAAGACTCAGGTCAGTCTGAAAGAACTCAAGCGGTTCATCTACATTGAGGATGAGAATCGGACGAGGCATGTTAAGGAGGTGGTGAGCAAGCAGCAATCTGCTGCTAATATGGTCACACACCCGAAGAGGAAGCCTCGATCTGATCGAACTCGACCTCCCCCCAGTGCACCCGCAGTCGTAGACACCAGCAAGAAGATCAAGAAGTTCAAAGGCAAGTGCTACAACTACAACAAGTGGGGTCACTACGCTTCTGAGTGCAGGCAACCAAAGAAGCCCGATGCTAACCCACCAAAGCCTGATAACAGAGCACACATGCTCCATCAGACTGCGCCCTCCCACTTTGTTGCTAAAGTTGGGAACGTTCAGGCCAGTACTGACTGGTGGTTGGATTCGGGGGCGACCTGCCACGTCTGCAACAACTCCGCTCTGCTGAAGGATGCCACTCCAGCCTCTGAGACAGTTACAGTGGCAAATGGAGCCACTGCTGAGGTACTCCAGACCGGGACCGTGGATCTGCTACTCTCTTCAGGTACGCATTTAACTTTGAAAGATGTTAAATACATTCCTACATTAGCTGCTAATTTAATATCGATTAGTTTGTTAAGCGATGCGGGTATGTCCTTTAACATTAGTGGTGGTAGGGTGACCTTAATGGTTAACTCACATTATTTTGGTTGTGCGTACGTAGTCAACGGGATGTATCGTCTGAGTCTAGCACACGAAGTAGTTAATCAGGTTAGTTCTAATTTGATTGATCCTAAGACTCTACACGTAAGACTAGGACATGTCAACTATAGAAAACTACTCCTGCTAGCTAGAACTCACAACATCCCCTTAGACACTAAAACCAAATTCGACAAATGTGAGATATGTGATCAAACTAAGATAACTAGAACACCATTCAGTCAGGTGTCTAGGAGTACACGTTTACTAGAGTTGATACACTCCGACATTTGTGACTACAAAAATTTTGTCACACGTGGTGGTCGGAAGTACCTGATAACATTTATCGACGACTTCTCTAGATATACTCACATCTATCTCTTAAAAACAAAAGATGAAGCTTTTAAAAAATTTCAGATTTTCAAAAATAGGGTTGAGAACCAGTTGGATTTGAAAATTAAACGACTTAGGAGTGATCGAGGTGGCGAGTACGTCTCGGGTGCGTTTAGGGATTTTCTTACCAGCAATGGCATAATACCTGAAACCACTGCCCCTTCTTCGCCCCAGTCAAACGGTATTGCCGAGCGGAAAAATAGAACTTTAACAGAAATGTTGAATTCTATGTTGTTGACTGCCGGTATGCCTGCCGCTTATTGGGGAGAAGCAGCCCTCGCGTCGAATCATATCTTAAATATGGTTCCTCATGCTAAATTGAAGCAAACCCCGTATGAGCTTTGGTTTCAGAGACCGCCCAGATTTGATCACCTCAAAACCTGGGGTTGTATCGCCTATGTTAGGATACCTGACATAAGGAGATCTAAGTTAGGACCTAAGACGAACACTTGTGTGTACCTAGGATGTGCGGTGGATAGTGCTGCAGACCGATTTCTAGATCTCTCTACCAACTCGGTCATTGAGTCTAGAGATGTTGTGTTCTTTGAGGATAAGTTTCTTAGAGATAAGAACTTGACTCTTCCCGGTCTGCCAGACACCAGCTCTGATACCCTCGTTGGGACGGAACTACGACTCCCTGACACTGAGCCAGTTTACACTAGTGCCCTAGAGTCCACTGGGCTATCTAATAGGGAACGTGTTCCTAAAAGCTTCGGTACAGATTTTGTGACTTACCACGTTGAAGCCGATCCATCCACCTATCAGGAAGCGATGCGATCCAGGGATTCCTTGTTATGGAAAGAAGCCATTGATGATGAGATGCACTCTCTCATGGAGAACCACACTTGGACATTAGTTGACCTACCCAAAGGAGCTAAAACCATTGGGAGCAAGTGGGTTCTTAAGAAGAAACTGCATCCAGATGGGAGTATCGCCAAGTACAAAGCCCGTCTAGTCGCCAAAGGCTTCACTCAAGTGAATGGGGTTGACTACTTTGATACATACTCACCTGTTTGTCACATTGCAACGATCAGGGTTCTTCTCGCAATTGCATCTATTGAACGTTTCGTCGTTCATCAGATGGACGTTAAGACTGCATTTTTAAATGGAGATCTAACTGAAGAGATCTACATGCGTCAACCTGAAGGGTTTGTCGTACAAGGTCTAGAAACCAAGGTCTGTAAGTTGATTAAGTCACTCTACGGATTGAAGCAAGCACCAAAGCTATGGCACGAGAAGTTCGACATAGATGGAGATGATCTGCTGTTTGAGTAGACCGACCCGTCACCTGTTTTAGTTCTGTTTTTCAGATTACTGTTCTTGCTTCTGCTTTAGCTTTTGCATGTTTGGAACCTGTTTGAGTTTAGATGTTTGATCTAAAACTCTTGTTGCTTTTAATCTGAAACTCATTCTGTCGTTATCTAACTAATATGTTTTGTTTAACCTGTTATATGATACAATTGCTACAATATAGGAGGAGAATGTTAAGGTATATTTAGCACGTGTATCATATGTTAAACGGAACCCTAACGGGTCCGTTAACGGGTCGTCGGGGATTTAGGGTTACGCCTATAAATACCCCCGCTGGGGGCAACGGGTAGTTCATTCCAAAATTGATGTTCACTCGGATGCTTCGAGCACCGTTTCAAAGAGTGCATGGTTGAGTGTGTTGTGAAGTGGAGAGTGCGTTGACAAGCTCAACGACACTAAGTGGAGAAGCGGACCTTGTCCGCGACAAGTTTTTTTTATATATCTCAGCTGACGTGATTCAAGGTGTATGCACATTGTAGTCAGCTTCTCATTGTAAATTGATTGCCTAGTTATAATATAGCTCTCTTTGTTCATCGTTGGTGTACTTGATTGGTAGCAGCACGAAAATTTTAACAAAAGCTTGGTCATCTACTTAAACATCATTGCTCGCATCAACAATCTTTCCTCGGAGACACCAGCGATTAATCTACCTGCTATTCTGAGAGAAATATTACAGCTCTGTGTGCGAGACAAAATTTGACCGTAAAAATTGGTAATCCAACGGTTGAAATTCAAACTGGAAAATATAATAGTCGAATTTTGTCGATTGTAAAATTACGGCTGTAATTTTCATATTGGACTTCAACCAATGGATTATTGATTTTTACGGTCAAATTTTCTCCCGCACACAGAACTGTGTGTGTGTCGAAAGCACAAAAAAATTTAGCACAAATTTCTGGCACCGCTGGTGGAATACTAGGATTAAGTGGTCAGCTGAATTAACTTTTTTACTTGCTGCTTACCAATCCATGAACGGTAAATCTGCGAGAATTCTACTCCAGACCACGCGATTCACAGTATAGTAATCACTATCCAGAATTAGAATGTTGTCGACCAGTCAAAACAGTTTTTTTTATATATAAATGGCATGGGCTGCGGTTATCACTGATGCCCACCGACAAAAACCACCCCGTCGGAACAGGTTCCCAGCGGCAGAGGGCGGCGCCTCCTCAGCTGAGATCCAAATGCTTCAGGCGGGCTTCCCTCCGGCAGCCTCCATAACACACCTACCACTTGGGCTGTGATTTCCACAGTCCCTTTGAAAGTTTGGATTATGTGCCTAGCTCGGCCTGTCTCTTTTCCCGCAGCTTGACACGTGGAATCCAGCTGGCAGTCATTTATCATTGTCGATCTCAACAGCATAAGGACATCTACTTTCTCGATCCAGCACATAAAAAGTCGTCGTCGTCGCAAGGGGAAGAAAACAAAATTTGGAGAAATAATTTCTTTTTAAAATAAAAAATAAATAAAAAATAAATAAAAAGGAGAATCGTGGCCATCGAATCGGTGAGGGAGCGCATGGCTTTGAACGGCGAAGGAATTAAGGAGCTTTACAAAGGGTTTTGTTCCCTCTTCCCGCCATAGCAGCACTTAAAAAGCTCCCTATTTTGCGTTGCGTTTGCCTGCTTTTTTTTTTCTTCTCTTCCGCAACGGCTGACACCGTCAACTTGGAATAATATATGATGATGTCAAACAAATCTTTTGACCCATCTCCTCTACTCTCTAGTCTACAGAAATAAATTATAATATGTGTATATCTATACTATTATATAAATTAAAATATGACTCATTCATAATACTTTAATTATTCTTTCAGTTTAAAATATATTATTCACCTCTTTTTTCTCACCTTTTTTTTCTCTCTCCTCCCCCCCCCCCCCCAATCTCTCCCACTGTGATTATATATATATAAATATATGAGTGATAGTGCACGGAGAGCCCCTGTGTCCCACGTGACAGTACTATGTTCAGTTGTTCACCTACGGCACGCACTCAATCATATTTATTTATTTTTCCTTTTTTTTCATTTATTTTTATAAATTTTAAAAAATAAAATATTATATATTTTATTTTTAAAATATATAAATTTTATAAAATATTTTGTATTTTTTCCATTTCTCTCTCTATTTCTCTCTCCAATTCCGCCACCCTCTTTCTCCTCACTCTCCATCTCTTAATTGTGGGCCTCACTCCCCCTCTCCCCTCTCTCCCTCTCTCTTCCTCTCTCCTTATTTATTTCTCTCTCTTTATCTCTCCAATTCAAAGATGCCGCCCACTTTTCCCCCCTCTCTCTCTTAATTGTGGGCCTCACTCTCTCCCCCCTCTCTCCCTTTCTCTTTCTCTTTCCTTATCGAACGATCGATATTAATTGACTGGGCATTACACCGATAATGAGATTTCTTCATATATTAGTATAGATATATATATATATATAATATTTTGTTTACATATATATATATAATATGTTTTTTTTTAATTTTATTTATATAATGATATTATTTCTAAATTATTCTCTAGAAATAAATTATAAAATATTTGTAATGTAATTTTTCGGAACAAAATACAAATGTTTAGAAATACATGAAATAAAATACAATAAAAAATAAAGTAATAAATAGAGCCTGGGTAAGACGTGTGATCACTTCCGGCCCTAAAGAAGTTGCATCACCCTCCGACAAGGGTGTTGAAACCAGAGAACTGGTCTCGACGTTCGAAAAGGAGATGCAGTTGACCCTCACTTGACCTGAGCGAGACCCTTGACCAGTCACTAAGAACCGAATGACCTAACCCTTGGGAAGCACCCAAATCCACAAACAGATCCCTTAAGCTGCAGCGCGGAGGTCCCACCACGTACCCAGAAGCTCTCAAGGAACTTCCCCTACTAAGCCAATGCTGAGCCTGGGCACTTTGGAGGGCACTGGAGATCTCCTCACCGTCCACCTTCAACAACATGGGGAGGGGAGGGGTAGTGCTTGCTCACAACACACACGCGAGGGAGGGGGGGGGGGGGGGGGGTATCAACAACCCTTCCCAAGGTGCCCATGGGGGTCTATTTATAGGCTTCCCAAAAATTAGGCTGCGGATAGCCAAAATTCTACTATCCGCAGCCCAACAACCAACCCGAACAACCGAAACAGGAGGGGGGGCGAGTGGAGCTTGAGACGTCCACTCCCCCCTTGCCGGGGGTCGGATGAGTGGACCGAGGTCCACCGCCCTGAATGGGTGAGTGGACCTTGCGGTCCACTTCTCCCACCGGGCGAGTGGACCCCAGCTGCCCGGGCGAGTGGACCTATGGTCCACTCGCCCCCCCAGGCGAGTGGACCATAGGTCCACTCGCCCACGGGCTTGGGGCGAGTGGACCATAGGTCCACTCGCCCACGGGCTTGGGGCGAGTGGACCCCCCACCTTGGGCGAGTGGACCCAAGGTTCACTCGCCCAAGGAGATCTGCCCCCCCCCCCCCCCCCCCCCCCCCCCCGGGCCATCTCTTTTTGGTCTTGACGACCTCCGTTGGTTCGGTCCGCTGCGCAATGGTCACCCTCTCTACCGCGACATTAACTGCGTCGGGTCACACCGACTCGAAAAATATGAGGGTTGTACACAATCCCTGCTCTTTTCGAGCTTTCCGCAAGCTCGGAAAGAAGGTCCAACCCACCTATTGAACGAGTAGGTAGGACCCTAGAGCGATCCATGGAAGGCCCTGCCAACGGGATGCTCCTGCCGAGTTTTTCAACTGAACCTAACGTTGGGGCGGAACGCGAACCTTTCTCCACTTAACAACCCTCCTATGAGCCGAGCTCAACTGGAGGTGGAGAAAGCTCAACACCTTAGGTCGAATTGAACTTGACCTGAGGTGGAGAAAAACTCAACACCCTTAGTCGAGCCGAGCTCGACCTGAGGTGGAAGGCAAACATTTCTCCACTTAACAACCCTCCTATGAGCCGAGCTCAACTGGAGGTGGAGAAAGCTCAACACCTTAGGTCGAATTGAACTCGACCAGCGGTGGAAGGCGAGAACTCCACACCTGCCAGGGAGTCGAGCTCACCTGGTGGGGGAGGGAACTCCACACCTACCAGGGAGTCGAGCTCACCTGGTGGGGGAGGGGCTCCACACCCACCAGGGAGCCGAGCTCACCTGGAGGGGGAGGGAACTCCACACCCACCAGGGAGTCGAGCTCACCTGGAGGGGGAGGAAACTCCACACCGACCAGGGAGCCGAGTTCACATGGAGGGGGAGGCAACTCCACACCCACCAGGGAGCCGAGCTCACCTGGAGGGGGAGGGAACTCCACACCCATTAGGGAGCCGAGCTCACCTGGAGGGGGAGGGAACTCCACACCTACCAGGGAGCCGATCTCACCCGGAGGGGGAGGGAACTCCACACCCACCAGGGAGCCGAGCTCACCTAGAGGGGGAGGGACCTAACAATTCCTTGAACTATCTGGGGGCAGAGAACCAGCCCACGTCCCAGGTGCTTACCTTCACCTAGAGGTGGAGGAACTCCATCATCTCATCAAAGCAACTGAGGCAGAGAACCAACCCACGTCCTAGGTGCTTACCTTCACCTAGAGGCGGAGGAACTCCACCATCTCATCAAAGCAACTGAGGCAGGGGTCCAACCCACATCTTAGGTGCTTACCTTCACCTAGAGGCGGAGGAACTCCACCATGTCATCAAAGCGACTGAGGCAGAGAACCAACCCACGTCTTAGGTGCTTGATACGCCCAAAGTGTATATACGCAAGTATACGTGCCTGATCAAGTAATATAATAGTGAGATAAGATCGTTCCCTCGGAGAAGTGAATACTCTAACGCTTATGAGTATTAGCTAACTCTTTTCCTTAAATCCAAGTTAAGTAATTCGATTGGCTTGATAAAACTAATTCACCGAAAATTTAAAACTAATTTTAAAACTAAAAGTACTTAAGTTATCTTTTATCAAATTTGAGAGAAAAGAATCTTGTATATTGCTTTCCTAGGTCAGATGTGATATTTGCTAAGTATACCGATGCATTATATTTATTTTACTATCTTGCTCGATTAAAAACTAGGAATCATAATCTCTCGATCCTTGAATTCCCATAACCTAGCCTTCTCTAGTTATCTCTAACTTAGAAAAATGCAAGGTAAACTAAATCGCTCAAATCGCTCTTGCTAATAAGGTGATGGAATTTCTTCTTCTCTCTTTTATTATATCAAAATTATGATGTAAACACACCCTCATCTCTCGAATCTCGCGGCGTAGTATAGAAGTAAAAGATTTAAATTAGATATCTATGCGACCCATCTCTCGAATCTCGCCGCATAACATTAAGTATTTATCTTAAATAAATCGTGATTCCTCTCTCCAATCTCACTACGAAATATTGAGGATAAACATTGTTCAAATCTTTCGAAATAAGTCATAACATTGATAAAGATAGCAAACCAAGAAATCATACGGAGAAATTATAAATTAAACATCACAACAAAACCCAGTACTCACAACATACAAAATAGGAAGGTTTAGTTCATGTTCCTTGAAATGAAAAACCAAATTAGAAAGATCTTACAAGACATTGTTCGGAGTCTAGATATTAGCGCAGGAATTCGTCCTCTCTATTTGCCAATCCGCTCAAATTTGTCTTCTCTTCCTTCTCTCAAAGCCTTCTCACTTTCTCTTTCTCTTCAGTTTCAAAGAGTAACCCGTCTCCTCATTTCTAAACTGTCCAAGCCTGCTTTTAATCTCTGCACGATACAGTGTTTTCTCTGAAAAGGTGCGTCCTTTCATAAAGAAACTGTTGGCCCCACTTTGAGTTTTTCGAAAATCTGTACGTTTAGTTCAGCAAAATTAATTTGAACCGCCATGTTATGACCAGATCATGACCAAGCTACTGCAATCCGCCCAGCACTTTAATTCCAGCCTACAATTGCTCGTTCTTTCATGGATTTCTCACATTCCTGCACAAATATATTACACATTTGACGATAAAAATGTCCACAGTTAAAGATATAATGTTTATTAGTCAATTAATCGTTATCTTTCGTATATTTTCTCAATATTCACTAAAATAAAAGAGTTAATAATTTCTTTTTTGAGGAGTTATCAGTGCTTACCTTCACCTAGAGGCGGAGTAACTCCATCATCTCATCAAAGCAACTGAGGCAGAGAACCAACCCACGTCTTAGGTGCTTACCTTCACCTAGAGGCGAAGAAACTCCACCATCTCATCAAAGCAACTGAGGTAAGGGTCCAACCCACGTCTTAGGTGTTTACCTTCACCTAGAGGCGGAGGAACTCCACCATCTCATCAAAGCGACTGAGGCAGAGAACCAACCCACGTCTTAGGTGCTTACCTTAACCTAGAGGTGGAGGAACTCCACCATCTCATCCAAGCAACTGAGGCAGAGAACCAACCCACGTCCTAGGTGCTTAGCTTACCTGGAGGTAGAGGGGTTCAACACCTTTCTGAACCAATTGGGGGCGGAGTATCCATCTACATCCTAGGGGATTAGCTTGCCTGGAGGCAGAGGAACCCAGCTCCTTCCCAAACCAGTTGGGGGCGGGGTACCCGTCCACATCCTAGGGGCCTAGCTTACCTGGAGGCGGAGGATCTCATCATCTCCCCAAGTCACTTACTCAAACAGCGAGTCGACCCGATGAGTCTCCCATCTGCCGGCATGACTGAGCCCGGAGAATGGTCTCTAGTCGGGGATTTCATCAATCAGTCGACCCGATGAGTCTCCCATCTATCGGCATGACTGAGCCCGGAGAATGGTCTCTAGTCGGGGATTTCATCAATCAGTCGACCCGATGAGTCTCCCATCTGCCGGCATGACTGAGCCCGGAGAATGGTCTCTAGTCGGGGATTTCATCAATCAGCCGACCCGATGAGTCTCCCATCTGCCGACATGACTGAGCCCGGAGAATGGTCTCTAGTCGGGGATTTCATCAATCAGTCGACGCGATGAGTCTCCCATCTGTCGGCATGACTAATCCCGGAGATTGGTCTCTAGACGGGGATTTCATTATTCAGTCGACCCGATGAGTCTCCCATCTGCCGGCATGACTGAGCCCGGAGAATGGTCTCTAGTCGAGGATTTCATCAATCAGTCGACCTGATGAGTCTCCCATCTGCCGGCATGACTGAGCCCGGAGAATGGTCTCTAGTTGGGGATTTCACCAGCTGGGTGTAACATCCCCCAAACTGCTAGACCCCTAAGTTGGTTTTGTCATGACTGGGTCATGACAAAACCATAGGAAGAACCTTTTTGAACCTAAGAGCTTAGGAAAGGAGGAGGAAGCCACCTTGGTCTGCAAATAGCAATTCCCATCTTCCAAGCTTGGGATTGGAATTTAGGGCTTCAACTTAACCCTTGGACCCCACCATAGTGTCCCTAACCCTTTAGGGGTCCCCTTAGGGCACCAAGGGCCCATTGAAGTCAACCTAAGAGACCAATTTGACTAAGGTCAACATAAACCCTCAAATTGGTCAAAGTAGCTCATTTAGAGCCAATCAACCCTTACCATGTCAAATTGATCACACCCCTAGGTTTAGAATACCATTATAGACCTAGTGGACCCAAAAGCCCCATCATGGGACCCCCAGGGGTGCAAATTGACCAAAATGCCCTTTTTAGGTCAAAATGACCTTTCTTCTCAAGTACCCCAATTGACCTTCACCACATTAAATTGACCTCACCCATAGGGCTATCATGTCATAGGGGAGCTAGTGGACCAAAAAGCCCCATGACCAAGTCAACCCTAGGGCTCAATTTGACCAAAGTCAATTTAGCCTATTTTGGTCAAATCATCTTAGATTGGGTCAACCAAGAACCATATGACCAAATTGACTCCACCATTAGTTCCTAAACTTAATTTAGAACCTATTGAACCCAAAAGCCCCATCCTAGGGTTCCCCAATCGACCAATTTGACCAAAAGTCAAAATTGCCCAATTTAGGTCAAAATGCTCAAACCTAACCCAATCTCTTTGGGCTAGCTCAATTGGATGGTCAACCAGCCCATGTGGACCATCATTAAACTCAGGAGAGAGTGTAGAAACCGACCATGGTGATTAGGAGAGAGAAAATGGGGGTTTCACCATTTTTGGGAGAGAGAGAAGAGGCCATTCATGGCCATTAAGAAGTTTTACCTCTTGGCCCCCCTAATTGATGCCTCCATTCAACTCCTCAGCCAGCTGGGAGAAGTTTCCATCAGTTACACAAGGGAATTAAGGCAAGGAGAGGAAGAGGGGCCGGCCTTGGAGTGAAACCGAAGAAGCCATTAATGGCCATGGAGCTTAAAGCCATCACCACCCCCAATCGAAACCCCCTTCACCTTCAGAGACCTGAGAGGAGAGAAACCCCCAAGCTTCCAGAGGATTTCGTGCACTGTAGGAAGGAATTGGCATGGCTTCTCAACCGACGGCAGCTCCCATGGTGTACTCGAGGTTGACCCGACGACAAGCCCTCCAGCAGGTCCCGTTCTCCTCCCTGAACTCTAAGGATTAGATCCAAATCGACGGCGGCTCGATCCGTGGCCAATTGGCCGGGAATCAAGCCGGCCTTGCCCCCCGTTGATCGGGTTGGGTATCCTCTTACAGAACGCGATTCCGGCCACCTCCGGCCGATCAAACACCGCTCATCGCCGGCCCCCACCTCAACGGAGGTGGTGGTGGCGTTGGTCGGCCGGGGCGGCGCTCAGGTGGTCGGGAAATCACCTATCAAGGCGGCCCAGGTGCGGTAAATCTCAGCCGCTGATTTCTTGGGGACGATGACCCGGCGCCGCCCGATCTGCTTTAAGATTCGTGCTAATTTAATTCAATCCTTATTAATTCTGTGATTAAAATGCAGCCTCTATTTAAATCTGGGAAAAATACTTAGAGGCCGAATCATGAAAAGTGGTCAACATAGAAAATGTAGCCCTTTGGGTCTAGTTTCATACAAAATTGAGATCACTCAATTTGGAGTCCTGGTTAGGGCTCAGCACTCATTCTAGTGGAGGCTGTCTTTAGGGCTAATCAGAACTCATTTTTGATGCCCACCCCATTATAGAACTCCAAATGACTTGATTTTTGGGGTGTAGTCTAGTCTTGTGCATACTTAGGTCATGTCCAAAGATCACAAGGATTGGAGAAGTTTTCTTCTTAATTTTTGGGAAAGACCAATAATCCTAGTTTAACCTAATTAGGTGTCCTAAACACCTCAAAACCCTTCCAAACTTGGATGGGTGGTCCTAAGGGGTATGTATAGGCCCTGGTTAAAATATCATGATTTATGGAGTTGTTTTGGTAGGGTATTCCACCAAAATAGCCTTAGGCTCCCTAGGTTTAGGCAAAACTTTGGGTGAGTGCCCCCACTCTTCCACAAGGTCTTTTGGCTCCATATTTGGGGTGCACCTCACCCTCCCCCATGCCAACCTCTGGTCCAAGTTTGGTGGCCATTGGAGGGGTTTTGCCCTAGTAAATCAAAAAGGGGCTAAATTGCTATTTGCACCCCAAATAGGTACCCATTGGAATTCCACTCCCCACCAAATGTTGGTAGGATTTGGGTGGTCTTTCACTGACCCATGGTCAGTATAGTGGTAGCATGGACATGGGCAAGGTAGGGAGATCTTTGAGACTAGTTTCACTTAAAGGTTATGTTTAGGGTAAAGGTAAACCTAAGCTAGTTTTGGAGTGTGGAGGGGTTTCCTCCCACTGATTGTTGGGGTAACTTTGGTCACTGCCTTGGGAGGTAGGAGGCACCCCAAGGAGCCACTTGGGGTGGGTTAGGACCTATTGTGCCCATGAATCCTAATGGTTGAGTTTTTGGTGCCTTTTAGGGTTTGTGAAGGAGGTAGGAGTAAATGCCCATGGGGAGAAGTGTAATAGACCTCTCTGAGTCCTAAGAGTGGTATAATCCCCTCCCAAGAGGTTTGAGTGGATTTGGAGATGTTTAGGCCCTAACCCTAGGCTAAACCCTTAAGGGGTGCAAATAGAGGTCAATGAAGGGAGTAGGGTCAAACCCTAGTGGTTTGACCTAAAGTTCTGGTGGGTAGGTCATAGTGACCAGAGAAGACTCCCTTGTGAATTTGAAGAGGTTTGGAGTTGTCTAACCTAGGTAATAAATCCTTGGGTAGATTTGTAAATAATTGGAATTTGGAGTTCTAGGAAGAAATAACACTTAGGGAATCACCATCTTCTGTCACCCACTTGTTTTTGAGGTTATGAATCTCTGGAGTTCCTACTAGAGCTGTTGGAGAAGGTTAGACCCTAACCCTAGGTTAAACCCTAATGGGGTGCAATTAGAAGCTAATGAAGGAAGAGGGGACAAAACTTAATGGTTTGACTTGAAATTTTGGGGAGGTGGCCTTCGTGACTAGGGAATGCTACTGTGAGAATTTGGAGGGATTTGGAGTTGCCCATCTTAGGTAATAAACCCTTGGGTAAATTTGTAAATAATTAGGGTTTGGGATTTTAGGGAGAAATAGTACTTATCAACTTACCATCTTCTGTCATAAACATGGTTTTAATGATATAAATCTCTGGAAGAATTGGTTAGAACATGAGTTAACCCTTGGAGGTCCAAATTGTAATATTCCTCATTGTTGGCAATTTTTGGGTTGGTTAAATTTATGATGATAAGTTACTGTAATTGCATGAAACTTTGCTGGTTGTCTTTTCATAACAATATATAACCACTGTAATTTTCCCATAATTTATGGATCAATATTTTTGGTACCTCTAGTTCATTTTGGAAGAGATTACAAATATATCCTTGGATGTAATTACAAATATGCCCTCTGTGGAACATGGTCAAACTTTGTAGGACTGAATATCATATCATGAGACACCACTGTACCAATTTGCAAAAGGTTTAGAGACCATATGAGGGTACCTCCTTTGTAATTTATTGGAAATAATTGTGTTTTGGAATTTCTAAAAATAGTAAATCTTGTTGGTTTTTCCTAAAATTTTATACCTACTGTTTATTAGGTACTATGGATTGATGTAAAAATTGGAGTAGGCAGTGGAGGTCAGGAAAGTACACTTGTAGTTCAAACCTTAGTAAAATGGCCCTTTGGAAAATTATTTAAAATACTTTTATTATTGGAAAAATTGTGAAACCCTAGATTTGGTCTGAAATAGGTAGCATGGGTCCCCAGTAAATCCCTTGGGTCAAGGAGATGGTTATTTAGTGTACCTCTCTTTATGAGCATCAAAACGTTAAGGTTGGTCTGCGTTTAGCAACTAGACAACTTTGGGGTTAAAGGTCAAACTGATGGTCTTGGGTCTGGAGTGATGAAGGTTGGGTAGTAGCCTTGTGTTATGTTTGGATCCCTAGAGGAGTTAGGGTTTGGTAAGTCTTAGGGTGGTGGAGTGCCACCCTCGGAATAGGTCGTCCGGGGATTGACGAAAGATCGTCTTTTCCTGTTAAGCGTCTTTTAGCACCTAAGTTTCTATAGCAGGAAAGTTATTATGAGAATGTGTTTGTGGAAGTCTGGCCGGTTTAATCCGGTGATCTTTTGTTTCGGAGATGTTTGTTGGTGGCGGGCGGGTTAGCCCGGGGAGCTTGTAGCTCGGTGTTGTTGGAAGATATCTTGCATGTGCATAAGGTGGTGGGTCCTTAGTGTTGGCGGTCATTGCACCGACGTTGATACTTGGGCTCGGCTAGTGCGGGTTTGTACTTAGCCATAAAATCTGGCGGTCCAGTCAGTAAGAGTACGCAGACGCTCCGCGGGTTTAGTGGAGGCGTACGATAGGTCTAGGTCGGGTAGTGCATTTACCAACCTAGAGGTGGGCGGGGCCCAACCCACCGCTTCCGTTTGCCACTACGGGAGTATCCGGGGAGTCTAGCTCGCTCCAAAAAGGGGGAACTAAAGGTCTATGCGCATAGAGTCGTAGTGGGTGAGTTGCACTTGTTTGATCACCGCATAACAACATATTTGCATGTCATAGCATAACCATTGCATTCAACCCCTGACACCTATCGTATAAATTGGTATGGGACTTTTTATACGATAGGCCCTGCTAAACGACCCCTTGGTCTATAGGTTTGTATGGGCACTCCTATAAATCAATGGTTAATATTATAATATTTAATTGTTTCTACATTTACTCATTACTGCTTTACCTATACTTTACCCTGCTGTTTTTATTTCTGGTTTCATTTACATATATATATCACCTGTGTAGCGTAGATATTTCCTTGTCACCTGCATTTGTTCTACCCCTTGTTTGTCCTCCGCTTCCTCCTTCCCATCCGGTGCCTAGGAGCCTTGGGGGGAGGGGTGGGGAATTGGCTGTCTTTATGACTGACGGTCGGTGGACCTTATCATTTTAGGAGACCGCGGCGACGGAGCAGCACCGGAGGCCGGTGCAAATGGAGGCGGGGCAGTCTAGCTCAGGAGCTCAGATGACAGGATCCGTGAGTGTTGATTTAGTTATTTTGCTTCCGCGAGTGAATCATGTAGTGAGGATCTGATGTATTGGGCAAGGCCCTAGCTATCCTATTTCCTTTCTTTTCAGTTACATTGTGGACATCTTTCGATGAGTTATTTATATATGTGATGTGGACTTAGCTTGTTCTACTAATCAGTTTAGCTTACTTTTCTTGTGATCGATTTGGCCGGCAGGATCGGCATTTTGTAGTGGCGACCTTCTCGAGCGAAGGTGTCACCGCAAAACGGCGGTTCTGGGCCTAAGACCCGGTGGTTTTTGCAAAAAAAAAATAGGGTCTTACAAGTGGTATCAAAGCAAACATCGATCCAAGGAAAAGAAGTCCACAAACCCTGGGCCACCCCGCGCGAGCTTAGTTTGCGGACAAACTAGCAGCGGAAGCAATGGTGTGCCCATAGGGAAAATCACATGTAAAAGTCCACTTATAGCTGAATTCTTCTTCCCTTTAGCTAAGTCCCTTATAAGTGCAATCTTTCTCATGTAGCCGGCAACGGAACCTTCACCTCAGCATGGAGTCCCGCCGGCTCCGAACGTCGTTCCACCACCACCGGCTCCTACCCCGTTCCAGCAGACGGAGTTGGGGCAGACTCTGACTGCCATTTTGGAGACATTCAGGGCACAGCAAGCACCGGCTCCTCAGCAGAACCCCGGGGCCAACTGGCTGAGCATCTTTCGGGGTCTCTCCCCACCAGCATTCATCGGGACGGAGACTGTTGTGAGGACCGAAGAATGGGTAGACATCATGGAGGAGATGTTGTCAGGAATCCAGTGCCCGGCAGACATGGAGGTGCCACTGGTGGTTTCTTGCTTGGAGTCTCATGCCAAGAGGTGGTGGAAGAGGTTCCTGGCTACAGCTTACCCGGGACTTGAGGCAGCAGACGTTTTGTGGGAAGATTTCAAGACGGCACTGCTGGAACATTTTGTGCCGCAGTCGGCAAGAGACGATCTGGAGGACAGATTTTTGCAGTTAAGGCAGGGGAATAGATCAGTATTGGAGTACCACCAGGAGTTCACCCACCTATCCCGGTTTGCGGTATCCTACCAACTGGACGATGCGGGATATGCTAAGAGATTCTATAAGGGCCTCCGTGACGAGTTGAGGCAGGCCCTCCTTTTTGTCTCCGACGGTAGTATGTCCAGGATTCTGGAGATGGCGAAGAAGCTGGAAGGAGACCAGCAAGTTGTTCGTGGGAGGAAGAGACCCATGGAGGACCAGGGAAGAAATGGCAGGAGAGATCAGCCGAGAAACAGAGACGCTGGAGAAGGAAGGACGGAGGTCCGACCCCGTCAGGGGGAGAGGCAGGAGCAAAGGGAGCCGGTAGTGCTGGCTCCTCAACCTCTGCAGATGAGAGAGATGCCAAGGATTGGAGGGAATGGGCAACCTCCGGAGTGCTTTCACTGCCATCAGGTCGGCCACATCAAGAGGAACTGCCCCCAGAGGAATGCTCCTCCAGCACTACAGGCAGCACCTCGGGGCCAGCATCCCGGAGGCCGAGGACGTGGTCGAGGCCGTGGATTTCAGGGTGACGATCGGAGGCACTACAGAGAGCAGGCTTATGCCTTAGATTTGGCCAGGCTCAGGGACCCGGCAAGGGTCATCGCAGGTACTTGTCGCTTTTAATTTTAAATAGTTAATGTTTTGAAAGTTTTAGCTTTACCGTAGCCTTGAACCAATCGTCAAACCCTTCAGGTTTAGTTTCCGTTTTCGGCAAACCTGCTTTTGCCTTGTTCGATACGGGTGCCTCGCACTCGTTCGTCTCGGCCAAATTTATCGAAGACCTAGACCAATTCAAGCACTTCAAAAGCGACTATAGGAGAGTGAGATTTCCGGACGGATCAGAGGTCTTAACAAATTTAACATGCCTAATGAGTCTGGAGATTGGAGGAAGACTGTTCGAAGTCCCGGCAACTGTTCTGAAGATGAGGGATTACGACCTGATCCTGGGCATGAGTTGGTTGTATGAGAACCAGGCAAGGATTGATTGCCCGGCTAGGCGGATCGTGCTAGAGCATAAAGACGGTGTTGTGGTATTCGAAGGTACTCAACCTACCTCTCGTCTCTTTTTATCATCCATTCAGGCCGTCAAGGCCCACCTGCAGGGAGATGAGGTTTACCAGGTGCTCTTCGAGGCGACTGAAGTCAAGGACTCAGTGCCAAGTATCCCGGTAGTTCGAGATTTTGCTGATGTCTTTCCAGAGAAGCTTCCTGGGCTACCACCGCACCGCGAGAAGGATTTTCAGATTCAGCTGGTGCCAGGGGCCAAGCCGGTGTCCAAAGCTCCTTACCGGATGACCCCAAAGGAGTTGGTAGAGTTTCGGAGCCAGCTGCAGGAGCTGGTGGAAGCAGGGTTCGTTAGGCCGAGTTCCTCACCTTGGGGAGCACCGATGTTATTTGTGAAAAAGAAGGATGGGACGCTCAGACTGTGCATCGATTACAGAGCTCTGAATAGGCTGACGGTACGGAACACGTATCCTCTGCCAAGGATAGACGAGCTCTTTGACCAGCTAGAGGGAGCCCACTGCTTCTCGAAGCTGGATTTAAGATCAGGTTATTATCAGCTGAGGATCCAAGAGGAGGACATCCCGAAGACGGCTTTCAGCAGTCGGTATGGATTGTATGAGTTCACGGTGATGCCGTTCGGGCTCACAAATGCACCTTCAGCATTTATGAGCTTGATGAACCGGGTGTTTGAGCCTTACCTTGACATCTTTGTCATAGTGTTCATCGACGACATCCTCATCTACTCGAGGACGGAGGAGGAGCATGCACAGCATTTGGCACTAACCTTGGGGAAGCTGCGGGAGCATCGGTTATATGCTAAGTTCAGTAAATGTCAGTTCTGGTTGAAGGAGGTGGCCTTCCTGGGCCACATCATCAGTGGAGCAGGCTTGGCAGTAGATCCAGCAAAGGTTCAGGCAGTACGGGACTGGCCGCCGCTAAAGACGGCCACCGACGTAAGAAGTTTCTTGGGACTTGCCGGCTACTACCGGAAGTTCGTTCAGGGGTTTTCCCAGATAGCCCTCCCGCTTACCTCTCTGACAAGAAAGGATGCTGTTTTTACTTGGACGCCGCAGTGCGAGACAGCTTTCCAGGAGCTGAAGGGTCGGCTCACTTCAGCTCCCATCCTTGCCCTTCCGTCGGAGAAGGAAGGATTTCAAGTGTATACGGATGCATCTTATCAGGGGATGGGTGCCGTTCTGATGCAGAACGGGCATGTGATAGCTTATGCCTCCCGCCAGTTGAAGGACCACGAGCGGAATTACCCAGTGCACGATTTGGAGATGGGAGCAGTCGTATTCGCTCTTAAGATCTGGCGACACTACCTCTATGGTGTCCACTGCGACATATTCTCAGATCACAAAAATCTGAAGTATGTAGATACGCAGAAGGAGTTGAATATCCGACAGAGGCGATGGGTGGAGTTCTTATCAGATTACCAGTATACGATGCATTACCACCCAGGGAAGGCAAATGTGGTAGCAGACGCTCTGAGCAGGAGAGCTACTACATCAGGAGCAGAGCCTAAGCTGATGGCCATGGAGTTGGTGCGAATGTTCGAAGATATGCGGATCTCCCTGGTATCTGAAGATGATCCGGAGCTATACGAGGAGTACCTAGCAGCGACTGGTGCCACTTATGACATTCGAGACCGCATCAGGGAATGGCAGAGACAGGATGCCAAGCTGGAGCCGATTTTCAGAGCCTTGGAGGCAGGTTCAGCTGGAGATTATTCGATGAAGGACGACCTGTTGAGTTTTAGAGGTCGGGTGTATGTGCCGACGGGAGATCAGATCCGGGAAGATATTATGGCAGAGGCTCACTGCAGTAAGTATTCAGTGCACCCGGGTATTACCAAGATGACGGCAGATCTGAAGAGGACCATGTACTGGCCGGGTATGAAGAGAGATATCATTTATTTTGTGACCCACTGCGAGACCTGCCAGCTTGTGAAGGCGGAGTGTCGGAACCCCGCAGGATTATTGCAGCCACTCCCAGTGCCGGAGTGGAAGTTCGACGATATAGCGATGGATTTTATTCATGGTCTTCCCCGATCCCGTACGGGGAATGACTCGATTTGGGTGATCGTCGACAGGTTGACGAAGGTGGCTAGATTCATTCCGATCAGGAAGGATGATTCAGTCAGAGTTTTGGTTCGAAAGTTTGTGGAGCAGTTTATCCGTTATCATGGTGTGCCAAGGACGATAGTTTCCGACCGAGATGGACGTTTTACGTCAAGGGAGTGGAGAGCGGTGCAGGCCTATCTAGGCACCCGGTTGACCTTCAGTACAGCTTTTCACCCCCAGACAGACGGGCAAACGGAGCGCACCAATCGGACCTTGGAGGATCTTTTGCGTCTTTGCATTCTAGACCGTGGGGAGCCTTGGGAGAGACTGTTGCCGTTGGTCGAGTTCTCTTATAACAACAGTCACCAGGCTAGCATAGGCAGAGCACCTTACGAGGCATTATATGGACGGAGGTGCAGGACACCGTTATCTTGGATTCAGGATGAGGACCCCAAGGCTCTTGGCTCAGAGTTCGTGGAGGACACGGAGGCCCAGGTGAGGTTGATTCGAGATAGGATGCTGGAGGCCCAGAGCAGGCAGGCCAAGTATTACGATGCGCGTCATCATATGGTGGAGTTCCAGGTGGGAGACCGGGTTTTCTTGAAGATACGTCTGATGCATGGAGTCTCGAGGGTTCGCGGCCGGAAGAAGCTCAGTCCAAGGTTTATGGGACCCTATAGGATCCTGGAGCGGATCGGCCCCTTGGCTTACAGACTGGAGCTACCGCCGGATTTGGAGGGACTGCATGACGTATTCCACGTCTCTTCACTTAGGAAGGCTTTACTTCGGCCTGAGCAGCAGGTGTCTACTTCTGAGGGGCCAGTAGCTACAGATCGATCGATTCATTTGGAGCCGGTTCGGATAGACGACACAGAGCTACGAGTCTTGCGGCGCAAGAAGGTCCCACTGGTCAAGGTCCTGTGGAGGAATCATGGACAGGAAGAACATACTTGGGAGCCACTGGACTTGATGCAGCAAAAATATCCGCAGCTTTTTACGACAGGTGCAACTTACTTTTTCTGGGATGTTACAGTTTTTCCTCTAGTGGAAACCCCATAGGCTTGTCTGAATTTCGGGGACGAAATTTTTATTTTTTATGTATTGGGATTTGTAACATCCCCCAAACTGCTAGACCCCTAAGTTGGTTTTGTCATGACTGGGTCATGACAAAACCATAGGAAGAACCTTTTTGAACCTAAGAGCTTAGGAAAGGAGGAGGAAGCCACCTTGGTCTGCAAATAGCAATTCCCATCTTCCAAGCTTGGGATTGGAATTTAGGGCTTCAACTTAACCCTTGGACCCCACCATAGTGTCCCTAACCCTTTAGGGGTCCCCTTAGGGCACCAAGGGCCCATTGAAGTCAACCTAAGAGACCAATTTGACTAAGGTCAACATAAACCCTCAAATTGGTCAAAGTAGCTCATTTAGAGCCAATCAACCCTTACCATGTCAAATTGATCACACCCCTAGGTTTAGAATACCATTATAGACCTAGTGGACCCAAAAGCCCCATCATGGGACCCCCAGGGGTGCAAATTGACCAAAATGCCCTTTTTAGGTCAAAATGACCTTTCTTCTCAAGTACCCCAATTGACCTTCACCACATTAAATTGACCTCACCCATAGGGCTATCATGTCATAGGGGAGCTAGTGGACCAAAAAGCCCCATGACCAAGTCAACCCTAGGGCTCAATTTGACCAAAGTCAATTTAGCCTATTTTGGTCAAATCATCTTAGATTGGGTCAACCAAGAACCATATGACCAAATTGACTCCACCATTAGTTCCTAAACTTAATTTAGAACCTATTGAACCCAAAAGCCCCATCCTAGGGTTCCCCAATTGACCAATTTGACCAAAAGTCAAAATTGCCCAATTTAGGTCAAAATGCTCAAACCTAACCCAATCTCTTTGGGCTAGCTCAATTGGATGGTCAACCAGCCCATGTGGACCATCATTAAACTCAGGAGAGAGTGTAGAAACCGACCATGGTGATTAGGAGAGAGAAAATGGGGGTTTCACCATTTTTGGGAGAGAGAGAAGAGGCCATTCATGGCCATTAAGAGGTTTTACCTCTTGGCCCCCCCAATTGATGCCTCCATTCAACTCCTCAGCCAGCTGGGAGAAGTTTCCATCAGTTACACAAGGGAATTAAGGCAAGGAGAGGAAGAGGGGCCGGCCTTGGAGTGAAACCGAAGAAGCCATTAATGGCCATGGAGCTTAAAGCCATCACCACCCCCAATCGAAACCCCCTTCACCTTCAGAGACCTGAGAGGAGAGAAACCCCCAAGCTTCCAGAGGATTTCGTGCACTGTAGGAAGGAATTGGCATGGCTTCTCAACCGACGGCAGCTCCCATGGTGTACTCGAGGTTGACCCGACGGCAAGCCCTCCAGCAGGTCCCGTTCTCCTCCCTGAACTCTAAGGATTAGATCCAAATCGACGGCGGCTCGATCCGTGGCCAATTGGCCGGGAATCAAGCCGGCCTTGCCCCCCGTTGATCGGGTTGGGTATCCTCTTACAGAACGCGATTCCGGCCACCTCCGGCCGATCAAACACCGCTCATCGCCGGCCCCCACCTCAACGGAGGTGGTGGTGGCGTTGGTCGGCCGGGGCGGCGCTCAGGTGGCCGGGAAATCACCTATCAAGGCGGCCCAGGCGCGGTAAATCTCAGCCGCTGATTTCTTGGGGACGATGACCCGGCGCCGCCCGATCTGCTTTAAGATTCGTGCTAATTTAATTCAATCCTTATTAATTCTGTGATTAAAATGCAGCCTCTATTTAAATCTGGGAAAAATACTTAGAGGCCGAATCATGAAAAGTGGTCAACATAGAAAATGTAGCCCTTTGGGTCTAGTTTCATACAAAATTGAGATCACTCAATTTGGAGTCCTGGTTAGGGCTCAGCACTCATTCTAGTGGAGGCTGTCTTTAGGGCTAATCAGAACTCATTTTTGATGCCCACCCCATTATAAAACTCCAAATGACTTGATTTTTGGGGTGTAGTCTAGTCTTGTGCATACTTAGGTCATGTCCAAAGATCACAAGGATTGGAGAAGTTTTCTTCTTAATTTTTGGGAAAGACCAATAATCCTAGTTTAACCTAATTAGGTGTCCTAAACACCTCAAAACCCTTCCAAACTTGGATGGGTGGTCCTAAGGGATATGTATAGGCCCTGGTTAAAATATCATGATTTATGGAGTTGTTTTGGTAGGGTATTCCACCAAAATAGCCTTAGGCTCCCTAGGTTTAGGCAAAACTTTGGGTGAGTGCCCCCACTCTTCCACAAGGTCTTTTGGCTCCATATTTGGGGTGCACCTCACCCTCCCCCATGCCAACCTCTGGTCCAAGTTTGGTGGCCATTGGAGGGGTTTTGCCCTAGTAAATCAAAAAGGGGCTAAATTGCTATTTGCACCCCAAATAGGTACCCATTGGAATTCCACTCCCCACCAAATGTTGGTAGGATTTTGGGTGGTCTTTCACTGACCCATGGTCAGTATAGTGAGTAGCATGGACATGGGCAAGGTAGGGAGATCTTTGAGACTAGTTTCACTTAAAGGTTATGTTTAGGGTAAAGGTAAACCTAAGCTAGTTTTGGAGTGTGGAGGGGTTTCCTCCCACTGATTGTTGGGGTAACTTTGGTCACTGCCTTGGGAGGTAGGAGGCACCCCAAGGAGCTACTTGGGGTGGGTTAGGACCTATTGTGCCCATGAATCCTAATGGTTGAGTTTTTGGTGCCTTTTAGGGTTTGTGAAGGAGGTAGGAGTAAATGCCCATGGGGAGAAGTGTAATAGACCTCTCTGAGTCCTAAGAGTGGTATAATCCCCTCCCAAGAGGTTTGAGTGGATTTGGAGATGTTTAGGCCCTAACCCTAGGCTAAACCCTTAAGGGGTGCAAATAGAGGTCAATGAAGGGAGTAGGGTCAAACCCTAGTGGTTTGACCTAAAGTTCTGGTGGGTAGGTCATAGTGACCAGAGAAGACTCCCTTGTGAATTTGAAGAGGTTTGGAGTTGTCTAACCTAGGTAATAAATCCTTGGGTAGATTTGTAAGTAATTGGAATTTGGAGTTCTAGGAAGAAATAACACTTAGGGAATCACCATCTTCTGTCACCCACTTGTTTTTGAGGTTATGAATCTCTGGAGTTCCTACTAGAGCTGTTGGAGAAGGTTAGACCCTAACCCTAGGTTAAACCCTAATGGGGTGCAATTAGAAGCTAATGAAGGAAGAGGGGACAAAACTTAATGGTTTGACTTGAAATTTTGGGGAGGTGGCCTTAGTGACTAGAGAATGCTACTGTGAGAATTTGGAGGGATTTGGAGTTGCCCATCTTAGGTAATAAACCCTTGGGTAAATTTGTAAATAATTAGGGTTTGGGATTTTAGGGAGAAATAGTACTTATCAACTTACCATCTTCTGTCATAAACATGGTTTTAATGATATAAATCTCTGGAAGAATTGGTTAGAACATGAGTTAACCCTTGGAGGTCCAAATTGTAATATTCCTCATTGTTGGCAATTTTTGGGTTGGTTAAATTTATGATGATAAGTTACTGTAATTGCATGAAACTTTGCTGGTTGTCTTTTCATAACAATATATAACCACTGTAATTTTCCCATAATTTATGGATCAATATTTTTGGTACCTCTAGTTCATTTTGGAAGAGATTACAAATATATCCTTGGATGTAATTACAAATATGCCCTCTGTGGAACATGGTCAAACTTTGTAGGACTGAATATCATATCATGAGACACCACTGTACCAATTTGCAAAAGGTTTAGAGACCATATGAGGGTACCTCCTTTGTAATTTATTGGAAATAATTGTGTTTTGGAATTTCTAAAAATAGTAAATCTTGTTGGTTTTTCCTAAAATTTTATACCTACTGTTTATTAGGTACTATGGATTGATGTAAAAATTGGAGTAGGCAGTGGAGGTCAGGAAAGTACACTTGTAGTTCAAACCTTAGTAAAATGGCCCTTTGGAAAATTATTTAAAATACTTTTATTATTGGAAAAATTGTGAAACCCTAGATTTGGTCTGAAATAGGTAGCATGGGTCCCCAGTAAATCCCTTGGGTCAAGGAGATGGTTATTTAGTGTACCTCTCTTTATGAGCATCAAAACGTTAAGGTTGGTCTGCGTTTAGCAACTAGACAACTTTGGGGTTAAAGGTCAAACTGATGGTCTTGGGTCTGGAGTGATGAAGGTTGGGTAGTAGCCTTGTGTTATGTTTGGATCCCTAGAGGAGTTAGGGTTTGGTAAGTCTTAGGGTGGTGGAGTGCCACCCTCGGAATAGGTCGTCCGGGGATTGACGAAAGATCGTCTTTTCCTGTTAAGCGTCTTTTAGCACCTAAGTTTCTATAGCAGGAAAGTTATTATGAGAATGTGTTTGTGGAAGTCTGGCCGGTTTAATCCGGTGATCTTTTGTTTCGGAGATGTTTGTTGGTGGCGGGCGGGTTAGCCCGGGGAGCTTGTAGCTCGGTGTTGTTGGAAGATATCTTGCATGTGCATAAGGTGGTGGGTCCTTAGTGTTGGCGGTCGTTGCACCGACGTTGATACTTGGGCTCGGCTAGTGCGGGTTTGTACTTAGCCATAAAATCTGGCGGTCCAGTCAGTAAGAGTACGCAGACGCTCCGCGGGTTTAGTGGAGGCGTACGATAGGTCTAGGTCGGGTAGTGCATTTACCAACCTAGAGGTGGGCGGGGCCCAACCCACCGCTTCCGTTTGCCACTACGGGAGTATCCGGGGAGTCTAGCTCGCTCCAAAAAGGGGAAACTAAAGGTCTATGCGCATAGAGTCGTAGTGGGTGAGTTGCACTTGTTTGATCACCGCATAACAACATATTTGCATGTCATAGCATAACCATTGCATTCAACCCCTGACACCTATCGTATAAATTGGTATGAGACTTTTTATACGATAGGCCCTGCTAAACGACCCCTTGGTCTATAGGTTTGTATGGGCACTCCTATAAATCAATGGTTAATATTATAATATTTAATTGTTTCTACATTTACTCATTACTGCTTTACCTATACTTTACCCTGCTGTTTTTATTTCTGGTTTCATTTACATATATATATCACCTGTGTAGCGTAGATATTTCCTTGTCACCTGCATTTGTTCTACCCCTTGTTTGTCCTCCGCTTCCTCCTTCCCATCTGGTGCCTAGGAGCCTTGGGGGGAGGGGTGGGGAATTGGCTGAGTCTTTATGACTGACGGTCGGTGGACCTTATCATTTTAGGAGACCGCGGCGACGGAGCAGCACCGGAGGCCGGTGCAAATGGAGGCGGGGCAGTCTAGCTCAGGAGCTCAGATGACAGGATCCGTGAGTGTTGATTTAGTTATTTTGCTTCCGCGATGAATAATGTAGTGAGGATCTGATGTATTGGGCAAGGCCCTAGCTATCCTATTTCCTTTCTTTTCAGTTACATTGTGGACATCTTTCGATGAGTTATTTATATATGTGATGTGGACTTAGCTTGTTCTACTAATCAGTTTAGCTTACTTTTCTTGTGATCGATTTGGCCGGCAGGATCGGCATTTTGTAGTGGCGACCTTCTCGAGCGAAGGTGTCACCGCAAAACGGCGGTTCTGGGCCTAAGACCCGGTGGTTTTTGCAAAAAAAAAATAGGGTCTTACACTGGGGGCGGAGTACCCATCTACATCCTAGGTTCTTACCCTCACCTGGATGCGGAGGAACCCAACACCTTTCCAAGCCCTTCCGCATGTATTCTAACCTCTGCCCTTATGGGCTAAAGTAGCTATCATGAGCTGAAATACAAGTTTTCTCACAGGATAAAATAAACATTTATTAAGGATAAAAACGCTTTAGATCGTCGCCACTCCAAGTGTTGCCGAGGGGAACTCCTTCAACATTCTGAAGGCGATACCCCCCTGACTTTAGGGCTTCCAGGATTACATAGGGTCCTTCCCAATTGGGTTGGAGCTTTCCTACGTTCGTCGATCTTCATGCGGCGTCAACCTTCTTGAGGACCAGATCTCCTGGGACGAATTGCTTGATCCTAATGTTCTTATCGAAATACCTGGCCATCCGACGTTTTACTTCCTCCCGACGAATCGATGCGAGGTCCCGGAGCTCTTCAACCACACTCAGCGAGAGTCGTTGTTCCTCCTCGTTGTCCATCCTCCAGTTTTCGTCACCCTCCTGGGCGGCCACGACTCGGGGGGATCTGACCTCGAATTCCACAGGGAGTACAGCCACGGACCCATGAGAGAGCTTGAATGGCGTTTCTCCCGTCGCTGTGTTGGGTGTTGTTCTCAAGGCGCACAAGATCGAGGGAAGCTGCTCCACCCAGTTCCCCTTCAGGTTCTCCACTTTTCTCTTCAGCAAGTTGACTATGACCTTGTTTGCCTCCTCGACTTGTCCATTGCTCCGAGGATGATGAACGGAGGCGAAACGAAGATCGATGTCCAACTGGACACAGAAGCTAGTGAGCTCCTCACTCGCGAACTGTGGTCCGTTGTCCGTCACTATGGCGAGGGGGAGTCCATGCCTGCAAATTATTTCTCCCCAAATAAAATTTCTTATTACCTGCGAGGTTGTTTTTGCCAGAGCCTTGACCTCCACCCATTTGGAGAAGTAGTCTATCATGACCAGCAGGAACCTTCTTTGACCGCTGGCCTGAGGGAATGGTCCCGAGCCTTTATGCAGGTTGGAGTTAGAGCGGCTGACACTTCTGACACTTCTTTGCAAACTCTGCAGCATCTTTGCGAAGGGTCGGCCAGAAGTATCCCTGCCTCAATACCCTTTTCTCTAAGGTTTGGCTTTCGGAGTGGCTCCCGCATTCTCCAGAGTGGATTTCCTCCAATACCTTTGGGACTTCATCTTCTACCACGCACCTGGCTAGGAGCCCGGTTAGGGTCTTCCTATACAAGATCCCATCTCAGATCAGGTAGTATGCAGACTTATACCTGAACTGTCTCTTGTCTGGGACCCACTCCGGGAACTTGCCTGAGGTCAGAAAGGTGAGGATCGGGTCCACCCACGAGGCCCTTTGATCGATCTCCATGAGCTCCCCTTCCTCAATGGACGGTCGGAACAACTCAGTCACCGTTCCTCCTGCGCGAGGGCCGTACTTTGCCAACTGATCTGCCTGGGAATTTTCCTCCCTCAGAATATGTTGGATGGAGAAAGTGCAAAATTCCCCAATGAGATCTTTAACCTTTGTCAGATACCTCTGGAGGGTCGGCTCCTTCGCTTCGAACTCTCCCCGGACCTAGGAGGCCACCACCAACGAATCCGTGAAAACCTTCACATCCCGGATTCCTAACTCTTTTGCCAGTCGAAGCCCAGCCACCACTGCTTCATACTCGGCCTGGTTGTTGGTTACGGGGAATCGGATGTCGATCGCCTGCTCAATCCTTGTCCCTTGCGGACTGACCAGAACCACCCCTCCACCGAGGGAATTTTTTCCCGACGCCCCATCTGCGAACATCTCCCATGCCACCAACCCAGTGGTTTCCAAACCATCCACCTCGGTCACATACTCTGCTAGAAAATCTGCCACTGCCTGCGCCTTCATTGACATCTGAGGGATGAAAGTGACATCGAACTCGCTAAGCTCAACCGACCACTTTGCTAATCTTCCAGAGTGCTCCACTCCTTCCATAATGTTGCGAAGGGGGTGATCGGTCACCACCCTGATCGAATGAGCCTGGAAGTAAGGATGAAGTTTTCGCGTTGAGATGAGTAAAGCGAATGACATCTTCTCCAGGACAGGATACTTGAGCTCCGCCTTCTTCAGGACTCGACTGACGTAATAGATTGGCAACTGCTTCTTCCCCTCCTCCCTGACCAGGACCGAGCTAACCGCCTCGACTCCTACCCCTAGGTAGAGAAAAAGGTCTTCTCCTTCTCTCGGACCCTGGAGCAAAGGAGTCTGCGTCAGCTGTTCCTTCAACGCCTGGAATGCCTTCTCGCATTTCGGCGTCCACTCGAGCTTCTAACCCTGACGCAGGGCTCTGAATAATGGAGAGCACTTCTCCCCTGCTCTGGAGAGAAATCAGCTCAACCCTGCCAACTTCCCTGTCAACTTTTGAATCTCTTTTGCATTCTTCGGCGACCCCAACTCCAGGATGGCTTTGACCTTGTCAGGGTTGGGCTCGACCTACACCGGGGTGAGTAGGTGACCTAGGAACTTTCCCTGACTTGCCCCGAAGACGCACTTAGAAGGGTTGAGCCTCATCTTGAACCTTCGGAGGGTGGCAAAGGTCTCCTCCAAGTCTAGCAGATGAGATGCTACGTCCCTACTTTTGACCATCAAGTCATCCACATAGACTTCCAGGTTGCGCCCCTTCTGTTCCTTGAAAACTCGGTCCATCATCCTTTGGTACTGTACAACCCTCATATTTCCCGAGTCGGTGGGACCCGACCCGGATGAGGCCAAGATTACGAAGGCGACCGAGACGGGCAATACGATCGCGTGGAGATGGTCGAAACCGCTCAAGGCAAAGAGAGGCCGCGGGGGAAGTAGGGGAAGCACCCGCTCCCCCAACCCCCCTTAGGGCGAGTGGGAGGAGCCTCCCACTCGCCGGCCACCTTGGGGGCGAGTGGGAGGGGGCCCTCCCACTCGCCACCCTCTTTTGGGCGAGTGGGAGGAATGCTCCCACTCGCCCGACACGTTGGGGGGAGGTCGGGATGACCTCCCATGAGGGGGAAGTGGGCATCTCGAGTCCCACTCGCCCCCCCTCACGCGTTGATTGTTCATGGTCATGGTCGGACTGCGGATAGCAGAATTTTGGCTACTCGCAGTCCAATTTTGGTTATTCGCAGTCCGTTTTTGGGAAAGTCTATAAATAGACCCCCATGGGCACCTTGGGTTGGGTTGGCCTCTACCCCCTCCCTCGCGTGGTCTTGTGAGCAAGCACCCCCCCCCCCTCCCCTGTCATCTTCCAGTTGACGGTGAGGTGGTTCTTAGTGCCCTCCAAGGTGCCCAGGCTCAGCATTGGCTTGGGAGGGGAAGCGCTCTAAGATCTTCCGGGTATATGGTGGGACCTCTGCGCTGCAGCTTAAGGGGTCCATTTGTGGATTCAAGTGTTCATCAAGTCCGAGTCTCTTAGTTCCTAGCAACTGGTCACGGGTCTAGGCTCAGGTCAAGTAAGGGTTAGTCGCAACCCCCTTTCGAACGCTGAAGCCGGGAAACTGGTTTCAACATTCTGTTGCGGTGAGCGTGGAAGCGACTAGCTCGGAAAGCTCTGAGCCAAGTCTCATGTCCGGAAGCGATGAGTTGGGAGACTCACCCCCTATCAGCGAGTACCTGAAGAAGGGTGATTTTGACGAGTTCAAGAAGTCGATCCTGGAGCTCTTGCGGATCGCACCTCCCCCTCGCGGCGAGTGCTCGACACCACCCACACCCGTGCTCACCTCGCAATCTCCGATGGAGGCAGAGCAAGCACATCATCAAGGAGGGAAGAAGAAGGAGGAAGCGAGAAGTCAGGGGGACCAGGGACCCCCCGTTGGGCAGGAGCAAGGCTGGGGGTTTCAACCACCAGTCGCCCTACCAACCTGGAGGCCGCCAGGAGGACCCCCTCAAGGCCAAGGAAGAGGTCATTTCCAAGGGAGAGGAAACTCTCAGGGGGAGCAGGGACGGTTCAACCCAGCAGGGTGGCAGCCGGACACAAGGCCATTGCAACCCTACCACCTGCAAACCATGACGATTGGCCGAAAAAGAGGAAATAAGAAGAGGGGTCGCGCAGGGAAGGAAGCAAGGAGGATGGCATTACCATACTGTGACTTCCATCAGCAGGAGGGCCACGCGACAGCCACATGCCCAGAGTTTCTGGAGTTAAGGAAAGGAAGAAGAATCTCGGCAGAGAGGAGACAGCTATGCCCCAAAGGACCAGGAGGAAGCTGAGGAGATGGAGGAAGTGATGAATGAGATGGCCAAGGTGCATGTGGCCGAGTAAGCTCAAGGAAGCGCAATGTAATGGTATGTAATCTATTTATGATATATCAAAAGTAGTTAAAGATAGCATCTAAGTCGAGTCCTCGACTGGAGACCACTCGCCCGGGCTTGTTGATGCCGGTCGCTGGGTGGCTCGTCGGGTAGATTCGTTTTAAGTCGAGTCCTCGACTGGAGACCACTCGCCCGGGCTTATTGATGTCGGTCGCTGGGTGGCTCATCGGGTAGATTCGTTTTATGTCGAGTCCTCGACTGGAGACCACTCGCCCGGGAATGTTGATGCCGGTCGCTGGGTGGCTCGTCGGGTAGATTCGTTTCAAGTCGAGTCATCGACTGGAGACCACTCGCCCGGGCTTGTGGATGCCGGTCGCTGGGTGGCTCGTCGGGTAGATTCGTTTTAAGTCGAGTCCTCGACTGGAGACCACTCGCCCGGGCTTGTTGATGCCGGTCGCTGGGTGGCTCGTCGGGTAGATTCGTTTCAAGTCGAGTCCTCGACTGGAGACCACTCGCCCAGGCTTGTGAATGCCGGTCGCTGGGTGGCTCGTCGGGTAGATTCGTTTTAAGTCGAGTCCTCGACTGGAGACCACTCGCCCGGGCTTGTGGATGCCGGTCGCTGGGTGGCTCGTCGGGTAGATTCGTTTTAAGTCGAGTCCTCGACTGGAGACCACTCGCCCGGGCTTGTTGATGCCGGTCGCTGAGTGGCTCGTTGGGTAGATTCGTTTCAAGTCGGGTCCTCGACTGGAGACCACTCGCCCGGGCTTGTTTGTGTCGGTCGCTGGGTGGCTCATCAGATAGATTCGTTTGGGTTGGTAAGGCTCCAAGAAGAGAAGCCGGTCTGAGGACGTGTTGAGTTCCTCCACCTCCAGGTGAGCTCGGCTCCCTGTTAGGTGTGGAGTTCCTCCCTCCAGGTGAGCTCAACTCCCCGGTAGGTGTGGAGTTTCCTCCACCTCCAGGTGAGCTCGGCTCCCTGTTAGGTGTTGAGTTCCTCCACCTCCAGGTGAGCTCGGCTCCCTGTTAGGTGTTGAGTTCCTCCACATCCAGGTGAGCTCGGCTCCCTGTTAGGTGTTGAGTTCCTCCACCTTCAGGTGAGCTCGGCTCCCTGTTAGGTGTTGAGTTCCTCCACCTCCAGGTGAGCTCGGCTCCCTGTTAGGTGTTGAGTTCCTCCACCTTCAGGTGAGCTCGGCTCCCTGTTAGGTGTTGAGTTCCTCCACCTTCAGGTGAGCTCGGCTCCCTGTTAGGTGTTGAGTTCCTCCACCTCCAGGTGAGCTCGGCTCCCTGTTAGGTGTTGAGTTCCTCCACCTCCAGGTGAGCTCGGCTCCCTGTTAGGTGTTGAGTTCCTCCACCTCCAGGTGAGCTCGGCTCCCTGTTAGGTGTTGAGTTCCTCCACCTCCAGGTGAGCTCGGCTCCCTGTTAGGTGTTGAGTTCCTCCACCTTCAGGTGAGCTCGGCTCCCTGTTAGGTGTTGAGTTCCTCCACCTCCAGGTGAGCTCGTCTCCCTGTTAGGTGTTGAGTTCCTCCACCTCCAGGTGAGCTCGGCTCCCTGTTAGGTGTTGAGTTCCCCTACCTCCAGGTGAGCTCGGCTCCCTGTTAGGTGTGGAGTTTCCTCCACCTCCAGGTGAGCTCGGCTCCCTGTTAGGTGTTGAGTTCCTCCACCTCCAGGTGAGCTCGGCTCCCTGTTAGGTGTTGAGTTCCTCCACCTTCAGGTGAGCTCGGCTCCCTGTTAGGTGTTGAGTTCCTCCACCTTCAGGTGAGCTCGGCTCCCTGTTAGGTGTTGAGTTCCTCCACCTCCAGGTGAGCTCGGCTCCCTGTTAGGTGTTGAGTTCCTCCACCTCCAGGTGAGCTCGGCTCCCTGTTAGGTGTTGAGTTCCTCCACCTCCAGGTGAGCTCGGCTCCCTGTTAGGTGTTGAGTTCCTCCACCTCCAGGTGAGCTCGGCTCCCTGTTAGGTGTTGAGTTCCTCCACCTCCAGGTGAGCTCGGCTCCCTGTTAGGTGTTGAGTTCCTCCACCTTCAGGTGAGCTCGGCTCCATGTTAGGTGTTGAGTTCCTCCACCTCCAGGTGAGCTCGGCTCCCTGTTAGGTGTTGAGTTCCTCCACCTTCAGGTGATCTCGGCTCCCTGTTAGGTGTTGAGTTCCTCCACCTCCAGGTGAGCTCGGCTCCCTGTTAGGTATTGAGTTCCTCCACCTCCAGGTGAGCTCGGCTCCCTGTTAGGTGTTGAGTTCCCCTACCTCCAGGTGAGCTCGGCTCCCTGTTAGGTGTGGAGTTTCCTCCACCTCCAGGTGAGCTCGGCTCCCTGTTAGGTGTTGAGTTCCTCCACCTCCAGGTGAGCTCGGCTCCCTGTTAGGTGTTGAGTTCCTCCACCTTCAGGTGAGCTCGGCTCCCTGTTAGGTGTTGAGTTCCTCCACCTTCAGGTGAGCTCGGCTCCATGTTAGGTGTTGAGTTCCTCCACCTCCAGGTGAGCTCGGCTCCCTGTTAGGTGTTGAGTTCCTCCACCTCCAGGTGAGCTCGGCTCCCTGTTAGGTGTTGAGTTCCTCCACCTTCTGGTGAGCTCGGCTCCCTGTTAGGTGTTGAGTTCCTCCACCTTCAGGTGAGCTCGGCTCCCTGTTAGGTGTTGAGTTCCTCCACCTCCAGGTGAGCTCGGCTCCCTGTTAGGTGTTGAGTTCCTCCACCTCCAGGTGAGCTCGGCTCCCTGTTAGGTGTTGAGTTCCCCTACCTCCAGGTGAGCTCGACTCCCCGGTAGGTGTGGAGTTTCCTCCACCTCCAGGTAAGCTCGGCTCCCTGTTAGGTGTTGAGTTCCTCCACCTCCAGGTGAGCTCGGCTCCCTGTTAGGTGTTGAGTTCCTCCACCTCCAGGTGAGCTCGGCTCCCTGTTAGGTGTTGAGTTCCTCCACCTTCAGGTGAGCTCGGTTCCCTGTTAGGTGTTGAGTTCCTCCACCTCCAGGTGAGCTCGGCTCCCTGTTAGGTGTTGAGTTCCTCCACCTCCAGGTGAGCTCGGCTCCCTGTTAGGTGTTGAGTTCCTCCACCTGCAGGTGAGCTCGGCTCCCTGTTAGGTGTTGAGTTCCTCCACCTCCAGGTGGGCTCGACTCCCCAGTAGGTGTGGAGTTTCCTCCACCTCCAGGTGAGCTCGGCTCCCTGTTAGGTGTTGAGTTCCTCCACCTCCAGGTGAGCTCGGCTCCCTGTTAGGTGTTGAGTTCCTCCACCTCCAGGTGAGCTCGGCTCCCTGTTAGGTGTTGAGTTCCTCCACCTCCAGGTGAGCTCGGCTCCCTGTTAGGTGTTGAGTTCCTCCACCTTCAGGTGAGCTCGGCTCCCTGTTAGGTGTTGAGTTCCTCCACCCCCAGGTGAGCTCGGCTCCCTGTTAGGTGTTGAGTTCCTCCACCTCCAGGTGAGCTCGGCTCCCTATTAGGTGTTGAGTTCCTCCACCTCCAGGTGAGCTCGGCTCCCGGTTAGGTGTTGAGCTTTCTCCACCTCCGGTTGGGCTCGGCCCATACGAGGGTTCTTAAGTGGAGAAAGGTTTTTCCTCCCACCTCAGGTCGAGCTCGGCTCGACTAGAGGTGCTGAGTTTCTCTTCCACCTCGGGTCGAGGTTAATCCGACCCAAGGTGTTGAGCTTTCTCCACCTCCAGTTGGGCTCGGCCCATAGGAGGGTTCTTAAGTGGAGAAAGGTTTTTCCTCCCACCTCAGGTCGAGCTCGACTCGACTAGAGGTGTTGAGTTTCTCTTCCACCTCAGGTCGAGGTTAATCCGACCCATGGTGTTGAGCTTTCTCCACCTCCAGTTGGGCTCGGTCCATAGGAGGGTTCTCAAGTGGAGAAAGGTTTTCCTCCCACCTCAGGTCGAGCTCGGCTCGACAAGAGGTGCTGAGTCTTTCCTCCACCTCAGATCGAAGTCAATTCGACCTAAGGTGTTGAGCTTTTTCCATCTCCAGTTGAGCTCGGTTCATAGGAGGGGTGTTTAGTGGAAAAAGGTTCACCTTCCGTTCTCAAGTCAGGATCAACTGAAAAGCTCGGCAGGGATGCCCCGTTGGCAGATCTTTTCGCGGATTCCCCTAAGGTCACACCTACTCGTCAAATAGGTGGGTTGGACTTTCTTTCCGAGCTTGGGACAAGCTCGCAAAGAGCGGGGATTGTGTACAACCCTCATATTTCCCGAGTCGGTGGGACCCGACCCGGATGAGGCCAAGATTATGAAGGCGACCGAGACGGGCAATACGATCACGTGGAGACGGTCGAAACCGCTCAAGGCAAAGAGAGGCCGCGGGGGAAGCAGGGGAAGCACCCGCTCCCCCGACCCCCCTTCGGGCGAGTGGGAGGAGCCTCCCACTCGCCCGGGCGAGTGGGAGGGACCCTCCCACTCGCCGGCGAGTGGGAGGAGCCTCCCACTCGCCGGCCACCTTGGGGGCGAGTGGGAGGGGGCCCTCCCACTCGCCACCCTCTTTTGGGCGAGTGGGAGGAATGCTCCCACTCGCCCGGCACGTTGGGGGGAGGTCGGGATGACCTCCCATGAGGGGGAAGTGGGCATCTCGAGTCCCACTCGCCCCCCCTCACGCGTTGATTGTTCATGGTCATGGTCGGACTGCGGATAGCAGAATTTTGGCTATTCGCAGTCCAATTTTGGTTATCCGCAGTCCGTTTTTGGGAAAGTCTATAAATAGACCCCCATGGGCACCTTGGGTTGGGTTGGCCTTGATAACTTCCCAAAAGGAAGTTATTTCCCTACTTATTTTATTCTAATTTTCATTAAAAAGAGGAAAATAATTCCCAATTATAGTAAATATGTTTAAATATCTTATTAATCAATATTGGACTAATTACGGTCATTTTCCATAGTTTTCTATCAAAGATTTGTCAAAGAATTCAAGTTGGGGAAGCAATGGATCATTTATTGCTGATGCAGAAAATAGGTTGCAACGCCTAAAATTAGCAGGTTGCAACGTGGCGGCGAAATTCAGATTTTGAATTTTAAAAGTGGCGCCTATTTGAAATTCCAAGGGAGGCATCCCTTCAGATTTGGAAAGGAAGTTATGAGCACGAAATTAAAGCACTAAGGGGGATTATTCTTGGAGGAATGCGGAATAGAGGGGAGAGAACTTTGGAGGTCTTCTTCTTCCTCTTGAAGGTTTTCGGCTAGGGTTTGGAGAAAGGAAGTGTGGATCATCACGAAGGAGAAGGATCAGAGTCTAGCAACATTCCTACAGCATTTTTGATTTCCTTAATCATGTCTAGTAAGATCTACTTTGATTTGTGGTTTCTCTCTTCCTTCATGAACTAATTTTCTAAGTCTTGCATGTGTGAAGTACCTTAGTTGTGATGATAACTTGATTTTCATTTATAATTTGTGAATGTGTTGATGTTGATCTTTATTAAATTTATGATCTTTTCTTGGGATTTTGGTTTAAGTTTCATCTTTAAAGTGCTTGGCAAAAATTCGAGAGATGAGTCGGGCTAGATGAACGTTTATTCGCACGGCGATATTCGAGAGAGGAGTCGTGTAGTTTTTAACCAAACTTCCGTATTTATACTTCATCGCGAGATTCGAGAGAGGAGCGTTGAAAGTGCATCATAAATCTTAATATAATTCCAAGAGAGAGAGAGAGAGATCTCCTCTTGAATTAGCAACCGTGATTCTAGCACTTCATGTTATTTTAATTTCATCTAAGTTGGAGACGACTAGAGGATTTGAAATAAATGGATAATGGAGATCGAGAGATAAAGTTATCCAATTTAGAATCGTTGCAAGAGAATCGTTAATACTTCATGAATTATCATTTTTATTAGTTATCTTCATAGCAAGGGAAAATCACATGTGAGACTATCTTTCCAAGTGAAGTTAAAGTAATTTAAGTAACCGTAACTAGAATTGTAGTTGTTTTATTTTGCACTATTTACGTTTCTCTACCAATCATTATTACTTGCTTGAATTTAGAGAAAAGGCAGAATTAATATTTGTGAGCGCTAAGTTAAGCACTTCCTCGTGGGAACGATCACTTTCTCATCATTTTATTACTTGTATGACACGTGCACTTGCGTATTTATGTACACCTATCACGGGCGTACCAAGTTTTTGGCGCCGTTGCCGGGGAGGCGCGCTAATTTAGTATTTTATTTCTCACAATATTTATGAAACCTTAGTACTTAGAGATCAAGCATTTGTTTGTTCGTGTTATTTGTTTTAATTGATTTGTCTATTTGAATACTGGTCGGTGTATGTCCAGATATAGGCAAGTAGAACTATTGCCGTTGAATTCTGAAATTGAGTGTACCTGTAGACGAAACAGGAGAGACTTTAGGACCGTTAACATTATTCATCCTGCGATGAATGATCCTGAGCCAAATAATGCTAATAATAATGATGGTTAGGTTGATCAAAATGCCCAACCGCCAGCACCACCACGTATGACTTGTCACGATTATAACACACCTCTAAGGGGAGGTTTGCACTTCAGCATTGCTCGACCAGCAATTGCTGCTAACAATTTTAAAATGGACCCACTAATTATGCAACAAGTGCAAAACAATAAGTTTGGGGGTCTAGGTCATGAAGATGCAAATTCCCACTTACGAACCTTCTTAGCAATTTGCGATATGTTTAAGTTCAATGGAGCATCGGAGGATGCAATCCTGTTGAGAGCATTTCCGTTCTCCTTAGAGGGTAGAGCTAAGGATTGGTTAGACTCGTTACCACATGAGTGTATCACCACATGGGACGAACTAGTTGATAGGTTCCTGAACAAATATTTTCCACCCTCTAAGACTGCAAAACTGAAAAGGGATATTACAACATTTTTACAAGGTAACGGGGAAACTCTTTACGAAGCATGGGAACGTTTTAAAGAGCTGTTGAGAAAATGTCCTCATCATTGGTTGCACCAGCACCAGCAAGTGTCCACATTTTACAATGGGCTACAAACTGCAACCATGATTTTAGTCGATGGAGCCGCTGGGGGCTCATTAATGAAAAAGTATCATGAAGACGCGTATGCCATTTTAGAAGACTTAACATCTAATAATTATCAAGCATATGAGAGGCAAACTAATAGTAATCCAGCGGGAGTCCATCAGGTGGACCAAATCACTTCTTTGGCCGCTCAGATGGCGTCGCAGTTCAATTTAATTAACAAAAGATTAGATTCACTCTCAACCCCTACAACTAGTGCCCCGCTCACAGTTGAACAACTAAATCAAATAACTGAAGAAGCAAATTATGTGGGAGGGCAACAAAGACAAATTCCGCCAGGATTTGCCAATCATTATCACCCCGAGTGGCGAAATCATCCAAATTTTTCCTGGAAGAATAATCAAGGGATGAATCAACCACAAGGTTTTAATCAAAATATGAATCAACTACCTATCAATAACAACTCTCAACCCCAACAAGTAAACCAAAGGAAGGTGACTGATGAGTTTATCTTAGGTATGTTCCAAAAGTATGACTCAAAAATGGTAGGAATGGAATCAACGTTAAGATCACTAGAAACTACTATGGGTCAACTTGCAAATTCATTAAGTCAAAGGCCCATTGGAACTCTACCTTCTGATACCACACCCAATCCAACAAAAGATAATCATAATAACCATTGCAAGGCTATTGCACTAAGGAGTGGTGTAGAGATCCCAAGTGGGGAGGGGTTGCTTGAGAAAGTTAGGGAAGAAGAGACGAGTAAGAAGCCAAGTGAGTTGGCATATTAGAGAAGGACAAGTTGGGTGAGAAAAATGAGGTGGGAGATAAACAAAAAGAGAAACTAAATCAAAAGAAAGAAGTAGTCTATCCACCACCCCCATTTCCGGCTAGACTTGTTAAATCCAAACTTGACACACAATTCCAAAAGTTTATGGAGATTTTCAAAAAGTTAACTATAAATATCCCATTTGTTGAGGCTCTTGAGCAAATGCCAAGTTATGCCAAGTTTATGAAGGATATCTTGGCAAAGAAAAGAAAGTTTGTTGATAAAGAGATAGTGGCGTTGACTGAGGAGTGTAGTGCTATATTGCAGAAGAAGTTGCCACCCAAGCTTAAGGACCCCGGTAGCTTCACAATTCCTTGTTCTATCGGTTTAAACTTTGTTGGGAGAGCTCTATGTGACCTTGGGGCGAGCATTAATCTGATGCCTTTATCTATCTATAAAAAGTTTGGTTTAGGGGAGATCACACCTACATCTCTGACTCTACAGTTGGCCGATAGGTCTCTAGCATTTCCAAAGGGAATTGTAGAGGACGTATTGGTTAAGGTGGATAAATTCATTTTCCCCGCCGATTTTGTGGTACTTGATATGGATGAGGACAAGGATGTCCCCATCATTCTTGGTAGACCATTCTTGGCCACCGGACGAACACTCATTGACGTCCAGAAGGGTGAGCTTACGATGAGAGTTAATGATGAGAATGTGACATTCAACATCCTCAAGGCTATGAAATTTCCAGATGATAAGGAGGAGTGTTTTTCTATTGAGGAAGTGAATGCACCTACACGTATGATGTATGATGAGAATGATTGGGAGCGTAAACTCCTGAGTGTGTTAACAAATGAAGAAATAGAAGAGGACCCAGACTTAACGAAACTGTAGAAGCTTTAAGTATTTATGAGCATATACCAAATGCTAACATGTTTGAGTTAATAAGTAGACCAAGTGAGTCTAAGATCATGAAGCCTTCTATCTTATAGCCACCTACACTTGAATTGAAACCACTACCCGAAAACTTAAAGTATGTTTTTCTAGGTAAGGATAACACACTACCGGTTATTATTGATGTATCTTTAGTTAAGGAAAATGAAGAGAAATTGCTTGAGGTTCTCCGTGAGTATAAAGGAGCAATGGGGTGGACCATTGCAGATATTAGAGGGATAAGTCCCTCAATTTGTATGCACAAAATTCTTTTGGAAGAAGAAGCAAAAGAGTCAGTTGAACACCAACGAAGACTTAGCCCACCAATGAAAGAAGTGGTCAAGAAGGAGATAATCAAATGGTTGGATGCGGGTATTATTTATCCTATCTCCGACAGCCGGTGGGTAAGTCCTATTCAATGTGTGCCAAAGAAGGGGGGCATTACGGTAGTTAAGAATGAGAGCAACGAGTTGATCCCCACTAGAACGGTAACTGGGTGGCGGATTTGTATGGATTATCGAAAGTTGAATAAAGCGACTAGGAAAGATCATTTCCCACTTCCATTCCTCGATCAGGTTCTTGATAGTTTAGCAGGAAATGAGTATTTCTGTTTCTTAGATGGTTACTCGGGGCATAATCAAATCATGGTAGCTCCCGAGGATCAGGAGAAGACTACCTTCACCTGTCCTTTTGGGACATTTGCATTTAGGAAAATGCCCTTTGGATTGTGTAACGCTCCTGGCACATTCCAGCGCTGCATGATCGCTATTTTTACTGATCTGATTGATGAGGGGATCGAGATCTTTATGGATGATTTTTCAGTATTTGGGAGATCATTTGATGAATGTTTGAAAGTGTTGAAGAAAGCTTTGGATAAGTGCATTCAAACCAATTTAATCCTAAATTGGGAAAAATGTCACTTTATGGTTAAAGAAGGAATTGTTTTAGGACACAAGGTGTCAAGGAAGGGATTGGAAGTAGATCGTGCAAAGACAGAGGTTATAGAGAAATTGCCCCCACCAACTAATGTTAAGGGAGTGCGAAGTTTTTTAGGACACGCCGGCTTCTACCGTCGTTTCATTAAGGATTTTTCTAAAATCTCTAAGCCACTAAGTCATTTATTAGAAAAAGATTCACATTTTAACGTTGATGAGGAATGTCTAGCCGCCTTTCATTCTTTAAAGCAAAGTCTGATTTCTTCACCCATTATTATTTCACCTGATTGGTCTTTACCATTCACCATTATGTGCGATGCTAGCAACTTTGCTGTGGGCGCAGTTTTAGGACAGGTGCGTGACAAGGTCTTTCACACAATCTACTATGCTAGCAAGACGTTGATTGATGCACAAGTAAACTACACAACTACCGAGAAGGAGTTATTAGCAGTCGTTTTCGCTTTTGACAAATTTCGATCCTACTTGGTAGCTTCTAAGGTGATTGTTTATACGGACCATGCAGCAATTCGATTTTTAGTGGAGAAAAAAGACGCTAAACCTAGACTGATTAGGTGGGTTCTCCTCTTGCAAGAGTTCGACTTAGAGATTAAAGATCGTAAGGGAGCGGAGAATCCGGTAGCAAACCACCTATCACGTCTAGAGTATGAGTGTTAGAAAGATGCAAAGATAAAGATTAGAGAGAATTTTCCTGATGAGAGGTTGCTGGCAATATCTGAGGCGAGTATGCCATGGTATGCAGACATTGTGAACTACATAGTGAGCAATGTATTTCCCCCAGACATGGACTATCAACGAAGAAAAAGGTTTCTCCACCAGGTGAAATCTTACATATGGGATGATCCGTATCTGTTTAAGATTTGTGAAGACCAAGTGATCCGCAGATGCATCCCGGAGGAAGAAGTACAAGGTATCCTAGCAAAATATCATGCTTCACCTTATGGTGGACACTTTATGGGGGAGAGATCAGCAATAAAAGTCCTAGAGGCTGGTTTCTATTGGCCAACACTATTTAAGGACGCTCATAGGTTCGCAAAATATTGTGATAAATGTCAAAGAACGGGAAACATCAATCGAGGGGATAGCATGCCAATAACTAATATTCTAGAGGTGGAGATTTTCGATGTGTGGGGAATAGATTTCATGGGCCCATTTGTAAACTCAAATGGAAGTCTTTATATACTTTTAGCTGTGGATTACGTCTCGAAGTGGATAGAAACTATAGCCACACCGAAGAATGATGCTAAGGTTGTACTAAAATTTCTTAAGGCTGATATTTTTTCTAGATTTGGTACACCCTGAGCCATAATAAGTGACGGTGGAGCACACTTTTGTAATATTCAATTTAAATCGCTCCTACGAAAATATGGAGTCACTCACAAAGTCGCCCTTGCGTACCATCCTCAAACAAATGGTTTGGCTGAAGTTTCTAATAGAGAGATAAAATCAATCCTAGAAAAAACGGTAAGCGCAACTCGTAAGGATTGGTCACAAAAACTAAACGAGGCATTATGGGCATATAGGACGGCATTTAAAACATCGATAGGCCTAACCCCATATAAAATGATCTATGACAAATCATGTCATCTTCCCGTCGAATTGGAGCACAAAGCATATTGGGCAATAAAAAGGTTGAATTTCGATCTCCAAGAAGCAGGCAAGAACAGACTTTTTCATTTGAACGAATTGGAAGAAATCAGATCTAACGCGTATGAAAATGCTAGGTTGTACAAGGAAAGGACGAAGAAATGGCATGATTTGAGGTTGCGAAGAAAGGAGTTCAAAAAAGGGCAGCTCGTCCTCTTGTATAACTCACGACTGAGATTATTCCCCGGAAAATTGAAGTCACAATGGTCTGGACCTTTTCGGGTGGAGGAGGTACATCCGTTTGGAGTTATCACGATTTGTAATGAGAGAGACGGATCCAAGTTTAAAGTAAATGGACAGAGGTTGAAGGAATATTATGAAGGTAGTGATCAGCGCGACGCGATGGTGTTAACTTTTAGTTGAAAATGAAATAGGGAAAGCGTCCGACCGGGACGTTCTAAACGAGGCGCTAGGTGGAAGGCAACCCACCATCTTTGTTATTTTTCTATCGTTTTTAGTTTGTTTTGTTTGTTTTTTTTATTATTTTTATCAATTGGAGGACAATAGGTGATGGAAGAGAGAAAATCTGCGCCGGAAATCAAAATAAAAAATAGTATGAGAATGCAATGTGGATCGTGGTAGTAAATAATTTTAAAAGAAATTTTCCAGAATTTAGGTTGCAACGCAAAAATTTTGCGCGTCACAACATGCTAGCCTCGGTGGCAGCTTTAATTTCGGGCCGTTTGATTTTCCGCATTACAACGCAAAATTTTCGCGCGTTACAACGTGCTAGGCTCGGTGGTAGTGTTAATTTCCTACAGAATTGTTTCCGCGTTGCAACGCAGGGAAATCAGACGTTGCAACCGGCTAGCCTCGGTGGGAGAAATGGAAATGAAAAGGCGCTACCGGTTCAGTTGAACCGGTCGATTGCTTCAGTTAAACGTGCACGAGGGGCGCTGGTTCAGTCGAACCGGCCTCCAAAAGCTGCGTTATATTTAAACCTCAGCCCCGATTTTACATTTAGGGCAAGCGAACACGGCGCAGTAGAGGAGCATCCTCGCGAGCGACGATCATCGGCGTCCCGGCGTCATCTTCCTCCACCGACTTTGAGAGCTCAACGCGATCCATAAGGTAACGAATGGAGCACTGATTTTTTCCTGTATCGTTTCTATTTTGCTATGTTTTGGCTATGGTGTTTGCGAATCCATTAGGGCTTGAGGTTATTTTCGTTCTTCTCTTGTGGGTGAAGAAATGTCGTCAAAAGGAAAAGGGAAACGAGGAAGGGGGAAAGAGTGTGCTCACAAGGGTGATGTCCGATTTGTAAACGATGAGGCACATAAGCTCTGTGATGCCCTACAATCAATACCGTTTATACATGAACGGGGTTTCAAAATGGAGTTCAGAGGTTGGAGAATAGCCTATGAGGACCTAATTCATCAGTTAGGTTGGGAGATGTTATGCCACCCGCGAATTGAGGCAGTGTATCAGTGGGTTTACGAGTTCTATGCTAATGCTAGGTTCTCTGAAGGGGACAACGTTTAGTTCGTGGCCGCATGATCAACTATTCCCCAAAGGCAATAAATGAAATGTTCGAGTTGGAAGACAATGAGATTACTCCTTATGGTGCATTAGCGATCACGGCCCCATTGGAAGACATTGCTGCAGTAGTTTGTGGTGGTACGAAGCCGGATTGGGTTTTAAAATAAAAAAAGGCATTGAGGTCTCAGTGTTTATCTCGAGAGGCAAAAGTGTGGCTACTATTTATTAATGCAGGTATCGTGCCAACAAGGCACGCAAATGTTGTATCTTTCGAGCGTATTGCCCTCATCTATGGTATCCTAAAGGGCATTAAATTTAATGTTGGCCATTTGATACATAGTAGCATCCGGAAGAAAGTAGGAGAAGAAAAGGCAAAACACCTTTGGTTCCCCACTTTGATTACTGAGCTATGCAAGAATGCTGGTGTGGAGATTAGGAGAGGAGACACAGTTACACAGGTAGGTCATCATATCACGGTGACGGTGATAGAGAAGAATATCAAGGTTGCGGAGGAGTCCCCAAAGAAGACAAATGAAAGAATGCAATCAGTTCTCCGAGGGCAATACACAAGGCCACCTCCCGGATCTCCAGAGACAATTACTCTAAATGAAGGAAACCCAGCTCAGGCTAGCATGCTATGTTTGCAGGATACGGAGTACATGAAGACGTACCAACGCCTTGAGCATTGTTATTTTGATGTCCGACAGGACTACGTGTGTAATGTACTTGCTCAGCTCATGTACAAGGCGAAACTGCCGATGCCGATACCAAGTTATCCTTACTGCAATAATTTTGACAAGAGAGGATATCTGATGACTAAAGGTCGGGAAAGGTTGGATACTGCCTATGATGAAGATGACAGTGATGATGATGAGAATGATGATGCTGATGACGAGGACGAGGACGACGAACCCGATGAGGATGAGGAAGAGATGGACGAAGATGAAAGCGAGTAGCCGGGAGCTGTCCAGTTTCATATTTTTGGATATTTTGCTTCATTTGTGAATGCTTTTTGGACAATATTATGCCTTCTTTTGCCTTCTTAGTTTTGGATAATATTTCTGTGGAGTTAGTGCTGTGATGTTTGCATATTTTAATTTTATCGCTCATTACCTTGCATTCCATTACTTTAGTTACTTGAAAGGTTTTGTTAGGATATGGTTCCATCCAATATCCATTGCTAACGTTAGAATCTTTAAATTAAAAGCTACTTTATTAGGGTTATGCTTGTGTTTGGTTTTGTGATGTTATTTGCAGATCCTCTGAACTACTGGGCTATGATTCGATCGAAGCACTCATGAACTTTGAATTCTTTGGAAGGTGGCAATGCAATATGCAGAAAAAAAAATATGAGGGGAGTATTTGTTTTACATTATTCCTATTTCTTTCATCGTAAAATTGTCAATTATTTTCCTCTTTTATATTTTCATTAATACAGTTGCTAGGGACTAGCAATATTTTAAGTGTGGGGGTGGGTAGAGTTCAGCCCCTACTGCTTGGATACGGACTTATTTATTTATATATGCGAACTCAATAACTCCGTCTTTGTTTTTGCAATTTAACCTATAGGACATTCTTGTTATCCAATGATAATCGAGTGGTATGGCCGGTTAATCAAACGATTTCAGTCACAGAATTTGAAATTAGTGAGAATTTTTTTTGGTAAAGCGCTCTTAAGTCTGATTTAAGCACAATTTTCCTTGAAAGATTTTACTTCAAAACCTAGCTTTTGATATGGCTTTCTAAAATATTATGGGAATGGGTGAGTAAGAACTGAGTTAGCGATGTTGGCTGAAGCTTGGGTTTATGTAGTTAAACCATTTTGACCCTCCACTACAATCTTTGTACTTGAACTCTTTTCATGTTGATACGTATTATTTCACGCTTACCTTCCCAATATTCTTATTAGTTACGTCTTAGTATATTAGCCATTTTATGGGTGTTTAATAAAAAAAATGATTGAGATTCATAGTGATATGGGCCTAAGTATATGTATACATACCTGGAATGATCCCTACTATGCTAGCAAATTATAAATTATAAAAAAAAAATTGCATCATAGTGATTATGTGGCCTGGGTATGTACATTTATACTTGGAATGATCCCTACTATGAATATATAAAAAAAAGTGAAAATGTCAATAAACCCCATGATTTGGTGAATTATTAAGATTACGAACTAAGGGAATGTCTTTCTGCTATCAACATCATCCTTGAATGCTTATCCAAGTCGATTCTACTCTCATTTGAACTACTGATCTTTGTGTAGGCTCAATCAATAATTTAGCTATTCTTATCCTTCCCTATGTTGCGGAGATCCATTGTTAAAAGATGTTTAGGAGTAACTAATTTTAAGGAAAAGCACACACAACACTTATGACTTTATTTGAGCTTTACCTTCCATTCGAGCTAATGGATTTGTGAATGATTGAATTCGTGTTGATTTATTGGCTTATCAGTTCAGTAAAGCGGATTTCATTAATATGCCTTAGTTAATTTGTTGTTAAGGATGTGTGATTATCTGAGTTTGCACAATTTCATTAATTTTTTATTCAAGCTTTGAATTGATTATATTTGCTAGGGACTAGCAAATGTCTTAGTGTGGGGGTGTGATAACTTCCTAAAAGGAAGTTATTTCCCTACTTATTTTATTCTAATTTTCATTAAAAAGAGGAAAATAATCCCCAATTATAGTACATATGTTTAAATATCTTATTAATCAATATTGTACTAATTACGGTCATTTTCCATGGTTTTCTATCAAAGATTGGTCAAAGAATTCAAGTTGGGGAAGCAATGGATCATTTATTGCTGATGCAGAAAATAGGTTGCAACGCCTAAAATTAGCAGGTTGCAACGCCTAAAATTAGCAGGTTGCAACGTGGCGGCGAAATTCAGATTTTGAATTTTAAAAGTGGCGCCTATTTGAAATTCCAAAGGAGGCATCCCTTCAGATTTGGAAAGGAAGTTATGAGCACGAAATTAAAGCACTAAGGGGGGATTATTCTTGGAGGAATTCGGAATAGAGGGGAGAGAACTTTGGAGGTCTTCTTCTTCCTCTTGAAGGTTTTCGGATAGGGTTTGGAGAAAGGAAGTGTGGATCATCACGAAGGAGAAGGATCAGAGTCTAGCAACATTCCTACAGCGTTTTTGATTTCCTTAATCATGTCTAGTAAGATCTACTTTGATTTGTGGTTTCTCTCTTCCTTCATGAACTAATTTTCTAAGTCTTGCATGTGTGAAGTACCTTAGTTGTGATGATAACTTGATTTTCATTTATAATTTGTGAATGTGTTGATGTTGATCTTTATTAAATTTATGATCTTTTCTTGGGATTTTGGTTTAAGTTTCATCTTTAAAGTGCTTGGCAAAAATTCGAGAGATGAGTCGGGCTAGATGAACGTTTATTCGCACGGCGATATTCGAGAGAGGAGTCGTGTAGTTTTTAACCAAACTTCCGTATTTATACTTCATCGCGAGATTCGAGAGAGGAGCGTTGAAAGTGCATCATAAATCTTAATATAATTCCAAGAGAGAGAGAGAGAGATCTCCTCTTGAATTAGCAACCGTGATTCTAGCACTTCATGTTATTTTAATTTCATCTAAGTTGGAGACGACTAGAGGATTTGAAATAAACGGATAATGGAGATCGAGAGATAAAGTTATCCAATTTAGAATCGTTGCAAGAGAATCGTTAATACTTCATGAATTATCATTTTTATTAGTTATCTTCATAGCAAGGGAAAATCACATGTGAGACTATCTTTCCAAGTGAAGTTAAAGTAATTTAAGTAACCGTAACTAGAATTGTAGTTGTTTTATTTTGCACTATTTACGTTTCTCTACCAATCATTATTACTTGCTTGAATTTAGAGAAAAGGCAGAATTAATATTTGTGAGCGCTAAGTTAAGCACTTCCTCGTGGGAACGATCACTTTCTCATCATTTTATTACTTGTACGACACGTGCACTTGCGTATTTATATACACCTATCACGGGCGTATTAGGCCTCTACCCCCTCCCTCGCGTGGTCTTGTGAGCAAGCACCCCCCTCCCCTGTCATCTTCCAGTTGACGGTGAGGTGGTTCTTAGTGCCCTCCAAGGTGCCCAGGCTCAGCATTGGCTTGGGAGGGGAAGCGCTCTAAGATCTTCCGGGTATGTGGTGGGACCTCCGCGCTGCAGCTTAAGGGGTCCATTTGTGGATTCAAGTGTTCATCAAGTCCGAGTCTCTTAGTTCCTAGCAACTGGTCACGGGTCTAGGCTCAGGTCAAGTAAGGGTTAGTCGCAACCCCCTTTCGAGCGCTGAAGCCGGGAAACTGGTTTCAACAGGTACGTTGTTCCTGCGTTCCTCAGCCCGAAAGGCATCATCTTGTAACAGTAACATCCGTCTTCCGTGATAAAAGAAACGTCCTTAACATCTGGCGGATGCATTCATATTTGATGGTAGCCGGAGAACGCATCCAAGAAGCTCGTCACCGGGAAGCCGACAGTTGAATACACCAATGCGTCAATCCGAGGCAGATGATAACAATCCTTGGGATAAGCCTTGTTCAACAGAGAGAAGTCCACACACATCCTCCACTCCCCGTCTCCCTTCTTTACCATTACCACGTTAGAAAACCATCCTGGGTATTGGATTTCTTCCACGAATCCTGCCTCTAGCAGCTTCGCTACCTCCTCTCTGATCGGCCCGGCGAGGGTAGACGATACATTTCTCTTCTTCTGGCGAATGGGGCGGACTCCTGAGTCTAGGTTGAGGTGATGACATGTCACATTCGCATCGACACCTAGCATCTCTGCAGCACTCCGCGCGAAGATGTCCACATTCTGTTGGACACACCTTCGGATCATCTCCTGATCCTGCCCGCTCAGCCTTTCGCTGATTCGTATCCTCTCCAGCTTTCCCCTGCCGCTAACGACATCACTCTCCATCACTTCCTCTGCCACTTCCAACTTAATTGGTCTGATCCTCTGACACCTGATCTGTCTTTCCCGCTTCACCTTCTCCTGTCAACGGCCTCGACCTGTTGGGAGGAGGTGAGTTCCTTGGCTCTTCGCTTCCAGTCATGGGACTTGCTCAGAGCTTTCCGAACTAGCCGCTTCCACGCTCACCGCACCAGAATGTTGAAACCAGAGAACTGGTCTCGACGTTCGAAAAGGAGATGCAGCTGACCCTTACTTGACCTGAGCGAGACCCTTGACCAGTCACTAAGAACCGAAGGACCTAACCCTTGGGAAGTACCCAAATCCACAAACGGACCCCTTAAGCTGCAGCGCGGAGGTCCCACCACATACCCAGAAACTCTCAAGGAACTTCCCCTCCTAAGCCAATGCTGAGCCTGGGCACCTTGGAGGGCACTAGATATCTCCTCACCGTCCACCTTCAACAACAGGGGGAGGGGAGGGGTAGTGCTTGCTTACAACACACACGCGAGGGAGGGGGGTATCAACAACCCTTCCCAAGGTGCCCATGGGGGTCTATTTAAAGATTTCCCAAAAATTGGGCTGCGGATAACCAAAAATCTACTATCCGCAGCCCAACAACCAACCCGAACGACCGAAACAGGAGGGGGGCGAGTGGAGCTTTAGACGTCCACTCCCCCCCTTGCCGGGGGTCGGATGAGTGGACCGAGGTCCACCACCCTTACTGGGGAGTGGACCTTGCGGTCCACTCCTCCCACCGGGCGAGTGGACCATAGGTCCACTTGCCCACGGGCTTGGGGCGAGTGGACCCTAGGTCCACTCACCCCCACCTTGGGCGAGTGGACCCAAGGTCCACTCGCCTCCCCCCTACTCGGGCGAGTGGACCCAAGGTTCACTCGCACAAGGAGATCTACCCTCCCCCCCCCCCCCCCCGACCTTCTCTTTTTAGTCTTGACGACCTCCGTTGGTTCAGTCCGCTGCGTAATGGTCACCCTCTCTACCGCGACCTTAACTGTGTCGGGTCACACCGACTCGGAAAATATGAGGGTTGTACAAGGGCCTTTCAACCGATGCTCATTTCTCCAATGTACAACACCCGGCTAGATCTCGAAACTCCAATGTGCGTGGACATCGAAGAAGCACAAAGCACCCAAATTTACACTGGATGAAGCAAACGTATAGCATCGCAAGATAATTGTATTGAAAATATGAAAGTTTAAGGAGAAAGAAGAGAAATATTGTATGTAAGTATCTCATATTTTAGAGAGCTATTTATTGGCTAAAAATCTATCTCATAGATTACTAAAATATTAAATATATTAAATATTAAAGTTATTATAATAATTTAAAATAAATCGGATTAATATTAAATAATCATAACAATAATATTTATATTATTGATCAAAACAAATGCACTTAATTATTGTATATGGGCAAACTCACTCACACAATTATTTTTGAGCTTTTTTCTATTAATTAAAAAAATTCAACAATCCCCCACAAAAGCGAAAAAATATATAAATATTATTAGGTAATAAACTAATGATAATAATAATTGAATATATATATGTTACGGAACGCTTAGGGCTCTTGGTAGACCGGTTCACTTGAACCGCCTTAGCTCGTGAGCAAGCTAAGCGCGCAAACAGTTAATTAGAGGTTCGTTGAGTACGCAGAGACTTTTTAACGTGGAAAACCCGGAAAGGGTGAAAAACCACGCGGCCGGAGCTGTGCCGACCAAACTTCACTATCTTCTGGAGGAGTTACAACTTGGAAGCTAGAACTCGAGCGCGACACACCGCTGCTCGTTACAATATTTGGAGAAAGAGAGCTTCGAGGGTGACAGGCCACCTCACGAAAAAACTAAGTCCTTTTCCCCTCAGGGACTGCTAATCGCCTTTCGGAATCGAGAAGGCTAGTCGTCTTTCTCTTCTGAGAACTGCTTGTCGCCTTTCGGAATCGAGAAGGCTAGTCGTCTTTCTCTTCTGAGAACTGCTTGTCGCCTTTCGGAATCGAGAAGGCTAGTCGTCTTTCTCTTCTGAGAACTGCTTGTCGCCTTTCGGAATCGAGAAGGCTAGTCGTCTTTCTCTTCTGAGAACTGCTTGTCGCCTTTCGGAATCGAGAAGGCTAGTCGTCTTTCTCTTCTGAGAACTGCTTGTCGCCTTTCGGAATCGAGAAGGCTAGTCGTCTTTCTCTTCTGAGAACTGCTTGTCGCCTTTCGGAATCGAGAAGGCTAGTCGTCTTTCTCTTCTGAGAACTGCTTGTCGCCTTTCGGAATCGAGAAGGCTAGTCGTCTTTCTCTTCTGAGAACTGCTTGTCGCCTTTCGGGATCGAGAAGGCTCGTCGTCTTCCTGGAAGATGAAGATCTTCAAGTCCCGAAGGAGATCTTCAAGTCCCGAAGGAGATCTTCAAGTGCCGAAGGAGAATTCCGCAAAAGTCTGCAAGGAGCTCTCCCGAGTCCAGAAGTCAAGGTCCCTTCAAATGAAGCCATGGGGCTCCTTTTATAGTTTTTGTCGGGGGCGGCCCGGTAATTTTACCGTTGGCAGTTTCCATAAATGCTCGGTGGACGAATCATATTTTCCGGTTCGGGGCCCTCGGATCACCATTTTTCGTAAATGACCACCTTGCCCCTCGGGCAGTTTGGGCAGTTCGGGCAGTTCCGTTGGAGGTGAAAAAGGCGACTAACTGTTCCTGAAAAGTGAGAAGCCTGAAACCCAAAATGTGAGAAGCCGGAAAGACAAAAAGTGAGAAGCCGGAAAGACAAAAAGTGAGAAGCCGGAAAGACAAAAAGTGAGACGCCTGAAAGACAAAAAGTGAGACGCCTGAAAGACAAAAAGTGAGACGCCTGAAAGACAAAAAGTGAGAATGCTTCCTGACTGCGCTCAGAAGCATTCTGAGCGCGCGCTAGCGCTAAAGTGGTCCGAGCGCGCAACGAACATGGAAGCGCCTTGAACGCGCTTGGAGGCGTTCTGAGCGCGCGTAAGCGCGGAGGCGTTCTGAATGCGCTTGGAGATGTTCGGAACATGCTTGGAGGCGTTCTGAGCGCGCGACGAACATGAAGGTGCTTTGAACGCGCTTGGAGGCGTTCTGAGCACGCGTAAGCGCGGAGGCATTCTGGGCGCGCTCAGAAGCGTTCTGAGCGCGCAACGAACATGGAAGCGCTTTGAACGCGCTTGGAGGCGTTTTGAGCGCATGTAAGCGCGGAGGCGTTCTGAGCGATCGGTGGAGCGGGGAGTTGTCCCCCAAATAGAAATTGGGACCCGACGCACCTGACGGGGGCGCGACTGCGGCAGGGCCCCTTCCGAGCCCCCCTGCGGAAAAAGGCGAGGGGAGGGGGTCGGACCGTATCCTAGGCCGCACCCCCAAGGGGGGTGCGGCGTGGCCGCACCCCCTGGAGGGGTGCGGCTGGGCCGCACCCCACAAGGGTGCGGCTTGGCCGCACCCCTGGAGGGGTGCGGCTTGGCCGCACCCCTGGAGGGGTGCGGCTAGGCCGCACCCCTAGAGGGGTGCGGCTAGGCCGCACCCCTTGAGGGGTGCGGCTAGGCCGCACCCCCAAGGGGGGTGCGGCTTGGCCGCACCCCCAAGGGGGGTGCGGCTTGGCCGCACCCCCTTGAGGGGTGCGGCTGGGTGCGGCTGGGCCGCACCCCCTTGGGGGTGCGGCTGGGCCGCACCCCCTTGATGGGTGCGGCTTGGCCGCACCCCTTGAGGGGTGCGGCTGGGCCGTACCCCCTGAGGGGTACGACTCCGCGCGAGCCGCACCCCGAGGGGGGTGCGGCGGGGCCGCTCCCCCGCGACGGGGGTCGCTGCCCGCGCGCTACCGTGCGTGCGGTAGCGCATGTGCTTGCGGTTTGCTCTCCGCGCGCTCTGTTTCTGGCGGTTGGCGGCGGAGATGGCGGGCTCGGTTTCTTCGATTCGAGCGATCGCGTGTTGACCGCTGACCCCCACCTCTCTTCAGTGGTGCTTCCTTTAGACGTGCCCCAAGGCCTTTATGGGTGGTATAACATAAGCCCCCCAAACCTTCGGAGTCCGAGTTTCGATGCGAGGAGTTCGGAGGTTTTAATTTTTCTGTGGCGACTTTACCCATTGTCCACTGCGCGGCGCTTTTCTGGTAAGAGCTGATGTCGGAGGGTGTTGGTTTTCCGAGGTCGTCGTGGGCTTGCTGCCTGGCTCTGATATCCGCATGGACTGAGGGGTTTACGCAAAATGACAGATTAGCTTGCGCGGTTCTGAGCCCGCGGCTTTTACACAATAGAAAATTAGTTTGCGCAAGTTTGTGCTTGCGGCTTTTTTGCACGAGTCTGTGCTCGTGGCTTTGGTGCACGAGTCTGTGCTCGCGGCTTTGGTGCACGAGTCTTCGCTCGCGACTTTTTTGCACGGTTCTGTGCCCGCGAATTTGGTGCACGTGCCTTTGCTCGCGACTTTTTGCGCGGTTCTGTGCCCGCGACTTTGGTGCACGTGCATTTGCTCGCGACTTTTACATGATGTAGACTTGACCGGTGAATAGCGGGAGCATGATGCTCTGCAGCGTGGGAGCTGTGTGCCCTGCAACGCGGGAGCATGATGCTCTGCAGCGTGGGAGCTGTGTGCCCTGCAACGCGGGAGCATGATGCTCTGCAGCGTGGGAGCTGTGTGCCCTGCAACGCGGGAGCATGATGCTCTGCAGCGTGGGAGCTGTGTGCCCTGCAACGCGGGAGCATGATGCTCTGCAGCGTGGGAGCTGTGTGCCCTGCCACGCGGGAGCATGATGCTCTGCAGCGTGGGAGCTGTGTGCCCTGCAACGCGGGAGCATGATGCTCTGCAGCGTGGGAGCTGTGTTGTCCCTCTTACGGACTTGGTTTAGATTGTTGGACTCGACGTATGTCCTCCACTTGTGAGAGGCCCCTTCTTTTTCCTATGTTGGCGAGTTTGTCGTTTGATAATAATGCTGAGGGTCGTATGTGACTTTAACTTTTCGGTGCCTCACTCTAGAAGATTAGTACCGCTGACTGAGACAGAGAGCAAATGTAGTAATTTCAAATACATAATGGATGCATGCGCGCAAGTATAATCTTGCGGCTTACTGTTTTTAAAAGCAGAAAACTGGAAGGAGCGGAAAACAGAAATCGACGACAAATGAAATGCGGGTTGCGCGTGCTCTACTACGAGGAAAGTTTCCCTGCCCGGTATTTCTGGTTCATCCGTGTCGGGGTACAGCGTTGTCCTCTACTGGAGTGCCAGCCCGTGATCCGTGTTGGTTTGGGACCTGATTTAGTAAAAACCTTCTGAGGAGGCCTTGTTGGACAAGGCGCTCGATTTCCTCCTTTAATTTGTTGCAGCCTTCAGTCCTGTGTCCATGCCCGCGATGGAAGTCACAATACTGCGACTGATTTCCTCTGTTCGGTGCAAGCGGCTCGGGCCCGCGAAGCGCGTCGCTATCACGGATGGCGAGGAGAACGTTAGTCCTGGTAGTGTTCAGGGGAGTGTAGTCCTGACGTTGGCGAGATCCTCGGTCTCGGCTGGGGTTGTCGTGATGCTTGTTATTTTTGTTGGGAGCTGTATGCGGCGGCAACTCCTCTTTCTTCCTCTTCGAGCTCCCCTCGAACTGCCGGCGGTGTGCTTCGATGGCCTCATCGGCGGCTATCTGAGCCTCGACTCGCTGGACGAGGTCAGGATAGCTTTGTACGGTTTCTCTCATTAGAGCTGAGTAGAAGCCACTTGGGCGGAGTCCTCCAAGGAAAAATCCTCGCAAAAGCTCGGGGTCGACTCCCGGGATCTGTCGCGCCTCAGAGGTGAAGCGTCGGAAAAAATCCTTTAGAGTTTCTCCGTCGTTCTGGCGGATTCCCGAGAGATGGGAAGGGTCTCGGACAATCCTACGATTGGCGATGAACTGGTCCACGAACTGCCGCGCCATTTCTGCGAAGTTGTTGATGGCCCCATCCCGCAGGGAGTGGAACCAAGTGCGCGCTTGTCCTTTCAAAGTTGTCGGGAACACTCGACAGAGGAGCTGGTCGGGGGCGCTGTAAATCCCCATGATGGTGGTGAAGTGATTGACGTGTTCCAGCGGGTCGTCCGTCCCGTCGAACGTTTCGATGTTGGGAAGCTTGAAACCGTTTGGAATTGGATGGTCCAGGACTTGAGGTGATAGTGGGGAGCCGTGGCGCGCGGGATGGCGGGCGAGAGCTGCGCGTCGCCCTGCTTGGGCATACTCCTCCTCTATCATGTTGCGTATTTCTTCTCGCGTAGCTCTTTCCACTGCTTGCTCAGGGGCAGCTCTTCCGTGGTGGTGGCGGTGGTTAGCTTCTGGGCCTCCAGCTGGTGGGGCAAGGTGAGCGGAACTTGCCGCATTGGAGAATCCTTCTGAGGCTTCGTCTCCCTGGGTGGCCTCCCCGTTCGGGGCATGATTCAGAATTGGGGGTGGTGGTGCGTTTAGAGCTGGCGGCTGAATCGGAGCTGGAGGAGCCCCAAGATTCCTTACAAGAGCCAACATCTCAGCTTGATGTTCTTCGATCTGCCGCATGCGCACCTCCAAACCAGCCGCGGGTGCTAGAAGTGCCTCCTCTGCGGGAGGTGCATCGATAAGCGAGTGGGAGGGAGCTGGGTCGACGCGTCCTTCCGGCATCGATCCTTCAGTAGTGCGAGCACTCTTCCTCGCCATGACAGTCGGCTTTTGAAGAGTTGTTGGGAATGTTCCCACAGACGGCGCCAAACTGTTACGGAACGCTTAGGGCTCTTGGTAGACCGGTTCACTTGAACCGCCTTAGCTCGTGAGCAAGCTAAGCGCGCAAACAGTTAATTAGAGGTTCGTTGAGTACGCAGAGACTTTTTAACGTGGAAAACCCGGAAAGGGTGAAAAACCACGCGGCCGGAGCTGTGCCGACCAAACTTCACTATCTTCTGGAGGAGTTACAACTTGGAAGCTAGAACTCGAGCGCGACAGACCGCTGCTCGTTACAATATTTGGAGAAAGAGAGCTTCGAGGGTGACAGGCCACCTCACGAAAAAACTAAGTCCTTTTCCCCTCAGGGACTGCTAATCGCCTTTCGGAATCGAGAAGGCTAGTCGTCTTTCTCTTCTGAGAACTGCTTGTCGCCTTTCGGAATCGAGAAGGCTAGTCGTCTTTCTCTTCTGAGAACTGCTTGTCGCCTTTCGGAATCGAGAAGGCTAGTCGTCTTTCTCTTCTGAGAACTGCTTGTCGCCTTTCGGAATCGAGAAGGCTAGTCGTCTTTCTCTTCTGAGAACTGCTTGTCGCCTTTCGGAATCGAGAAGGCTAGTCGTCTTTCTCTTCTGAGAACTGCTTGTCGCCTTTCGGAATCGAGAAGGCTAGTCGTCTTTCTCTTCTGAGAACTGCTTGTCGCCTTTCGGAATCGAGAAGGCTAGTCGTCTTTCTCTTCTGAGAACTGCTTGTCGCCTTTCGGAATCGAGAAGGCTAGTCGTCTTTCTCTTCTGAGAACTGCTTGTCGCCTTTCGGGATCGAGAAGGCTCGTCGTCTTCCTGGAAGATGAAGATCTTCAAGTCCCGAAGGAGATCTTCAAGTCCCGAAGGAGATCTTCAAGTGCCGAAGGAGAATTCCGCAAAAGTCTGCAAGGAGCTCTCCCGAGTCCAGAAGTCAAGGTCCCTTCAAATGAAGCCATGGGGCTCCTTTTATAGTTTTTGTCGGGGGCGGCCCGGTAATTTTACCGTTGGCAGTTTCCATAAATGCTCGGTGGACGAATCATATTTTCCGGTTCGGGGCCCTCGGATCACCATTTTTCGTAAATGACCACCTTGCCCCTCGGGCAGTTTGGGCAGTTCGGGCAGTTCCGTTGGAGGTGAAAAAGGCGACTAACTGTTCCTGAAAAGTGAGAAGCCTGAAACCCAAAATGTGAGAAGCCGGAAAGACAAAAAGTGAGAAGCCGGAAAGACAAAAAGTGAGAAGCCGGAAAGACAAAAAGTGAGACGCCTGAAAGACAAAAAGTGAGACGCCTGAAAGACAAAAAGTGAGACGCCTGAAAGACAAAAAGTGAGAATGCTTCCTGACTGCGCTCAGAAGCATTCTGAGCGCGCGCTAGCGCTAAAGTGGTCCGAGCGCGCAACGAACATGGAAGCGCCTTGAACGCGCTTGGAGGCGTTCTGAGCGCGCGTAAGCGCGGAGGCGTTCTGAATGCGCTTGGAGATGTTCGGAACACGCTTGGAGGCGTTCTGAGCGCGCAACGAACATGAAGGTGCTTTGAACGCGCTTGGAGGCGTTCTGAGCGCGCGTAAGCGCGGAGGCATTCTGGGCGCGCTCAGAAGCGTTCTGAGCGCGCAACGAACATGGAAGCGCTTTGAACGCGCTTGGAGGCGTTTTGAGCGCATGTAAGCGCGGAGGCGTTCTGAGCGATCGGTGGAGCGGGGAGTTGTCCCCCAAATAGAAATTGGGACCCGACGCACCTGACGGGGGCGCGACTGCGGCAGGGCCCCTTCCGAGCCCCCCTGCGGAAAAAGGCGAGGGGAGGGGGTCGGACCGTATCCTAGGCCGCACCCCCAAGGGGGGTGCGGCGTGGCCGCACCCCCTGGAGGGGTGCGGCTGGGCCGCACCCCACAAGGGTGCGGCTTGGCCGCACCCCTGGAGGGGTGCGGCTTGGCCGCACCCCTGGAGGGGTGCGGCTAGGCCGCACCCCTGGAGGGGTGCGGCTAGGCCGCACCCCTTGAGGGGTGCGGCTAGGCCGCACCCCCAAGGGGGGTGCGGCTTGGCCGCACCCCCTTGAGGGGTGCGGCTGGGCCGCACCCCCTTGGGGGTGCGGCTGGGCCGCACCCCCTTGATGGGTGCGGCTTGGCCGCACCCCTTGAGGGGTGCGGCTGGGCCGTACCCCCTGAGGGGTACGACTCCGCGCGAGCCGCACCCCGAGGGGGGTGCGGCGGGGCCGCTCCCCCGCGACGGGGGTCGCTGCCCGCGCGCTACCGTGCGTGCGGTAGCGCATGTGCTTGCGGTTTGCTCTCCGCGCGCTCTGTTTCTGGCGGTTGGCGGCGGAGATGGCGGGCTCGGTTTCTTCGATTCGAGCGATCGCGTGTTGACCGCTGACCCCCACCTCTCTTCAGTGGTGCTTCCTTTAGACGTGCCCCAAGGCCTTTATGGGTGGTATAACAATATATATTTGCTTCATCCAATTGTATCTAATGTAATGAGTATATGGTAGAATGGTTACCTTGAACCTATACTTAATACTTATCGTCTCTATTGAAGAACATAATGTGCTAGAAGCCTTGAATTATATTCTTTTAACCAATACATAAAATAAGCACACACTAGATTTGTCATTCTTTGGGTTATGGCGGTGGGCGTTTTAATAGTCACGCGCATCCCTTGATTTTCATGGAGGCCTTTATTAGGGCTCAGCCCGAATCCCAAAGTCGCGGCTTCACGACTACCCCCACATATAGGTGGTGCATCAAGAGATATTCACAACACATATCTCGCAAAATTATATCTTTGACAACCATTAAGGACGTCTAAACGTCAACACCTATACTGTTACGTGGAGCACTTTCATCATAGGAATGGGGAGAGGAAAAGATACATCTATCTTCTATAATTTGTGCTCCTCACTTGGTCATATCAATAGTTTCATTTCTACCACATTGAACCCATGAGATCTCCAATCACATAGGTTGGGTGTCCACCATTTGTAACAAAATTATGTGGGCTCAATGCTCATTCCCCTCGATGATTTTTTTTATCTCATTTTGGGACAATAAACCCTTTGTGAGATTATCAACAGATTTAATTCTCACTTTGCATATTTAATTCTGACTTTGCATATTTAATTCTGACTTTGCATATTTCTGTGATATCACATTCTTTCTTCTTTATTTCACGGACTTGTACCTGAATCTCATAAACTTATTCATCTTTGAATTAGATATATCATAATCAATTAAAACAATCAATAATCAAGAGAATTGACAGGTAAATGTGAAATATAACTAAACTTGAAGGTTAATATGTGATCTTTATTAATTTTTCAAGATAGACCGCATCACGGGCTTCTGAAATAATGTTATTGGAAATTTCATTTACTTGATAATTAGTAATGAAAACACATTTACACTACTAATTGAGACATAATAAAATCGATCATTGTAAGACTTATCTTTTTATATTTTTAGTTTGAGAATAAAGACTTTAGTTAAGTACCCCCCACACTTTATGAATCTGAAAGATCTATTTTGTAGACTGAATTTTTTTGTTGGTGAAACTCACTTGATTTTCAACTTCGGCATAATTTTTTTTAAATTATTTTTTTTTTAAATAAATAAATGTAAAAAGATTTTTTGAAGTAATATGTGATCGAATGTTACAATATACTTATTTTCATCTCTATCAGTTTGTCAATTTGAGTCACAAACATTAGAATAAATAAAATACAATAGTGTAGATGTTTATTTATGATCTTAAAATATTTTCTTGCAAATTAGAGTGAGTACAAATTTCGTATCTAATATTAGATAATATATTTATCTTAGATAATAGATCTAATTTTATCATTATTTTATTGATTCGGTACATATCCTAGTCTAACGTGTCACATATTGCTAGGTATCAAAATAGTAGAACTAATTTGATTTATTAAAAAATCCATAATATTTTAACTAAACCGTTAAGATATATCGCTTCCAATATAAATATTAATAATATTTAATATATAATAATAATATAATATAATTATGTTATAATAATAATATAATATATTTTAATATTATAATAATTATTATTATTATATTAGTTAAAGAAATCTATTATGTTTAAATTTTCATATAATAATAACGTTAACGCATATATATAATATTGATGTTAACTATTGTGCATGATTAAATATTAAATTAATTACATTAATATTAAATATAATATTTGTTACAAATTAGCGTGCATTAGTAAACATACTTAAGATATATTAAAATATTTATTTATTTAATATTATTGGACTTCCCAAGGAATATCCTATGACGGACTCTCACTGGTACTTGACGGTTTCTGGGATGACAACCCAACACAGCCCTTTCGCAAGAGATTATTGATGTGAAAATCAACTTCTTTAGATTGTTGAAAATTTTGCTTATATACTGATATTATTCCTAAAATATTCTCTAGAAATAAATTATAAAATATTTGTAATGTTATTTTTCGGAACAAATATTTAGAAATACATGAAATAAAATACAATAAAAATAAAGTAAGAAATCAGCTCAGTTGGTTGAACCGAAGTAGGCCGGCCCTGGGCGTTACAACAAAAAAGTGCACTTTTTTGTAGCAACCCGGGCCAGCTGGATGATGAAGACTGTTGAAGGTGCCTTCTCAAGGGTGGTCGGAGGTTCGATTCCCGGTGCTAACAACCTACTGTTGCTAAGAAACATGCCCAGTGATTTGGTTGGGGTGGCATGGACTGCAGTCGTGAACAGCGCCGGGTGCACTCGATCGAGCTGGCCCGGGTTGTTACAGATATAACAGATAAATTTACGAGCAGCGGACGTGACGTGAGTTTGTGAGCGGCAGGAGCGCCGTCGCACATGGACAATGTCTTGACCGGAGTACTATCGTGATTGGTCATAGAGACGGAGCGTGCCTGTCACTCTAACTATATGTATGTATATATAACATCACCTAAATAATGACAGCGGCGGTATAATTTATTAACCTACAGGAAGGAATAGTATTTTGGCTTTGGCATTGTATGTATGATCTGGCCATGAACATTTTGAACGTACATCAGATGAAAAGTTTACTCAGCCAACCTGTCCAAATAGTGTTCTTCCAAGGAATAACAAATAAGAATTCAATGAAATAACAAGAAACTTCACAAAGTTAAAATTGCATTTATTCCATCCAGCTGCCTCTAATTGGGAGCATAATTATATATATTTGCCTGATATAGAGGACTAAATTATGTTAGATTGTTGATTTAATTTCGCCCTCCCTTTATTCAATTACTTAGCTCACACGCGGTATCGGAGCCGTTGATAGACATATCGGTTGATGAGAAAGAGCACGAGGTTTGTGGCTTCAGCGGAACATTATGCGTTCGATCTATAGGGCCGGTGATTGTCGTGATATGTTCGCTGGTATTTTTATATTTTACTTTAATAATAAATAGTTTATTATTAAAGTATTAAGTAGTTTAATATTATTATTCCTATAAATAATTTTTGCAACTTTAAGTTGTATGTATATAATATTCTGGATAATTCATGTAAGTGTGTAACCAAATTGTATTGTCTATTCGAATATGTGAGTTGAAATTTATTATCTTTTTATTAAAATATTATATACTAGCTTATTAAGTACATGTTCTCTCATGCATAATATCTATAATTAGTATCAGTACTTCAATTTTCTCAAGTACAAATTATGTGTTAACAATACATTCAATTATTACAATATTTTATACCATATGATATTTTATTTTCTCTTTCCTTTACATTTAATTATCTAATTTATTTCATACATTAAGCTATTTGTTGTGGCAGGGTGTCTTTGTATCGACTACATGCACTATTTTCTAGTAGAGAGAAATGTCAATCCTCATTAGTGTTATGTGTTGACTCCAGCGATTTAGGGTTGAAAAAATCTTAATTTCTGCAAAGAAAATCTCCATTCGATGGTTAAATTAGCTAAGAGATAGATCCAAATAGGATACGACTTAGAACGTAACTGTCAGTGCAGTAAAAGAACTCCTTTTATGTATTGGTTTAGGGATAGAAGTTTAAATTCATAATATATGTTCTGGTTATGTACATTTGTTTTGTTTTGTTTAAATTCATAGTTAATTTCAGTTTTGTATTGCTTTAGATTTCATAGTTTTAATGCTCAGCCAATATTTTCGTTAGTTTTAATGGGAAAGTGTTAATAGAGGACTGAAATAAGATGCTATGAAATGTTGGAGACTGATTTATTCAAAATTAAAAGTTTGGGACTGGAATATTAAAGAGACTAAAGATTAGAGACTGAAATAATCATTTTGCCGAAATGATTTCTCAGGTACGGTTCTTGTCGGGAAGTGGACTGCTAACATGCGGCCTAAAAGGATACATTTTTGCATGTGTATTTGACCCGAGCAAATTGAAAATTTACCAGTTTACCCGGGCCCTTCAGTTCTAAATGAAATATAACGGCAAAAATGGGAAATCAATACATATATTTTAGTGACGGTTTTAAATTGGTCACTCAAGTTTTGTTGGTTTTATATTAATCCTTATATATTAACTATTTCCTTAAATACTTTGATGGAAAAGTATGAAATGACAATAAATTTATGTGAAAAAAGTATGACACCTTTAATATAGAGCGATGTTAAATGCAGATTGGTTTTGGCTATATGCAGGTCAAAAAATTATTCATGCAGTCCAAATTTCATATTTACATACAATATTCAAAAATCAAATTAATATTTTCCTAAATAAATCACCAACCAAAATATCATTCATAAAATAAGTAAGTAAAATATCATGCGTGCGAGGTTACGTTGAATGTCACTGTTTCGTCAGTAAATTTGGGAGAGCTATTGATGGAGCATCCCTAAAGGCGCTAACCGCACCCCCATTCATGGGGGGTAAGGTTATCCAAAGAACCCCCACTAGCGACGTAACTACCCGAAGTATAGCCATCGCCTCCATTGCCGCTGTTTGCCCGGAAAGCCCGTGATCTCGTCTTCACAGTGTAAAATGGCGGTCTCAGCGGTCTTCGTATTTTGTGATCGCCCTGATCGCCTGACATCTCCCAGCCAGATTTTTTCCAAGTTCCAAACAGTCGAAGCCGATCGAGATCGCCAGTTCAAGCGGTCTGGGCATCTCCTGTATTTTTACTATTTGCACCCCTGTATCCCGGGCAGCCCGTAGTTTTCAGTTCTGCCCGTTTGGGCAGCTCCCTCGTCTATAAATAGAGGGGTAGGGGTACCAGAAAAAGGACTTTTGCTCCGAGGCTCCAGCTTACAACCTGTGTAAGCGGTCTCACTTTTTCGTGATCGCCATTTCATGATCGTTTTCTCTTTTTTCCAGCATCTTCTGTCTTAGTAACCTGCACTTCGCAGTCTTCTCCCGTCCCTCTTAGTGTGTGAATTTTGGAGGTGCCATTTTTGGTGCCAACAGAACGAACACGCGACCTTCAGATCCGAAGTGTCAGGTGAAATTCATAGACTTTCAAGATGGCTGATCGCCGTAGAGGTCGTCCCCTGCGATCTCCCAGCGTTCCCCCTTCCTATCACAACCTGTTAGAAGCGCTTGAGCGCCGCTTCGAGCTTCGTGTTGAACAAGCTCTCCGCGAGGCCGCCCGAGCTAGGCAGGAGACCACCTCTGTTCAGCAGGAGATCGCGCGGTCTCAGCAAGAGGCCGCTCGAGATCGGCAAGAAGTCGTCCGGACTCAGCAGGAGTCCGCAAAGCAGATTGAGGTCATGAACCAGGTTCTGGTCGCGATCTCCCAGAAGATCCTTCCTCAAGCCTCTCAGGTCGCCACCCCTGACCGCACGGCAAGCGGTCACCCGAGCGATCACCCCATTTTCCAGCCCGCAGCTCCTCAGCGATCTCAGCATGAGGAGTTCGCCGCCCGTCGTAATTCTTTCCGAGCCGCAGCCCAGGGGCCTCCGGCTCAGACCCTGAATTTTGAAGAAGGGTTTCTTACCCTCAAGCTCCTCCTGCTTCCTTTCTCCCTCCTCCAGGACCTTCTGAATTAGGGGAGCCTTCCCCCTTTACCGATGAGATTCGTCGGGATCCGATTCCTCATGGATTCAGAGAGCCCCGCCTTCCTGTGTATACAGGAGAGACCGACCCAATGTGTCATCTTCAAGCCTTCGAGTCTGCTGTTGCCCTCAGGACCATTTCGGATGGAGTAAGGTGCAAGTTGATGGTCACCTCCTTTGATGGGTCGGCCATGGAATGGTTCTATAAGCTGCCTTGTCAATCTATCCCGAGCCTTGCTGCCCTGAGGCAAGAGCTCCTCCTAAGGTTTGCCACCGCGAAGAAAAGGAAGAGTGGTCCCGCGACCCTCTTCAAGATTAAGCAAGGGGACAACGAGACTGCAGCACATTTCGTTGACCGTTTTCAAAAGGAGATCTTGGGAGTCAGAGACATGGATACCGAGCTTTATATGGTAGCTTTGATCAGTGGCCTGCATGAGGGCCCTTTGAAGTTTAAAGTCACAACCAAGGAGCCTAGCTCCTATCAGGAGCTGATTAGCATTGCCAATCGCTACATAGAAGGGGAGATCAACAACCCCACCTATGTGAGCAATTTGACCAACAGAGCCACTCAGAAAGGCTCTGCGGGATTCTATCCTGCTCCATCTTCCTCAAAGCCTCGACAAGAGCTCCCACCTCTAGCTCCGAGAGGTAAGAATTATCACAACAACCGCTTCAATCGAGGTAATCAATTTTTCCCGCCTCAAGGTTTATTTCTTCAAACTCCCGCTACTCCTGCTCCGCAAGTCACCCCCATCCACCAATTCCAGTACGCCCAACCTCCTCTTCTGCCCATTCCTTCACTCTACAATGAATCCCAAGAGTCTTTTACAGACTTTGGTGTTTCTATGAGTGAAGTGCTCCAAGTCCTTCAGAAGCAGCCCTTTTTCAAAGGGCCAGCTCCGCTAAATTCTGACCCAAAGACCAGGAATCCTACTCTCTACTGTGAGTACCACAGAGATAGGGGACATTTGACAGAGGATTGCAGAGCTCTCCGCCTGTTCTTAGAGAAGCTGCTGAAGGAGGGCAAACTCCGTGATCTAATTCAGAAGAATGATTCTGCCAAAGCCTCAACCTCCAAGGCTAAGGAGGTAGCGGAAGTTCACTGGGCATGCGAGGAAGTGGAGGATATTGGCCATCTGGGAAATATCGGATTTCCCAATGAATGCATGGATGCTAATGACGAGGGTGCCTTGGGCAACCTTTTCTGCATCCACGGAGGTGCAGGTCCGGAATCTTCAAGGAAGGCCAGCCTGAAGAGAGTTTATCAATCGGAGGTTGCTGCCACCTCTTCGGCTCCGGTCTGAGGGACGGTCACTTTCGGGGATGAAGATCTTCCTCAGACCGCGAATCCCTTTGACGACGCGGTCATCATTAAAGCTGTAATTGAAAATTACACAGTGGAGAAGATTCTGATAGACACGGGAAGCTCAGTCAACGTGCTCTTCAAACCTGTCTTCGAGGCGTTGAAGACAGGTAAACCCCTCCTATCAACTGAAGGACCCCTTTATAGTTTTCAGGAGAGAAGATGGAAGTAGAAGGGCTCGTCACTCTTTCCATAATTCTGGGAGGAATAGTGAAGCTGGTCAAATTCATAGTCGTTGATGCTCCCAGTAACTACAACACAATCTTTGAAAGACCCTTCTTGAATGGATATCAAGCCATTGTCTCCACCTATCATCAAGCGGTGAAGTTCGTCTTGAATGGCAAACAACACCGAATCAGGAGCGACCCAAGGAAAGCTAGGGAATGCTACGTAAAGACGGTCAACATGATCATGTCTTCTCCTCCCCAAGAAGTCATGATGGCTGAATCGATTAAAGTTCCTGAACAAGTCCAAGCTGCAGAAGAAGTTGAGGAGGATGCAAGAGATGGAGTTCTCTTGGAACCTGCCCAAGCAACTCAAGATGTTCGGATCAGCGAGGAAGATGAGAGCAAGAACCTCTCCATCAACGCTGAATTATCTGAAGCTGACAAGAGTCAGCTCATCTCTTGTCTTCTGCAAAATCTAGATATCTTCGTTTGGTCGGCAGATGACATGCCTGGAGTGGACCCGGATGTCGCTTGCCACCATCTCAATATTGACCCAAACTTCATCCCGATCCAGCAGAAGAAGAGGTCTGTTGCAACCACTCTAGCTCAGCCTATCCGAGAAGAGGTAGAGAAGCTTCTGAAGGCGAAGTTCATTCAGCCAATCCAATATCCTGAGTGGGTATCAAACGTTGTAATGGTAAGGAAGTCAGGTGGAAAATGGAGGATGTGTGTCGACTTTACCAAACTCAATAAAGCTTGCCCCAAGGATTGCTACCCCTTGCCTCGGATAGATTCTTTAGTTGATTCCGCGGTAGGTTATTCTTTTATGAGTTTTTTGGATGCTTTTTCAGGTTACCATCAAATCAGAATGCATAAACCAGATATACCTCATACTTCATTTATTACAAATGACGGTTGCTTCTGTTATCTCGTAATGCCTTTTGGGCTAAAAAATGCTGGAGCAACCTATCAGAAAATGATGGATACAGTTTTCAGGAGTCAAAAAGGAAGAAACCTTGAGGTATATGTCGATGACCTCTTGGTAAAAAGCAAATTATTCTCTTCTCATCTTAGAGACCTCTCGAAAACTTTTGCAACCCTTCAAACTTTTAATATGAGGTTGAATCCGTTGAAGTGTGTTTTCGGGGCAAGTAAAGGAAAATTTCTGTGTCACCTCCTTACTCCAGAAGGGTTAGAACCCAATCCTGACAAAGTGAAAGCTATTTTGGAGATGCCACCTCCCAAGTCCCCCAAAGAAATTCAGCAGCTAGGAGGGAGGATGGCAGGATTAAGTCGCTTCATCTCCCGATCAGGGGACAAGAGTGCACCTTTCTTTAAGACCCTCCGGGGAGGGAGTAGGTTCGAGTGGACGAAGGAGTGTGATGATGCTTTCACTCAGCTTAAAAAGCAATTGACATCAACCCCTTTGCTCCAAAGCCCGCGAGAGAGAGAAAATCTATTTCTGTATATGGGAGTCGGAGCCGATGCCATAAGCTCTGTTTTGGTCCGAGAGGAGAAAAAGAAGCAATTCTCAGTCTATTACGTGAGTCGAATCCTGAAGAATGCAGGGACTCGCTATCCTATTCTCGAAAAGTTGGCCTTAATGCTCGTAACTTCAGCAAGAAGATTAAGACCATATTTTCAAGCTCATTCGATTCTAGTCGTTTCTGATCTTCCATTGAAGAGTGTCTTGGAGAAACCAGAACATTCAGGAAGGCTGGCAAAGTGTGCAATAGAGCTCAGTGAATTTGACATATCTTATGTTCCAAGAGTGGCGATCAAAGCTCAAGTTTTAGCAGACTTCATGGTGGATGCCAAAGAAGTTGAGTTGCAGAAGGGGGTCGGAGTACCCCTTGCCTGGACAATCTTCGTGGACGGAGCCTCAGGGAAAAATTCTTCCAGAGCTGGAGTTGTCTTAATCAACCCTAATGGAGTAAGGCTGGATCAGGCACTGAAGTTCTATTTTCAAGTAACAAATAATCAGGCGGAATATGAGGCTTTGCTAGCCGGTCTTAAGTTTGCTAGAGAGCTGGGGATTGATGATGTCAAAGTCTTCACAGATTCTTTGGTGATGGCTTCTCAAGTAAATGGAACTTTTGAAACTAAAGATAGTATTTTAAAGCGATATCTAACTCTGGTAAAAATCGAGGTAGGGAAGTTCAAAAGCTTTACCATCGAGCATATTCCAAGGGGTGAGAACGTAGAAGCAGATGAGTTGGCAAAGTTTGGACTTCTCTCGGGAGGAACAACTTCAGAATTGTTTCGCCCAGCAATTGAAGAAGGAGAGGTTATGGAGATTGATCAGCATCCATCCTGGATGGATCCATTTGTTCTATATCTTTCGACTGGAAAGTTCCATTCAACAGTAAAAGATAGGAGAAGGTTTAAACAAAAAGCAGCTAACTATTATCTTGTTGCAGGAGTGCTTTATAGGAGAACTTTTCTTTCTCCACTAGCACGATGTGTCTCAGAAGAAGAAGTTCCAGTAATTCTTCAAGAAGTTCATGCAGGAGAGCGCAGAAGTCACTCTGGAGCAAGAACTTTAGAGAAAAGAATCCTGAGGCAAGGGTATTTTCGGCCTCAAATGAGGAAGGATGCAGAGAAGTTTGCTAAGAAATGCGTCAAGTGCCAGAAATTTGCTCCTCTCCAAAATCAGCCGGCTCAGCAGCTTAAATCGATAGCAACCCCATGGCCATTTGCAGTTTGGGGGATGGATTTGATTGGGCCTTTTCCTATGGCAAGTGGTCAGCGTCGATATATTATAGTCATGATTAACTACTTCAGCAAATGGATAGAAGCCAAAGCATTGGCCAAAATTACTACTCAAACTGTGAAGAATTTTATTTGGGGGGAGATAGTATGTCAACACGGGATTCCGATGGCAATCATCACAGATAACGGTTCTCACTTCAGTAATTCAACTCTTATTAATTTCTGTGATCAAATTGGCATTGAGCTACGTTTTGCTTTTGTGCATCATCCCAGAAGTAATGGGCAGGTAGAAGCTGTCAACAAGCTTATCATAAATCTTTTGAAAAAGAAAGTGGAAAATCTCAGAGGCAACTGGGCAGAACAACTACCTTCAGTCCTCTGGGCCTTAAGAACAACTCCAAGTTCTGCCACTGGAGAGACTCCTTTCAAGTTATCGCATGGTTCCGAAGCTCTTATTCCAGTAGAGTTCGAGGTAAAAAGTCCAAGAGTATTATTAGCGCAACAAAATCAGATTGATTGGATGAAAGAGAATGATGAGGAGTTGAAATGTAGCCTCGACTTAATTGAAGAATTAAGGGATACGACAACCATCAGGCAAGAGGAGGTGAAAAGAAGAGTGGCGAGACTATTCGATAAAAACGTGAGAACCAAAGAATTTGTTGTTGGGGACTTGGTTTTGAAAAAAGTGGATGCAGCAGCAAGAGCCGTCTCGGTTGGGAAGCTTAACCCAAACTGGGCAGGGCCATTCGTGGTAAAAAAAGGTGCTAAGAAATGGTGCCTATCATCTCCAAACCCATGAGGGAGAGGAGTTGCCTCACTCTTGGAGTGGAGATGATCTCAAACTTTTCTTCTCTTAAAAAGTTCGTATTCAATTTTTTCTCATTCTCTCTCACTTCTCTTCTTTTAAGTATTGTGCAGATACGGCCAAGACATTCATGATATACATAATGAATGGCAAGTTTTAAAATAAGTTGTTTATAAAAACCAAAAACTTGTCAAGTAAGACATCGACGGATCCTACTTCATTCTCCCTCGGCTTGTTAGCTTGACGTGTAATTCTGCCAGGACCACAGATGTCGGGGAGATTTCGAAGTAGCAGTGGCTCGCCAAGCTCGAGCGGTGAAAGTTTAGGATGCTGGGTCCTAGCTGACATCTGGCACACCTTAGCAAGGAGGTCTGGGTGGCTGACTCAGCTCTGTCATGCATTAAAAAGGACATTGTTATGGTCTTGATGATCTTCAGGGAAAGCAATGTCGGTGTAAGCCTCATCGGCATGACCACACCTGCCCTACTGATCATTTTGATCTATAACTCTCGAATATTTATTAAAACATGGTTAGGTAAGGGGAGGTCGGAAACATCTATGACCATCGCCTGAAACTCGAAATATAATCTATCAGGGAAAGCAATGTCGGTATAGCCTCATCGGCATGACCACACCTGCCCTGCGGATCATTTTGGAATTCTCCCTCTCTTCTCTTCCCTCTTCTCTTTTCTACAAGGTCTCATTTACTTCTTAATACTGAGATCGAGCGGTCAGAGTTTTTTGAGACCGCATGTTTCCTCTCTTCAACGGGTGATATACATTATTCATGATTAATGGCTTGATCTTCTCCAGGATCTGGATAAAAGTGATCGCCGATATTGATTTTTTAAAGGAAGTTGGAATCAGCCTTGGTTTTTTTTTGATCGCCAGGCATGATTTTCTAAAGAGGCTTGATTTTCAGAAATTGTATAAAGAGATCTTGGCTATTTGCGATCGCTGGTTCGATCTTCTCCAGGACTTGGATAGAAGTAATTGTCAGCCTTGGTTTTCAAAAAGTTGTTGGAAGAGGTCTGAGTTGTTTGTGATCGCCGGCTTCATCCTCTCCAGGACTTGGGTAGAAGTGATCGTCGGGCAAGGCTTTCCAAAGATGATTGAAATCGCTATTCAGGAATCTCTTAAGTTGGTTTGATAGTGATCGGTCTGATCATAATGAGATCGCAATCTAGATATCTCTTATTATTCAAAGCTATGTGAGAATGCTCATGATCCATCATTTCCCATCAAGTGATAGTTGGGTTTTCTTCAATGTGGCGGTCTGAGTATATTGTGATCGCCGGATTGATATTCATGAAGATTTATTATCAAGTGAATCTGACCAAGTGTCTTAATTTTCTAGTAAGCGGTCTAATTATGCTGAGATCACAGAGTTGTTTTCTTATACAAAGTTTTGGACTTCTGTCAAGTTTCTAATATCTTCATGGACCAGAGATCGACGAAACCTAAAGCATTGAGATCGAATGCTAAGTATATTTCAAGAAGAACATGATCGCATACGATAGAAGCCGTGATCGATTTATATGAATAATATAGCAGAAATAAATACAGATAAAAGATTCATTCATGCACAAAATAATTTTCCATTCATTTCAAAAATTACAATGTTGGGTGCGGTCCATGAACGGAGATTACATCACTTTTCTAAAAACAAAAACCTATTTCTTCTGCTTCTTTTTTCGGGGAGACCGCCCCTCTGATGAAGAAGTCGATCCTTCTGAAGACTCACTGCTGCTGTCAGATTCTCTTTTCCCAGAATCTGAGACCGCCTCCGAGATCGTCTCCTCACCCTGGATAGAAGAAGCGTGGTCATCTTTATCTGGGCTTCCAACGATCTCGACAGACTCATCATCGGTAGTCTCCGCGGTTCTAGATTCCTTTGCCTTTTTCTTCTCCTCTGCCTCCTCGATCATCTCCGCGACCTCAAGGAAGAGATCAGCAAAAGTGGTATCTTGGAACTCGGTGGTGAGACCGCCTTTTTCACGAAGGATAGCAATGGTTTTATTTGATGCATCTCTGACATGAGTGTACAGAGATTTGAGGTAGTCAGGATTGTGAATATCATATGCGGTCTTCTTGTAATCCTGAGGAAAGAAAATGGGCCAGATCGCAAGCGGTCAAAGTAAAACAAATTTTAAAAGATCGCGTTTTTTAATACTTACGTCAAAACGATCTTGCAGGCGCTCTGCATGCTCCAAAGATGCTCAAAGAGACCGCCCCATATGATGATTAAGAACTAAACTTCGGACGGCCGCTTGCGAGCATATGTCGGGAAGGCGATCGGTCTCGTGACTTAATGCCTCGTTGGCATTTTTCTTCCTGTAAAGGGCAGCAGTGACCGCGAACGCATGATTAGTCAGCCTACCTCCCCAGAAGGGGAGATCAGTAGACACCTTCAAGGAGTTCCCGGTCCCACTCCATTTCAGGAGCGGTCTCCCTTTGTTGTCTTTCAGTTTCTTTCCAAAACCCATTAAAGCGAAGGGCCCATCTTCCAGATCACCCTCTTCAGCGATCTCCTTCGCCTTTCTCTGGCGATCTTGACGCAATCGTTTTTCCCTCTGAGTAAGAACCTCTCCCCTAGGAGTCACATGGTCGACATCCGGGACGGCGAAAGAAGCTGTAGAATAAACAGTTGGTAGAATAAAATAAAATTATTTAGAAGCCACAGGAGACCGCGAGAATTATCACTTACTCTCTTCAGGCAAGACCGCAGTGACATCTGGCCAGATCGCCAGGTAATGAATCAGATCGAAGGGCTTGCCCGCAAGCCACATCAAGATCGCCAGCTCCTCCTTTGAAATAAGCTTCTCCTTTCTGAAGATCCGCTCTGCTCGCGGGGAAGGCCGGCTAGGGAGACCGCCGAGATCGCCCTCAAAAACCAGATACCTCTCAGTCCAAAAAGGAACCTTGTTAGGAAGATTTAGAACTTTTATACCATTGCAGCTGAAATACATCAATCCTTTAAATTCTTCTTTCTTCTGACCCTCTTTTAATACCTTAGCAGAGAAAGTTCCTCGGAAGATCGTCATAATGAACCTTATCTTGGCCGATCTCAGGTAATTGATGAAAATATTCATCAGACCGATTGAGTTCGGTGGAAGTTGAGCCAGCACAAGGCCATAATACTCCAACACTGCCAGAATCTCCCAAGGAATGGGGATTTGAAGACCATGGGAGAAGTGATCGATCGGGATGATGTACCTACCTTCATCCCCAGAGTTCAAGTCTTCACCCTCGAACGGGACTCTGATCGTGATTTTGTCATCGATCTTACATCTCTCAATAAAAGAAGAATATTCTTCCTCCGGGATTAGTCCATACTCGTGATCGGAGTCCAGGAAGATTTCAGCAGCCTTGGAGCGCGCGGACACCATTTTCTGAGATCGCAAGAATCAACAATCTAAAGAAAATCCAAAAAGAATAGAGTAATGGTCCGAGAAATCAACTATTTATAGAAAGTGAAAGATGATTGTGTAATGATTACACTTCTTGAGATCGCCCTGCAAATGGGTCAGATCGCCAAAAGCTATATGTGTTCGAAAATGGCAAGCGACAATAATAAAGACCGCATAATCCACAGCTTTTTTAGGTTCGCCAAACAGTTCGCACGAAGATCGCAGTACATATAATTCACAATACAAACATTATTCAATAAGATCGCATTCATAAAAACCAGAGATCGCAAAATGTATATCACAACATTAAAGTCAACACCATGAAACAGAATCAAATATATTTTACAGACCCAGGAATTAAATAACAGTGTTTTCAAAGAGATCGCTAAATATAAAAAGAAAAAGCTGCGATCTCATTTCCTCTGATCTCTTCTTCTTCCAACAAATGCCGCCACGTCTTGCATCTCGTTGACCGCAGTCCATGCAGATGCCAAGCTGTGATTGGCTACCATGGCAGCCCTATGGATCTTAGACATTTCGCGGTCTACTTGCTCCATAGGGATTACCACAATGTCCGCCGATCTCCTATCTGGGAGACCGCTGGAAGAGCCCGCTTTCATTGACATTTGAGGACCACCCCGCAGGGTAGCGATCTCAGCAGCAAGTGCAGTGGCCTTCCCTCTATAGTACTCGGCATCCTTTTCGGCCTTCCGAAGTTTCTCTTCAAATTCTCCTCGAGCCTGTTTTTCTTTGACCTCAAAACTTGCAAGGATCTGCTCCTCCTTAGCTTCGAAATTCGCGGTCTGGATGCGGAGGCGATCTCCTAGCATCCGCTCGCGATCTCGCATGGTTCTCATATCATCAAGCATCGGCTTAAGGAGATCAGCGAACTCTGGAGGAATTGAGACTCTTACTGGTATATCACCTTCTTCGGAAGCTGAATTCATGTTCTCATCTGCAATCAGGAGAAAAACGGTCAAAAAATCAGAAATTGTTATCAAAAGGAAAGGAAGGATTTTCATGTGAAATACTTGACAGTGTAGCAAGACCGCAGTCAAGTAAATTCCTTTCAACATCTTTTGAGACCGCAGCATTGGCGGTCAACAAAAGGCGGTCAGATCCCCTTAAGCATTCTAAGTTGATTTTTTCTAATCGTCTTTTTCGTGACCGCTCTCCTTCTTTTCTTCTTCTTTTTAACTCGGCATTACTAACAAGGATATCGTCAGTTTCTATAAGAACGATCTCAGGCCTCTTCGCGGGGGATGAGGGTCGGAAAGCAAGTACAGGAAGAGAATCAATCGACCTCACAACCATCTTCGCCTTACCAGTCTTAATAATGTCCAACGCGGCTGCGCGATCTGCCTCTCCAGAATCCGGCTTCTCGCCCATTTCAAGGAAGATATCGCCGCGATCGCTAGATGTTGCGGTCTCATTTCTCTCCTTTCTCTTTTCAGTTGAGACCGCCTCTTCGGCGATCTTTCTCTTCCTCTTATTCTTCTTCTTTTCCTTCTTATCCTTTTTCTTCCCGGCAACTAGGGCCCGCTCTTTTTCCCTCTCATTCTTCTCTATCTCCATTGCCAAGGAGATCGCCTCCTTCTCTTTCCTCTCCTTCTCTTCCTTGGCAACCTTCTCTTGCTCTTTCTCTTCTTCTTCTTTCCTCTTTCTCTCACTTTCAGCGATCGCTGCGAGCCTCGCGGTCTCCTTTTCTCTTTTTTTTTTCTCTTTTCTCTGTAGCTTCTTGCTCTTTCTTCTTTTCTTCTTCTTTCCTTTTTCTCTCACCTTCAGCGACCGCCGCGAGCCTGGCGGTCTCCTTTTCTTTTTCTCTTCTCTTTGCAGCTTCTTGCTCTTCTTTCTTTCTTTCTTCTTTCCTTTTTTCTTCTTCAGCAGCTTCTTCCTCGGCGATCATTCGAAGTTGTTCAGCTTCAAAAGGATCCATTGACTGTAATAATCAAAGGAAAAATCAATAGAAAAGTCAATCTTAAAATAAGTACAAAATTCGATCATTACACCTGAAACATTCTCAACAATGTTATCTTCTGAAAGATAAGTCTGAAGATCGATGTCCTCGGCGGTCACAGTTTGTCCATCAGTTTTTATCCTCTTAGTAGTCTGATCAAGAGAGCTCGCTTCTTTTCTTTTCAAATCTCTAACGACTTTTTCTTTATCAGCGATCTGGCTTCTTAGATTTTCAGCTAAAGCCTTCTGTTGTCGCATAGCTGCCTTGATCGACTCGATAGAGGCGGTCTCTCCAGAAGGCCCTGCAGACTGATTAGTCACTGCCAGGATCGCCTCAGCGACAGTTTTTGTAACCGTCAGATCAACTACAGCCTTCGAAGCAAAATCCTCTTTTTCTTTCGAACTTTTGACCGGCTTTTCTTTGCCAGAATCAGCGGTCTTCTTAGAAATAACTTTCTTCGTTTTCGACGCAGATCTAGGAGATTTTCGGGATTGCGCCGACACCTTCATCAAATCCAAAGCATCCATTTCAGAAAAGGCTTTTCCCACGGTCTCAACAAATGGTGACCGCTCAGGGATCAGGATTTCTCAATACCTTGAAGATTGAAGATCTGGGGTGGTATTTATAGCCCAAGCCGCATTTATGGCAGTCGCGGTCTCAGCGGTCAAAGCTTACATTTTCGAAGTTCCAGCATATCTTAAAAATGTGCGGGGTTTATGTTTGCCCGGAAAGCCCGCGATCTCGTCTTCACAGTGTAAAATGGCGGTCTCAGCGGTCTTCGTGTTTTGTGATCGCCCAGATCGCTTGCCATCTCCCAGCCAGATTTTTTCCAAGTTCCAAACAGTCGAAGCCGATCGAGATCGCCAGTTCAAGCGGTCTGGGCATCTCCTGTATTTTTACTATTTGCACCCCTGTATCCCGGGCAGCCCGTAGTTTTCAGTTCTGCCCGTTTGGGCAGCTCCCTCGTCAATAAATAGAGGGGTAGGGGTACCAGAAAAAGGACTTTTGCTCCGAGGCTCCAGCTTACAACCTGTGTAAGCGGTCTCACTTTTTCGTGATCGCCATTTCATGATCGTTTTCTCTTTTTTCCAGCATCTTTTGTCTTAGTAACCTGCACTTCGCAGTCTTCTCCCGTCCCTCTTAGTGTGTGAATTTTGGAGGTGCCATTTTTGGTGCCAACAGCCGACGACGCCGCCATCGCCGACGACGTCGCGATCGTCGCCATCGCCGACGTCGCCATCGCCGTAGCAAATACCCATAAATAACTTTAGGCCAGTTGTAATTTAAAAACACATCGGATACGGACAAACGAGTAAATTCCTTGGGGACACGGTTGCATGGAAGGAAAAAACACATAATACATGAAGTATTAAACTACTCGAATCATTTTTACTGAAGTTTTAAAAGAAAAAATGATATCTTTTTTTAAAAAACTGTGGCCTGCATATAGCTAAAATCGGTCTGCGTTTAACATCGCTCTTTTTAAAAAATTGTGGCCGCCAAAACTGGCCTGCGTTTAACATTGCTCTTAATATAAGCGCATTTTGTTTTGAAAATCCTACATGAAAACAAGAAAGGAAATATTTTTGAAGGAAATCATGAGGTGAAATAATTAAATTTAAATTAATGAAATTAATTTTCATGCTAGCTTCCATGTCATATTTCCTTTTCTAAATTTTAACTGAATAATAAATTAGGATAAAATTCAAATTTATCAGTTATCAAGTAGACATCATACTCCTCCTGTCCCCAACAGTAAGTATTATAAGTTGAGCTTTTCAAACCATGTAGCTCAATTTCCAAATAAAGATGAAAAGTAAATAAAAACAAAAAACACGATGGGTCGAGAAAAGTCCAAAATAGCACCACTCTTTGTCTCTTTTATTCGCAGCTTTTCCCTCCATCTTCAAACCCAAAGACGTAAATAAACGAGCAAGGAGGGACAAAACACTTATCCCCGCACTGTAAAAGCTTACAGTTTCGTTTCGGGGCACAGAGCTTTAAACGGGAGGAATACATTAAATTAAATACAATTAATAATTAAAAGGGTAGGAATAAATGGAAACTATAGGGGTAGGATATAAGACACAAAATCACAAATTAACATGCGGTTTAATCGATGCTTTTTTTTTTTGATAAACTGCAATAGCATTACGAAAAGAAAAAAGTCAAAGGTCCCACCTAAACTATGATACAACCATTCAGATCTTCATTTAAGATGTCATGAAGTTCTGAATCAACTACCTCAGAAGTCTCCCAAAGAAAATCATTACAAGATTTGGCATATTTAGCACAAAAGTCAGCGGCCCGATTGACGGAGGGACAAGGTTGAAAACCACCTTGTTGAATTCTCCCATGAAAGAGAGGTCCATGTCAGCGATACGACTGTCGTTCCACGCCTCTCTCTGAAGACAGTATGCACAGAACTCCACCACATTGTGACAGTCGCTCTCAATGATAACACCCCAACCAGGAACCAAGGAGGGCGGCACCACCCTTCGAATTGCGAGGATGGCCTCCAATTCGACCTGTCCCGGGTCCCAGTGAAAGAGGAGGCGCCGGAAGCCAGAATCATGGCGCCATGCTCATCCCGAACCACCATGCCCACGCCCGATGCAGAGTTATAGTCATGGGCGCCGTCAACGTTGATCTTGATCCACCCAGAGGGTGGGGGACACCAAATAAATGAGGAGGACAGTCGCAAGGACTGATTGGTGTCCCAGTGCCCGTGCGGGGGATAAGTGTGGTTGACCGGAAGCCTCTCCATAACTGAAAGAGCACAAACCAGGGGTGGAGGCGCCTCTTGGCCATGCGTCATTGCATTGCGGCCCCACCAATTTTGATAAACCACGTAGCAAAGAACGCGGATAGAGGGAAGGGACTTAGCATGGCCGGTGCTAGCCGCCACAAGGAAATCTTCCCAAGATGCAAACGTTGTAAACCGGACCCCCCAACGGCGTAGGACTTTAACGATGCATTTAGTAATGCATATTTAGGCTCTGTTTGGCGCGGATTTTTTGCTCCGTTGAGTTTGGACAAAAAACGTCACCGTCATAGAATGCATGTTTGGCAAGACAATGGTTATGACCGCCACCAAGAAATATAATTAGTTTTGAACATGAAAGTGGATGAATTTCCATAGGTGAGGTCAGGCGTTACGAACGATGGTTCATAACCGCCGCGTTCACGACCGCCACCGCCGTGCCAAAAGGAGTCTTAGTATGAATAGCATGCAATGGAACCGTCAATGAATAATTATGCCGGAATCAAAAGTGGACCAGGAATCGGAAAAACTAAATAATGTTTTGGTTCTAATTTGGGGGATAGTTACCTTTCGGTTCTCAATTTGAATGGAAATGTAAACGAATGGGAACGGTGATAACTCTCACTCTCTCCCTCTCTCTACACATGCTCGCACGCGCACGCACGCGCACGCACGCGCACGCACACACACGCATGCGTGAAATCTCGATGTCATGCATAGCTTGGTTCTGTGCAGAGATCCTCATCATAGAAGATTATGATATATTGAGATACAATATCCTATCCGCACACATAAATTGCTATCCCAATAACACTGTTAATATTTTTTTACTAGCCACGAATTTAGGCGTATTCACTAATACTTCCTTATTTGCCATATTTTTTTACCCCTAAAAAAACATGAGACAAGATATCAATTTTCTAATATGAACCTGACCCATGTTGAAAATTCCTTTAATTTGGTATAGCCCAAGGACATGGTCCATCATTCAAAATTAATGTAAAACACATCTTCTGTTTGTACTATTCTAAAACGAAGTATGGATGACTTCAAAATTGATGGAATTAAAAAGCCATTGAGAAATCCGTCCGTGATGGCATCAATAAATATGACCGTCCACGTTGGACTGCGAATAGCCAAACAGTTTTCCGCTAGCCGCTCAATCAGTTTTGCGCTGATCGTTATTTGCAGACCAAGTTGGTCTGTGAACAGTTAATCAGCTTTGCGCTTGCCGCTATTCGCAGACCACATTGATCTGCGAATAGTGAAACCGTTTTGCGCTATTCGCAGGTCACGTTGATCTGCAAATAGTCAAATAGTTTTGCGTTGGCCGCTATTCGCAAACCACGTTCTGGCCGCTCTTTGCAGATCACCTGATTTTATAAGGATTTTTTAAAACCGACGGCGAGCACAGCCTGCGGTGGGCGGGATCTCAGTTGGGAGCGGGCGTAGCCCGCTGCTAGTGCTGGAGAAGCTCGTCGTTGCACTAACATAGGGTCAGAGGCCCGTGCCGTTCAGCTCGTATATTAATTTACTACATAATTATTTGTTATTTTTAGTCAAAAATACATCTTAATCTTTTGTCCACCGGGACCCGCAATCCTGAATTCTTAGAACAAAACTGAATTTAAAGACTTCAATGTAATAAACTTTGTCAAATTTTGGTCTAAATGGTGGGAAAATTTTAGGTGGGGGTAACACATCATGCACATGATGTAGAGAGTTTTTTGTACCATGATCAGACCGTCAGCCGAAATCCATTAAAAAAAGATTGCTAAATCAATGTTCACGAGCTCAACAAGTCGACATTGTGCTATCATTCTGCGCCTGTTCCAACTGCTGACGTGTTACTAAACTAGTGGACCCCACCCTAGTTGAATAATGTTGAACAAGCAAGGCGGGAAACCGCCGTGTTTGAATATATAGATTATTATATCGTGTTAAAGGAAAGCATGCAACAGCACAGCAAAAGTTTATGGGCCCACCGGCTATGAATTGTCTTTTAACTACTATACAAGAAGTTGTTTTTGGTGTCAAATTCAAAATTATTGAATATAGCATCATTCTTTTACTTCAATAATTTAAAATATATTACGAAAAAATAGAAATTCATAAAATATAATAGCTATTTATGTAATTACATCATATCCCTTTAATAAAAATAATAATAAAATTTTATAAAATTTAAATATTTTTTTGTAGACCTCCTATGTCTACTATTAGGGGCGCAAAATAACCCGAAGAGCCGAACCGGGTGGTTAGGGTCGGTTCCTAGTTTTGTCTGTTCAGGTACGGTTCCAAAAAAAATAGAACTGATGGTTCGGTTCGGTTCTCGGTTCCGACAGTCGGGTACCCGAGAATCGACCCGAACCAAATATAAATTATAAATTTTAACATAAAAGTATATGTATTATGGTTCATGGTTGGGCCGGTTGGCGTGAGTCCGTGATTGGCCTTTTTCTGATTATTCTCTTTTTTAATTTTATTTAATATTATAAGTTAATATATTTATAAGTTATGATAAGTATATAACTTAAGAAATTTATTAATTTAAGCTCTCGTTTAATTTTTAACTTCCAGTGCCCTTATGCGAAGTTATGTCCTAGGTTCGTCACGACTCCCGTGAGAAGAAAGCAAGAATCCGCCGAGTCGCCGGTCAAGAACATGTTCTATGCCTTCAATTTCTCATGTTTTCAGATCATGTTCTTCTAGTCCTTCAATTTCTCAAGTTTCCGGATCATGTTCTATTTCACGTCTATTTATGCTCAGAATCGAGAACCAAACCGAACCGAACGGTTCAGATCTGGTTCCATGCTATGGGACTATGAGTCGGTTCCGGTTCCAAAAATTTGGAACCGAGCATCTATGGGTCGGTTCTGGGTTTTGGGCAGAACCGAATCGAACCGATCCAAGTTGCACCCCTACCTACTATGGTAGGTAATAATTAGACCTCCTAGATCTACTTTAATTTTTTTTTAAAATATAAATATTAAAAAAACAATTATAAAATATTAATTAAAATTTTTGTGCGATCATTTTGAGTACTCATATGTATATGTTGTGGGCACAAGAGCGGGCGAAGCCCGCGGGGGTGGGCAAAGTCCGTTGTCGCCGGCCGGGTACTGTTGCGCTTGGCAGTAGGGGCGGAGCCCCATGCCTATCACTCGCGTGTGTGTATATACATATGTATATAATTATTATTTAAGTAGCAATTATTATTTTAATATTTATTATATTATTAATTAACTACTGTAGATTGTTATTGAGAGAACTGCTGATTGATCATATAATATGTAGATTGAATTGAATTTTTTATTAAAATTATTAAAGTTAAATGATATTTTATTTGAATCATGTTTAAGTAGATATCTAAATGACAATTTTATATTGGTAATGATATAGCCAGATCATTTTTGGCTATTGACAAAAATCTAAGCATTTATTTTCCTTCTTATTTACATTAAGGGCAGCCCTATCATTTCTCCTCCTGGAACTGATGAAATATGTTGTCGGTTGCGAGCTTTCCGAGTAATTCTTCCGCTCAACAGAGATTTCGCTCTCCATTTCCTATTCATGCGCAGCCTTAGGGGATTCGAAGTCGTCCATCGCCACCTCGTTCCAAAAAGTAACTTACCAACTGGTATCAGAGGATTTGTTCCTCCGGCTGCCGCTGATTTCATGTCGATACTCCGGGAGCGCCGCATCACCCTTATCCTCGAGGCTTTCTATTGTCTCGATAAGTCATTCAACCGCTTTTACCAAAAGATCGACGCGCTCCCCATCGCTATACCGCCATCGCCGCCACCAACAGCGCCAACGCCAACGCCAACGCCTCCATCACCGCCACCAATACCTTCGCCGCCAACGCCATCGCTGTCGCCGCCAATCCCAACGCCATCGTCGCCACCACCAACGCCAATTTGGTTTGACATTAAAAGTCTCGGTCTGACATTAACATTCTCGGTTTGACATTAACATTCTCAGTCTGACATTAAACCTGAGCTGTTATTAGTCAAAGTAGGTTTGCCCATATCACCACACTTTTATATTTATAAAGAAGCTTCTCCAAGCATTAATACAAATAGGTATGAGAGCGGTGGGAATGGAACGATGGGAATAGAGAGATGATGGGTGCGGCGACGTTTTGAAGTACTGAGAACGAAAAATTAATGTTTATCAAACATGTATTTTTTGAGGGCGATATTTTTCCGCCACAAAAATAGAGAAAAAAACTCCGAATACAAAGAGTGTCGAAGTCAATGCAATGTTAGGCTTCATTTTGCGCAGCTTATTTGCTCCGGCGAGTTTGGTCAAAAACTCAATTATCATAGAATGTATTTTGTCATGACAAAGGTCATGACCGCTACCAAGAAAATAAACTAGTTTTGAGCATAAAATGCATGAAATTTTGTAGGTGAGGTCGAGCGTTCTCAAACAATGATTCACGACTACCACGTTCATGACCGCCACCATCGCGCCAAACGACGCCTTAATATGCGGCTTTTCTCGTCCCCCTAAAAACAACAACAATAATAATAATGATATAATAATTCTTAATAATAATTTACTCAACACAATAAATAACAACAACCTAGAAGCGTTTTGCATTTGTCGAAAAAGACGAACCGAAAAACCAGCTGACAGCTTTGGCGTTATAAAATGTAATCTGCCTGTATTTGTTTTACGCAATGATGGCAATAAAATAAAATAAAATAATTTATATTTTTATCGGGTGTAGTTTTAATAAAATTCGGTTGACTTTAATTGTTTTTAAAATTAATATTTACATTTTAATCATTAATTAAATTTTATTTTATGTGCATTGGATGGATTCAAACTCTTTTGCAGTTGTTAAAATAAATAAAAAGCAAAATATTGTAAGAAGCAAAATAAAATAAAATGTATAAAACACTGAATCAATCATTTTCTATTTTCATAGATATCTCAGCGAACCATCATCTCTTATCAATTGTAATAATCGAATTTTAGGGCGCTGCTATTAGCACTTAAAATTTTAAAATTTTAGGGTTATTAGCACATCTCCTCTCGCGGAAATCGCCCGAGACCCCTCCCTGCACGCCGGCGAACCGCCGGAACTCCGACGAACGCCCCCCTCCAGCTCGGTGGTCGCGGCTTGCCCTTCTCCCGCTCGGTGGTCGCGCGAATCCTCCCGCCCGCCCGGTGTTTTTCTGCCCTAATTTGGGCGTTTTCCTCCTTGGTAACTCCTAGTTTATATTCCTTTAAAATTTTTGGAGGATTTATAGATCTTGTTGATGCAATGCTAGAGCCTAGAACTAGGGTTTGATTGTTTATTTCATATTTTTTATGTAATGAATTTGGTTGTTTTGGTTTTTTTGAAAAACTTTTCTTCCTCTTCCTCTAATTTTTTTTTGAGAGTTTATAGTATGCAACAATATTTATATGATCTATAATAACATTTTTTATTTTTTTTTCTTTATAGGTGATCCAAGAAAAGTGGAGCAAAGAATTGACAATCTACTTTTGGCATTTACTTTTGAAAAAGTGTAATCTTTTAAGTGTTCTTTCATAATAATGAAAGTGATGTTTTTATTAGGGTGATGTTATTAGCAAACCCTATTTAGTTTCTAGCAAACAAAAAAAAAACTCGGTTCAACCAATTTTTTCTATTCTTCTTCTGCTGTGAAAATACTACTAGCAAACCTTCCGTCCTTCCTTCATCGCCCTTTTCGATCTATAATTCCAGCGCTCGTTCAAGACCAGCAGGGCGGCATATCCAAGAGGAGGTCGAGGTAACCCTTGCCGCTGTATTCCTTTCCTTTCTTGACGCTCACTTCAACTTTTCCCACGTCCTTTGCGTCTCTGTTGGAGCTGGTCACGAGATCGCCGCCCTCCCAGATTCCGGCGTTGTGGATGTTACCCGCGTCGAGGGCATCAACTTCCCGCTGCTCGCCAAGCGTTGTGACCCACACAATCTCCCCTTCTTTGGCGAAATCTTCGATCTTGGCTCCAGCCCTGGAAAATTTTTTTGTTGACATTGGTCTGAAGTCAACAATGGCAGTGAAGCATTTGTTTCCTCTGTTGGAAGATCTCAAATCTCGCCTTCTTCCCCGTTTAGGATTTTGATTCATAGGTTTCGGGAACCATGATTTACTACCCGCAACCGAAAGAATGTATTTTCTTTCTCAAGCTCGCAGATCTAGTCGCCGGTGTTGGAGCAGTTTTTGTTTATTTTGTCTGATGATTTGCTAGTAACAACTTGGTTTTCAAATAGCTATTCTCGAATTTAGCGGTTTGCTAGCATCTAAAATGAGTTAGCTATTAACAACACCCAAATATGTTAAAAAGAAATTGATAAAAAATATTAATAGTAATAGTGCATTGATAATAGACAAGTTGAATGCGAATAAACAATCATTTAAAACAGTGCCTGCTAATAGCGGCGAGTGCAAATAAACAAAGCGCAGTGACGATAAAATGGAAGAATGAGTATAACAACTTAGCATTTTAATTGAATTTATGTCTCTATGATTTTTTTTATTTTCTATTTTCTTTACTCATGTTTTACTTTCATACTCTCTCTATCTATACTATATTAAAAAGAAATACTGCGGCCTGCAAATAGCCCGAAATAAAAATTCATGAAAAAAATCTGCACTGTTAATTATGATGTGATATATATAGACCGTTAGATCAAAACTCTCATCTTCCTTATTCTCTATGCTCATTTCCGATTCCAACAAAAGGGAAAAAAAGAAAGAAAGAGAGAGGGAGACGTGGAGAGAGAAAGAAAGAGGGATAAAGAAAGAAAGTGAGGGAGAGAGAAAGGGAGAGGGAGATGGCTGAAGAGAGAGGAAGAGGAGAGAGATGAAGAAAAATAAATTATTTTATATAAGCATAAATTTTTTTTAAAATAAAAAAATGTAATTTTAATTTATTTTTTTTCGATAGTTTTGAGTATTCATACATATATATTAAGGGTGCAACCCGATTTGATGTGGGTGCAGCCCGCCTTGATGCGGGCGCAACTTACAACAACGCATCGATTTAACTGGTCAACTTGAATGCGAGTGCGCAGCGATGCATCGATCTGGGCGGGCGAAGCCCGCCGAACAGAGGTCGGGTACTGTCGCGCGGGGCACGGGGGGCCCCCGTGCACTGTCACTCGTATATAAATAAATTAATAAATATATATATACACTTTCATATTGAATTTGCTTTTTGCCGAAAGATTCAAAAATGTGAAGTATAGAATTATTGTTTTAATTTAATGACTTAACATATATTATAATTTAAAAAAAATACAATTTTATTTTATGTAATTACAATGTATCCTTAAATTAAAAGTAACGATAAAAATTCATAAAATCAAAATAATTTTTATTGGAACTCCTATACCTACTATGACAGGTTATCATTAGGCATATCAACATTATTTTCAAGCTAGGAAAACTGTCATTAGTCATGTTAGCGGAAGATACCGGGAAGAAAATGCGGAGCACTGAGAGAAGTTCAATGAAAAAAATTTAAAGGAAAATTGATTGTAAGGTACGATGAAATTTTCTTGTTACTATAAATTATTTAAAAATTAGATAACTAATTCGTTACATTTTACTAACATTAAAAATTCAAGATGCAGTATTCAAAACATTTTATGACGTTTATTTTGGCGGCAAGTTTACCCACCTCATATATTCAAAATATGATAAGTTATTGATTAACTTGAAGTATAACTCATGTTAGGTTTTAAGATTATTCATTGATCTCACAAATTTATATATTTGTATGTAGGTAGCGACTAATTTTGGAACTAACATTTGGGCATGAAAAAGAAAGATTTTGGCGTACTAAAGTTTTGTATTAAAACCGATTTTATATAGTGTACTAAAATGATATTTAATATGAAGTTGTATTTTTTTTAATTTTTATTTTGGTTTGCACCTAAAATTTTCCGATTTGCACATAACCATGGTTTGCACGTAGCCAAAATGGGTTTGCACATAAAATTACTCTAAAAAAGGGTGCTGTTATAAGCAAACCCTTTTTGGTTGCTAGCAAACCAATTTCTATGAGTTATTATGCGCCTTTTGAAAATACTCCTTGTACATGCATTTTTAGGAAAAGTGTTCAACACGAAAATTGTAGATCTCGTCTAGATCTACAACTTCCGTGTCGAACACTTTTCCTAACTATAGTGAATTTCTTAAAATAACAAAAAAATACGCTTGTACATGCATTTTTAGGAAAAGTGTTCAACACGAAAGTTGTAGATCTCGACGAGATCTACATTTTTTGTGTTGAACACTTTTCCTAAAAATGTATGTACAAGGAGTATTTTCAAAAGGAGCGTAATAACTCATAGAAATTGGTTTGCTAGCTAGCAACAAAAAAAATGTTTGCTTATAACAGCACCCTTAAAAAATTGCCTAATAAAATAACATGGGCGGTGAAATACTAAATATGTACATAATTTTAAAACACTTTTTAAATTTTAATTATAAAATTTAAAATAATTTAATTTTTATAAAAAAATAACTAATTTCGAGTCGACTCGAAATTGATTCGAGTCGGCTCAGAATCGAGTCGTCGAGCCGGCTCGACTCGAAATTGATTTTGATTTCAAGCCGACTCCGAGTCAAAAATTTCGATTACGAGCCGAGCTAAAATCGATCGAAATCGACTCGATAACAGCCTTAGTTATAACCGAGTTATAGATTTGAAGATTGCCTTTAGGCTGCAAATTAATAATATGCCAATGAAAAAAAAAAGTAACAATATTATATTGGAGGATTGATATTTATGAACTATTCAACTTGAATTTACTTGTACATGTAGCATGTAGCACAGCATGGCTTTCATCATTCCATATAACTGTTAAGTAGCGCGTACAGCTCTGTGCACGCTATTTGTACCTAAAAATTACTCCTATGTGAGCGCGTCATTCCGAATTTTCATTAACGCATTAATTAAACATAGGCCGCTGATAATCGCACCGCACATTTAGCTATTCGCACTGCAAAGCAAATAAAATTTAGGGTTTTTTTTCCTTCTAACCACGCTGGTTCTCGCGCTGCGCTCGTGTTTTAAATTTGTACATGGGCATTAATTATAGATAATTCGGTTTAGATCCCCCATATTAATATTATATATTGGTTTATATACTAAATATTTTTTGAGTGCTCGTACTAACAAATTCCATTTGGCTTATATAAAACGAACAAAAATTATGGCTTCATTATATTTGTTTAAGCGTTTAGGGGTGTTTCGTTTTATAAAAACGCAACACATGACAAATTTTCTATTTGTTTTTCCGCTCGATTTCGAACCTCATGGCGTTTTATCGCAGCTCAAACATTTGCGGGCCGAAACCCAGAGCGAGAGCTCCGGTTTATCGCGTTTGGAGGAGGAGAAGAGGCCGAAGCGCTAGGGCATTAGGTATCGCGACCTCCGCCGTCTCTCCCGTCACCGCCAGGAGGAATCCATCCCGCTGCATCTTCTCCGACTGCGCATCGTCTGTCCCGTTCGAGACTCCGACCGCTTTCTGTGTTTGTCCCGCATCGTCTATCCCGTTCACCTCATCGTCGATCTGCCCCATCCTCTTCGCCCGGGCTCATCTCCGCCTCATCCACTTCGCGGGTAATAAATCTTTTTGTGCAATTTTATTATGAACATTGTGGTGTGCAATCTCTCCCGTGCGGCCCAACACTCCCCAATCGGAGAACATTGTTGGTTTTTTTTATTTTCCTGCAATGCATATATGCGATGGACATTGTGGTGTGCAATTAATATGTGTGTATGTGTTGATTTTCTTGTGAATGTTTATAATGTGTTTGTATGTGTAGATGAGTGTCTAGCTCTGTGTGTGTGAATATGTTTGTGTGTGTGCATATATTGTTGATTTTTTGTGGATATGCGAGTGAATGTGTGTAGATGAGTGATGTGTGTGTATATGTGTTGATTTTTGTGTGGATGTGATTATTTTGTATATGTATTTGTGTATATGTGATTAATTTGTATTTGTGTTTGTGTATTTGATTATTTTATGATGTGTTTGTATATATGTATGACCTCTGCCCAAGAAAATGAACTAGTTTTAAGCATAAAATGAATGAATTTTTTAGGTGAGGCCGAGTTCATGACCACTGTGTTCACGACCGCCACTACAGCGTCAAACGAAGCCTAAGTCTTTAAAAATAAAAACTTACATCTAAATTACATAGGATCTTTGAACTTAATGATTTTCACTTAAATAAAATACATTATACATTTCTACATGCAAGCCTGTGATGAATGATGAACAGGCTTGGAAGCTAGATGAACAGTTTCTCGCCCTTCTCCTCTCCTCAGAAATGAAACTTCAATATCATTTCAGTTGGACTTTAGTGACTGAATTATGTATAGTCAACACACAGGTCTAATTAACCCTGGTTAAATAATTCTCTCTTAATCAGCACATGCAATCTAAACCCTGGTTAAATAAATAATGTTGTACTGCTTCAACAGTCTGGGCCCGAGGCTATTTAAGTAATTCCATAGTTCGAAATAGGAGTTGAGAATTATTGGACAAGAGGGAGACTTTTGCCCCGCGCACATGTGCGACTGATAGTGCAAGAGGGAGACTCATGGCCCGCGCGATAGTACTTCCGATGCTCGCCTCCTCTCGTCTGAGCGCGCGATGATGATCGAACGCTGCCTCGCTAGACCTCTTCTCGCTCAAGAAAAGACATTGAGCATACCTTTTTCCGAGCGAGAGGTTTCGCGAGGCAGGGTCCGATTGTCAACGCACGGTCAGAACGGAGGAGGTGAGCGACAAAAGTACTATCGCACATGACACGGGGGCTCACATATGCTGATATGCACTATTACCCGTATGTTTATTATAATATAATTTTTATTTTTCATTTAGGTTAATTTAATGTCATTATATAAATAATAATTGAAATTTTATTGTCTATTTAATTTAATTTTGAAATTCGTAAGCAATACTATTATATATATAAATTTATCTATAGTTTAATAATTTCGTTTTATATAAACCCCTCTAGCTCTCTCTATATATTTATTTATATAAACCTCTCTCTAAGAAAATTTATTTGATCGAATGTTTTTTTTTCTTTCCAATTTATTCTTTGCTTCTCTCATAGTATATCATATAACTAAAGCCATTACGAAATATGAATTATAAATATATAATACGAAAATAAATATACAACAAAAGCACTTAAATATAATTAAGAGTATTATAAAAATAAAAAATAATATTAATATATTATTTAAATATATTATTTTATACAAAAGTTACAATTAATTTGTAATTATCAGAGTAACCACTGCAATTTGCAGACAAAAAATGGTGTTAAAAGAACGTCCATTTCAGCTAGTAGCACACCAATAAAACACCAAATAAAGGTCAAAATCTTAAGTATATATCCAAACACACCAACTCCTTTAACCGCACTCCACCCGAAGCAATGGGAGTTAAGCTCTTTGGACCACCTCATAGCCCCTAATGTAACGCCTTAATTTCAATAAAATGAGTTTGGGGTGCGTTTAACGGAGTTTGGGCTACGGTTAGGAGTATGGTGTGCGGATAGCCTATTGTACTAGGGTTTTAAATAAAAACCCTAAGCAAGCCCTCCTCCTCATCTACCCGACCCCCGATCTCTCCCTCTCGCTCTCGTTCGCACAGGAGCAGCCGCACCCCGGTCGCCCTTCCCCTCTCCTTCTCGTTCTCGCACAGTCCGCCGCACAGGGAGCCGACTCCCCGTCGCCCTCTTCCTCTTCCCGTCGCCGCCTGGAGCAAGGAGGAGTAGCCCCGAGCCCCCTCTTCCCTCCTCGCCGTCGGCCTGGAGCAGGGAAGCACCGCCTCGAGCCCTATCCTCCCTCCTCCCCGTCGGCCTGAGACAAGGAGAGCCGAACCCCCCCCCCCCCCCCCCCCCCCCCCGCTCCCTTTCTTGTTCTACTGCTGGAAGGAGAAGCCCGACTCCTTCTTCCTCTTGGGTGCTAGGGCAGCCGCAAGCTAAGGGAAGAAGCTTCCTCCCTAGGGTTCCTTCAAGGGGAAAATCACAACGTTGAAGTTGTGCGCCATTCGGAGAACGTGGAAGCTCCGGAGCAAGCTTGGACACCGTTTTCGTGCGCGGACAGCCGCTACGTTCGTTAGCCGTCAAATCCGGGCGCGTCTTCATGGTTCAGAAGCGACGTCTAAGGGTAATGATTCTCTTTACTCTCATTTGGACACGTTCTAGTCTGTTCCTTGCATCGTTGAGGCCTCCTACCCAAAAGGGTGAGGTCGTGGCCTCCGACGGGTCGATTCGTGTTATATCCGTCAAATCTTGCATACATGTAGAGTCCATACGTGAAATGGACGTAGGCGCGCTGTGTGAAGCCCATCCGAGACGGTTCGTCCGGATTGGTGATGCTTTTTGGTATTATGCGTGCTGGGGAAAACTCCGTGTAGATATACTGCTTCGTAGGACTAGAGGGTGCTACTGCATGCGCAGCAACGCCTGGGGGTGTGCACCGGGAAGCACCCGAAGTTAGAAACAGAAATGGAGTTTCTGTTCACTACCGCCGGCGTTAGCGTTATCGCCGGGTGGTAGCTCCCAGACTTGGATCTGGTGAATTTTGGACGTTCTGAGGCAGTGGGAGTGCTACTGCATGTGCAGCAATGCCTGGGGGTGTGCCCCGGGAAGCACCCACAGCTAGAAGCCAAAATGGGGTTTTGTTCACTGTCGCTGCCGACATTGAATGTCGCCAGGCGACAGCTCCCAGACTGAGTTCTGGTGTTGTTGTTGTGCCCACCTGTTGAGAGGACCTGAGGCCTTTGTGCCCGACCCGTGAGGGTGTCCTGGTGGATGACTTAGCGGCCCGTAGGGCCGGCTAATTGAGAATACCTGGGCTGAGGGAACGACATACTCGCTCTTCGTGTTGTACAACGAGAGCTGTGAACAACGAGCATTTGGCGAACCTGAAACCGCACCATTGCAGCACCTGATTAGTGAGTCTCGTACAGCATGTCGGGAGGCAATGGGAAAGAGTCTTCGGACTATGGTATGTTCACAATTAAAGCACGGGAGAGCCCCCGGTATTCGGGCCACCGACTTTAGCCTCGAAGGGCAAAGCCATCAAGAGTGGATGGTGGTGGAAGGCGTAGTACACCAAAGAGTGCCTGAGAGCACGAGATGTGGAGGCCATTCCCACGTTTGTGATTGTTGCATATGTATGAACTGCTGTGGGCTTTGCTAGTCGCACTCTTATATATATATATATATATATATATATGATGCTGAGACTGTTTTGCAGGGACGGTTATAACTGCCACCCCCTTGAAGGGGTGGGGTCGTTATATTTTGGTCAGCTTTAGCTGACCGTTACCCTGTTTTGCCACTGTTTTTGGTGGGCTTGTTGTACAGGTGCTGGACCAAGCGGGAACATAGTGGGCCGAAACCCCTGCGCTGCTGCGGCCCTTGAAGGCCTTTTGACACCTGTTGAGAGGACCTGTGACCTTTGTGCCCGACCCGTGAGGGTGTCCTGGTGGATGACTTAGCGGCCCGTAGGGCCGGCTAATTGAGAATACCTGGGCTGAGGGAACGCCATACCCGCTCTTCGTGTTATACAACGAGAGCTGTGAACAACGAGCATTTAGTGGCGAACCTGAGACCGCACCATTGCAGCACCTGATTAGTGAGTCTCGTACAACATGTCGGGAGGCAATAAGAAAGAGTCTTCGGACTACGGTATGTTCACAATTAAAGCACGGGAGAGCCCCCGGTATTCTGGCCACCGACTTTAGCCTCGAAGGGCAAAGCCATCAAGAGTGGATGGTGGTGGAAGGCGTAGTACACCAAAGAGTGCCTGAGAGCACGAGATGTGGAGGCCATTCCCACGTTTGTGATTGTTGCATATGTATGAACTGCTGTGGGCTTTGCTAGTCGCACTCTTATATATATATATATGATGCTGAGACTGTTTTGCAGGGACGGTTAGAACTGCCACCCCCTTGAAGGGGTGTGGTCGTTATATTTTGGTCAGCTTTAGCTGACCGTTACCCTGTTTTGCCACCGTTTTTGGTGGGCTTGTTGTACAGGTGCTGAACCAAGCGGGAACATAGCGGGCTGAAACCCCTGCGCTGCTGCGGCCCTTGAAGGCCTTTTGATGTTCCTTCTGTTTTTCATGTATGGCCGGCCTGCGCGCCGATGTTGGTAAACTGTAAGGCCGTCGTGCCTCTTTTGTTGTGGAAATCTTTTATTCCTATTAATAGAAGTGGACATACCCGGGTTCGGGTTTTGGTGGTTTATATATATTTTGTCTCTCTCTTTTGCTTCCGCATAGAATGCTCTGAGTTAGGTTCATTGTTTAGAGTTGTTCGATATTTCAATTAAGTGACGTTCCCGTTTGTTTTGTAGTATATGGCGTGGGGCCCCGGCCGGACCTTCTGTCATATGCTTCTTAACGGATGGGGGTGTTACACCTAAAATGTGGGACGACGACTCGCATCAGACCTTCTCATCCGAAAGCCAGACTTTGGATCCAACTGCGAGCATTGCATCGAACACCGGCAGCACTGGATCGTCCGACGTCGGCGAGGCCAAGTATATTCAACATCGATTAAGTTACTTAGCTTCCCGTTAGCACATTCAGTTAATTAGGACTGATTTCAACATTTCAATAAACTTTGAGACTAATTATTTCTTGCTATTGCAATTTAAGGGACCTATTTCATAAAGACGCGTAATTTTAGGGACTCATCCGAAAATAAAATCTAATTAGAATGGTTGGAACTGAAAAACATGGTCAATAAAAGCAGCAAATTAAATTGCATCGGCTCCCGCTTGGAAGAAGAGAGAGAAACAGCGGCGGCGATGCCATTTCTGCTTCCTGTCACGGGTTTGCACAGAGAGAGAAAGTTTTAGTGAGAGAAAATAACACTGATACACATATATATAGAGAGAGAGAGGAGAGAGAGGGAGAGAGAGAGAGAGAGAGGAGGAGGACGATGGCGATCTATCTATCTACTTGGCAAGCATCATTAATCATCCTTCCCCACCATGCAGGCAGGCATTAAGTGAAGCGCTGGACAAAATAATACCCCCAATAATATAATTATTAATGGCGGCAGCGGCCCTGCTGCTTTCAGAGCAGCACTCATATATATATATATATATTATTATTATTATTATTATTATTATTGGAAGGAACATTGGCCCCATCTCAACCGCATTATATGGGTCGGCCCGGAGTAAAACTCAGGCCGGTTAAATGGGCGGGCCGGAGGGAGTGGGCCCCAAGGTTCATCGGCCCCGCGTGAGTCCTATAACTACTCTCGTTGTTGCTCTTTGGATTGTTGTCAGCCGTTCGCTGGACAAGCATGTTTTTCTGCTAGCTAGGGTGCGTGGGGCCCACACAAGTTCTGCACGTACAGGTAATAGTAAAATTGAATGCGGAGTCGGACAATCATCGGATCGGATCTGTACGATCTCGTGCTCGTTAACGGGTCCAAGTGTGTGTTATCATGTAGCCCAACAGGAGCAGCCAGTCAGCCAGTTTAATGTGTTCTCGTGATCTGGATTAATTTTCATTTATTTATTTATTTTGGATGAGACATCTTCTCCATAATAATTTTAAGCACGTATTTTATAAGAAACAGACATTAGTAAATTATCATACAACAATTGACACGTACACACACACAAGAGCGGGAGTACCCTCATGCCCCGCGAGCGACAATGCGCCCCCGCCACCCGCGAGGGATGGTATTTGAGCGCAAAGTCAGGCGACGCACGGGGGTCACCCAATATATATATAATTCTATTTGTTTATATAGTTATCTCACCAGAAATTATAATAATATAATTCATGGCCATATATAGGTGATTACCGATCGCTATGGGATCGCCGAACATACTCCCATGCGCCCTAGAGCATCCGATTGTCCATTGATGATCTCCGATCCGCGGTTGACGAGCACTACGAGATGGCCGACCCAATATTATAGCCGTTCGCCGGCGGGAAAGTGAGAGACATGGAGGAGATAGGAAAGACGCGAGGGCATTTTTGGAAAACCGAAAATGTGAAGGATGCGTAGACAACACAAATGTTCATCTCCATGTACAATTTCATATATAAATAAATATAACAACATATTTTACACCTATGCTACGGGAGAGCAAATCTATCGATGATGTTGTGTGCCGTAAAACCTATTGTAAGCTTGATTTGAAGGAATAAGAGAATGCATGTGCAATTTAATTCACAATTTCATATTGAAGTTTAGGTTCCAATGCGATTACTAGATTATTAGAATTACATAGAAAATGTGAATACAGACATATTTTTGTTGCCCTAATCAAAAAGAAAAAATATCACGGCCATGAAGGCTCTGTTTGGAGGGACTTATTTTCACCGGTCAAGCGGTTACGGCCGCATGAACCGAACCTTAATTATTGTCCGGTTCATGCGATCGTAACCGCTTGACCGGTGAAAATTAGTCCCCCCAAACGAAGCCGAAAACCTTTTGATTCATGGAAAATTTTGCTCCGTTTGGTATAGTGGTGGTGGTCGTGAACGCGGTGGTAAAATCGTCATTCATGAACGCCCATCTAAGGAACTTCATCCACTTGAACATAAAAGTGAATGAAGTTCCTTAGGTGCCCGTTCACGAATGATGGCGTTCACGACCGCCACCGTCGTGGCAAACAGAGCCTTTGAGGGTGAGTTTTTCCAGCCATGAGAGGTAATGCGGCCATCTAAGCTACCAAATTCATGGTGCGAGTCAAACAGAGCAAGACGCCGACATCTACCAGTATATGCTAGTTAATCTTGTGCATTTAATAACGGGCATTTCATTTATGCAAGCTTATGTTTAATCAACTTTATTGGTTTGAGGTGTTGTCATGCTCATGTGCTCCAGTCCTACAAATTACAAATATTGCATAAAAGAAAAATAAATAAAAATAAAAAATTCTCATTCAAAAAAACTAATTTAAATTCATTTCTTTTACTTTTCTGCCGCTTTGATTTCCACTTCCTCGAGCTAAATTTCCTAGAGCCAAAGGCAGAAACTTTTTTTCAGTGCAATCAGAAAAAACTGTCTATATTTTTAATTAATTTTTTTATATAATATATCTAAATATAGAAAAATCTCTCCATTTTGAAAGAATTTTTTTAGTACAAAATACAAATTTCAGCGAAATTGTGTAAAATTTAAATTTCTTCTCTATTGTACTATCACGAAGACTTGGGCTCCGTTTGTTTCGACGGCTGGACTGCTTTTCGTTTTGGTGAAAACGGAGGTTTCCCAAAAATGAGCGTTTGCGGGCAAAAAGCGACCATCCGGCGTTTCTAAAATAAGCAGCGCTCTTCCTATTTCCCAACCACAGGGGCTACTCACTTTTTGATCCACGCGTTTACTCCTAATCGCCGCTCACAGGTTTCTTCGTCCCCATCGCTCAAGCCTCTCCCTCTACAGAGCGAGGGTTTTCTCTTCTCACCGTCGACCTCCTCCAACCGCACGCCAGGTATGCTTCCATTTTTTTCTTCTTCAGTTTCTTGCTTCTCCATGTTGTTTTCTCTTCTCACCGTTTCTCTTCTCACCGTCTTCCTGTTGCTTCTTCTCTATTCACCGTCGACCTCCTCGCAAGGTTTGCCTCGTCCGTCGGGGTTCCCGTCCATCCCTATTTTTCTTCCTGCTTCGGCGACTGGAGGTGAGTCCCCTGTTTTTTCTTCCTGCTTCTTTCGCAAGTTTTGCTCATTCCTCAGATCTAGATCGCAGGCAGATCTGCTAGTTTGTGCAGTTTTTTTTGGTAAAAAAAAATCTGTATTTGCAGAAGCTTCTTTCTTTGTTTTGACAGATCTTCTCACCGTTTTTTTTGGCAAATCTGCTTCTTTCTTTATTTTGTGCAGTTATGGTTTTGTTCATACATACATTATCTTTTTTAAGGTTATGGTTGTGTTCATAGATACAAGGACATCTGGATACATGCGCTGATACAGATGGAGGTGTAAATGAGATGATTGTGATGCGTGATTCGATCGCACAGCAGTTGCATGATGCTAGAAGGTAATTTTCATTACAAATAGTTTATAATTTTGACGGAGATTGATGAATCTAAACTAATTACATATTCACTTTTTTAGGTGATACTTACACGCGGGATTCGCAAGCAGTCGACCTGCCGCCGATGAATAGTTTGTTATTTTATGTCGTACAACTTCAAAAACTTTGATATTTTGTTTTATTTCGTACTCTGGTTGTAGTTTGGTATTATAAAAAAATTACTATTTCACAAAACTCCGTTTTTAACAAACGGTATTTTATGCACTGCTTTTCGAACAACTCTGTAAACTCCATTTTACACAAACAGTTTTTTCCTGCAAACTCCATTTTCAGAAACAGCTGCTTTTCCAACATCTATCTCTGATCAACAGCTTTTCATCAGCAACAGCCGAAACAAACGGAGCCTTGAACTCATGAACTTTCACTCAAAACTACCAAGCTCACTAAATAAATCTTATTTTATAAAAAAATTAATGAATAAATACACTAATACAGCATATAATATATATAAAGCAAAACAATAATTATAGTTTTATTAATATTAGTGAAAAATACTTTTTTTTAATTAAGTGGGCAGCCACTCACACTAGGCCCTATGTGAGTCCGTCCCCGTGGAGGAACACATCTAATGAATTTTTTTTCCTTCTCTTGATATTAAAACATAAAAAAGGAGTTCAGTCTCTATCAAACACATCTCAACTTAAGCCCTATTCGACCCACAACCGTTTTGCAAATCACAATAACAACATTTAAAACATCAAAGGCATGCTTCACTAAAATCAAAGGAAATAATGCTTCAGAATTCGGAAAAAAAAGTCAAATCCTTTTTTTTTAATTCCTTGGCAGATACTAAAAGACCTTCAGGAACGAATGGGCACAGCCTGCAAGTTCGGCAATGTAACTGAACGCAGCAGCTCCAGCGAAGAAACCAGCCCCAAGAAATGTGATAGGATGGTGTTAGCCGAGGCCTGCAGAAAGTCAGCAGAGTTGCAACATTCAATTCACACACTAATGACGAATCAAACAAGCGGAATTTCAAAAAGACTTTAAATTTCTACTGTTTGATGCCAGATTTGCGCGGTTCGCTTCATTTGAATCCGAAGAGCATGACCAAAAGAGTTTTCCAAACTATGCTCGAAGTTATGAGAAGTAAAGTTGTGAGCCTATGGCTCTGTAGTATAGAAAGGTTGTTTACCCGGTAGAAATTGGTTTGATATAATCAGGGGAAGTTGTTTTTTGAGTTTTCTCCGGTGAGCAATTTAAGGCTCAGTTTGGCACGACGGTGGCGGTCGTGAACGTGGTGGTAAAACCGTCATTTATGAACGGGTTCCTAAGGAACTTCATCCGCTTTTATGTTCAAATAGATGAAGTTCATTAGACGAGCGTTCATGAATGACGTTAAGAGTGATGAGTTCGAGCAATTGATTAAAGCATAAAAATAATATCCTAGACAATACATGGTGCGGGCCTAGCTCCATAATTAGGCAGACTTCACATCATTAGATTTAAATTATGAAAATAGCCCCTCCAAACTCTAAATACCACTTTTAGAATTAGGCTGTCTTCACAGTAACAAGGAATTCGACTTCCCACTGTTTGATGGAAATCAACGTGTGCGGTCGACCGAAACATACTGAGGAAACTTGCTATCAGAAGAATGAGTACCTACCCCAATGACCACGACATCCCCATACACAATCAGACATAATTTTGCTCACATCTCCTCTCTTCCGCGTGCGCTTCTACTTCTGGAGTTGAGAAGCTTCCGGGGCATTCACGAGATACTATACAAAAATCGAAGGCATGTTTCTCTTTTGCGTCCACAAAATATATCATGTTTCTCCCATAGAGCTCTATGACGCCTCAGGTGCTTTGCAAACTCTACATTGCCAAAACACATTATTATCGTTGATTGTGCAACCACCCCAGTTACAATGTTATCAGATCAAGTGTAATGCCTCTCACTCATACCAGTCAGCTTCGCTCTATCCTTCGTGTTCCCAATTCTTACTTTGTTGTCAATCAGTAGTAGTCTTACACATGATCATAAATGCTCAACAACTTTTTCATATTTTTCTTCCTGTTAGCGAAATCCATGTAATAGGCCCATATACATGCCCATTTAGATCTTCTTCTCTTTAGTCTCACACCTTGTATAGGTTTTTCTGTCTTACTCTCTCTCCTATATATATGTGTATTCTTTCCTTGTATTTAGACACATGAAATATACATAAGTTTTGGAGGATTTCAACATGGCATCAGAGCGAGAACGATTTCAATTCTGAAACCGGCCTCCACTTCTGTCCGCGCGGTTTTTTCTGTGAGACCGCCTCCTCTTGTGCGGCCTCCATTCTATGAGACCGCCCCCTCTTCCCTCGTGCTACTCCCTCCTTTTATAATCTCCTTATCCTCTGTCAGCTGGGTCCCACCGCTGGTCAGACCGCTGCTCCAGTCCGTCGCTTTTGCCCTCTCCTCTCCTCTCCTCGCGCGGGATTCTCTTCTCGCCGCGTCTCCTCTTCTCGCGCGGACTTCTCCTATTCGTGATGTTCAGATCGCAGCTCTTCTCTTCACGCGATCTCTCCTCGCTGCTAGCGGGCTTCTCTTCTCGCTGTCCACGCGGTTAAGACCGCTGCTCCTGTCCGCCGGCCGCTGCGATCTCCTCGCGCGGGCCTCTTCTTTTCTCGACTGCTGTGACCGCCGATCTCCTCGTCTCATGCGGGCTTCTCCTCTTCCCTTGCCGCGATCTCAGCTTCCGTTAAGCGCACGGTCTCGCGCGGTTTGTTTGCTGTTTTTACGCGCGGTCTCCTATCTACTGTTCGCGCGATCTACCCGTGATCTCCCCGCTCGTGTGATCGCGCAATCTCTCCTCTCGGCTCCCTGCTCGCTGCTCTTGCGGTCTCCCCAGACCGCCGCTCCTCTGCCCGCTCCAGTCCGCTGAGGACTCTTCTTCTCGCACGGTTTGCCGAGTCCGCTGCCACTCAGACCGCCCCTCAGCCAGCTGCGGTCTCCTTTCTACCAAAACCGCCCGGTCTCCCTGCTCTCGTTTTTTCTCCTTGCTGCTTCAGTCATGGGTTCCTCGGTAAACTCCTATGAATTGCCTGCTGCTTGTATAACTCCTGCTCCCGAACTCCGCGATGAGCTTCGGATCACTACTATTTCCCTGTCCGGCAAGAAAAATTCTGTGCCTTGGGTGCACTCCGTCCGCCGGGTCCTTCAGGCAAAAGGACTTTTACTTCATCTCACGCAGGCACCTCCTACTCCTTCTACCGACGATTGGCTGCGGAATGACGGTCGTGTTCAGACATGGCTTCTCAACTCAATGGATGAAGAACCTTACCAAATGGTCATGTATCACGAGACAGCCAAGGGCATGTGGGACGAGCTTCATTCCTTGTACTCTGGCAAGGACAGCCTCCAGCACCTCTATGACATTATTACTGATCTCCAGGCCCTGGATACGAGCGGGGCTGCGGACATGACCTCCTTTGTTGCTCGTGCTAAGGGTCTTACTGAAGCATGGATCCAGCATCAGCCATCTACCACTGATCACGCGACTCAACGGACTCAGAAGGAATCCGTCTGTATTGCTATGATGATGGCTCGTGTTCCTCCACATCTGCACAGTGTTCGAGCTCAGATACTCTCCTCCACTACCACCCCCTCCCTTCATGATGTTTGTTCTATGTTACTAAGGGTAACTCCTCCATCTGAGACTCCAACAGTTTTTTCTCCAGTGCTTCTTCAGCAACCTCTCCTGCCAACTCCTCCTCCTGCTCGTGGCTCTTCCACCAGGGGAGGACGCCACCCGTCTCGGGGACGAGGACGTGGTGGCCGCTCTTCTTTGAAGTGTACTTACTGCTCTCGTGAGGGTCACCTAGAAGCTACATGCTAACGCAAACATGGCCTGGCTCCGCATCTGGCCGCCTCCGTTACTCCAGCCCCTTCTGCTACCCCTGACACTTCCAACCTTGGTGCACCTACCCGCCAAGAATATGAAGACCTTCGCACTCAGTTCCAGCAGCTCCAAGGCAGTATTGATAGGCCATCTGGCTCGGTTGTCTCCTTCTCTACTCAAGGTATATCAGGGATTTCTTACAGCTCTCACTGGATTGTTGACTCTGGAGCAACTCATCATATCACATCTCAGAAACCGCCTCGGTATTCGACAACCTCTCACCCGCCATTGATTATTGTTGTTAATGGTGACACTACCCCAGTCTCTGGTGCTGCTGATCTCCGCCTCACTCCTACCTTGCTACTCTCCTCAGTTCTCCATGTTCCGGGCTCCCCGTTTAACTTGCTTTTTGTCAGCCAGTTAACACGGAATCTTGACTTTTGCATAACTTTCTCTCATTCATTTTTTGTTTTGCAGGATCGCCGTACACGGAGTACCATTGGTAGCGGTCGGCTGACGAATGGGCTGTATCTCTTGGATCTCCCACCTATCAGTCTTTCTTCCATCTCCACTTCTGACTGGCATCGTCGTCTTGGGCATGCTCCCCTTCCGGTTCTCAATAAAGCTCTTCCTGATGTTTTACTCCAAGAGTTTACGTGTGAATCATGTATCTACGGCAAGCAACATCGTGTTTCTTTCTCTCCTTCTTGTACTCGGAGTGATACTCCGTTATCTTTAGTTCATTCTGATGTATGAGGTCCATATAGGATCCCCAGTATTTTTGGACATCGCTACTTTATCACTTTTATTGATGACTACTCGCGTGTTACTTGGCTTTATTTTCTTCATGATCGCACTGAGATAACTTCTGTGTTTCGTACTTTTCTATCTGAAACACGCACGCAGTTCTCGACGCCGCTTAAAATACTCCGCACCGATAATGCCCACGAGTACACAAGTCGGTCCTTCTCCGCTCTGTGCTCTGAGTTTGGTGTTATCCACCAAACCTCATGTGCCTACACACCTCAACAAAATGGCGTGGACGAACGGAAAAATCGTCATCTTCTCGATACCGCCCGGTCCCTCATGTTCCAAATGCATGCCCCAACAGATTTTTGGCACTTTGCTATTTCAACTGCTTGTCACCTCATCAATCGCATGCCCTCATCCGTTCTCAGCTTTGCCACTCCACTAAGCCTTCTTCTTCCATCCACTCCTCCTTTCCCCCTCACACCTCGAGTTTTTGGGTGTGTTTGTTATGTTCACAACCTTGGTCCGTCAGCAGACAAACTTGCTGCTCGCGCTACCAGACAAATGTTTGTTGGCTACTCTCGAACTCAGAAGGGCTATGTGTGTTATTATCCTACAACAGGTAAAGTGACTGTCTTGGCCGATGTCACTTTTTAATGCATGATCTTCTGACATAGAGTATCATCGGTATGATGCTAACTACAAAAGAGGAACATACATTTTGAACACCACCCTTAAACTTTTACTTCCATATCTCAGACATCCTCCCCTTTCCATCCTTAGACAGGCTCTCTCCAACTTTGAGTGTTGAGTTTTGCTGTGAGTTCAGTATTTATGGGAAGTGCTAATGCTCTAGCTTTCCCTCTCACCAATCTAGAAGTGATGCTCCAACTTATGCATTCTGATGTTTGAGGTCATTATAAAACAACTAATTGATCTGGATTTCAATATTTTCTCACTTTATAGGCGATCACTTCAAGTTGACACGATTAAACTTACTTCGTGATCGCTCAAAGGTTTTACAACATTTTGCTATTTATTGCTGAAGTATGTACCCAGTTCTCTGCCACTATTAAAGTCATCAGAAGTGAATTCCCACGAGTATTTTAGCCAAAATTTTCCAAGGAATTGAATTTCTTTAAGCATTATTCATCAACCTCATCTTCTTATACACTACAATAAAATGGTATTGCGTAACAAACAAATGATCATTATTTTCCAAATGCATTTCCCATCTAGTATTAACATTTCATCATTATGACTGGCTATTATCTTATCAACCATATTTCGCCTCCTTTCTCCACTCTTTTTTAGTTTACCCCTCCCTTTTTATGACTCCTCGGGTATTTGGATGCACATACATGCTCATTATTTTGCTCTCCCAGGATAAATGCCACCATGTGCGACTGAGAATGTGTTTGTGGGGGTATTCAAGGACTCATAAGGATTATGTTATTCCCCAACTACCAAGAAGATTATAACCTCCAATGATGTCACCTTTATTGAGGATCAACCATTCTCACCTACTTTTCCACGTCTACTTCTAATGAAAGGCCTTGTGCTATATCTCTTGTCGTTAATCCTCTTATTCTTGATTCTCCTCCTTGTCCTAATAATCATCCTATTCTTGAGTCCACCACCATAATCTACTATACCACCACACTGACCAACTCTAAACTATTTCGTTTATCACAGATTTGACAATCAAGACAAGTCTTCGACTGATGATACTCCTACGCCGGAAGATTTTCTCGTTTTCCTTCTCAAAGGTAAGCAAGCGTTCATGAACTGCCCATTATTTGTCAAACTTTACTTTCCTTCATCCGAGGCTCCCCCTTCACAAATTCGCTACTTGTTTGCGAACCATAAATCGGATGATTCTGTTGAGCACCTAAAGGAAAGGCCAGTCGCTTGTGGTTTACTCAGAAGTGGGTTATTGATTACAAGGAGACTTTCTACTCATTCACCAACTTGACATCTTTGACGACGATTAGAGTAAAACCGATTTTTCTCTATTTACTCATTGTTGCCATGGGCATTACAATTCTACTAGTCTATGCTGATGATGTATCATCACCAACGATGTAGTAGGGATATCCCAAGTTAAGAATCATCTAGCTACACATTTGCAGACCAAGAATCTAGGTATCCATTATTTTTTGGGAATTGAGATTGCTACCCGTGGTCATTCCGTCCTCTCTCTGAAATACTGCACGAATCTTCTTCGGGATATTGATTTTTTGGGTTGTAAACCAGTCGATGACGCAAATGTGAGGCTTTCTTCCATTATTTCTACCTCAAATCCACTATGCCCAAGCCCAATACATAGTACTATCTTCATTTTGTTGGAAATTTGGTATATTTAGCCATCACACTTCCAAACATTTCCTTTGTGGTGAGCATTTTGAGTTAGTTCATGCAACTTCTCCATGTCATCGATTTGCAAGAGGTTGAGCACATCTTTAGTATCTAAAGTCTGCTCCCAGACAAGGACTGATTGATTTATTAGCCCATCCACACTCTCTTTTAAAACCTAATCTAATGCTAACTATGTTGATTCTATTGATGATCACAGCCCTCTATGTACTTATCTTAGCAAGAATCTAGTCAAGAAGAGTAAGACACAACCTGTCGTAGTTCGTTTCTTGGTAGACTTCAAACATCGGTTGATCTCTTGTGGATTCAAAGCTTATTGCTCAAAAGCCTTTTGCTTGATTTTGGACGTCAGTATCTATGTTTGCAATTCTTTTCTGTGATAATTAGATTGTCACATATCATTGAATATTGTCTTTACTGAGCATAAGAAGAATATCGAGGTTGATTGACATTTTATCAAAGACAATGACACTCTGTGAGGTCCAACTTCATCAAGTTTTCATTACTTCCTTGATTGCAGGCATTCGAACAAAAGCATTACCTCACCCTTTGTATTTCGTTCTCTCCAAACTACGCTCATAAGTTATGTACGCTCAAGCTTACGAGAGAGTATAGATATTCATTGTGTATTTTACTTTATTCTCTCCATTTTGCCCACACCCGCTGTATAGAGTACTAGTGAAATCCTCTCTGTATAAATATATATCGTCTTGACCCTGTTTAATCAACTGAACACTCTAATTCAATTCTCTGCAGTGGAACTTGTAGCTAAATGCTCTAACAATACTATCTTGAGCTTATAGATGTTATTCTTCAAAGATAAGCATACCTGAACCAAGAACACATCTAAACCCAAAACAGGACTCTGGCCTGGAGATATACCCTGGTAGTATGGAGCTGCTGAGGAAGTAAGGGCCTTGGCAACCAATAATCCAACAGTAGCTTGCATGCCAAGAAGTGAAGCACCCATGCCTATAACATTGAGAAAGATACCATTTCGCAAACTTTTGACCACATCAGCACGCGGAGGAGCCTGAATTAAAAGATGTTATAGATAAAACATGACATGATAAGTCAAATGGCAGTTTGCTGAGAGACAAATGTATGGTATATCTTATCAAATCATGATTTCAATAACAATCTTTGAATAGCACTAGTAGTTATACTCAAAAATCAAAGCTTGCTTGCTCGAAGTTTAAGCAACTCGATAAAAATTGATTTACTCCAACTCGAAGACAGCTCGCTTGAAAATAAATCCACTCAAGCTGAAATTGACAATATAATATACATGAACATACACATTAAGTGCTTTAGTACAAGCAATCACAATTGCACATCGCATAAATACGCATATATGCACATTTATGTATGTATACATATAATATATGCCAAATATAAAAAAGGGCAGCCTGGTGCACAAAGCATCCCCGCGCAGCGAGGCTGCGGGGAAAGGTCCCACCACAAGGGTGAAATGTAGGCAAACCTTACCCTGTATTTTTGCAAGAGGTTGCTTCCAGAACCCGTGACCTCAAGGTCACACAGCAACACAACCGGTGCGCAAGGCTCCCCTTCAATATATGTCAAAATATAACTTTTTAAATAAAAAATTCAAATTATATATATAGTAATCTTAGTAATTAACAATATATATAAAATGAATAAACTTTAACATGATTCGGGTTGAAACAAGACTCGAGATCGATTACTTCAATTTGACTCAGCATGAATCTACTATACATAATAATTTTTTTATTTTATTTTTTAGTTGAAACCAACTCACTCGAACTCAACCAGTTGTCACCCTTATTCATGAAGAACGCGCACATTTTTCATAGGGATGAGATACATCACGACAAAGAGGTTGGAAATAAGCAGAAGCAAGATAAGCATTCGTCAATGTATACTTAATTCATATATATAGATACATACAAACACACACAATCATGAGTTTGTATTAGAAGCAGCAGCAACAGGAGCAACATGTTACCGAACTAGATGATGATTGTTGTAGATGTCGTCCGACATGTCCGACATGTCGGCCGACATAAAGGTTTTGGGCAGAAAACGCCACGACATCGACATTTTAAGCAAAAATGTCGTTTTTGAAAATATCCCCGATATATCGGTCTTCAGGCCCCGATATATCGGTCTTAACCGATATATCGGGTGATATCTCGCGGACGATATATGGCGAGTACTATAAATATATATATTTCATTTTTTTTAAGCGTCCGAGTGGTAATATTTTGTTTTGTGCTACATTTTCTGTATCTCTCTGAGCCAAGATTTGACTTCTTTCTCGCTCACATTTGACGCTCTTTATGTCGTTTACTATCGTCAATGCTTCTTTTTGTGCAATTTATAAACATACATTGTGTGTATATACGTTTATTGTTTAAATTATAAACATACATTATGTGTATATGTTTATTGTGTAATTTATAAAAACACATTACGTATGTAACTGCACATATTTATAAAAAATGTTTATATATATGAATAAATTTATTTAAATATTAAAATCCGACATTGTAAAATATCCCCGATATTTCCCCCGCAATCCGACATACGATATTTCAAACTAAAACCGACATGAACCCGACATCCGACATCTGCAACCTGATTAGTGACATGGAATTGCAGGTTTACACATGTCGTGCTAGGCGCACGAGTGCACAAGAGGCAGAATGTATGGAGTAACGACATGGGGGCCTGCAGAGGACGGGCTGTGGACCGAGGCGTGGTCTCTCCATGGCTTGGGCGAGGAATTATCTTAATTATGAAATTGTATTTTTTTACTATGCTAGCCATTTGACTTATTTTCTTTGGGGCTATTTTCATCTCATTCCCTCCACTCAACCCTCCTCCTTCTAGGTACCGAACCCCCACAGATCTCATTTGGCCCGACCTGCCCCACCGCTGGGAACCAGCTTGCCCTCACCGCCCGCTATTGCGCAACCTGTAACCACACCATAGTCATCACCGCGCCTCGCCTGCTTGCCGCAACCGAGTGGATTCTTGTTTCGACACCACTGCCTCCAATCTCCGTCGTCCTCGTTGTGCATGCCCTCTACCCGAGCTATGTACGGCTCTCGCATCACCGTCGTTGAAGCCGCACTCTTCGCCCACCTGGATGCCCACGATGACCCTTCGGCATCGATCCAAGCTACCCTTCTCCGCATCAACGCCTGGTTGTCCCAACTGACACCGCAACCCTCACCTTCCACCACTTTCGCGAACGACACCTCGTTCTTCCTGGGACCGCCGCCTGACATTGCCGACGGTCTCCCCTCTTTGGCTGATCTTCCCATGCCCTGCGGGTGTTGAAATTCTCGACTTTCAATGGGTTTGACCTCATCGGATAGCTTCTTAAAGCGGAACAGTTTTTCGACCTCTCCCGCACCCAGAAATCTCAGAAAGTCTCAATTGTCCTCCTTGGTATCCAAGACTCCTTCATCCACTGGGTTCGGTGCTCCGCCAATCCATGACAAGTCTCCCATGAGAGGGCTTGAAGCAATAATGTTGAAACTCTACGACCTCCTCTACGTCGGGAATGTCGTGGAACGACCGTGCAACAATCTCCAGTCGGGTTCCCTTAATGACTATTGAAGAAGAAGTCATTGCGCTTGTGACTCATGTTTATTGAGGATGACTACGAGGTCACTTCGATAGAATTTAAAGTGTTGGAGGTAGAGGGGCCTCCCTCCATCGGCTGGACTTACCTTGCTACTCGGTTGATACTTGATAGGAGACATTAAAGTGTTGGAGGTAGAGGGGCCTCCCTCCATCGGCTGGACTTACTTGCTACTCGGTTGATAGGTGATATTATCTAATACTGAAAATTGTAAGATTAAACATCAACAGAGAGATACAAATGTCGAGACAAGCTCGACCCGAACTCTTGAGATCTGGTTCGCCCTAAAAGCCTCTCTCACCTAGGAGAGCCTAACACTCACAATGTCTTCCAAAGATGCATAATAAGAGACATTACCACTCCCTTATATAGGTGAGTGAGAATTACAAATTACAATAATGCCCCTTAGGGCTACATAAGCAGAGGGAGAGGCGATACATGTCCAGGAGATCGTATCTGTATCAACACTCCCCTCCAAAAAAACGACCTTGTCTTCAAGGTTGAGGTCCATAGGGGCCATCCGCGAGCGTCAGAGGATCCCAGTCTCCGAAGTCAGGACCGTCGTCTTCAGATCCAACTAGCACGCACAAGTATTTGAAAGCTGTAACAGCCCTTAATTTAAAATTTATAATAATAATAATAATAACAATGAATTTCCCCTTCTAACCGCACCCCCCCCTTCGACTTAAAGCCGCTCCAGTTAGGTCTCCAGTATCAAAAAAATCCCGCAGCCGCTCCCGACCCCGTCTCCCGCTGCTTCCGCTGCTCCCGATTCCGTCTCCCGCACGTAGCGCCGACGCCTCCAGCCTCTCCTCTTCCTCCTGCCAGCGACGACGCCGCTTCCTCCTGCCAGCGACGACGCCGCCTCCTCCAGCCGGCGACTGCGTCTCCTACCCCTCCCCTGGCTGACGACAGCTGCAGAGTGCCGCCCTCTCCCCCCTCCTTCTCCGTCCAGTGGTGCAGCAATCATTTCCCCCCTTGTTTCCTCAGGTCGACCGTGCCTCCTCCTCCTCCAAAGAGGTCGACAGCCCTCTCCCTCTCCGTTTCGGTCAGCGGATTTCAAGGGGACTCCTAGGGTTTCGCTCGAAACCCCTCCCCGTGGACTCTTGAGCCCAGACCTGGTCTCCTTGGGTAAGGATCTCTGCCAAATCTTCGAGTTCAGATTTGCCCTAATTTTTAGTGGTGATTTTCGCTCTCCGATCGACGTAATTTTGTCGGTCCACCTTGCGTTTGTCGTATAATCGTCTAATCCCGACTTTGTTTGTGTTTCCGGTGTCGCACATCAAATCAGGTGGTGGAATCGCTTGAACCCTCCCCAATTTAGGGTTTCCGTCGCCTCAAAGCCGCCAAACTCCGGATCCTTGTGGTATCTTCTTCTCCCCTCACCTTGAGGGAGGTAAATTGCTAATCCGCTTCTGATTGTGTTTTCACGAATTAAACTGCCTGTGTTAGCATATGGTTTGTTGCTTGTCAAATATCAAATATTGCCTGCGATTATTCCTGAACAGGTTCAATAGTGCCTTTGACCTTGCTTGCGCCGCCTAGCTGCCGCTAGCAGTTCCTGCTTCACCTTAAGGCAAGTGGAGAAATTCCCTCTCGCTTGCAAACAAGAATTTAATTTCTTTTACTGGTTTTCTAAATTATTATCAATATCTGATGGCATAAGCACTATCACTCGCGAACATGTCGCGTTGCGATAGGAATCTCCTCGGAAAAAAAAACATGAAACCCTTAGGTCTTGAGTGTCATAAGCGAATCGTGGAAACTAGGTTTTAGGTGGTGCAACGTCTTGCTTGCATGGTCACGGTGAGCATGGAATACCCTTATTCTGGTGAGCCTTACACTTGGACTTGAGTGTGAACCATGTGTGCCCATCATAAACACCTACGCATTTCATAGATAACAGCTTATGTCGATGCAAAATACTTGTTTAGGCTATACTCCGGAGTAGGCTAATATTTCTAGATAGTTTCAGCTTGTTTCAGTTACCTGCCTGTTTCACTAGCCTGTTTCAAGAGTTAATTGGTACTTTAGATTTATTTCTGCATGTACTTAAAATTTCAGCTTGTTTTCTATTATTTTCTTATTCTGAGGCATTTTCCTTCTGTTTGGATTTGCCTTAGGGTTCGTGACCGCGCCGTCTGCTCCCTGAGTTTTCTTCGTTCAGCTGCAGTTTTGCTTGGAGGTTCTATTTTGATTACTGTGTCAGCAGGTTCTATGTATTTGTTTCAGTACTGTTGGATCTACTTTTCTTGTATTAGTTATTGTCAGCCCCATAAAGGATAGCCCGATCCCCGCTCAACCTCTGCAAGTTATCCTCGGAGCTCAGGGCAGAGCTATGCTGAACGTCGTCACTCAGGGCGAGGCGCTTGCATCTACCGACGTCATCTCTGGTACGTTTTGTGTAGAATTTTAAATTTTTCTGCATTCTTAAATCTGACTTACCTTAGACGAACAAACTTGCTATGCTTTATGTTTTCCTTTTTAGGAAGTTTTAGGGTCAAGAATAAGTGGATGCAAATCTTATTTGACTCCGGTGCATCGCACTCTTTTATCGCCCGCCGCATCGTGGACCTTTATAGTTGGCATACTTCGCCACTTGAGGTTCCTTTTGAGATTTTTGTACCCGGTCATCTGCATCTCTCAACCAGAGGCGTTCTCAATTGCCCGATCCTGCTTGGAGAATTGCAAGTCGTCGCCGATCTCATAGTTCTGGATATGACAGAGTTCGACGTAATCCTGGGCATGAATTGGTTGGTCGCGTATCGAGCAAAGCTGGACTGTGTGGCGAAGAGGGTCAATCTCAGCATTAATGGCAAGGAATACAGCGTTCATGTTCAGACCCGCAGTCACCTGAAGGTAATCTCTGTTGTACGAGCCACTCGACTTCTTAGCCAAGGATGTTCTGTCTGCTTCGTTTATGCTTCGCACTCGGATGCTATCTCTCCTAAACTCGAGTCTATTTCTGTTGCTTCGGAGTTTCCTGACGTGTTCCCCGCCGAATTGCCTGGGATGCCTCCTGATCGTGATGTGGAGTTCTGTATTGATGTAGAGCCTGGGACGCGCCCCATATCTAAAGCTCCTTACCGCATGGCACCGCGTGAGCTATAAGAACTCAGATCGCAGTTAGACGAATTGCTTGAGCGTGGGTACATTCGCCCTAGCTCGTCACCTTGGGGAGCCCCTGTACTCTTCGTGAAAAAGAAGGATGGATCCATGAGATTGTCCATCGACTACCGAGATCTTAATAAGGTGACCATCAAGAATAAGTATCCCCTTCCGCGTGTGGATGATTTATTCGATCAGCTTAAAGGCAGTACAGTCTTTTCCAAGATAGATCTCAGGTCGGGCTACCATCAGCTGAAGATCAAGGACTCCGACGTCCCCAGAACGGCCTTCCGGACTCGGTATGGTCATTTCGAATTTTTGGTGATGTCTTTCGAGTTGACTAACGCCCCTTCGGCATTCATGGACATGATGAACCGTGTCTTTCGTGAGTACCTGGACAAGTTCATCATCGTCTTCATTGATGATATCCTGGTCTACTCCAAGACTCTCGAGGAGCATGCAGCCCATCTTAGACTCACTCTCTCCACTCTTCGTCAGCATCAGCTCTATGCCAAGTTGGCAAAATGTGAGTTTCTGGCTGGACCGTGTCGCCTTCTTAGGCCACGTCATTTCAGGAGATGGACTTTCTGTTGACCCTGCCAAGATTTCCGCAGTTATGGACTGGAAGCGACCTTCTACCCCTACCGAGATCCGCAGTTTCCTTGGTTTGGCTGGCTATTACCGATGCTTCGTCAAGGGTTTTTCCTCTCTTGCTGCTCCCCTGACTCGACTAACTCAAAAGCATGCTAGATTCGAGTGGACAGATCAGTGCGAGCAGTCATTTTCTGAGTTGAAGCAACGTCTGTGTTCAGCGCCTGTTCTAGCCCTCCCGTCAGAAGGGATGGACTTTTCAGTTTACACTGACGCTTCCGGAGTTGGTTTGGGTTGTGTCCTGATGCAGGATGATCGTGTCATTGCTTATGGGTCGAGGCAGTTGAAGGTTCACGAACGCAACTACCCCACTCATGATCTGGAGTTCGCTGCGGTGGTGTTTGCTCTGAAGCTTTGGCGCCATTATCTCTATGGCGTGAAGTGTCACTTTTTCACTGACCACCAGAGTTTAAAGTACATCTTTGTTCAGAAGGACCTCAATCTTCGTCAGAGGCGTTGGCTCGAGTTCGTGGCAGATTATGACTTGCAGCTCACGTATGTTCCTGGTAAAGCCAATTCAGTGGCAGATGCGTTGAGCCGGCATGCCTCCGTAGCCGCTTGTGCACCCATGTCAGCTATTCTAGCAGCCTTGATTGATGACCTCGATCGGATGGATATATCCATCGCGCCAGAAGGTCATGAAGAGGTTCCCGTTCCGTTATGGGTAGAGCAGGTGAAGGATTTACAGCCATCTGACCCCGCACTCCAGCGCATCCGCCGACAGGTTGAACTTGGGACTCTTCTGGATTTCTCTATCTCTGACGATGTTCTGCGTTTTCGAGGCCGCCTCTGCATTCCTGATGTTCCTGAATTGCTCGATAGTATTTGCCGGGAAGCTCACGAGTCTCGCACATCTGGTCATCCAGGCAACAATAAAATGTATCATGACTTGAAGCAAATCGTTTGGTGGCCTGGTATGAAGAATTATATAGCTCGCTTCATCTCTCGATGTCTGACGTGCCAGAAGGTGAAAGCTCAGCGTCAGCGTCCTGGTGGTCTTCTGCAGCCCTTACCTATCCCCGAATGGAAGTGGGAAGATGTCTCTATGGACTTCATCACGGGTTTGCCCCGTACTCCGAGAGGGCATGATGCGATTTGGGTCATAGTGGACCGCATGACGAAGGTGGCTCACTTCATCCCGTACAAGGAAGGTCACTCCACCGAGAAGATGGCCCGGATTTATGTTTCTGAGATAGTTAGACTTCATGGGATTCCTCTGCGGATTGTCTCTGATCGTGATTCGAGGTTCGTTTAGCACTTTTGGAAGGGTTTTCAGCAAGCCTTGGGTACCGAGCTCAACCTGAGCACCGCTTATCATCCAACTACCGATGGGCAGACCGAAAGGGTTAATCAGATCCTGGAAGACATGCTTCGGTGTTATATTCTGGACTTCAAGGGAGCTTGGGATGAGCACCTACCGTTGGTTGAGTTCGCCTACAACAATAGCTATCAGGAAAGCCTCAAGATGACCCCCTTTGAAGCATTGTATGGGCGTCGTTGTAGAACTCCTCTCTATTGGTCGGAAGTTGGTGAGAAGGTGGTGTTGGGCCCTGAGTTACTTCAGGAAATGGAAGAAGCCACCAAGAAGACTCGTCTTCAGCTCGGTCGTGCCATTGAAAGACAGAGGAAATATGCTAATCAGCGTCGCCGTCCATTGGAGTTTGCAGTAGGTGATCAGGTGTTCTTGAAGGTTTCTCCTACTCCTGGGGTGAAACGGTTTGGTCGCCATCATAAGCTCAGCCCGAGATTTGTGGGGCCGTACACCATCTCAGAGCGTGTTGGAGGATCTGCTTATCGTTTGGAGTAGCCAGATTCGTTGTCCGGTGTTCATGATGTTTTCCATGTCAGTCAGCTCCGGAAATACATCCATGATCCTACTCGTGTTCTTGAGGAAATTCCGGTGGTTCCTGAAGCTAATCTGTCTTATCCGATTGAGCCCGCCAAGATAGTGGAATATCAAGAGCGCAAGCTTCGAAAGAGGACCATTCCTATGGTGAAGGTACTTTGGATGCATGGCAAGTCTGAGGAGTTCACTTGGGAGCTCGAGGCTGACATGCGTAGCAAGTATCCGCATCTTTTCTCTTGATCCCGGTATGTCTCCGCTCTTGTTCCTCTCTCTATTTAAGTGCCTTTTCAGTTAGTTCTCTTGACCTGAATTGCAAACCTTGTTGGAATGAATGTCATTCTAATTTTTCGCCATAAGAGAATTCTCAGAAGTTTCGGGACGAAACTTTCTAAGTAGGGGAGAATGTAACAGCCCTTAATTTAAAATTTATAATAATAATAATAATAACAATGAATTTCCCCTTCTAACCGCACCCCCCCTTCGACTTAAAGCCGCTCCAGTTAGGTCTCCCGTATCAAAAAAATCCCGCAGCCGCTCCCGACCCCGTCTCCCGCTGCTTCCGCTGCTCCCGTTTCCGTCTCCCGCACGTAGCGCCGACGCCTCCAGCCTCTCCTCTTCCTCCTGCCAGCGACGACGCCGCTTCCTCCTGCCAGCGACGACGCCGCCTCCTCCAGCCGGCGACTGCGTCTCCTACCCCTCCCTTGGCCGACGACAGCTGCAGAGTGCCGCCCTCTCCCCCCTCCTTCTCCGTCCAGTGGTGCAGCAATCATTTCCCCCCTTGTTTCCTCAGGTCGACCGTGCCTCCTCCTCCTCCAAAGAGGTCGACAGCCCTCTCCCTCTCCGTTTCGGTCAGCGGATTTCAAGGGGACTCCTAGGGTTTCGCTCGAAACCCCTCCCCGTGGACTCTTGAGCCCAGACCTGGTCTCCTTGGGTAAGGATCTCTGCCAAATCTTCGAGTTCAGATTTGCCCTAATTTTTAGTGGTGATTTTCGCTCTCCGATCGACGTAATTTCGTCGGTCCACCTTGCGTTCGTCGTATAATCGTCTAATCCCGACTTTGTTTGTGTTTCCGGTGTCGCACATCAAATCAGGTGGTGGAATCGCTTGAACCCTCCCCAATTTAGGGTTTCCGTCGCCTCAAAGCCGCCAAACTCCGGATCCTTGTGGTATCTTCTTCTCCCCTCACCTTGAGGGAGGTAAATTGCTAATCCGCTTCTGATTGTGTTTTCACGAATTAAACTGCCTGTGTTAGCATATGGTTTGTTGCTTGTCAAATATCAAATATTGCCTGCGATTATTCCTGAACAGGTTCAATAGTGCCTTTGACCTTGCTTGCGCCGCCTAGCTGCCGCTAGCAGTTCCTGCTTCACCTTAAGGCAAGTGGAGAAATTCCCTCTCGCTTGCAAACAAGAATTTAATTTCTTTTACTGGTTTTCTAAATTATTATCAATATCTGATGGCATAAGCACTATCACTCGCGAACATGTCGCGTTGCGATAGGAATCTCCTCGGAAACAAAAACATGAAACCCTTAGGTCTTGAGTGTCATAAGCGAATCGTGGAAACTAGGTTTTAGGTGGTGCAACGTCTTGCTTGCATGGTCACGGTGAGCATGGAATACCCTTATTCTGGTGAGCCTTACACTTGGACTTGAGTGTGAACCATGTGTGCCCACCATAAACACCTACGCATTTCATAGATAACAGCTTATGTCGATGCAAAATACTTGTTTAGGCTATACTCCGGAGTAGGCTAATATTTCTAGGTAGTTTCAGCTTGTTTCAGTTACCTGCCTGTTTCACTAGCCTGTTTCAAGAGTTAATTGGTACTTTAGATTTATTTCTGCATGTACTTCAAATTTCAGCTTGTTTTCTATTATTTTCTTATTCTGAGGCATTTTCCTTCTGTTTGGATTTGCCTTAGGGTTCGTGACCGCCGTCTGCTCCCTGAGTTTTCTTCGTTCAGCTGCAGTTTTGCTTGGAGGTTCTATTTTGATTACTGTGTCAGCAGGTTCTATGTATTTGTTTCAGTACTGTTGGATGTACTTTTCTTGTATTAGTTATTGTCAGCCATTTTCTCTGGTATTGTGGACAACTCTTAGGGTGTTCTTGCTTGTATCAAATCATTTTACTTATAGCATTTTACTATTGTGACTCCTTGCATGTTCATCATTTCAGTATAATGTATGACATCTGATTTTAATGAAAATGCATAGTTTTAACCTTTCACTGTGGCTTCCGCATACTTATAAAACATACTAATTTCTTTTCAAAGTAATAAATTCAACACTATTGTAGTATTTCTGTTTCCGCCTTAGCAGGCATGGTTTTCCTGTTTTGCTCATGCCTGTAGCATCACGGCCCGCCCGAAGTGCGCTCTGATTCTTGTCGAGACGGGCCGTGACAAAAGCGCAGACGTGGGTGGGCGAGTACGGCTGCTGACAGTGAAAACAAAGGTCCTTGTGGCGAAGCTCGAGGTGTTGCTCGTGAGATAAGTGGTGGGGTCGTTGGGGGGGGGGGGGGGGTGGAGTAAGGGATGACAGAGTTGGCGGAGGCGAGCCTAGAAGCGGGGGACCATGCGGGGGCAGGTGATCCAAGCGAGGAAGAGGTGACAGAGATTTCGGCGACAACGACAGTAGTGACATCGACTGGTGGGGTGGGCGGGGCGAGGAGGACGAATGGGTTGTGGAGAGTTCCTCGTCGAGACAACGAGCTTGTTCCATGATGCGGGAAAGAGTCGTCGGATTGTGGACCCGGAGGTGCGCCCGAAGGTGGGGTTGTAAATCCCGAAGGAAGTACCACAGGTAATGGTCGGGCGATAGGTCGGGTACATGCGTGGCGACTTCGATGAACTCGTCAATGTAGGTGGCCACAGTGGGGTTGTTGGACTAAGCTGAGGCGCTCGTAGGCATTGCCCGTCTGGCGGCCATCATAATGGCAGAGGAGTTCCTCCTTCAATATGGACCAGGAGAAGTCAGGGACCTGCTGGCGCGTCCAACACACCCAATGGAGCGCCGAACCCTCCATATAGATAGTGGCTAGAGGAACTTTCTGGTTGGCGGTGTGGCTTGAAGGTCTAAGAACTGTTCGGCGTGGACGATCCAACTGAGGGGGCGGTGCCGTCGAACACAGGCATCTCGATCCGACGGAGATGGGCCGGGTGGATGTTCGTACCGGGGTGGATAAACCCCATGTAGTTCGGGACGGGGCAGGGGGTTGTGGTGGTGGTGGTGGCGGAGGGGCCGGTGGTCGGTGGTCGGTTTACTGCCTGACAACGATCTCTCGAAGGAGGAGAGTGAGATCCTCCAGACGTGCTTCGAGTTGATCCAAGCGATGAGTGTCAGCGGAGGCAGGGGAGAAGGCATCCTCGTCGGCGTGGAGGGCCATTAAATGAGTCCGGGGCGTGGAACAGAAGTGCGGGAGGAAGATCGCAGGCTGCGGGACTGATCGGGGTGGGGGGTGGAGGTGTGGTGGTGGTATCGACACAACGACGAGAAGTATCGGAACTGCGATGGACTGTGTGTCGGCGGACGACTGTAGAGGAAGAGCCCAAGGGCAGACGAAGTCGTCGGTAGGCAACAATGGAGCGCCATAAATGCGTTGGGGTTGCTGAACAGCAGGTGGGGACTAGAGGACGTGTGGAAGAGGTCCGTGCGGGGACGAAGACGCGCAAAGGAGGTTCGTGCGGGACTGGGGAAGGGATGCACGACCGGCGAAGGGGTGTCGTGCTGGATCGGGCCGCAAAAATCGTATTCCAGTCTGGATTGGGGACACAAATGGTGAGACGATTTCCTCTGGACAGGCGCGAACTGCAACAAGACCAAGTTGGTAAGGAGAAAATCTTGTTTCCTATTTGGATAGATCTCTACTATCTATGATCATAGAAAAGAGGGGCCTTTTTACCATTTTATATAAATAGACTATAATATTTGTATAGATGGTAGAGGGAACTATCCAATCTTTCTTCGTCCATCAGTTCCCGATTGTTTACCACGGAGTGGAAATTTGGTAGCACGCAAGGCTCATAACATATATATATATACTCAAAAAGCTCACCATGAAAAAAAACATTCTTCACATCGATCTGAAAGATAGGCCAAGAGCGAATAGATGCAATAATAAGCATAATTCGGACAATAGTCATTTTCGCAACTGGGGCAGATGCCTCATCATAGTCAATACCATGTTACTATAGAAAACCTTAGGTAACAAGTAGAGCCTTATACCAATAAATGGTGCCATCCACAAGTGTCTTTTATCTTGTACGCCAACTTGCAGCTGATAAAACAAGTGTCCTTTGGTAGAGGAACCAGATCCCAAGTATGAGTATGAGATAAGATTCTCAATTCTTCATCCATAGCTGTCTTCCTTGCAGGTATAACTACAGCCAACTGATATGCATGAGGTTCATGGTGACAAGATGTGATAATAATAAGAAAGGATTGAAGAGGAGTTAGAGTGGTAAACAAAGACAAACGATCAGATGAGTGGTGGGGTTGAGTAGAGTGATGTAATAACGGAGCAGCATGAGAGACAGAATCCATAGGATGCAGATAATTGAGAACCGAAGGATCAGAGGAAGAGATAAATTCATGGGGTAGGAGTTGGATCAATGGAAGGTGGAGAGGAAGGTATTTGAACATCAAGAAAAATGAGATCTACATCTACAGGTGTGGAGACGGGTAAGGGAACATGAGGCCGTGGTAAGCATAATAGAGTTGTTTTCTAGGAAAAAGATGTGACAGAAGTTACGAAGACATCCGACAACAGGATCATAGAAGCAATATCATTTATATTGAGAGTTGTAGCTAAGAAAAACACAAGCAACAAATCTAGCCGACAATTTATCCTGCTCAATGGAGGGTAACATGAACAAAGCAAGTGCAACCGAAAACCCTAAGAGACGGGTAATCAGAAACAAGATTGCATAACTTTTGATAGGGAGATAAGCCCTTAAGCACATGAGTAGGAGTTCTATTGATTAGGAAGACACTGGTGAGAACAGCTTCAGCCTAAGACTGAACAGGAACAAATGCACTCAAGAGGAGGGATCGAGTAATATCAAGGATATGACGATGACGTCGTTGAGCGATCCCAATATGTTGATGACCGTGCCGCAAGAGAATTGAGCAAGTGTTTCTTGAGAAGAGATACTGAGAAAATTAATGTGATGTACATTCCTCCCCGATTCAGAGCGAAGTGCTTAAATTTTTCATGAAAAATGAGTAGCCACCATTGGATAACTCAAGATATTTAGTAAAAGCACTTGATTTCTTAGAAATTAAATATAACCATGTAAATGGGAATAATCAATCAATAAACAAAATAAAATATTTATTTCCTCCTTCTAAAATGTAAGGAGGACCTCATACATCAGTGTGAAGAAGGTCAAAAGAAGAAATAAATACATACTAACTAAGGGCCTGTTTGAGAGAGCGGTGGCGGTGGGAAAAGGAGTGGTAGCAAAATGAGGGTAGGAAAAGGAGTTATTGGAAAATGTCTATTGCAAATGAAAAACTGTTTGGATGAACTCCGTTTGCAGAGCTTTTTAGAAAGGAGAAACACATTATAAACTGCTTGGCAAAATTCGACATTGTGAAATTTTTCGAATCTTTATGAAGCGAGCAGGAGTTAGTCAACTTAGAGTTATAAGCCAAACAACCAGAAGCAAATGGAGGCAAACAAGAAATCTTTATTGATAGCAGTACTTCAATTACAGGGCAAGACATGCTTGGCGAGACATGATTTCGCCAGCACAAACACCAAAGAGAAAATTACAAAGAGTTGAAGATAACTTGAGACCGCTCAGACCGCGCGACCTCCCTGTGACTTGAGCAAGCTGCCAAACCGCAGCGACCTGCCGATCACAGAACACCACCAAACCGCACTCCTTCTTCCGACCTCCTGATTCTCCCGAACTCCAGCACCACAACTCCAAGCCGCAGACCGCCCGAACACTTTCAGAGGAAGAGGTGATCGCTGCTGCCCGCACTATCCGCAGAAGCTGCACAAGAGAAGTTCAATCAGCAGACCGCCCGGTCAGACAAACAGAGACCGCAGGAAAGAAGAGAACTCAACTTACACTTGGTGTGTCTCGATTTTATTGTTGCCGATGGGTCCTATTTATAGGCGTGAGACCTGATCCAGTCACCACCCTATGAGATAGGATCACCACCCTCCAGACCGCGCGACCTTACCGGTCATACCGCGCGATCAGCAATAGTACTCCTGCTTCATTTTGGTGAACTCGCCAGCTTCAACATCGACTATGAGAGACCGCCACTCTCACAGCAGATCGCGACTCCAAGGGAGATCGTCAGACCGCCCGAAGCTGTTCACCCTCTGTGTTCGCCCCGAGACCGCGAACACAGCCAGTTCGCCATCAACCCGCGAACTCCTGTCCGCATGCCGGTCTCCACCTGAGACCGCGGACAGCGTCTAGCTCGCATACCAGTCTCCTCCTGAGACCGCGAACTGAGACCGCGCTACTAAGACCCTTAGTCCGCGAACACCACCAGAGAGCCCGGTCAGCCACCAGACCGCATCCTGGAAAAACCTGGAACAAACTGTGCGGTCACACCAGACCGCCACAGCCTTGAAGAGGACTGTTCAACACGCGGTCACGCACAGACCGCGCACACACCTGAAGACAATCAACCCGCCACGCGGTCACAGACAGACCGCGCGGCCTTCACCTTCAGCCGCCTTGGACCCATACCAGCGATCAAGCCAGGAGACTGCAGCTAGGCTAAGACAAGCCAGACCGCAGAGGCAGACCGCCAGGACGTGCGGTCATGCCAGACCGCCCGACCTCCTCCCAGACCGCCCAGGTCCAAAAGTCTTCTAACTTCCACTTCAACAATTTCAACACTCCCCCTTGAAGTGGGAAGTTGAAACTAGCCCCAGTAGGCTCCTTAGCCGTGTGAACGGCCCCTTTGCCAGCGCCTTTGTGAAGATGTCCGCCACGTTGTCCGCACTCCGCACATGCCCGACCGAAAGAGACCCCTCCAGCACCTTCTCCCGTATGAAGTGATGCTCGATCTCGATATGCTTGGTCCTCGCGTGACAAACTGGATTGGTAACCAGTTTGAGAGCACTCTCGTTGTCACCGCGTAGCAGAGTCGGCTCCCGAACCTCCTTGTGGACGTCTCCCACCAACCTCCTAAGCCAGATGGCTTCCTGAGCTGCCAAGGCCGAAGCCTTGTATTCCGCTTCCGTGGTGGAGACCGATACGGAATCCTGCTTCTTGCTGCACCATGATATAGCTGTAGGGCCCGCCATGAAGACGAATCCAGACGTCGACTTCCGATCATCCGAATCTCCCCCGTAGTCAGCATCCATGTACCCGTGCACCTCAAAGCCCGCATCCCTCCTGTATAGGAGACCCATGTCCGAGGTCGCCTTGACATACTTCAAAATATTCTTGGCTGCTAGCAGATGAGGTACCCGTGGCTCTGCCATATATCGACTCACTCTGCCAACTGCATATGCAATATCCGGCCTCGTGATCGTCAGATAAATCAAGCTCCCAACCAGAGCTCGGAACACCAACGGATCTTGCATAATCCTCCCCTCATCCTTCCGAAGTTTTGTGGCCTTCTCTAGAGGTGTGGAAGTGCACTTCCCTTCCTTCATGCCGAATCGATCCACGATCCGCTCCGCATATCCGGCCTGGGTCACCAGCACTCCATCTTCCTTCCTCTGCACTTCGAGTCCAAGGAAATGGTGAAGCTCACCTAAGTCCTTCATCTCGAACCTGATAGACAGCTCGGCCCGAAGCTGCGCTACCTCCTCCTTCGAGTTCCCCGTCACGATCATATCGTCGACGTATAGCAGCACGATGACTTGAAGCTCCCCGCTCTTCTTGACGAACAAGCTTGAGTCTGAGTCTGAAGCACCAAATCCACAGAATAGGAGATATTCTGCGATCTTCCCGTACCACGCCCTTGGCGCTTGCTTCAACCCATACAGGGCCTTCTTCAACTTGCAGACATGCTCCGGAAAATCTTCAGACACAAAGCCTGGTGGCTGGACCATGAAGATATCCTTGTCAATCTCGCCGTACAAGAAGGCGTTCTTGACGTCGAGCTGCCAAATCTCCCATCCACTGAACGCCGCCAAGGTAATGATGAATCGAACTGAAGTCATTTTTGCCACCGGACTGAAAGTCTCCTCGTAGTCTTCACCGTAATGCTGCGAGAACCCCCGAGCTACAAGACAAGCCTTGTACCGCTCGATGCTGCCATCAGCTTTCTTCTTCAGCTTGTAGACCCATTTGCCTGTGACAGGAATGGTGCCCTTGGGCTTGGGCACAAGAGACCAAGTCTCATTCTTCTCGAGAGCTGTCATCTCTTCTTGCATAGCAATGTCCCACTCCTTCACACCTCTGGCCTTCTCAAAGCTCGACGGCTCCCTCTCATCCAAGGGACCAGCGAAGAAACATGAGACGAAGCTCACTGCGTTTCCTCCTGTATAGCGATCAGGGGCGATGATTGCTCGCTTCGACCTCCTCAGCTCCTTCCCCTGAACCGCATTGTCTTCAGCTGCTTCTTCCCTAGCTCCTCTTCCAGACGTGCTAGGAGCATCGCTCCCCCTGCTCCCTGAACCAGAAGCCCCCGTCTCGGAACTAGAAGGAGATGGACCACCTGGTGACACAGGTAGCTCCACCTGAAGATCCTCCACAGCTTTCTCCGGCACCTCCACCCTGCTCTCTGGTAGCTCCACATCAGAAGACCCCTTGTAAGATGTCACCTCATCGAACACGACGTCGCGAGATACCACAAACTTACGCGTCTCCGGGTCCATGCACTTCCATCCTTTCTTCCGCTCATCGTATCCCACGAAGACTAGCTTCCTTGCTTTCGCATCTAGCTTCGTCCGAAGAGCATCTGGAACATGCACGTAGCAGGTGGATCCAAACACCCTAAGGTGTGTCACGCTTGGCTTCTCCTTGAACATCATCTCATGCGGAGTCAACATGTTGATGGGACTCAAAGGCATCCTGTTGATGACGTAGGCAGCACAAGACATTCCCTCCGCCCATAAGGACTTTGGGATACTCTTGGCATGCAGCCAACACTTGCAAGTCTCCGTCAGATGACGGATCTTCCGCTCTGCAACACCGTTCTGCTGTGGAGTATGTGCACAAGTGAGCTCTCTCCGGATGTCTGCCTTCCTGCAAAAGGTAGAGAACTCACTGGAGGTGAACTCCCCTCTGTTGTCAGTCCTCAGCTTCTTCACCCGCAGTCCTAGCCGACCCTCCACGAGCTCCTTGAACTCCACAAATTTGGCAAATGTCTCCGCCTTCTCCTTCAGGAAAAATACCCAGACATATCTGGTGTAATCATCGATCAACACCAGCATATATTTGTTGCCTCCGAGACTTGGGGTAGCAGTAGGTCCCATCAAGTCACCGTGGATGCACTCCAACGGCACACTACTCCTTGTCTGCGACTTGTCAAACGGTAGTCGATGAGACTTGCCGAACTGACACCCCGCGCAAACATGACCTTCACCGTAGGAAGATAAACTTGGCAGGCCCTTGACCAGACCTCTCACCTCCATAGCTTTCAGCTTGTCCATCCCTACATGCCCCAACCTCTCATGCCATATAACGGCACCATCATTCGTCTTCATCTTGTCGACGTAGGAACTTGTTGACAAAACAAACAAGTCCTTTGCCCGTCTCCCGACATGGACGACCTCCGCCTTTACGACCTCAAAATTGCGTAGAAACTTCACTTCTGTTGGGCCGAACAGAACGTGATACCCAGCGTCTACAGCGTTGGTCACGGAGAAGAGGTTTTTCTTCATACCAGGCACGTGATAGACACTCTTCAAAGTAAGTGGCCCTCTATCACTGCCCAAGGAAACAACCCCCACCTTCTCTATTGGATGCACAGTATTATCAGCAGTAATGATTGCATTGTTACCTGTATAGGGTTGTGCAGAAGAAAGCTTGGTCTCGTCTCCGGTGAGGTGATGACCACACCCCGAGCCCACGATCCAGTCCTCCAGATAGTTGATAGGAGCAGAAGCTCCAACAGAAGCCGAGAAGGCTCCTCCCCAACCTCCTTCAAAGTGTCTGGCCTCAGCTTCCTCCTTCTCCGCAGCATGCCCAGCTTGGGTAACCACCTTGCAATCCTTCCTGATGTGGCCATACTTGCCACACTTGAAGCACTTCGGACCTTCACCCTTCTTCTTCGCGTCAGCCTTGGGAGCATACCCCCTTTCCTGCTGCCCAGAAGTTGAAGGCCCATAGCCTCCTTCAGCGGTCTTCTTCTTCTTATCCCACTTCTTCTTCTTCCCCGAGAAGAGCACTTCGCCATCTCCCCCAGCCACCGACACCCCCGCCATCTGCCTTGCCAAACTTTCTTGTGATGCAAGCAAGTTCTCCAGCTCCAACAGAGACGGCTGATTTGCCCACCCCTGCACCGACGTCACAAAGGCAACATATTCCTTCCGCAAGCCGCGGATGATGTGGCTCTTCAGCTTCGCCTCAGAGATAGGCTCATCAGGATCCAATGCTGAGATTTCAGCGCACAAGTTCTTCATCTTCAGAAAGAAAGTGGAGATAGAAAGATCACTCTGAGCCGACCTTGCCAACTCATTCTCCAAGAACTGTAGCCTTGCTACATTCTTCTTGTTAAACAGCCCATCCAGGGCTCTCCAGATCTCCGCAGCCGATCCACATCCCAGAATGTGATCAAACAGATCAGGTGAAATTGGCCTCTTCAGAGTGAACTCTGCCTTCGCATTCGTCCTCCTCCAAGTTCTCATCTCAGCCCCATTATCCCCTTACGGGACAACTTCCTGCGTCTGATCTCCTCCAACTACCTCCCAGAGGTCCTCACCTAGAAGATAGCTTTGCATACACGACTTCCACTTCTTGAAGTTAGTCGATGTAAGCATCTCAATTCCAAGACCCCTCGCTTCCATTGCTCTACCACTGGTTCCTTCTTCACAAAGGCGATGGCTACTCTAAGTCACTCACTGCTCTATCCACTCCAACCTCGCTTTGATACCATGTGAAATTTTTCGAATCTTTATGAAGCGAGCAGGAGTTAGTCAACTTAGAGTTACAAGCCAAACAACCAGAAGCAAATGGAGGCAAACAAGAAATCTTTATTGATAGCAGTACTTCAATTACAGGGCAAGGCATGCTTGGCGAGACATGATTTCGCCAGCACAAACACCAAAGAGAAAATTACAAAGAGTTGAAGATAACTTGAGACCGCTCAGACCGCGCGACCTCCCTGTGACTTGAGCAAGCTGCCAAACCGCAGCGACCTGCCGATCACAGAACACCACCAAACCGCACTCCTTCTTCCGACCTCCTGATTCTCCCGAACTCCAGCACCACAACTCCAAGCCGCAGACCGCCCGAACACTTTCAGAGGAAGAGGTGATCGCTGCTGCCCGCACTATCCGCAGAAGCTGCACAAGAGAAGTTCAATCAGCAGACCGCCCGGTCAGACAAACAGAGACCGCAGGAAAGAAGAGAACTCAACTTACACTTGGTGTGTCTCGATTTTATTGTTGCCGATGGGTCCTATTTATAGGCGTGAGACCTGATCCAGTCACCACCCTATGAGATAGGATCACCACCCTCCAGACCGCGCGACCTTACCGGTCATACCGCGCGATCAGCAATAGTACTCCTGCTTCATTTTGGTGAACTCGCCAGCTTCAACATCGACTATGAGAGACCGCCACTCTCACAGCAGATCGCGACTCCAAGGGAGATCGTCAGACCGCCCGAAGTTGTTCACCCCCTGTGTTCGCCCGAGACCGCGAACACAGCCAGTTCGCCATCAACCCGCGAACTCCTGTCCGCATGCCGGTCTCCACCTGAGACCGCGGACAGCGTCTAGCTCGCATACCAGTCTCCTCCTGAGACCGCGAACTGAGACCGCACGACTAAGACCCTTAGTCCGCGAACACCACCAGAGAGCCCGGTCAGCCACCAGACCGCATCCTGGAAAAACCTGGAACAAACTGTGCGGTCACACCAGACCGCCACAGCCTTGAAGAGGACTGCTCACCACGCGGTCACGCACAGACCGCGCACACCTGAAGACAATCAACCCGCCACGCGGTCACAGACAGACCGCGCGGCCTTCACCTTCAGCCGCCTTGGACCCATACCAGCGATCAAGCCAGGAGACTGCAGCTAGGCTAAGACAAGCCAGACCGCAGAGGCAGACCGCCAGGACGTGCGGTCACGCCAGACCGCCCGACCTCCTCCCAGACCGCCCAGGTCCAAAAGTCTTCTAACTTCCACTTCAACAATTTCAACATCAGTGTGAAGAATCAATCAATAAACAAAATAAAATATTTATTTCCTCCTAAAATGTAAGGAGAAGGACCTCATACATCAGTGTGAAGAAGGTCAAAAGGAGAAATAAATACATACTAACTAAGGGCCTGTTTGGGAGAGCGGTGGCGGTGGGAAAAGGAGTGGTAGCAAAATGAGGGTAGGAAAAGGAGTTATTGGAAAATGTCTATTGCAAATGAAGAACTGTTTGGATGAACTCCGTTTGCAGAGCTTTTTAGAAAGGAGAAACACATTATAAACTGCTTGGCAAAATTCGACATAAGCAAATAAAATAAATTCATAAATGCACGCTCGGACGAAAAAATGAACGCTCGGACGGAAAATGCGCGCCCAGACCGAAAATGTGTCCCCGTGCCGAAAAATTTGCGCCCGGGCCGAAAATATGCGCCATGGAGAAAAATGCGCGCCCGAACGGGAAAATGCGCGTCAGGGCGAAAAATGCGCGCTAGGGCGAAAAATGTGCGGCCGGGAAAAAAATGTGCGCCCGGGCGAAAAAATATGCACCGGGCGAAAAATGCACACTCGGGCGGAAAATGCACGTTAGGTGAAAAAATGCATGTCTGCGCTAATAATGCGCGCTCGGGCGAAAAATGCGCGCACGTGCAGAAAAATGCAAGCCCTGGCCGAAAATGCACGCTCGGCCAAAAATGCGCACCCGGGAAAAAAATGGATCATCGGGAGAAAGGCTAGGGTTTCCGCATTGTTGTCGAACTGAATCGGGAGGAGGAAAACGTTTCTGCAACATCAACTGTATATCGGGATGAGAAAATGCTTTCCAAAATGGTTGAAAAGTAGGAGGCCCAGGACTTTTCAAAAAGAGGAGAAAATTGAGTTTTTGGCGGTAGCTTTTCCAACCGATAAACTTTCCAAACAGCTTGCAAAGTGCGGTAGCGTTTTTCAGAAAATGAAATGGAGCTAAAAAACCCTCCCAAACAGGCCCTAAATAAGATAGCAGCATGACGCCCCAAAATGCAATCAAGATATGGTGCAAGTGTGCTGATAAAGAAGTTTCCAAGCGCATCAGAAGATGATAAGGATTGCAGCCAATAGACATCTAAATGAGTTAGTCGTCTGGGCCAAATATCACTAGCTATCTAGTAAAAGGCAAAGTCGGAAGAGTAAGTGATGCGAAGCATAGGCGAGGGCGAGCTTAGGGCCCATTCAGAGCTGATTTGGCGACTTACCATATATGGCGTGACCGGATCACCGATCCGCCACCGCGGTTGCGTCTGGCTCGTCGTTCTGATAAATTTTCATATATAGCATGTTGTATTTCGAATATTATTTAGTATTGTTTTGGCGCCGAGATCGACGGCCAATCATAGCCGTCCATCTTGGTTGCCCTAATGTTATTTCACTATAAATATATGTGTTAGGGCTGCAGGAAAACCATTGCTGAAATTTGGAGTCTTCTTCCTCATTTCCGGTGATCTCCTCCGCGGTGCCGACTCCGTGGAGCCCCCTTGGTGACGACTCCTTGGGTAAGTATCTCATTTCCCTTTATTCCCCTTCTCCTCTACCAAACAGCCACCCTCCAACCTCCTTGCCGCCAGCCCCCCATCCAAGTTTCTGCTATCCAGAAATCCCGTACCTTCCAACCTATGTACTGTTCAAAAACTAAATGTCCTATTCATCAATATAGTTTCTCTGCCACCTCCCAGCAGCCCTGCCGCCAGTCCTCCCTCCTCCTCCATGCAGTCCTGCCGCCAGCCACCCTCCTATTTTCAGCCAGCAGCCAGCCAGCCCTCTTCCTCCCCACAGCCGCCAGCCCCCCTGTTTGTCTCCTGCCGCCAGTCGACCTCCCAGCAGCCCAAACGCCACCCCTGTTAGCTTCCTGCCGCCCTTCCCTCCCCAAAGCCGCACACTACCAGCCCCTAACAGCAACCCTACGGCCCACCAAACCAGTCCGCCTCCTCCCTGTTCACTGATGAATCGAGATCTGTCCAGATCTGGACTGCCTGTCCAGATCCGGTCCGGTGCCGCCCTAATCAGCCCCTTACCCTCCTTATCCGCAGCCAACAGCCCTTCCCTTTTGTGGATCCACCTTCCCCCTTACCGGATCTAGTCTCCCTCCACCCGGAAAATCCTATTTAGCCTCCAAACTTCAGATTTATTAAATATCGCTGCAGCCCTAGTTTATTTCAGTTTTGTGATATGTTTTGTATTAGTTGCTGGTATTAAACGTTGTCACGTTGTGGTGATTTTATGCTTGTGGAATTAAAGTTCATATTTATTTGTCTCGTGAGATCTCTAACTGCAGGAAGGAACTAGTCGCCGCGCGCTCTTGCTTTGGCCCTCCTCGCGGAGGAAAGCCTAAGCTTGCTTCGCTTAATAAATTATTTTGCCTTGCCTTAAAATATTTGTGTGTGATGTTTAAATTTATTATCTAATTTGGATTCACGTCGTCGGATTTGCATAGCATGTAGGGTTAGGTCACCGGTTTATCCGCCGCCTATAGATTCGTCCTGCGTCAGTAAGCATAGTAGCAGTGACAAAAGGGAGCGGGAGAGTGAGGTAATCTATGTAGTATACAGGCCATCGAGTCTACGACCAGTTCTAACGACCTTCCCCGTGTGAGGATCCTGTATAATGCAAGAAGAAATATTGAAAGAGACAGTGTAGTGTGTGTTCGTTAATTGAGAAACAAACAAAAGATTCATAAGTTGAGGAACATGATAAACATTAAGTATAATTAAGTGTATGAGAAAAGCGAGATGTCCACGCCTAGCAATTTGGAGGAGGGTGACATCAGATGTCCGAATGGAGGCCGATGACCAAAAAGGAAGGAGGCTAGTAAAGCTAGAAGCATCACTAGCCACATGATAAGAGACACCAGAATCCAGGATCAAGAAGGGTGAAGGTATACCCGCGGAGTCAACAAAAGATGAACTGAGAGAGTCAGATGTCCGAGGTGTCTGTTGCAGTATGCTCATAAGTTATTAAAGTTGTTTTGTAGTGAAGGTGGATTGTGGTGTTGAGTCACAAGGAGAAGTGACATCGGCCATCACAACTTTAACGGATTGGGGGTGAGCATAAGATTTGTCGGATACAACTTCTTGAACCTTGTGCTGAGCAAAGGTTGGACACTCTTGCGTGTTGTGATTGTCATTACGTTTGCACAAACCAGGTGCACCATTTTAGTGGACTGAGGCAAACGAGATCCAGGAAAAAGTTGATCAATTGTGAGCTCTAGAGGTTGGTGGATGTTTACGGAGGAAAAAACTCTCAGGTATGGCAGATGATTGCGTCTCAAGAGCAAGGCGATGATTTTTCTCAGTAATGAGTTTATTGAAATAAATATCCTGAGATGGAACAAGTGATCTCTATAAGAGAATTCCAGCAAAGGTTTGAAACTAAGGTCGTAAGTGCATAAGAAATTGAAACAAATATCGATGGTCACATGGGGCCAGATAGTAGTAGAAGGAACCAATGACCTTGACCTCAGAAGGGGGACCATGACCGTAAGGGGACTCCATAAGTCCAACATATAAACATGAAACTGGCAAATAGTACGCTCACTCTGTCAAGTAGACTGAATAGTTTATAAACATTGAAACTCATAGGTACTATCAGTCCGTGTCAAGTACTAGAGAAAAAGATTCCACATAGACACAATAGTGTCATATGATTATAGTTGAAGCATGATGATTAGGAGACCGACTGAAGAATGAGGTCGATCGTATGATGCTCGTTGTACATCCAATTGTCAAGTTGAGCTTGAAAATCAGAAGACGTAGCCTTGTCTGTTGTAGTAGGGAGAGGTCGCAGGGTTGTCCCATCGATGTGCCCTGAGAGAAGACGACTCCGTAAATGACTTTGACCGCAAGGATCTATCCGACTGTTTGGTCCTTCTAAGATAACGTGAAGGTGAGATTCAGTTGTGGTGACATCCGACATAGTTATAATTGCAAGGAGACAAACAAATTCTCGGTAGATGTGAGCTCGACGAGCTTGGCATGAGCTTCGACGTGACAAGGACACGAAGCTTAGCAAGTTCAGGGATGCTCGACGAGTGAATTAGTTGAGCGATAGCTATGCGACAATCTTGGTAAGCTCGATAAGAGTGTAACGAGTTTAGGAGTGCGCTCCTCGGGGAATTCAACAGTTAAGCAACGGTTGTGCAATGAGCTTGGCGAGCTTGGTCGAAGTTCGCAGCGAGTTCAATAAGGATCAAGGCGAGAACTCAGAGAGTTCCGCGGGTGTTCAACGAGAATTCAATGAGTTCTGCGAGAACATGGGGAGAGCAGCGAGAACTCATGGAATTTTGCGAAGGTGATGGGCATATCTGGTGCACCAGGGGCTTGCAATTTCAATATTGCTATTGGGCGCATGTAACCAATGTTCGCTTGGTGTTTTCAGTTGCATCGAAGGGGCATGTGGCAACAACATGGTGGATGTGGGGCCGATAATGACGTTTGGCGAGGGATGTCTGGGTTGGGCAACAATGTGTGTGTGGATTGAGTAGTGAAACTTGAAGGTGGGAGGGGTTGCAGTCGAGGGAGGGATAACAAGAGGAACATGGTTGTTGTTGGGTAGGGTTTGGCCGCTGTCGGGGCGGTAAGAGGAGGTGGTGGGCGTGATAGGATCCAACAGTGAAGCTCGCACACCATTGATGTCGATGAACATAGCGTCGATCTGATTATCTTGGGATTCCCTTGGTGCAACCATGGGGGCATGCCAAGGGAGGAAGGGAGCTGACCAAATAGGGTAAAGCAGTGTGTAGATTATTGGATCCTGAAGGCCGATGTAATAGTGAGAGGACGCAGGTTGGAAGAATTTATACAAAGTGGAATGGAAAATGCACTAGAACATAAGAGAATGATGCAAACTCGAGAGACAAGCTCCCACCAAACTCTTAAGAGTGGCTTCACCCAAAGTGTTTTTATCTCCAAAGAGAATCTTCCAATGATATCCAACACACTTCTAATTCTCCTATGATATAGATGGGGATGACAGAACAGACATATTAATACATATAAAATAATTAATGTGTACAATTGATATTAATATTAACTCACTAATTAAAAATATGCATGACCCCTTAATATTGTGGTGGTCCCCTCTATGAAAAGGTGGTGGTCTGCACTTCTCTTGTTGCTGCAATGTTGTAGCTTTCTACGATTTTATTCTTTGCATTATAAACAATGATTAGCATATGTACTTGATGTCAAGAATGGCTATTTATATGAAGATCCCAAGGAGACAGTGTAATGAAGAAACCTCTACGGTATGTTGAGGGGGGGGGGGGGGGGGGGGTGGGGGGGAGGTTTGCAAGTTGAAGAAAGCAATTTAAGGCCTTAAACATAGCCCAAAAGAATGATTTGATAAGTTCAATCATGTCATTCACACCATTGGCTTCCTTCGAAGCCATGCAGATCATTAAATCTTTGTGAGAAAGAACGACGCATGTCATATGGTTCTTGCGTTCAATGTGGATAACATTCTTCTTATAATTAATGATATTTCTGGCACGAAAGAAACAATGGTTAATCTACATAAACACTTTTTGACAAAGGACATGGAGTACCCCGTACTTTCTTGGCATTAAGATTGTCACATGAACAAAGGTGTTACATTGTATCAATGGAAGTATATCATGGATCTTCTTGAAAATACTAGCTTACTTGGAGCAAAATCGACTTGCACTCCCATTTCTACGGGCATCGACTATTTATAAGACAAGACTTCTCTATTTTTTAACGATGTTACACGTTATAGGCACTTAGTTGGCAAGTGCATTTACCTCAAGGTAACAAGGCCCGACATTGTGTTTGTAATTAGCAAGGTCGGACGGTTTATGCAAACGCCTAAAAAGTATTATCTTGATGTTGCTATGAAGATACAAGAATATATGAAGGGATCCCTTGAAAAGGAATATGTAGTTTAGGGAGGAATGATCATCGACATGTCGAGGCATATTATGATGCTAATTATGCGGATAACAAGGCCGATAGTAAATCAACATCGTGATAACACACCATTTTAGGAGGTAACCTTGTCACATGGCGAGGAAAGAAATAACAAATTGTTGTCTTTAGATCCCGTATTGAGGCAGAGTGTGATATGGTACATACAACTTGTGAACTGAAGTGGATTGGAATTTTTCTAAAAGACCTTGACGAGAATACACCACACCTCTGCCCATATATTTTGATACTAAAGCAACTACATATATTATCAATAACTTAGCGTTCCATTAGAAGGCTAAACATAAAAAGCTGAATTGTCATCAGAGAAAAAAATATTAATGGGCAAGTATGCACTCCATTTGACTTATGACAAGGATCTTGTGGTCAACTTCACCAAACCTCTTCTTACCAGTTTTCTTGATACGTGTGTCATATTGAGCATAGTTAAATTTTCTATGCTTTTTGGCCCACTCCCACATCATCTATATGTACCCTTATATGGACCCTCTATTTATATATAGAGGGGGTTTATTCTATTGCAATGCAACAATTACTTTCCTTGAAGCATCGATTGATCTTAAGCAATATAAAAGGCATGTAGTTGTCAGTATCCACATGTCACTAAAAATTGGCTATAATGAGACTCTAATGGCATAGCCTGGATTAGTAAAGGTCTCAAGATTAGGGATACAATATTATGGTCCCATACTTGGAAGGAGTTTCTTTTACCATATATATTCTATTGGGGGTAATTAGAACAGCTGATTGGATGACTGTTTAAGGTTTTCATACTGAGCCATTTTTGAAAATTTCAAGTTCAGTATGTGATCTATATGGTTCAAGCTGATCAGCTTGCAACTACTACAGCTAGTTTCTTCAAATAAGATGACTACTTCTGGTGAGATTATGGTGCCTAAGATCGTTTAGTTAACATCTATAAAAGAAGTGTTTGCAAAACCCAATATAAAGGTCCACCTCTATGACCAATTTGAGGAATCTTGTATAGTTTAGTCCTACATTGTGGTTTGGAGTTGAGTTGTCATTCCTCACACATATAAATATGTGCACATGTATTTGTATTTACTTTAAGTGTAATAAAATTATTACATCATGTCACTTAATATTTCACATGGTATCGAAACTATATGATTCCTAAAATAAGCTCTCGACGATTGAGCTCCCACTTCCGCTTCCAGTAAAATCGCGACCTGACAGAATTATCAGCTCACTGCTTGAGCCCGTCCAGCCAACTCGCAACCTGAACTCACTGGCTTGAGCTCGCTATCAACATTCTTGCCTCCTCACTACTTGAACATGAAGCTTGCAAACTCGTCGCTCACCTCGCTCTCCGAACTCACAGCTCGCTCCTCTCGGGCTTCTCCTACGCCCCCTCTTATTTATAGACGCAACAACTCTCACCTGCTCACATGCACGTCGGTGTCGCTTGCTCTCCTATCCAGTTTGCTCGAGAGTTCGCTTGCTTGATGATCTCGCTGCTCGCAGACTCCTAAATTGAGCTCGCCTACTTGCCAACTCAGGAACTGTGCTCGCCTACTCGCCAACTCAAGAACTGTGCTCGCCTGCTCTCCGATCTTGCAGAGCTCTGTGGCACGGGGATGGAAATGGGAAATGGGAAATGGGATACGATACGAAACGGATACGGGAAACGTTTGTGGTGGGACCCTTCCCCGGACCCTCGCTGCGCGGGGATGCCTTTGTGCACCGGGCTGCCCTTTTTATTTAATTTTTTTTTATTTTAATATAAGTATTAATTAATATAAAAATAAGGCAACTAACAAATTAAGTGTAAATATCTTGAATTGTAACGATTTTTTTTTAATAAGACTACAACATAGACCATACATATGAATAAGACATGCAAGAAAAAAACACAATACTTATAAAAAGATTATTTCCTCGGGCTTTAGATCACAATTCCAAAATAGAACTAAATAAATGCATCAATTAAACAAAAAAGGAATGATCTCACTGGGAGAAAATTTGGACAATAAAGTTTTGACAAAAGCTTAATAGGAATAAAAAAACTCATCATGCAAATGCCTGCAAATTAGTGCCAAGACATCTTTGAAATAACCTCAAGGAACAGGTCGAACATCAAAGCTAAAATCAACCCAACAACCAAGTTTCCAATCAGCCATATCATCAAAGTTGTTGATTTGAAACAACAACATTAGAAGAAATAATAACTGACAGTTGTAGGAACATTGAGGTAGCATGAAGAAGGATACAACAGACGGGGAAGAACCGTGGAAAGGTAAAAGCCAAGAAGAGGTATTTTTTTAAAGAAAAATTTGGCGCTTCATGAAAAAAAAGAAGAGGAAAAATAAGAAATAAAATGCAAAAGAGAAAAAAGGGTTTCAACGGAGGAGAACTCACCAGAGAGGAGGGTTTCAGCGGACGAGAACTCTTCGATAGGTGCACGAAAAGGAGGTTCGACAACGTGATGCGGGAGAGCTTCAACGCAGAGAGGGGAGAGCGACGACAAGAATGATGCGGGAGAGCTTCGACACAGAGACGAAGGGCGTGAAATAGCTTATCGAGAGCGGCGTGATGCGAAAAAGCTTCGGGCGAACGAAATGCAATTTTGTAACCTAAATATCAAGCAGCGTGAAATCTAAACCGCGGGACCCTCTTCTGCACGGGAATCACGTATACTAGATTCCAAAATAAATTTTTTATTTATTTAAAAATTGTGTTTCCTGCGTATCGGAAACGCGTTTCCGGGCGTTTCCCATATTCGATACGCGTTCGAGCCGATACGTGGAGCATTTTTAAGTATACGTGCTTCGTAGACAGAGCTCGCCTCCTAAACTCCTGTCGATCTCGCAGAGCTCGCCAACTTCTACACTGCGCTTACAACTCTCGCCGATCGCGTAGAGCTCATCTCCTAAACTCTTGCGCGCCAATCGCCTACTCCTGAACAGAGCTCGACATTGGCTTGAGCTCGCACCTGATCAGAGCTTGCCACTTGATAGGCTTGCGTATCTTACCAGCTGCCGCTCCTCTGGCCTATTCTTGTTAGGATCTATTCGATCTTGCAAATTAGTACTCGTCGCCTCCAGCCCGTCGGGCCTACTGCTCATTATATTTGTTCTTGCGATATTTATAAAATGGGGAAGAACGATGCTTCAACCTCGTCAACCCTTCTGATCACCCTCGCTCCAGCTCCTATCTATGAAGTTCACGAAGAGCTAAAAATCACAACCATCTCTCTCACTGGGATGAAAAACTTTGTACAGTGGGTCCACTCGGTGCGCCGAGTACTCCGGACTAAGAGACTTCTTCATCATCTGACTCGCGACCAATTGAGCCCACTAAGCAATGACTTCGGGATGATGGCCGAGTTCAGTTCTGGATACTGAATTATATGGGCAATGAGTCATATTGAATGACCATGCATCACGAAACTGTCAATGCTATGTGGGATGAACTTAAGTCTCTCAACTCTGGGAAAGATAGTCTTCAACACATGTTCTATCTATTTTTGAGACCTCCAATTTTGAACCTGATTCGGATGGTGATCTAACATAATTCATGACGCAGTATAAGACCATCATCGAAGCATGTATTCAACATCAACCTCATACTCCGGATTTAGAGACCCAAAGGGCTTAGAAGGAAGCAGTTAGCATCGCAATGATGATGGATACAATACCACATCATCTCTATAGTGTCCGTGCAAATATCTTATCCTCTCCAACTATTCCAATCAGATGTGTGCAATATGGTTCTGAAGGTGACTTCATTGCCCTCCTCCAACATTCTGCTGATGCACGCCACCCTGCCACCCCCACCCCCACCCCAATAGTGGGCACCGTGGAGGTCACCATGGGATCTCACGGCGGTGGGCGGGATGGACGAAATCATTCCAAGGTATAGAGCATTCACATGTGCAGCCATTGTAGCAGAGCAAACCATACCAAGGTAACTATTACAGGAAACATGGATTCCCGTAGCCGTCGTCAAACCCTCCTCACAAAGCTTCTTCTACAGTGGACACTCCCAACACGTCCCGCTCAGAAATCGACACCTTGAGGGAGGAACTCAAAAATCATCGGGGATACTCTTACTTCTGGGTCCATCGCCTCTACATCTAATAAAGGTATATCGTGTTTTCCCATAGCTACTCGTGGATAGTGGATTCTGGAATCACAAATCACATTACTCTGCATAAAGCGGGATCTACATTCTTGACCTACCCACCTCAGTTCTTTCTTCTGTCATCTTTGTTGACTGACACCGACGTCTTAGCCATGCTCCTCTTCCAATCCTACAGAAGGCTCTTCCATTTTTTCTTGCTCTGATTTTACTTGTGAATCTTGTATTTATGAAAAACATCATCATTCCACTTTCTCACCTCATTGTACTAGGAGAGATGCTCCGTTTTCTTTAGTTCATTCGGACATTTAAAGTTCATATAAACTGATATTTTTTTTACTTTTATAGATGATTATTCTCGCATGACGTGGGTGTATTTACTCAGTGGTCGATCCGAGATAATACGCGTCTTTCGCTCATTCATCGTAGAAACTCGCACTCAATTTTCGATCCACATTAAAATTCTTCGAACCAATAATGCTCACGAGTACACTAGTCATGACTTCCAGGAGACTTGCAATATCATGGGTATTATTCATCAGAAGTCTTGTGCTTACACATCGCAACAAAATGGTGCGGTAGACCGGAAGAACCGCCATCTTCTTGAGGTTGCAAGATCTCTCTATTTCAAATGCAATTTCTCAAGATTTACTGGCACTTCACTATCGCCACCACATGTTATTTAATTAATCACATGTCTTTGACCATCCTGAACTTTTGAGTCTCCTTTTTCATCATTCGCCAAGTTCAAAGTAATATTATTATATCAAATCAATTAATTCATATTAATCTATAGAATCTTCCCAAACGAGGAAGAAGCCAAGCAAACGTTCACGTTTTGTAGCGTAGAGATGTATACAATTTTATCATGGAATCATGGAGGATACAATACAAAAAGAGCTTGTCTGTGTGTTTTCATGGAAGAACTTTATCCAGATTGCAAGCAAGGTTTATATAAAATTAAAGTAATGATAATAACAGAGTATAATATTATCTAAAACCATTCTGGTAATTGGCAAGATTTTTGTCAATCAAAACGGGCAAACTCGGGTGTGATACAGCAAAGAAAATCAAAGTTGAAGGAAAACAATTCACCTTGGCAGGGTCATTAGCCGTCCTTCGAAGTCTTTCTGATAAACGGATATAGCCAAAGGACCAGAAGACTGATACAAATGCTGCTGCAATGCCACCAGCTGTAGCATAAAATGTAATTGGCGAGGTGACTTTCCCAGTAAGAACGGTAGAGAACGATATTATTACTGCTGAAACAATTGTACATATCAGTTGACCCCAAAACCCAAAACTGCCCAACCGTTTGAAGTATCTAGATGTATTTTCCAACCTCTTAGAAACCTGTTAGAAGAGAAATAAACTAATGAGAAGGCAACTGGCACGGACCTAAGATTGCATGAGCTTACTCAAGCATGTAATAGTCATGAAGAATGTTACCAAGTTAGTACATTTTAAGACAAGGACTTCATAAAGCTCGGAATTCTCATTTAAATCTCATTTGGTTAGAGTGCATGCTTTTTTTGGAAAATGAAGAAATTTGCTAGTTTCCACATTTGGTTGAGCAAATAAATAATCAGCATTGGCTTTAAGTACCACATACACTCTAAAAGGTCCTCTGGCATAATATTTTGATTCACTGGCATAATGAGTAAACATTATTTTGATTCACTCAATTAAATGAAGTATCACTTTTCAAATTCACTCACTTAAATGAAGTATCACTTTTCAAAATATAATTTCTATTTACAAGCAGCCAAAATGAATCATGAGCCGTTATCAACTTCCCCAACAATTAGTTTGGCTATTTTTAAAAGTTAAATGATCAGATGTGTCTGCCTTTTCTTCGGTTTTATTTGAGATGTAGGCAACGTTTGGTAGGATGTCAATCGTAGGCGATATGCCTGCATCTTAATCCGAAATATGGTGAAGTAGTCAAGAGTTGTAATGAGTTAGGTTGAACTCCCCGCCTATAGGCAATTAGGTTGAATGCCTCCCATACGCAATGTGTCGCAGCCTATTCTAATTGTGATGAAAAGTGACACGGGTTAAGTACTTAAGTAAGGTTTTGTTTGGTTCAACTTTGACCCAATTATGTTGTGGGATAGGTTGTTGCCGGAGAGTACGATGAATATATGGACAGAAAAGTTGGACCATTTTTTCCCATATTTCTTAGTCTACCTCAAAAAAATTGGTTTCTTGAATGATTTCACTATCCTTGTATGGAGAAATTCTAGAAGAATCTTCATTGAGTCATTGTTCACTATAGTACCTAAATTTTAAAAATAAAACATCACACATAGTGGTCTTCTGAAGTGTCGGAGAGTCCGATGAGTGTCGGAGAGTCCGACACCGACACGCTGGGCATTTTGAAGTGTCGGTGCAACATAGCTCCCCCGTTTAATATGCCCAATGACTAAACTCTCACAACACCTAACAAGTGCCTCTAATGGCTTCCTATGTAAGTGTCGGAATTAAAAAAACAAGAAAATTAGTGGACACAATAATTGAAGGAAATAAGGTCACTTGTGTTTGCAATATATTAAATGCTAAGGCAAAAAAATCCAATGACATTATGGTAGTGATACGTTTTGTATGTTGAATGGTTAAAGTAGTAACCGGTAGGAGTATTAAGAGATAGAGATGTGAAGAGTGTAAAGTTGTTGAGATAAATAAAGCTAGTGATAGAGTGACTGCTAATAAGTTAAATATCAATGAGAACATTATAATTATGTTTAATGTTTTGCCCCTTAAATTGATTTAAATTTAAATTTTACAAATTCCCCATTTTTACAATGATAGAGGAATTTTTGTACAAAATTCTTTTTTTTCCTCTCTTATTTTAACGGGCTATTAGAATTTGCCTAAAGTTTATGCCCTGGTACCCTACAAGCTTCAAATGACACTAACGGAATAGCTTCCTAGTAGCATAATCTGCATCGTGTGAAAAAAAATTCAGTCAGCCCTTCCCTTCCCTAATTATTCCAGCCTTTCAACAAATAGATCATGTTCAATCCAGAAAACTCAGTCAGATGAGAAAAAATAAATAGAAAATTGAGGGGCAAAAAAGCTATTGCAGATTCGCACACCCACTAGAAAATTACCGATAAAGAAGATCACCAAAAGGGTACGGTGAGAGAGGGGGGGGGGGGGGGGGGGGGGGGGGGGGGGGACCTGAGCGAGCTTCGCAGCCTCCGACTGTTCATCAACTGTAGGGTAACCTGCGGTCGACAACGGAGTAGCGTACAATGAGGACGACGAAAACGAGGGCTTCGGTGAGAGCGAAAGACGAGAGGGGCGAGGAAGAATCCACCGGCTGAAACAATGTGGGGATAAGGAGGTAGTGTGCCTGACAGATTGCACAAGCAGACGAGGATGCGATGGTGAAGAAGCAGCGGAGATCGCCGCCGCCGGACGCGACGGTAACATCAGCGCCTGCATCAGTTTTGGTGGAGATTCGAAGATTGGGTTTGTACTGCCGTTCTCCACTGCTCGCGTCCCGAAAATTTGACTAGGCAGTACTAGTGAGGTCGAGCGGTGCTACAACTGGAAGAAGAGTAGCCAACATTATGCCTGGGAGGCTGGGAGAAGAAAAATAGAGGTATATACATTATTAAAAGGGAATTGTTAAAGGCAAACCAAAAATGGCTAGTCGCACACCATTTTTATGGCAAACCCAGCGTTTTGAAGATTACTCGGTGCAAACAAATTTGTTAACGACAAACCATTATTGTTAGCAGCAAACCAAATCTGAAAACAGCAAATGGCGAGCAGGCGATCAGAATATTGCCGCTCCGGCCGCTGGGTTTCGCCGCCGTCACCAATGATTCCGCATCAACGGCGGCGAGTGGAGACGGAGCGCCGGGAAGCCGAGGAGGAGACGGTTTCCGAAGCGGAAGAGTCGTCGGAGAGCGAGATTTGGAGGGATTTTGTGAAGGCCGCATCCGCAATCCAGCTCGCCCACGCCTCAATGCTAGATCTGCCATTTTCCATGATGGTTTGGAAGCCGGGGACGAAGATCTGCGATGATGAATCGGACGATCTACTGCTCCGATCACAAAATCAACGCCGGAGACAGGGGGTGAGTCGACGGGAGACACGGCGGGATGGGCGACGGCGGGAGAGTCGACGGGAGAGGCGGAGGGAGAGGCGACGGGAGAGGCGACAGCGGGAGAGGCGGCGGGAGAGGCTTGCGACTTTCGGTAAGGGAGGGTTTGCGCGAGGTAAGGGAGGGTTTGCCTAAATAAAAACGATGTGAACAGTTTTCGGTTTAATATTGAAGTGTGCTGGTGTGCGACTAGCCATTTTTGGTTTGCCTTTAACAATTCCCTTATTAAAATTAGGAGAGTAGAATTGAGAATTTGACTAAAATCGTATTGAGCGGTTCGAACCGGTTCTTAAGAATCCCGGTTCAATTCTGGGTCCAAAAAAATGTAGAACCAAGTAGTTCAGTTTGGTTCTCGATTTTATGTTCAGATATTCAAGAACAGACCTGGAACTGGAACTGATTATTAAAATTAGGCATTTGGAATTTTATAGCCTTCAGAACCGGTTATTGCAAGTTTTATTTATTGGACAGTATCTTAGCAGCGACGGTACCTCCTCCTAGTCGCCCGCTCTAACACGCTTGGTCAATTGACAATGCATGGGTAGCCTCTGTGCCCCGCATGGCTGTACCCACACCTCGACAGTGTCCCGGCGCGACGACGCTCCCTCCGCTCGCGAACCCCTGTGCGCACAACAAAATCGGGACGGGGGAGAGCACCGGGTACGGGAGTTCGCGAGTGGAGGGAGCGTCGTCGCGCCGGGACACTGTCGAGGCGGGGGTACAGCCATGCGGGGCACAGAGGCTACCCATGCACTGTCAATTCACCAAGTGTGTTAGAACGGGCGAGTTTAAGAGGAGGTACCGTCGCTGCTAAGGTACTATCGATGCGGAGAGTGTCTTACTATCGATGCTCGTGTGTGTGTGTGTGTGTGTGTGTGTATTTATCTTCGTTGGCAGGATACTGTGCACAGAGGGTGCGAAGGATCGAACGCCGGAAGAGGATGGGAGTTTGCGGCTGCAGGAGGAAGTATGAAGCGGGAGATTTTTTTGGGGAGGGATAGGGTTAGGCTGCTTCATTTTGAAGAGCAGCGAGCTTTTTTGTGATCGAACGGTTTAGCTTGGTTGCTTTGTTAATGATTGGGTGGTTGATATTGCAAGAGTGGTTGTTTAGTGGCCTCACATGGTACCAAATGTATTTCTTTATAATATATATATATATCTTCGTTGGCAGGATACTGAGCTTCTTAGGCTTCGTTTGGTTAAACGTTTTGCTCCAGTACGTTTCCCGCAAATGAACCGTGCTTGCCTAATATCATTTGTTTTTCCGCCACCTTTTCAAATCGCTGCGTTTCACTCCAAGCGCAAAAGCGCGCGTCTCGAAACCATCGCGAAACCCTCCGGTTTAGCGCGTTTCATGGGAGGAGGAAAATTTTAGCAAAGGTTCTTCACCTGACTGCCCCCTGCGACGATCCTGCCTCGTCTCCCTGGATTCACTCACCGGAGTAGCCACTGCAGCCTGATCGCTCGGGCCTGACGGGGAGCTGGCGCAGTATACGACGAAGAGGACACCGGCGCATCATCTTCAGGCATTTCAGGGACCTTCATCGTTAAGCACGATCGTCCCTCTCGATCGCCTTCCTCAGCCCGCCGGCCTATCTGCTCTCCTTTTCGCTCAAGCCCTAGCTGCCTTATTTGCCGGAGCCCCGTCGGAGTACCCCCGGTGGGTTCGCCGGGGTCTGGCGACCCAGCCGGAGGGCTCCGGGCAGGCCGCCGGCGGTGGAGCCGAGCAGAAGCGTGACGGAGGCAGGGGGTGGCCGGGCGGAGTCATGGCGGGCGGAGGCATGGAGGAGGAGATAAAGAATATAATTTTTATATATAAGGTATATAGTTTAAACAGTACCATTTTATATTAATAAAAATAATTAAAATAAATATTATTATTAATAATATATATATATATATATATATATATATATATTAGAAGAAATAAAAATAAAAATTTATATAATATAAAATATTTTATAATAAAAAAGTTTTACGAAACGCCACCGCAGTTTTGCCAAACGATTCTCTGTTTTGAACAGCTCTGCAAACACAGAATAATCAAACAGAACTCCATTTCCAGCAATAAGTTTCCAACAGCTCCATTTACAAACCTGCATTTACAACAACTCCTTTTACAACCGCAACCGCTCAACCAAATGAAGCATAATGCTCGTTCCTTCCTCCAATTCCAAAAAACGAGAGATTTAAGGCTTTATTGGGAGGCATTGTTGGCAATTGTGAATGCACTAATTGAAAACTGTGGTCATAAATATAGTGGTAGAAGAAATTGTGTTCTTTTGTATTGTCATAAACATAGAAAGTATTTTTTTATCTATTTTTATTTATTTAATAACAAATAACTGTGGTGACTGTTAGAACCAAATTTATTAATATATATATATAACCCATTAAAATTCACAACTTAAATATTATAATGCTAAAAAAATTAAAATGTTCAAACGAAAATATTAAAATATGTTCAAATGAAAATATTAAATATTTCACAAAATATAATAATTTTAGAAAGTAAAATGTTCAAACGAAAATATAAAAATGCTCACGTAATATCATGAAATCCTTGGCATCCCATAAAAATGATACTCCCCTCTCTCTTTAATTACTCATTTGTTAAAGACAATGCTTAATACACTGCAAAATAAAAACAAAAACAACCCCCAAAATCAAAGAACAAATTAAATAACCCATAGAAGAACAAACCATATTACCCAAGAAAAATTCATACAAGAACCAAAAGCGCAAAAATATCTTGCATTCAACTAGGAAGGAGAAGAATATTATGTTAAGGTAAATTTAGCAATATAATGACGGGTCTTTAACGGAACCCTAACGGTCCGTTAAAGCACCCATAACGGGTCGTCGGGGATTTAGAGTTCGCCTATAAATACTCATGTTGAGGGCAACAAGTAGAGACGTTCCAAACTAGACGCTCACTCGGATGCTTCGAGCGTTCTCATTCTCGAAGCAATTTCTCTCGTGTGCGCCCTAGACCCCCCTCCCTCAAGCTCCCGAGCGGTTACGTTTTCCCGTGCATTCGCCGCCAGCCCTAGAGGTCGACGTTGCCGAGTTTTTTGCCAGTCGTCGCTGCTGTGCGTTTTTCACGCCTGGACCGTCGCCCGCAAGAAAGAAGACCCGTCGCCGCCGTTCGCTCCTCGCCCGGGACGCCTCCACCAGCGCCGCCGTTCTCCCTTCCGGATCTGCCGCCGTCGGAGATCGCCCGCATAGAGGAGTGCAGTTCCGCCGTCGCCGCTGAAGGAGGAGTGCAGCGTCGTCGTCGCCGTGTTCGTCGCATAGTCACGATCCCGCCACCGCTGTCATCGCTGGCGGAGTTCTCGACCCACGGTGCCGTTGTAGAGGAGATCGGAGCCCGCAGTCCTCGCCGGAATCTCCTTCCCCAGATCGCGCTGCCGATCCCGCCATTGGAGGAGATGATCGTGTGGATCGTGCAACGTAACTGCCGCTGTTTCGGGGGAACTCGTCGGCTAACGCCTGCGTTAGCGGTATCGCCGGGCGATAACCATCCCTATTGTTATCGCCAGGCGATAACCGATTTTGGTGGTGGAGGTCCCCTTTTCCGTGACTCCCCCGACACCTCCAGATGGCCTCACTTTCGAAGAACAACAACCTCTTCTCCTGTGCCGATGATCAAGCTGGAGAAGTTCTCTCATTCTGAGTTCAGTGCCTGGAAGCGGAACACGCAGTTCGGTATGAAGTATTTGAATGTCTTTTATACACCGCTGACTGATTTTGCAGATTTCAAAGGAGGAGACGAAGAGGCTCAGTAGACCAACGATGAAGATTTTTGTCGTGATTATCTCCTCAATTGTCTCTCCAATTCGCTAGCAGAGACTTTTGGGAAATTGAAGACCGCGAAGTAAATCTGGAATGCACTTGAAGATCAGTTCAAAGAGGAGGAGAATATGTCCAAGACGCATCTGGTGGACAAGTTCATGAGATTCACTTTCTCTGAGGAAAGGGACATCCTACCCCAGATTGCAGACCTGGAGAATCTGGTGGCCAAGCTCAACAATGAGAACGTCCCTCTGCCAGATGAGTTCATTGCTGGTGCCATCATTTTCAAGCTCCCCTCAGTGTGGTACTCTTTCAAGACAGAAATGTATCGGAAGAAGACTCAAGTCAGTCTGAAAGACCTCAAGCGGTTTATCTGCATTGAGAACGAGAATCGGACTAGGCATGCGATGGAGGTGGTGAGCAAGCAGCAATCTGCTACTAATATGATCACCCACCCAAAAAGGAAGCCTAAATCTGATCGGACTCGACCTCCCTCCAGTGCACCCGCAGTAGTAGACACCAGCAAGAAGATAAAGAAGTTCAAGGGCAAGTGCTACAACTGCAACAAGTGGGGTCACTGCGCTTCTGACTGCAGGCAACCCAAGAAGCCCGATGCCAACCCACCAAAGCCTGATAATAGAGCTCATATGGTCCATCAGACTGCGCCCTCCCACTTTGTTGCCATGGTTGGGAAAGGTCAGGCCAGTACTGATTGGCGGTTGGACTCGGGGGCGACCTTCCACGTCTGCAACAATCCCGCTCTGTTGAAGGATGCCACTCCAGTCTCTGAGATAGTTACAGTTGCAAATGGAGCCACTGCTGAGGTGCTCCAGACAGGGACTGGATCTTCTACTCTCGTCAGGTACGCATTTAATTTTGAAAGATGTTAAATTCATTCCTATATTAACTGCTAATTTAATTTCAATTAGTCTGTTAAGCGATGCGGGTATGTCTTTTAACATTAGTGATGGTAGGGTGCCCCTAATGGTCAACTCTCATTGTTTTGGTTGCGCATATGTTCTAAATGGGATGTATAGGCTGAGTCTAGCAAACGAAGTAGTCAATCAGGTTAGTTCAAATCTCATAGATCCTAAGACTTTACATGCCAGACTAGGACACGCGAACTATAGAAAACTACTTATGCTAGCTAAAACTCACAACATACCTTTAAACACTAAAACCAAATTTGACAAATGTGAGATATGTGATCAAACTAAGATAACTAGAACACCATTCAGTCAGGTGTCTAGGAGTACACGTTTACTAGAGTTGATACACTCCGACATTTGTGACTATAAAAGTTTTGTCACCCGTGGTGGTCGGAAGTACCTGATAACTTTTATCGACGACTTCTCTAGATATATTCACATTTATCTCTTAAAAATCAAAGATAAAGCTTTTGAAAATTTTCAAAATTTTCAAAAATAGGGTTGAGAATCAATTGGATTTGAAAATTAAAAGACTTAGGAGTGATCAAGGAGGCGAGTACGTCTCGGGTGAGTTTAGAGATTTTCTTGTCAGCAATGACATAATTCCTGAAACCACTGCCCCTTATTCGCCCCAGTCCAACGGTATTGCCGAGCGGAAAAATAGAACTTTAACAGAGATGTTGAATTCTATGTTGTTGACTGCCGGTATGCCTGCGGCTTATTGGGGAGAAGCAGCCCTCGCGTCGAATCACATCATGAATATGGTTCATCATGCTAAATTAAAACAAACCCCGTATGAGCTTTGGTTTAAGAGACCACTCAGATTTGATAATCTCAAAACAGGGTCCTGTATCGCCTACGTTAGGATACCTGACCTAAGGAGATCTAAGATAGGACCTAAGACGAACACTTGTGTATACTTAGGATGTGCGGTGGATAGTGCTGCAGACAGATTTCTATATCTCTCTACCAACTTGGTCATTTAGTCTAGAGATGATGTGTTCTTTGAGGACAAGTTTCTTAAAGATAAAAACCTGACTCTTCCAGGTCTGCAAGACACCAGTTCTGCTGCCCTCGTTGGGACGGAACTATGACTCTCTGACACTGAGTCAGTTCACACTAGTGCCCTAGAGTCCACTAGGTTATCTAATAGGGAACGAGTTCCTAAAAGCTTCGGTACAGACTTTGTGACTTACCACGTTGAAGTTGATCCATCCACCTATAAGGAAGCGATGCGATCCAGGGATTTCCTATTATGGAGAGAAGTCATTGATGATGAGATGAACTCTCTCATGGAGAACCAAACTTGGATATTAGTTGACCTGCCCAAAGGAGCTAAAACCATTGGGAGCAGGTGAGTTCTTAAGAAGAAATTGAATCCAGATGGGAGTATCGCTAAGTACAAAGCACGTCTAGTTGCCAAAGGCTTCACTCAAGTGAGTGGAATAGACTACTTTGATACATACTCACATGTTTGTCACATTGCAACGATCAGGGTTCTTCTCACTATCACATCTATTGAACGCTTCGTCGTTCATCAGATGGACGTTAAGACTGCATTTCTAAATGGATATCTAACTGAGGAGATCTATATGCACCAACCTGAAGGGTTCGTCGTAGAAGGTCTAGAAACCAAGGTCTGTAGGTTGATTAAGTCACTCTACGGATTGAAGCAAGCACCAAAGCTATGTCACGAGAAGTTTGACACTTGTGTAAAATACCTGAATTTTAAATCTAACCTTTCAGATAAATGTTTGTACATACGGACATGTCCAAATTCCGTCGCTATAATCTGCTTGCATGTTGATGACATGCTAATTATGGGTACTGATCAGTCTGAGGTGGAAGACGTTAAGGTTACCTTGAAGTCAAAATTTAGCATGACTGACTTAGGTGTGGTGAAAACTATCCTGGGAATGGAAGTGAACTTTACGAATAAGGGTATCACCCTTAGCCAGAGTATGATAAGTGCAGGAAGATTGAGACTCCATACGACTATAATAATAGACTGAAACCTCACGACGGTTCACCTATTAGACAGGTGAATTACTCCAAACTTATTGGCAGTCTAATGTATGCTACAACCTGCACTAGACCCGACATAGCCTTTACGGTCGGCATGTTGAGTAGATTCACTAGTAACCCTGGAAAGGACCACTGGGACGCCTTGGAAAGGCTAATGCGGTACTTAAAGTATACAGAGCAGTATGCTTTATGTTACAGTGGACACCCTCCTGTGCTTGAAGGGTATTCTGACGCCTCCTAGTGCTCAAACATTGGTGATCGTGGGTCCACTAGTGGTTATGTGTTTACCTTAGGAGGAGCCGTAGTAGCTTGGAAATCTAAGAGGCAAACGTGTATATCACTATCCTCTATGAAATCCGAACTCTATGCTCTCGCTTCAGCTGCAGAAGAAGAAGAGTGAGTTAGAGATTGGTTATGGATATTCCAATTACGAGTCTAAAAATGAACTCTATCTCGCTATTTTGTGACAATCAAGCCACAAAAACCATTGCAACTAATTCACTGTTCAATGGTAAGCGAAGGCAACTACGGATGAAACATGTCTGGTTGACCTATCTCACCAGTCAAGGGATCATTTCTCTCTTGGACGTGAGATCAAAAGATAATGTAGCAAATGTCCTTACCAAAGGCTTATGCAAGGTTCTTCCATCTAAAACATCGGGGGATATGTGATTAAAGTCTATTTAGTGGGACTTAATACCTATGTTATGTTTAAGATTTTCGAACCGAGTCTGCCTACATTCACGCATCTAGACTGAGTACACTAAAGTGTTCCAGATGCTACTTGATGAAAGCCTGAGATTGTTTAGTTGCCAGTCATTCCAAACTTGATGACTTACACAACTATTTATTTTCAAATGCTGAATTGGGTATCATTCCAAAAAGTAATACTGAAGTTACTGTTTTGTGCCATGATATCAGGATTATTCATCATATCATTCCAAATCTGATGATATAATGGTCATAGGTTGTTGTATCATTCCAAACTTGATGGTATGACACACTTGTGAAATGTTTTGATAATAATTCTGATAATCGAAGGAACATAACTTGGTTCTATGAAACCAAAACTTTCTAATTTTGTGTAAATTAGATAGAGATGCGGATCTGTGAGTCTTTTTTCCTAGTTAGAGTATTATGTTCTAAATTGTTAGAACTAATCACTTTACTTTTGATATGCATATGTATGAATTCATTGAGTTTTGTTCTCATGACATTTTAATGTTTAAATGCAGATCAATTGAAGTCTGGAGGAGAGAAAGTGGATTTCGACATAGATGGAGATGATCTGCTGTTTGAGTAGACCGATCTGTCAGCAGTTTTGAGCTTGCTTCAGATTTTTGTTCTTCTTTTGCTTTTGCATGTTTGGAACCTGTTTGAGTTTAGACGTTTGCTCTAAAACTTTTGTTGTTTTAATCTGAAACTTATTTTGTCGTTATCTAATATATGTTTTGTTTAACCCGTTATGTGATACAATTGCTACAATATAGGAGGAGAATGTTAAGGTATATTTAACAATATAATGGCGGGTCTTTAACGGAACCCTAACGGTCCGTTAAAGCACACATAACGGGTCGCCAGGGATTTAGAGTTCGCCTATAAATACCCCTGCTGGGGGAAACAGGTAGAGACGTTCCAAACTAGACGCTCACTCGGATGCTTCGAGCGTTATCATATTACCCAAGAAAAGAAGTTGCCTTAGGTCGCCGAGCAGAGAAACCGGGGTTAGTTGGCATCTGCGAGCGGAAGGACGGTCGGCGAGCAAGGAAAAGCCGACAATCCAAGAGTTTTTGGTGAAGCCTACGGTGGTCGGCGAAGGGTTCGACGAGAAAGGATCACGAGAAGGATCAGGGTAGGGGTGTGGGGCTTGGTCGGGGAAGAGGAACCGCGAAAATAAGATACCGCATAAGCTGGAGGCTCCCTACGATCACGTATATAATAAAAAAAACACATATTTCCGCGTTTTGCGTTTATCACCTCCGCATCCAAACGAATAAAAAACTGTGGCGATGTTTCTAAATAAACGTTATCACTGCAAAAATGCCGCCTCAAACAAAACCTTGGGCACTATCATAAATATGGATATTACGCAACCATTGCTCAATCCTCCAACAACATCTCCGTTAGCGATAACATTCAGAAAGGAAAAGAAAAGTAGTTATGAACATAAAAGTGGATGAAATTCCTTAGACGAGGACGGGCATTCACGAACGATGGTGCATAACCACCGCATTCACGACCGCCACCGCCGTGCCACACAGAGCCTGAGTCTACTCCATCATGAACATGAGATTTGAAGGTGGGAAGACTCTTAAAACGGAAGACCGCGCCCTTCAACTAAGCAATATCGTGTTGTGAAGCAATTCACTCCAAAAAATACATTGAAGTTTTGACAGAGTAGCAAAACAAGATCCACAGCAAAACATTAACCTCGATATACTCACGCGCAATATCTACTCACAATATTTGAAAGCCCATAGACATGATAATCACAAAATCGAAACTCTAAAGGCAATATTTACACAGTAGTCATCCTACTCGCAATAAAAGAGCGTGAAGCTCTAAAATCAAATAGCACGAAAATATACGAACTTGAGAAAATACAAGCTTATGCACCCCACATGTAGTTTTGGCTACCTGCAAACAACCTACTCTCAATTTACTTCATAAGACACTCTGTCATGCACATCTGAGTATTTTAAACGATTAATTAGTTAACAATCAACAAAAATTATTGTTCTTTAAATATCACTTTTTAATCAATACCAGCTTATGCCAAATAAAGAAATTTAACATTAATTATTTTACATCCACCTCTCCAGAGAGTCCAGGAGCAACCATGGACTTCATTGAAGCTCACAATTTCAAGTTCAAATTCAAGTATTTTTTTACGACTTCTATTCATTGACATTCGATTTAAAGGTATGAATTAGTAATCTTCAATTAGCTCTTTGATTCCACCATCCAAACTCTGTAAGGGGCCGTTCGTTTTACAGACATTGATATTGAAGTATTGACTTTCAATCCAATATCAATACACACGGGAAATGACATTGAGTTTAAATCCAATTCTTTTGTTCGTCTGTATAATGATTTTCTGTCGTAGGAATTGATATTCATTACTTTTTACTGTTCGTTTGCAGAAAGACTTTCTTTCATAGGAATTAACATTGATCAATATTGAGCTTCTAAGTTTCTTCCTGCAAATTATCATAAGTAATAACGCGTCTTTTTAGCCCGACACGCGTTTTTTTAGCCCGAGCGCGATTTTTTCGCCCGGGCGCGGTTTTTACGGCCGGGCGCGATTTTTTCGCCCGGGCGCGGTTTTTACGGCCGGGCGCGGTTTTTACGCCCGAGCGCGATTTTTTCGCCCGGGCGCGATTTTTTTGCCCGGGTGGGTTTTTTTCGCCCTGACGCGTCTTTTTTGCCCTGGCGCGATTTTTTCGCCCTGGCGCGATTTTTTTAGCCCGTGCGCGATTTTTTCGCGCGGGCGCGGTTTTTACGCCCGGGCGCGATTTTTTCGCCCGGGCGCTATTTTTTCACCCGGGCGCGTTTTTTTTTCGCCCGGGCGCGATTTTTTCGCCCGGGCGCATTTTTTTCGCCCGGGCGCGATTTTTTTGCCCGGGCGCGATTTTTTTGCCCGGGAGGGATTTTTTCGCCCCGGCGCATCTTTTTTGCCCTGGCGCGATTTTTTCTCCCGGGTGCGATTTTTTTCGCCATGGCGCGATTTTTTTTGTCGGGCGCGATTTTTTTCACCCGAGCGCGATTTTTTCGCCAACGGGATCGGTGGAAAAATCACGCCCGGGCGAAAAAAATGCGCCCGTTTGAAAAAAACGCGCCCGGGCAAAAGAAAGCGCGCCCGGGTGAAAATATCGCGCCCGGGCGAAAAAACGCGCACGGGCGAAAAGAATGCGCCTGGGTGAAAAAATCGCGCCCGGTCGAAAAAAGCGCCCGGAAGAAAAAATCGCGTCCGGGCGAAAAAATCACGCCCGGGCGAAAAAAAATGCGCCAGTGCAAAAAAATCGCGGCTGTGCGAAAAAAACCCGCCCGGGCCAAAAAATTGCGTCCGGGCGAATAAATTGCGCCGGGGCGAAAAAATTGCGCCCGTGCAAAAAAATCGCGTCCGGGCGAAAAAAATGCGCCCGACCGAAAAAAACGCGACCGGGCGAAAAAATTGCGCCCGAGCAAAAAAATCGAGCCCGGGCTAAAAAATCGCGCCGGGCGAAAAAAATGCCCCCGGGCGAAAAAATCGCGCCCTGGAAAAAAAATCGCGCCCGGGCGAAAAAATCGCGCCCCGGCGAAAAAAACGCCCCGGGCGAAAAAATCGCGCCCTGCGAAAATAATCGCGCCCGGGCGAAAAAATCGCGCTAGGGCAAAAAAGACGCGTTCGGGCGGAAAAAACCCGCCTGCTCTACAAAATCGCGCCCGGGCGAAAAAAAACATGTCTGGGTGAAAAAAACGCGCGTGGGCGAAAAAAACCGTGTCCGGGCGAAAAAAACGCGTCCGGGCGAAAAAAAAACGCGCTCGGGCGAAAAAATCGCGTCTGGGCGAATTAAACGCGCCCGGGTGAAAAAAATGCGCCCGTGCGAAAATATCGCCCCCGGGCGAAAATATCACGCACGGGCGAAAATATCGCCCCCCGGCGAAAATATCGCGCCCGGGCGAAAATATCGCGCCCGTGAAAAAAAAATCACGAAAGGCGTGAAAAATCGTGTTCGGCCGGAAAAATCACATCCGGACGGAAAAATTGTGTCCGGGCGAACAAATTGCGTTCGGGCGAAATTTTCGCGTCCTCGCAAAAAATCACGTATGGAGCCAAAAAATAGCGTACGGGCGAAAAAATCACGTACGGGCAAAAAATGCGCATTGGGGCAAATAAAAAATTGATATCCTTTTGAAAAGTCGGAGTTGACGATCTCAATATCCACCCCTGGAGATAAACATTGGATCAATAAGTTTTTAGGTTAGGGTGAATATCGTCGACTTTCCACCAGAAAGCCAATTCCACTCTACAATTGTTGGTACGAACAACAGAAATGACTTTCATATTCTCAAAGGCAATACTTCAATATCAATGTCTGTGAAACGAATGGACCATAATTGTTTTATGATATAATCCCTCCCAAAATGAATCCTCATCAATATATTGCCTTCTCCGATGTAAGCTTTTCCTTGTTTGAACCGCGACTTTCACATGCAAGAATGCCATGGCATCCTAAGGTGCTGCTAAATGAAAAGATGTTATCAACGTTTATGAATAAGAAATAGATCTAACTGATAAATTAAAATTTTTTGGGTGCTATCATAGTATCAACTAAAGGGGGAGCCTTGGTGCGCCGGTAAAGGTGTCGCCATGTGACCATGAGGTCACAGGTTTGAGTCCTGGAAGCAGCCTCTTGCAAAAATGCAGGGTAAAGTTTGCCTACATCCCCGGAACCTCGCTGCGCGGGGATGCTTTGTGCACGAGGTTGCCCTTTTTTTATCATAGTTTCAACTAAGGTCACGGGCTGCAGATAAGAGGACTAGAACCCGCACTTTTATCATAACTATACATTGATTAATAAATTATACTCTTCATACAATCAAGCCTTTTAGTTGCACCGCCCACATTTCAATCTATTCCCTTGGCCCAAGTTTCATTCCACATCTTCATATTCTACTCTCGAATTCAAAATCATTTCAAATTGTATTGGCAGATTCTTTCAAAAATGTTTGAATGTTTGAGTTCAAGTGAGAGAGGCTGAAAGTGAGAGATTTACTTGTTATGTAATCAAGTGTTGGTAGTTGTGTATTTAACATGGAAAGACTCGTATTGCATGTTTACTTGCAAATAATTGGATAGTGAATGCAAATTGTGTTAGTACATAGCATTATGTTATTTTTAGTGTTTTGTGCATGAAAAAGCTAAAAATCATATGAGAAACAAAAATATTTTATAGAAAAATCTTTTCTTTGAAGTGATTCTTTTTATCCAACATTGCTAAAGTAGTTCTTTTCGGAGGAATATAAGAAAAAATCACAAAATACACATGCGTGCGGGCTCGCACTCATCAGATTAGACTAAACCTGAATCACTTTAGTTAAACCTCTCTCACACACATTAGTTTCAGTTTTGAATATGCTTCATAAAATAAACTTCGTCCCTCTACGCTTTTTCAACGTGCATGTATACCAGAGTTTCATGTTTTAAGCAGTGTTACATATCCATAAAGGCCTTGGGGCGCGCATAGAGAAAATCCCGCTAAAAAGAGGTGGGGCCAGCAGTCAAGCACATGATCGCGGAAGTGGAGGATCCGTCGCGCAAGCACGTCACACCGTAAACGGCGCCGAGAGTGCACGGAGCCGCGCCCCGCTACCGAGGTGCGTCCGCACCCCACCAAGTGGGGTGCGGATAGCCCGCCCCCCACCCACGTGGGGTGCAGCCAAGCCGCACCCCCCATGGGGGGGGGGGGGGGGGTGCGGCCAATCCGCACCCCCCATGGGGGGGGGGGGGGGGGGGTGCGGCCCAACCGCACCCCCCCCCCCCCCCCCCATGGCGAGTGCGGCCAAACCGCACCCCCCCCCCCCCCATGGGGGGTGCGGCCAAACCGCCCCCCCATGGGGGGTGCGGCCAAACCGCCCCCCCCCCCCCCCCCCCCCCCCCCCCCCCCATAGGGGGGTGCGGCCAAACCGTAACCGCACCCCCCATGGGGGGATGCGGCCGAGTCTCCTTCCGCGGGGGATGCGGCCGAAACCGCATCCCCTCGCCGGGTGTGGTCGGAGTTCGCTTTCTCCTTAGGGGGCGCGACTCTCCGTTCCACCGTTCGCTCAGAACGCCTCGCAACGTGACCAAAGCGTTTCAATGTTCGTTGCGCGCTCAGAACGCTTCTGAGCGCGCTCAGAGCACGCTCACTTTTCCGACTCGGCTCGCTCACTTTTTGTCTTTCTAGCACGCTCACATTTCCGACTCGCTCACTTTTCCGACTCGGCTCGCTCACTTTTTGTCTTTTCAGTTCTCACTTTTCAGGAACAGCTTGTCGCCTTTCCTCGAAGGACAGCATGGTCATTTACGAAAAATGGTGATCCGTGGGCTCTGAACCGGAAAACATGATTCGTTCTCTCAGGTGGTTATGGTAGTTACAGCGGCAAAATTACCGGGCTACCACCGGCCAAAACTATAAAAGGACCCCCTAGGCTTCATTTGAGAGGATCCCGCCTTGGTGGCCAGAGAGAGCTCCTTGAAGATTTCCACGGATTTCTCCTTCGGCGCTTGAAGATCTCCTTCGTGGACTTGAAGTTTTCGTCCCCACGAAAGCGGACAAGACTTTCTCACTTTCGTCCTCACGAAAGCGGACAAAGCATTCTCAATTTCGTTCTCTACCGTTCTCAGAAGGAAAAGACTTAGTTTTTTCCGAGAGGTGGTCTGTCGCCCTCGGAACGTTCTCTCTCTCTCTCTCTGATATTGTAACGAGCAGCGGCCTGTCGCGCTCGACTTCTAAATCTCTAATTGTAACCCCCCAGAAGATAGTGGAAGTTTGGTCGGCACAGCTCCGACCACGTTATTTTTTACCCTTTCCGGGTTTTTCCACGCTAAAAAGTCCAAGTGTAATCAACGAATCTCAAATTGACTGTTTGCGCGCTTGGTTTGCTCCCGAGCTAAGGTGGTTCTAGTAAACCGGTCTACCAAGAGCCCTAAGCGACCCGCAACAGTTTGGCACCGTCTGTGGGAACATTCCCAGAACTCTTTGAAGGCCAACTGCAATGGCAAGGAAGAGTGCTCGCACTACTGAAGGATCAATGCCGGAAGGACGCATCGACCCAACTCCCTCCCACTCGCTCATCAATGCGCCTCTCGCAGAAGAGGCAGTGCTTATGCCTGCGACGATTCTGGAAGGTCGCATTCAGCAAATGGAAGAGCAACAAGCCGAGATGCCGACTCTCGTGAGAAACCTAGGGGCACCTCGAGTTCCCATTCAGCCTCCAGCATCAAACGCTCCGCCGCCCCCAGTTCCGAATCATGCTCCGGTCGAGGGAGCCGTTCGGGAAGATGAAGTCTCTGAAGATTTCTCTGACGCTGCAAGCTCCGCACAACCTGCTCCGCTGGTCAGGGGACCGAAGGCTGACCCTCATCACCCCCGCCAAGGAAGAGTTGCTCCCGTCCGAGCAGTGGAAAGAACCACGCGAGAGGAAATACACGACATGATAGAAGAAGAGTATGCCCAAGCAGGACGACGCGCGACTCTCGCCCGCCGTCCCGCACACCGCGGCTCCCCCTTATCGCCTCAAGTCTTGGCTCATCCAATTCCGAACGGCTTCAAGCTTCCCAACATCGAAACGTTCGATGGGACGGACGACCCCCTGGAACACGTCAATCACTTCACCACCGTTATGAGGATTTACAGTGCCCCTGATCAACTCCTTTGTCAAGTGTTCCCAGCAACCCTGAAGGGACAAGCACGCACTTGGTTCCACTCCCTGCGAGATGGGGCCATCAACAACTTCGCAGAAATGGCGCAGCAGTTCGTGGACCAGTTCATAGCCAATCGTAGGATTGTCCGAGATCCCTCCCATCTCTCGGGAATCCGCCAGAACGACGGAGAAACGTTGAAGGACTTTTTCCGACGCTTCACCTCTGAGGCTCGACAAATTCCGGGAGTCGACCCCGAACTCCTGCGATGAGTTTTCCTCGGAGGCCTCCGCCCGAGTGGTTTCTACTCGGCCCTAATGAGAGAAACCGTGCCAAGTTACCCTGACCTCGTTCATCGGGTTGAAGCTCAGATAGCTGCTGACGAGGCCATCGAGGCGCACCGTCGGCAGTTCGAAGGTAGCCAAGGAAGAAAGAGGGGGTCAGATCAAGCCCCTCGCGGACGAGAAGAGCGACGTGATGAGGGACGCCATAACGACGAACGTCGCCGCGACCCCCGAAGAGACCTGGGTCCGCAGCCTCCCAGGGTCTACACTCCGTTGAATACTACCAGAACAAACGTACTCTATGCCATTCAGAACAACCCAGAGCTCCGCGCACCTCGGTCGTTAGCCCTAAACCCAAGGGGCGATCAGTCCAGGTATTGCGAGTTCCATCGGGGGACCGGGCATACCACCGAAGAATGTACCAAACTTAAAGACGAAATCGAACGTCTCGTCCGTCAGGGACTCCTAGGGAGATTCCTGCAAGGCCAGGTCCCCAATCAGCATCAACAGCCTAGGGATGCAAGGGAGCAGCCTCCCGCTCCCCGAGGCGCGGAAGGAGAAAAACCGATGGTGGGGGAAATCGAAACGATCGCTGGACCTCCCGTCCTAGCGGCGCAAATCCTCTCGATTGCCAAACCCCCGAGAGACCACGAAGACAAGAAGCTCAAACAGGACACTACGATCGCCTTCGGAGAAGAAGACCTGCAAGGATTACGACTATCGCACCAGGATCCCCTCGTAATCAGTGCAGGGATCGGGGACCCCTGCTTTAACGTGGGGAGGATATTGGTCGATAATGAAAGCTCAGTTGATGTTCTGTTCCTTTCTACCTTGCAAAGTATGAAGCTCACAAAGGACCAGCTCAGCCCTGCAGCCGGGCCCGTCTACGACTTCGACAATCGACCTATCCCTGTTCAAGGCATGATCACTCTCCCAATCACATTGGGCGAGTTTCCGAAACAGTCAACATACAACATCCAGTTCGTGGTGGTGGAATCCACTTCCGCTTACAATGCCATCTTCGGGAGACCACTCCAGTCTATCTTTGGAGCAGTCCCATCAATTCCGCATCTGGCCTTGAAGTTCCCGACCGCCGCCGGCATAGGGGTCGTGAGAGGGAACTAGGAGGCAGCCAGAACCTATTATCTGAAGCAAGCTCAGCCAGCAAAGGCAACCGCTCTCAACATCGATAACTTCGATCTGCGAGACGAAGCTACTCTGCAGCGAGGAGCGCCCGTCGAAGGGCTAGTAGAAGTACCGCTCTCCCAACGAGACCCGACTCGGACTGTTCAGGTCGGGTCGCTCTTGTCACAAGAAGAGCGGGAAGAGTTCACAACCTTTCTGCAGGAGAACGAAGACATTTTCGCTTGGAGCCCAAAAGACATGCCCGGGGTAGATCCCGAAGTCATTTATCACTCTCTAAATATCAACCCCGCCCGCCGGCCTGTAATCCAAAAGAAGAGGAACTTTGCCCCGAGCGGTTGAAGGCAATCGAAGAGGAAGTAGACAAACTCCTAGAAGCACGATTCATACGCGAAGCGGAATACCCCACGTGGCTTGCCAACATGGTCATGGTGAAAAAGGCCTCCGGGAAATGACGAATGTGCGTCGACTACAGCAATCTAAACCAGGCATGTCCAAAGGACAACTTCCCCCTCCCGAGGATCGACCAGCTCGTCGACGCGACTGCCGGACATGAGCTACTTAGCTTCATGGATGCTTATTCCGGCTACAACCAGATAAGGATGAATCCCGCGGACGAGGAACATACCGCCTTCCGCACCGACAGAGGAGTCTACTGCTACAAAGTGATGTCGTTCGGCCTTAAGAACGCCGGAGCCACCTACCAAAGACTGATGAACAAGATCTTCAAGAGCCTCATTGGAGAAACAATGGAGGTGTACGTGGACGACATGTTAGTCAAAAGCGTCCACCGTTCCGACCACTTGAGAGACTTGGGAAAGTGCTTTCAGCTTTTTCGTCGCTTCCAGATGCGGCTCAACCCCAGCAAATGTGCATTTGGTGTGACGGCGGAAAAGTTCTTGGGTTTCATGGTAACCCATCGGGAGATCGAGGCCAACCCCGAGAAGATCAAGGCGTTGGAGGATATGTCGCACCTCGCTCAATTAAGGAAGTGCAACGCCTGAACGGGAGGATCGCTGCGCTATCCCGTTTCTTGTCACGAACGGGAGACAAGTACCTCCCCTTCTTCAAAATCCTCCGGGGAGCGCTCCACTCAGGCTTCCAGTGGACCGACGAGTGTCAGGTGGCGTTCGAACTACTCAAACAGTACCTGGCTTCACCACCGCTTCTGTCAAAGCCCACCCCCGGAGAAACTCTATTATTATACCTGGCTGTGTCGCCTACAACACTTAGCTCGGTGCTCGTAAAAGATGAGGGAGGGGTGCAACGACCAATCTACTACCTCAGCAAAGTCCTCTCCGACACTGAAACCAGATATCCAGCAGCGGACAAGACAACCTTGGCCCTTGTCTTTTCTGCGAGGAAGCTTCGGCCCTACTTCCAGGCTCATACAGTAAAAGTGTTGTCACAACTCCCACTACGAGCAATCCTCCAGAAACCAGAAGTCTCCGGAAGACTAGTGAAGTGGGCCGTGGAACTCGGCGAGTTTGACATTCAATTCCTGCCCCGACCAGACATCAAGTCGCAAGTACTCGCCGACTTTGTCGCGGAATACATCATCCCACCAGAAGCGGCACCTGTCGAAGGCACCACTGGCCCCCGTTGGACTCTCTATGTCGACGGTGCCTCTGGAGCTGAAGGGGCCGGAGCGGGACTGCTCCTCATAAGTCCCGATGGGATCACCTTGGATTACGGACTCCGGTTAAATTTCCCCGTGACAAACAACATTGCAGAGTACGAGGCGCTGATCGCCGGTCTTCGACTCGCCATCAATTGCAAAGTAGAGAACCTAACTATCTACGCAGACTCTCAACTCGTAGTCTCACAAGTCAAAGGAGACTACGAGGCCAAGAGCGACCAGATGACGAAATACCTCGCATTCACAAAATTACTCCTCCAGAAGATCCCGTCATATCAAATTCTGCACATTCCCCGGGAGCAGAATTCCAGGGCTGATGCTCTTTCCAAGCTCGCCACTTCACCCTCCAGCTACCAGTCTCGAAGACGCCGAATAGAAGAGATCGTGATTCCGAGTATTCAAGGACCGTGGGAGGTAGCGACCATCCACCAGGAAGAGTCATCCTGGATGACCCCCTTACGAGTTTACCTCGAGCACGGACACCTCCCTGAAGACCGCCTAGAAGCACGCAGATTACGGATGCGGGCGGCATCGTTTACTATCGTGGACGGGGAGCTCTACAAGCGGGCATTCTCAGGACCATATCTAAAGTGCCTACCGGCGGGCGAGTCAGACTACGCCCTCAGAGAAGTGCATGGGGGAGTCTGCGGAGAACATCTAAGCGGAAAGGCGTTGGCATAAAAGATTCTGCGCCAAGGCTTCTATTGGCCGACAATGAAGAAGGACGCGACCAAGCTGGTCCAAAAATGCAGGAGCTGTCAGCTGCATGCCAACGTGCCTCATCAGCCCCCGGTCGCGCTCTCCATACTCCAAAGCGCGTGACCGTTCGCGCAATGGGAAATCGACCTCCTCGGCCCCCTACCTCTGGCTTCCGGACAGAGAAAGTTCATCATTCAAGCCATCGATTACTTAACCAAGTGGATAGAAGCGGAACCCCTAGCCAAAATCACAGAAGAGAACGCTAAACAATTTGTCTGGAAAAACATCGTCTGCCGCTTCAGTATCCCCGCAACAATCATTGCCGACAACGACACTCAGTTCACCGGGAAGTCCTTCACTAAGATGTCTGAGGACCTGAAGATCAACCTCCGTCATACCGCCGTAGCACATCCGCAAACCAACGGACAAGTAGAAGTTACGAACCGCACCATCCTCAAAGGATTGAAGACGCGCCTGGAAGAAGCCGGGGGACAATGGGTAGACGCACTCCCAAACGTACTATGGGCATATCGAACAACAGAGAGGACTCCCACAGGAGAGATGCCATATAACCTCTGTTACGGTACTGAAGCGGTCATCCCCATCGACATCGGCATTCCGAGCAGTCGAGTGCTAACCTTCGATCCCAGCAAGAATGACGGACTGCTTCGGAAAAACCTTGACCTAATCCCCGAAGTCCGGGACGACGCCGCCCAGCGTACCGCCTCTTACCAAAGGCGCGTAGCCCGGCTCTATGACAGAAGGGTGAAGCCCAGACCAATCAACATAGGAGATCTCGTCCTGCGCAGCATCGAGGTGGCTGGAAAGGGCCCCCAAGGAGATAAACTCTCACCCACCTGGGAAGGTCCGTACGTTGTCACTGCGATCGTAAAACCCGGAACATACAGGCTCAGAACAGCGGAAGGAAAGACTCTACCACGCACCTGGAACACCCAGAACCTGCGCCACTTCTATCAGTAACATCAAGTCTTCTATCAAGAAGAAAGCCGCGAGCTCAGACTCGTGCAAATCTATGTTATATTATGTATGCAAAGCTGCGAGCTCAGACTCGTGCAAATCTATCCAATATTATGTATGCAAAGTCGCGAGCTCAGACTCGTGCAAATCTATCTTATCTCATGTGACGTACTAAGCCGCGAGCTCAGACTCGTGCGAACCCATCCTATATTGAAAAAACTATGTGTAAAACAACTTCTTACTATGAAAATATGCACATACTTTGCCACCTATATTAAATAAAGAAAATTTTTTACTTTGGGGCCCTGCCCCGGGGACTTTGCACCGCCGTCGATTGAAGGTTCGCCCTTCTCCTCCGCCGTCGAGTCCCGGCGTCGTAGGGGCCTGCCCCCCTTACGTTCGCCCCCGGTTTGAATACACCCGCTATTCACCGGCCACTTCGGGGCCTTGCCTCGGGGACTTTGCACCGTCGTCGATTGAAGGTTCGCCCTTCTCCTCCGCCGTCGAGTCCCGGTGTCGTAGGGGCCTGCCCCCCTTGCGTTCACCCTCGGTTTGAATACACCCGCTATTCACCGGCCACTTCGGGGCCTTGCCCCGGGGACTTTGCACCGCCGTCGATTGAAGGTTCGCCCTTCTCCTCCGCCGTCGAGTCCCGGTGTCGTAGGGGCCTGGCCCCCTTGCGTTCACCCTCGGTTTGAATACACCCGCTATTCACCGGCCAAGCCGCGAGCACAGACTCGTGCAAAAAAGCCGCGAGCACAGACTCGTGCAAAAAAGCCGCAAGCACAGACTTGCGCAAACTAATTTTCTATAAAAGCCGCAGGCTCAGAACCGCGCAAGTTCATCTGTTATTTTGCAGAAAGCACTCAACTTATCCGGATATCAATGCTAGGCAGCAAGCCAGCAACAATCTCAGGGAACCAACGCCCTTCACCGGCCAACTTAAAGTGTCTTCCCTCAATCAACACTTCGTCAGCAACCAGGGCAGCAGGACCATCAGGGGGCTATCACAACTCAGCACAGAGCGAGAAACGCCTAACCAGAACAAAGAAACAAAGTCAACCACACACTCACCCTTCGACAACAATTCCCCCCCAAGGCGTCGTGAATAAAGCAGTGGATAAAGCCGCCACGGAAAAATCAAAACCTCCGAACTCCTTGCACAGAGATTCGGACTACGAAGGTTTGGGGGGGGGGGGGGGGGGGGGGGGGCTTATGTTACATATCCATAAAGGCTTTGGGGTGCGTATAGAGAAAATCCCGCAAAAGAGTGGTGGGGCCAACAGTCAAGCCCATGATCGCGGAAGTGGAGGATCCGTCGCGCAAGCACGTCACACCGTAAACGGCGTCGGGAGTGCACGGAGCCGCGCCCCGCTACCGAGGTGCGTCCGCACCCCACCAAGTGGGGTGCGGATAGCCCGCCCCCCCACCTACGCGGGGTGCGGCCAAGTCGGCCAAGCCGCACCCCCCATGGGGGGGGGGGGTGCGGCCAAACCGCATCCCCCCATGCCCCCCCCCCCCCCATGGGGGGTGCGGCCAAACCGCATCCCCCCATGCCGCACCCCCCATGGGGGGATGCGGCCGAGTCTCCTTCCGCGGGGGATGCGGCCGAAACCTCATCCCCTCGCCGGGTGTGGTCGGAGTTTGCTTTCTCCTTAGGGTGCGCGACTCTCCGTTCCACCGTTCGCTCAGAACGCCTCGCAACGTGACCAAAGCGTTTCAATGTTCGTTGCGCGCTCAGAACGCTTCTGAGCGCGCTCAGAGCACGCTCACTTTTCCGACTCGGCTCGCTCACTTTTTGTCTTTCTAGCACGCTCACATTTCCGACTCGCTCACTTTTCCGACTCGGCTCGCTCACTTTTTGTCTTTTCAGTTTCTCACTTTTCAGGAACAGCTTGTCGCCTTTCCTCGAAGGGCAGCATGGTCATTTACGAAAAATGGTGATCCGCGGACTCTGAACCGGAAAATATGATTCGTCCTCTCAGGTGGTTATAGTGGTTACAGCGGCAAAATTACCGAGCTACCCCCGACCAAAACTATAAAAGGACCCCCTAGGCTTCATTTGAGAGGATCCCGCATTGGTGGCCAGAGAGAGCTCCTTGAAGATTTTCACGGATTTCTCCTCCGGCGCTTGAAGATCTCCTTCGTGGACTTGAAGTTTTTCGTCCTCACGAAAGCGGATAAAGCTTTCTCACTTTCGTCCTCACGAAAGCGGACAAGGCATTCTCACTTTCGTTCTCAGAAGGAAAAGACTTAGTTTTTTCCGAGAGGTGGTCTGTCGCCCTCGGAACGTTCTCTCTCTTTCTCTCTCTCTCTCTCTCTCTCTCTCTCTCTGATATTGTAACGAACAGCGGCCTGTCGCGCTCGGCTTCTAAATCTCTAATTGTAACCCCACAGAAGATAGTGGAAGTTTGGTCGGCACAGCTCCGGTCACGTGGTTTTTTACCCTTTCAAGGTTTTTCCACGCTAAAAAGTCCAAGTGTAATCAACGAATCTCAAATTGACTGTTTGCGCGCTTGGTTCGCTCCCGAGCTAAGGTGGTTCAAGTAAATCGGTCTACCAAGAGCCCTAAGCGACCCGCAACAAGCAGATACTGTAGAAATGAGCATTGATGAAAATTCATGCCGCACATTGCATAACTTTTTTAAGGCAGTAATCGCACGACCGCCCAGTCATTTCTATATTACCTATAATTTCACACTTCAACCGCCCAAATTTCATGACTTATCACCAGAAAAACCTCGAGTATCTTGCACTTTATTTCAGTGCGCAACTTCTGTAGAATTCTTCATACTTCCGGATTTCACAATTGAATTTAATCATGGGAGCCTTCCAATTAGCAATTATATATATATTTTTAGCAAGGCGTATTGTCGCCCTGATCGTAACTACAATGAATTTTTAGAAAAAGTGTTCAACAAAAAAATTGTAGATCTCATCGAGATTTACAACTTTCGTGTTGAACATTTTTCCTAAAAATGCACGCACAAGGCGTATTGTCGCCCTGATCGTAACTATAACGAATTTTTGAAAATACGCCTTGTACATGCATTTTTAGGAAAAGTGTTCAACACGAAAGTTGTAGATCTCGACGAGATCTACAATTTTCGTGTTGAACAATTTTCCTAAAAATGCATGTACAAGGCTTATTTTCAAAAAGCGTGTAATAACTCATAGAAATTGGTGTGCGAATAGCCAAAACTGGTGTGCTTATAACATTGCCCCTTTTTTAATAATTTTTTATAATTGATGTACCGAGAGATGAGGGAAGGTGATCTTAGATCTACTACAGTTGTCTCCCTATCTCCTTGTTACGGAACGAGTCCCCAACCTTTGATTCTCAGAAGAATTAAAGCTATACTGATTCCATTTGGTTTGTGATTCTAGCAAAATATGGAGCAATCCCTACAGTAATTTATATAATAGTTAACCACGCTGCAATCTCTAAAATCGGAATCCTCAAACCAGCACACAATTGAAGCACAAAACAAGGAAATTAGACATCAGAAGAAATTTGCATATAATAAGAGCAGACGGAGAAGGATCAAGCGAACGCACGATCAATCGTCAATTAGTCATTCTTCGGAGGGTTGGATTTGTCATTTTCTCCATGGATCTCATGAATTATGTCAACAGGCTTCTCCTGGATCTGTCCTGGCTCCGCCCCTGCCGATGACCGATAATCGACCGTGTGCACTACCTTCTTCTCTATCACCGGCGCTTCTCCGGTCGGATCGGAGCCGGCGTCTGCAGATTTGTTCTCGTCCTGTTTCTTCGCAGAAGGATCAAGGATGAGAATGATTTTATTCAGTGAAACGATGCGAAATCAAGCCTGAGAGAATCGTTCGTTACATACCTGCGCGGTCGACATCCCTGCGTGCGTTTGAGGGAGAAAGAGATGAATGCGGAAGAAAGCAGCTAATCTGTGGATCCAGGTGAAAGCCAATTTCTTTATAGGACTTGCATCTAGACACGGCAGCAAGACGGACGTGGCGACCGTCGGTTGGATTTGGCTATGTGAGATGATTTGAAACAATGACACGTGCAGGTGGCAACTTCGAAAAAAAACAGTCTACTGCCAGTCGGTGGAGAAAATTTATGCTCCTTCCTTCTCTTAATCACATTTTTTAAGTATCCCAAAAATCGATTTTTTTTAAAAATTTCATTCGTAGCAGGAATTTCGATTGCAATTTTTCAGAAATAATTTGATTATGGCCAAATTGTAATTAAAATGATTGTAAAAATACTATAATTTATATTCTGTAAATTTTTTTTTGGCAAATTGATTTGTTGGATACTTAAAAATATGATTTAGAGGAGAAAAAATACTTCATTCGCATCATGTTCACGATGCGTCGAACACACCAAATTTGGACCCTAGTTGGTGGGCACTTAAATATGCACTTCGACAGACTATTATGTTATTTGCACACTAACAATGTTGACGCCTGGAAAATCATGGCCTCAAGATTCGGATCAATGCAGCCTGAGGATACTTGCCAAGCGGTTGAACGAGAGGGTTTGGTTAGCTACGACGAGCGAAACGGAGAGAAAAAGGACACAACCCCAGGTGCTGCGGCAGGGAGGTCCCACCACGTACCCAGAAGCTCTAAAGAGTCTTCTCCTCCAAAACCACGAATGACCGAGCTCGGTACTAGGTAGGCACTTGTTAGGGAAGATTCTTGTCGGTCAAAGAGGGGGGGGGGGGGGGTGCAGCTCTGATTTTGACAAGTGTCATTCCTGGTACCCCTGGGGGTCTATTTATAGACAAATCCTAGGGGGAAAGCAGATGGCTATCCCTGACCCCCTAGAGTTGGTTTTTTAGACAAGGTAATAGGTTGGCGAACAGGTAAGGACCTCAGATCTAACTGGCGAGTTGGTTGGCTAAGTCGCCAATAGGCGAGTAGGTCCGAACTCACGACCTCCTCGCCTGGCCGGGTAGTGAACGCCGGGTAGGGCTTTCCTCCTCGTCCTATGCGAGTTGGTACCTTCTCGCACAATCGAAACTCTTGATCTTCCTTCGTCTTCTGGATGGTTGACTTCTGCCTTGACCTTTTGACCTTGACCTCCGCCTACGTGGCCTTGAGATTGGCCCACCCTCGGAGAATGAGGGTTGTACACAATCCCCGCTCTTTGCGAGCAACGTAGTTGGTCGGAAAGAATCATCCAATCCTTATTCGACGAGCTTCTTCTGGCGGGAAACTTATTTACTCGGTAGGTCTGGGACCCCCGGAAGTCTATAAATAGAGGGGGATGGTCCTTCCTTGGCACGCCACTTTTTTAGAATTGACGAGATGCTGTCAGCCGAGCAGATGATCGCGAAGACCGAGCTGTTGATGAAGTTGATGAAGAAGACGAAAAGCTCGGATACCCGCAAGAGAAAAAGAGGATCCTCTGATCGTCGCCTTAGCCCTTTGGCCGAGGAGGTTCCTCGGGCGAATCCGGCGACTTCCGCGCCTGAGCCTTCCCTTGCGCCATCGACCGTTGAGAGATTGGGGGACGATGTTCCTCGATCAACTGCCGAGGAGGAACCCCTAAACACTCACCCGGACCCTCTCCGAGAGAGTAAGCGTCTTCTCGAGATACCGCTATTTTTGTGCTGACGTTTCGTTGATGCCGACATTCTTTTGCAGGTGAGCCCTTAGCGGAGGTGAACATACAGACGTCCCCGCTCGAAGGGCGAGTAGGTGCCGAGCACCTACCGCCTCCACCGGTCCTTCCCGCAGGGATTCTCCCTGAGCGGGAACCTTCTCGGCCACCATCACCTATTCCTGAGCGCGTGCCGGGCGGAAACCGGATACTGCTGAGGAATTCCCGAGTCGACCTTTCTGGGGGAAGGGGAGAGGGAGGATCTTCGTCGGTTGTCCTCACGGCTCAGCTTCCTTGGCGCCCTAACAGCGGGCCGTCGTCCCATAACGGACGGGGTGGGCGCTCAGGGGCCCGACATACTCCTCGGCGCTCGCTTTCTCCTCGTCGATCTCCTCGGCGAAGGATCAGTCCTCGACGGACTCCATCTCCCCGTCGGGTTGCCTCTCCTCCTCGGCGGTCACCTTCTCCCCCTCGTCATCAACCGAGGGCGGCACCTGTGCGGGCAGGTATACTTATCGTAAAGTACTATCTTTAGGTGGTTCTTTTTCTAACTCGCCATCTTCCAGCCCGTGCCACGTCTCCGGGGTCTGCTTTTATTGAGGCGCTCGGACTTCCTACTCGCGAGTACAGGACGAAGATGGCCTCCGCCTACCTCGACTTGGAGATAAAGGTAGATAGGTTGCTGGCCTACGAGGTTCATCGGCGAATAACCTCGCTTGAAGGACGCGTCTCAAATATCGAAGGATTCGAGCATCGGCTACAGATGGCAGAGGGAAAGCACTATCTCGTCACCGAATTGGACAGTCGGATGGTCGGCATAGAACATCGCTACGAGGCGCTGAGGATGGAAGTGCGTAGCCTTCGTGCGAGTATTGGGTCCCTTGGGACGTTGAATCGTATGGAGGAGCACATCCGGCTTGGCGAGGAATTCTTGGCGAGAGCGAATGAGCAGATGGCCTTCGCGCGCCAGCTGGGATTCAACGGGCGGCTTGGTGCAACCTCGGATAGGCGCGGCGATCCTCATGTCAATTAGGATTGCTTGTTGATTTGTATTTTTAGAACATCATTCTGCGAGTATTGTAATAATCTCGAATGTCTGTGTGCTGCGACTTTGAACCGTATTGCTTGATCGCATTTGTGTTGACTTTGGCTTTTGCAGGATTTTCTTACGTTTTTATAGATCGCCGCTTAGACGCGAGAAGGGTGGGCACTTCGTAAAGCAGTAGCGCGACTTTGATGTTGGCGAGTAGGTAGAAACCTCGCACGAACTTTCGTCGCGGCCCCCCTTCCTTTCCTGTTGCCGATTTCTATAAATAGGGGGGTAGGGGTTCAAAATCGGCGCGTTTTCTCGAACTTCTTCAATTACCTTTCCTTCTCGTTTCCTTCTTCATACTCGCTGCGATGACGCCTTCTTTGGAAGCTGAGGCCCGTCGCTTGACTTATGCCGAGAATTTTATCGCGCATAAGTTCAAGAAACCCGTTACTCGCGCGGGCGATCTGGAGAGATTCGTCCATCAACACCTCACGCAAGGCTTCCGGGTCGGCCTTCCCGCTCCCCACGAGCGGATCAACACCTTCTTGGAGGGAAAGCTCGCCTTCTCCCTGTCGCACTTCGAGGTCGGCCTGCGCCTTCCTCTCTGGCCCGAGTTCTGCCAGATCCTTCGGTACTACGGCTGGGTCCCCGCCCAGATCAATACGAATGGGGTAGTGATGATCATCGGCTACCTCTGCTTCCTTCGTAGCGAGAAGATCGCTTTCGACTTGGACGTCTTCCGCAACATCTTCTATATGGGAGCGACCAAGGAAGGGGTGATTTTCTTCGGCAGTCATCACTGCAAGGTGGTTGGGACTTCGAACAAGGTCCACCGATGGAGCGAGAAGTTCATCTTCGTCACCGGTGACTTCTCGCACATACCAAATCACCCTCAGCAGAGACCTTCTGGGGCGATCACTCCATCGCTCCGGGGCTGGCGCGAGGAACTCTTCCTCGCCTTGAAGAGCAAGAAACTCGATATCGAGTTCTGGCGAAGGAACGTGGACCACCTCGCCTACGTGCAGCCTGGCGAGGGTAACATTCTATAGTTGCCGAAAAAAGCGATCTTACCTTTGTTTCTCCGTCTAACAACTGTCTTCAGGTTGCCGGCATCTTCCATCCACGACTCTTCTTGTGGGGGGTCAGACCCCACCTCCTCGATCTCCCACGGTCGATCCAGCGACAATGCAACATGGGGAGGAGGAGGAAGGCGAGCAGGGATCTCCTTTTTCGGAGATTCCTCCTGGGGTCGGCGACGCGACCGAGATCCTTCGCGCAGCTGGATGGCCGGCCGAAGGTGAACCACCGGCGATCAAGAAAAGGAAGAGGAAGGAGGTTGCCCGCCGCGTGGCGGAGGAGCGAGCTCGCGAGGAGGAAGACAACGTCCCTGAGAACCATCCCAACTTTGGGCAGGGTTCGCTGAATAAGGGCTTGGATGGCGAGCCGCTGATCACCTGGAGCCGGGAGCGCAGCGAGGTGACCTTAAGCACTCGCCTGCCTTCGTGGAGCGAGGATGAGGTCCCGAACGACGATGCCTTCAGCGTCTGGTTTGGGCTTTATGGTCGCGATGATGCGAAGGTTCTGCAGGACGTTTCCCCTCGCTTTCTTGCCGATCAGGGATCGCGAGCTATGTTGCGTGCTTCAGAGCTATTCCATCAGACCGCGCGCAACCTTCTCGGCTCCGAAGTGGAACTCGCGCTTCATCGGAAGCTCACGATGGAGGCCGAGAAGCGTGAGGACGAGGCTCTAAGGCGCGCCAAGGCGGCCGAGGATAAAGCCGAATCCAGTCGGAGCTTCGAGGTGATCTTGGTACTTTACGCGAGCTAAGATTGAAACCCGCTCTCTTTTCTTCATATCTTCTAACCTGTCCTTCTCGCATCTACAGGAAGAGCAGTTGGTGGCAGCGGAGACGATCTCCAAGCTCGAGTGCGACCTGCGGGCGAGCCAAGTCTTGCTGGAGGCGACGCAGGTTCGTAACGCCGAGTTGGAATCGAGGATGGTTGCACTTTCCTTCTCGGAAGCCGGACCTTCTCGCCGACCTTCTGGATCCTTCATGACGTCGCAGGAGCTCTCGTCTCTTCGACGAGAGATTGCCCTAGCCGTCGGGGACTTAGTTTTTGCGAAGCTTTCAGTTGCCGACTTACTGGTTCCTGGGGCGGAGAGCTTGACGACGGAGGGGCTTCTGTCGAACATCCTGAATGCTAGCGAGGAGGAGGACGATGAGGAAGGGAATGAGTCGGATTCGGCCGACTATGCTCCCTCGCCTAAGTGAACCTTTTGTTATTTAACAATTTTGATGCTTCTCGCAGCTCTGCGAGCATATTTTTTGGTAGATAACATTTCTTTTGATATTAATATTTACTTCTTTCGGCGAATCTTTCTTGTGTGGTTGTGATGTCGCTAGGCTCATAGGCTCGCATGTTTTCTTGTCTTTCTCGTCAGGGCGACTTAGGATGAAATCGGGTCTGCCGACCATCTGCCTTGCTCGCTCCTTCGACCTGCTCGTTTTTTATTTTGGCTTCTCGCCCATAGGGTTACTCGCACTAGCCCCTGCGAGTTGGTATCCTGCTCGCTCCCTGACTTCTGAAAAAGCCGTTAGATAGGAAAAGACGGTCGGGGCCAAGGGGACTCATATTCCCGATAGCCTTCCTTCTAGTGCGAAGCTGATGCTATTGAAGAAAATGACTTAGTAGGGAATGACTGTCGGGGAGGTTCCAGAGGAGCATCTTCCAAGGGAACACAACATCCTAAGGTCTCCATCCTGCTGTTGAAGGGGTCGACACAGTAGGGAATGACTGTCGGGGAGGTTCCAGAGGAGCACCTTCCAAGGGAACACAACATCCCAATGTCTCCATCCTGCTGTTGAAGGGGTCGACACAGTAGGGAACGACTGTCGAGGAGGTTCCAGAGGAGCACCTTCCAAGGGAACACAACATCCCAAGGTCTCCATCCTGCTGTTGAAGGGGTCGACACAGTAGGGAATGACTGTCGGGGAGGTTCCAGAGGAGCACCTTCCAAGGGAACACAACATCCCAAGGTCTCCATCCTGCTGTTGAAGGCCGACCCAACCTATTTCCTGTTGCTCAACAATTAAACGAGGAGTTAAGCACACTTAAGCACATTAACTCACATGATTGGAGGAAATAATTGGAAACGAATCGCTTTGCTACGGACTCTCAGCCCTCGAGGATACACAACACCTTTATTCAAGGGTCCCCTGATCGGCTAAGTCGATCATCTCTTCGTAGAATTGGGAGGTCGGCGTCCAGACTTCTTCCTGATAATCTCCCCAGTCGGATGAGAAATGCAGTCGGTGGGAACCGCGGCCAACGTGCAAGGGGGGAGCTGATCTCGGCCGTCATTGCAGAGGCTTGGACTTAAGGGAACGCACAACCGAGACACTATCCCATCATCCGTTCTGGGTTTTACGAGAATCAAGTCGGAGGCCAGTTTCCCAACCTGACTAGGAGATTGACTTCACCTGCTTTCTTCTTTTAAGGCTTGCTATTATGAAAAATTTTCCTCATCCCTTGTTTCAGGGGGTTTTATTTTTAAGCAATCAATTTACAGAAGAGAAGGGTATACATCCCTGCTCAGGGATAAAACCTCTTTAGATCATCGCCGCTCCATGTATTCCCCAAGAGCTCCCCTTCCTGATTCTGTAAGCGATACCCTCCTGTTGCAAGTGCTTCGTGGACGATGAAAGGTCCCTCCCAATTAGGGTTGAGCTTTCCTACGGCCGCCGATCTTCCAGCTGCGTCCACTTTCTTCAGGACCAGGTCACCTGCTTGGAAGTGCTTGAGACGAACGTGCTTGTCGAAGTGTCTTGCCATGCGACGCTTGATCTCCTCCTGCCTAGCCGAGGCTAGATCTCGGAGCTCTTCGATGTAGTCGAGGGACAGCTTCTGGGCTTCCTCATTCTCTAGTCGTCATTCTTCATCTTCGTCTTCTGCCGCAATCACCCTAGGACTTATGACCTCGAACTCTACTGGGATGAGAGCTTCGGACCCGTGAGAGAGTTTGAACGGGGTTTCCCCTGTGGCTGAGCTAGGAGTGGTTCTCAAAGCCCACAACACCGAGGGGAGCTGCTTCGCCCAATTACCTCTTAGGTTCTCGACTTTCTTCTTTAGTAGGTTGATAATTAACTTGTTGGCGGCTTCCACTTGTCCATTGCTCCTCGAATGATGTACTGATGCGAACCGGAGATCAGTTCCGAGCTGTCTGCAAAAATCTTCCAGCTCTAAACTGACGAACTATGGACCGTTGTCGGTGATGATGGCGAGGGGAATCCCGAATCTGCAGGCGATTTCTCCCCAAATGAAGTTCTTCACGACTTGAGAGGTGGTCTTGGCCAAAGCCTTGGCCTCGATCCACTTGGAGAAATAGTCGATTATGACGAGGATGAACTTCCTCTGACCGCTAGCTGAAGGAAAGAGGCCTATCAAATCCATTCCCCAGATAGCGAAAGGCCACGGGGCGGTGATAGAACGAAGGTGCTGGGATGGCTGCAGATGAAGGGGGGCGAACATTTGACACTTCGGGCACTTTTTCGAGAAGGCCTCCGCATCCTTGCGGATAGTGGGCCAGAAGTAGCCATGTCTCAGGATCCTTTGCTCCAAAGTGCGAGTCCCAGAATGGCTTCCGCACTCTCCCGAGTGGATCTCCTCCAACACTCGAGGTACTTTTTCTTCAGAGACACATCTAGCCAGAGGGCCCGAGATGGTCTTGCGATATAACTCCCCATCTTGCAATAAATAATACGCCGCCTTGTACCGAAACCTCCTTTGATCCCCTTCTTCCGCTGGAAGTTGCCCAAAACTTAGAAAGGAAATGAACGGATCCATCCACGAAGGACGATGATCGATCTCCATCATCTCTCCTTCCTCAATGGATGGTCGAAACAACTCCGTGATAGTCCCTCCTGCTCTTGGCCCGTACTTAGCTAGACGATCCGCTGCCGAGTTCTCCTCTCTCGGTACGTGCTCGACGAAGAAGGATTGAAAGCTTCCAATCAATCCTTTCACCTTCATGAGGTACTTTTGCAGAATGGTGTCGCGTACTTCGAACTCTCCCCGAATCTGAGACGCGACCACCATTGAATCGGTGAAAGCCACGACGTCTTGGACGCCCAGCTCCTTTGCGAGGAGCAGGCCTGCTATGATGGCTTCGTACTCGGCTTGATTGTTCGTTACGGGGAAGAGGATCTCGACTGCTTGCTCGATCCTAGTTCCCTGTGGGCTGACAAGAACGATGCCTACCCCCACAGAGCTCTTGCCTGAGGCTCCGTCCACGAACATCTTCCAAGGGATGGGAGTAGAAGCCTCCTCTCCCGGTTCTGCTTCCACCGAGAAGTCGGCTAAGAAATCTACTACCGCCTGTGCTTTAATCGCCACCCGAGGCGAGAAGGAAATATCGAACTCACTGAGTTCCATCGACCATTTCGCCAGCCTCCCCGAATGCTCCACCCCTTCCAAGATATTTCGGAGAGGATGGTCAGTCACGACCCGGATGGAGTGAGCTTGGAAGTAAGGCCGAAGCTTTCGCGCCGACACCACCAAGGCGAAGGCGAGCTTCTCCAAGATTGGATATTTCAACTCCGCCTTCTTAAGCACCTGGCTAACATAGTAGATTGGGAGTTGTTTCTTTCCTTCTTCTCGGACCAGCACGGAGCTTACCGCTTCCACCCCTACTCCCAAGTAAATGAGTAGGTCTTCACCTTCTTTCGGGCTCTGAAGGAGAGGTGTCTGAGTCAACTGCTCCTTCAGCCTACCGATCGCCTTTTCGCACTCGTTGGACCATGCAAAATTCTCGCTCTTGCAGAGCGTTTTCAAAAAGGGAGAGCACTTCTCCCCTGCCTTGGACAAAAAGCGGTTGAGACCCGCCAACCTTCCCGTCAGTCTTTGAACTTCTTTCATGGTCTTCGGCGAGGCCATCTCTAGGATTGCCTTAACCTTGTCAGGGTTTGGCTCCACTCCCCCCGGAGTGATGAGGTGTCCTAGAAACTTTCCCCTTCCAGCTCCGAACACGCACTTCGCCGGATTGAGCCTCATCTTGAACTTCCTCAGCGTTGCAAAGGTCTCCACCAGATCTGCTATATGCTCCGGGACGCTCTTGCTCTTGATCAAGAGGTCGTCCACGTACACCTCCAGGTTCCTTCCCTTCTGCTCCTTGAAGACAAGATCCATCATTCGCTGGTAGGTTGCTCCTGCATTTTTTAGCCCAAAGGGCATCATTTTATAGCTATAGCACCCATCCCCAGTGATGAAGGAAACATCGCGACAATCGGGGGGGATACATCCGGATCTGGTGGTATCCGGAAAACGCATCAAGAAAACTCATTACAGGAAAACCGACGGCTGAATCAACCAGCGCGTCGATTCGAGGCAAGGGATAACAATCCTTGGGGCAGCTTTTATTTAATAAAGAGAAGTCCACACACATTCTCCAGCTGCCTGCAGCCTTCTTAACCATTACAACATTGGAGACCCAGCTTGGGTACTGGATCTCCGACACAAAACCTGCGTCCAGCAACTTCTTCACCTCTTCTCGGATAGGTCCGGCCAACACGGTGGCAGTGGACCTCTTCTTCTGGCGGACGGGCTTCACCGCGGGGTCGAGGTTGAGGTGGTGGCAGGCAACCTCTGGGTCGATCCCGGACATCTCAGCAGCACTCCAGGCGAAGACGTCAACGTTATCCTGCAGGCACGTTGCCATCTCCACCTTCTCGGTGACCTTCAGCGATCCACCGATCTTCAGCAGCCCCGATACTCCCGCTGCAGAGAGTACCTCGATTTCCTCCACCTCCTCGGATGCCTCTAGCCGGGCCGCGCCTCCAGTTACCCTCTCGAACTCCTCCGCGTCAGCCATCCAGCTGATGGTGCTAACCGAGCTGAGGTAGCAATCGCGGGCGGCTCTTGGATCGCTCCTGATCCTCACCTGGACGTCCCCTTGACAATACTTGAGGCACTGATGGTAGGAGGATGGGACGGCCTTGAAGGTGTTGAGAAGTGGCCTCCCGAAGATGGTCTTGTAGCAGCTCGGGGCGTCCACGATGACGAAACGGCACTGGAGAGGGGTGCCCCCGAGTGTTACAAGGAGATCTACTCCTCCCTCCACTTCCTGCTTCTCTCCGGAGAAGCCAAAAAGGGGACCGTCCGGCGCCCGGACCCTTCCCGCGCCGACGCCCAGCCCGTCAAACGTCTTCTTGAAGATGACGTTCACGGAACTACCGTTATCGATCAGGATTCGATCAACGGTAAAGTCTTCTACGACGGCTTGGATTACGAGGGCGTCATGAAAGGGGTTCTCATTCCCTAACATGTCTTCTTCGGAGAAGGTGATCTCCTCCAACGGGGGCGGTGCCTGCGAGGTTGAAGCGACGCTCCTTCGATAGATTTGATGGAGACTTCCCTTGTGGGAAGCTCCTATCCCCGCACCCCCGTGGATCACCCCCACTCCTCTACCTCCTGGGGCTACCTCTCTTCGACCTCCGTGGTCGACTCGGTCCTCGTTCCTTCTTCGGCCGGCATCCTGAACCGCCGGCTGCTCGACCGGAGCTTCTATCTTCCGCTGCTCCCCGTTAACCTCTCATGCTGCCAGTCTTCTCCTGGCTTCCCAAAAGTCTGGGCAGGCCATCGTGCCATGCTCTTCCACCTGGTGGAGGTCACAGTAGAGGGGAACCTCCTCTACCTGCGGCCTCCTTTGCTTCCTGTTCTTCCGGCCTTTGCGATTGCCGCGCCTGGCAACCGCCATTGCTTCCTCCCTTCTTCTCTCCTGGCGCCCCTTTGTCCTGTCGAAACGCCTTCTCTCCGGGGATCTCCTTCCCCGCTCCTGACGCTGAGGTCCCCTGGCCGGCTTCAACGGTGGCCGGTTAGCGGAGACTTGGTAGCGTCTTTCCTCCTCCCGACGCTCCGGAGCCACGATGAGCCTCCTCTCATCGTTCCTTCTCGGCTCCTCCCTCCTGGGTTCTCTTTCTCTTCTCTCCTCTCTGTCTCTTCCCTCTGGCTTCCGCTTCTCCGCCCTCCTGGGCTCTTCCTTCTTCCACTTCTCGGGGGGACTTTCCTCCTCCTCCTCATCTTCCTTGGTCACTCGAGTGAGCCTGGCTAGGAAGCCGCGGTTGGAAGCCTCACCCTGGACGAACTGGTTGGCCCTTTCGATGAGGTTGGCGTAGGAGTAGGGAGGATTCCTACCGATCTCCAACTTAAAGAGGCCTTCGCGAAGGCCGAAGGTTAGGGCCAACCGCAGGGTGCGACCATCCACCTCCTGGATGAGTAGCACCTCCTCCTGGAAGCGGTCGATGTAGTCCCCCAGCGTTTCTTTTGGCCCCTGGGTCAGATGGAAAAGGGTCGTAGCCTCCTTCTTCAACTTCTTTGCCGTGGCGAACCGCATGTTCAGCCCCCTGCAAAGGCCTTCGAAGCAGTAGATGGAGCCCTCCGGCAACTGGTGGAACCAGTCCCTTGCCTTCCCTCGAAGGGAAATCGCGAACAGCCTACACTTGAAGGCGTCCGACATGGTCTGAAGGGAAGCGACATCCTCAAACCACTGGATATGACAGATAGGGTCCTCTCTCCCCGAGTAGTAATTCATCGAGGGATCCCTGAACCCCTCTGGCACTAGCGCGGCGAGGATCTCATCGCAGAATGGGCTCCTCCCCCCAATCTGGCGACGATCATCATCTGGCCGAGTATCTCCCCCATACTCGTTAGCCTGGCGAGTATTGTAGTATCTCGCCTTCTCATCCTCCTCGCGGAACCGAGTTCCGCCAGCTCCTTGCGATGCTTGCAGACCAAACTGCGACCTCCTTGGTCGCTCGAACTCCTCGACGTGCTCCTTCCCTGCTCGCTGAGTGCGAGCACCTTCCTCAGACGGACCCGGGCGATGAGGCGACGTCGCCGTTCCTTCCATGCGTGGTAGAAGAGCTGCTCGCATGGAGCCTTCCATCCTCCGCGCGAATTCCTCGAAGACAGCCAACGATACGAACTCGCCACCTCGGGCCGAGTTTCCCGCCACATCCTCGTGGTCGCTAACTGTTACCATCTCACTTTTCTACCAGGCTTTCTTCCTCTGGCCGCGATCCACGCTCACCGCACCAAAGTGTTAACGCCTGGAAAATCCTGGCCTCAAGATTCAGATCAATGCAGCCTGAGGATACTTGCCCAGCGGTTGAACGAGATGGTTTGGTTAGCTACGACGAGCGAAACGGAGAGAAAAAGGACACAACCCCAGGTGTTGCGGCATGGAGGTCCCACCACGTACCCAGAAGCTCTAAAGAATCTTCTCCTCCAAAACCACGAATGGCCGAGCTCGGTACTAGGTAGGCACTTGTTAGGGAAGATTCTTGTCGGTCAAAGAGGGGGGGGGGGGGGGGGGGTGCAGCTCTGATTTTGACAAGTGCCATTCCTGGTACCCCTGGGGGTCTATTTATAGACAAATCCTAGGGGGGGGGGGGGGGGGGAAGCAGATGGCTATCCATGACCCCCTAGACTTGGTTTTTTAGACAAGGTAATAGGTTGGCGAGCAGGTAAGGACCTCAGATCTAACTGGCGAGTTGGTTGGCTAAGTCGCCTATAGGCGAGTAGGTCCGAACTCACGACCTCCTCGCCTGGCCGGGTAGTGAACGCCGGGTCGGGCTTTCCTCCTCGTCCTATGCGAGTTGGTACCTTCTCGCACAACCAAAACTCTTGATCTTCCTTCGTCTTCTGGATGGTTGACTTCTGCCTTGACCTTTTGACCTTGACCTCCGCCTACGTGGCCTTGAGATGGGCCCACCCTCAGAGAATGAGGGTTATACAAACAACATAATTCAATACCCGAGAATATAAGAATCACGATGGTTTCTCAAATGATGAGATTCAAGATTCAACTCATGACTCAATTTCAAAATAGGTAAAACTATAAGACTTTGGAGGAAAAGAATTTGAATTCAATTCCAAATTTTAATGATTCACGCGATGAGTGGAAAGGGTCGTGGCACGTGGGTAGATGGAATATGATTTTTTTTGGGAGGGTGGGTGAGGGGGTGGAGGATTTAAGTTATTAGATTGCATTTTAGTGTGCATATAGTGGTTTTAGGTGTGCATCTATAATAATATTAGAAATAAAGTTAATTAGAACAATCAAAATAATCATAGCCATTCAGTTTTCTTCATAATCCAGCGAGACACGAGAGCAACATAACATAAAAGGTATATATAGCGGCCGTGCACAACATTCAGCCTTATAGGGTGAGACAACAATAATGCTCGACAGTCTCTTAAGTGACGTCATATATTGTTGTCATCGCACATTGTGCATAAGGGGAGCCCTTAAAGGAAGCTGGTATTATATAATACAAAATCATGGCTCATGCAAAAATCAACAACACATTGACCACTTTCTAAGTAAATCTATGAGATCACAGTACAATGCCCAGGCCATGCATACAAAACACCACAAAGACAACTTTTCGTCCATAAAATAAAGCTGGAACCCAAACCTTCTCAACTAGTATACCCAAATATTAAGGAAACCAAAAGATCGAAAACTAAAGTCCTACATTAGTTCACCTCATTTGTTCAATGTGTTTGGACTCATAACTAATGATTTTCAATTAATTTCTCTTTGCTTCGCCTGTCGCTTCAATCTGAGTAATAAAAAATTATTATGTTTCGATTCCATTTCTGTTCAAATTCAAGATTATTTTGGTTCGGTTCAGTGTTTGATCTAAGATCTTTGATAATAATTTTTTTTTTGAAACCTGATGTATTTCAATTTAAGGCATTTTAGTTCAGTTTAGCATGCATATGTTTATTGATTTCAATTCAGTTTCAATTTTTAATCATGACATTATTATTTTAGTTAATTTTTTAGTCTTTTTCTACTGCAGAATGGTAAAAAGGAAGAAATGCTACATGAAGTTAACGGATCCTGAGTTTGAACATTGATGTATCTGCACAACTTCTGTTCCCCTTTCATTTCCCACCCATTATAGTTCCGATTGTGTGAAGTAAAGACACTTAAACCAAGTGTTGGCTAAAACTTAGTCTAGTATCATGACTTGATTATTTTTAATGAAGAGTTGAATGTGCACAGTTAAGTTTCCTTATGGTTTGCCTAATCAAAATTATACTAATTTGAATTGATGCAGGTTTAGAACCAAGATTATCCGCTATATTCATAGATAGAATTTTCTTATTTGTACTCTTCAGAATTTCACATATGGCAGTTGTTTTCCTCTCAGACTTCTTTATAGGCTTGGCTTTTTGAAAAACCTATATCTATTTTCTTTCAACAAAAATGCAAGCTGTGAAAGCAGTCATGGGCTCTTTACAGTCACATGAAGAGATATTAAAAGAATCTGAACCACACTTAAATAGGTTATAGGCCTTCCATTCAAAAATGCAACCAAAACTGAAAAAGAAAAAAGAAGATATAGCAGTAGGAAAGCAGACTCAAAGAGGTTTTAGATCAAATAGAGGCGGCCGAAGAGGACGGTGCAGAGTACAGAAAAACCTCCATCAGCCTATGCAATCTATGCCAAAAAGCACAATCATGAAACAAGTGATTGTTTCTTTAAATGTAAACGATGTACAAAAAACCCACACATTATGTCAAAGGATGTTGCTTTAAAAATAAAGAAGAGGCTCACTTCCCTAGAAAGAGAATGTTGAACAACTTTTCTACTCCTATATCAAAATAGAGACTAACACACAAATACAATGGTATATATATTGACCGTGGTTGTACAAATCATATGGCAAGTGATCGAGAATCACTTAACACATAGGATACAACAACAACAACAACAACGGAACCCATATTATCCCCGATTATTGGGGGTATGGGCGGGGGAAGATTGGAAACAGACTTAACCTTTGACACTATGTACAAAGTGGCTTCTCTCAAAGGAGAAAGACCTAACCTTTGACAATAAATGCACAAAGTGGCTGCTCACAGAGTACCACTGAAATAGTGGCCCCATATATCGTCGCGTTTGCTGCATGTAGGAAAATGGTATAAACCTTGCATATATTCCTTGAATTAATAATTACATGTATGAGTACAAATATATAGGGAGAGAAGGAGGCAAGTCACTCCAATTTCAAGATGTGGGACAAAACAAAACTACACAATGGGCTCCTAAATGAGCTCTTTACATGGGCTTTTACATTTCTTCTCTAACACTCCCCCGCAAGCTGGAGCATACAAATCGTAGGCACCCAGCTTGGATAAGAACTGGAGATACAGTGGCCGAGGAAGTGCTTTTGTCAGGATGTCAGCAGTCTGTCTAGCAGCAGGAACATGCTCCAACTCTATCTTCTTTGATTGCACCTTTTCCCTGATGAAATGACAGTCAACCTCAATATGCTTTGTTCGCTCATGGAAAACAGGATTATTGGCGATATGGATTGCAGCCTGACTGTCACACCGAAGAGTTGCCGGAGAAGAAAGTCTAACACCCAAGTCACCTAGAAGACTATCAAGCCAGGTTAATTCTGACACAACAGCAGCCATAGCCCTATATTCTGACTCAGCCGAGGAGCGAGCAACCACAGACTGTTTCTTGCTCCGCCAGGTTATGAGGTGTCCACCAAAGTAAGTGCAAAAGCCAGTCGTGGAACGCCTATCATCAGGAGACCCGACATAGTCAGCGTCCGAGTAGGCAAGAAGAGATGGTGAGTTGGATGGTTTGTAGACAAGGCCTTGTCCCAGAGCGGTCTTTAGATATCGGAGAATACGCTCAACAGCTTGAAGGTGAGAAGTGCGCGGAGCATGCATGAAGCGGCTTACAACACCAACAGCAAACGAGATATCAGGTCTAGTAACCGTTAGGTAGATCAGCTTCCCAACCAATCGTCGGTAGTATTCTAGATTCTCAAGTAGTTGATCAGAATCAGAACCAGCAGCACATAACTTTTGATTAGCATCCATAGGAGTATCCGCAGGTTTGCACCCGGAGTATCCTGCTTCATGAAGTAAGTCGATGCAGTATTTCCGTTGGGACATAACCAACCCATTGGGTCGTCGAGCAACTTCAATCCCAAGGAAGTATCTAAGATTGCCAAGGTCCTTGGTCTGGAAAGCCGAGCTCAGATGTTTCTTGAGTTGTTGTATCCCAGAAAGATCATCGCCGGTGATTAGGATATCATCAACGTACACAAGAAGGATCACAGTGCCAGTTGGGCCATGCTTGGTGAATAGAGAGAAGTTGGCGGAGCTCCGAGTAAAGCCGAGAGCCAAGAGAACCTTGCAGAACTTATCAAACCAAGCTCGCGGAGATTGTTTGAGACCATAAAGAGCCCTGAGAAGGCGGCAGACACGAACTGGACGAGACTCCCCCGTGGTCTCAAACCCGGGAGGTTGGATCATATAGACAAGTTCCTTCAGATCACCGTTGAGAAATGCATTCTTAATATCCAGTTGAAGAAGAGGCCAGCGCCGGTGCACAGCGACGGAGATGACAACACGAACAGTGTTTAGTTTGGCTACTGGAGAGAAGGTTTCCTCATAATCCAACCCGTGTTGCTGAGTGAATCCCCGGGCCACGAGACGAGCCTTGAGGCGATCGACTGTCCCGTCGGCATTCTGCTTGACTGTGAAGACCCATTTGCAACTAACACAATGTTGACCAGGAGGAAGCGGGACCAGTTCCCAAGTCTGATTAGCCCAGAGGGCATTCATCTCCTCTTCCATAGCCGCCCGCCACCCTGGGTGTTGAAGCGCCTCCTGCACAGAGTTAGGAATAGAAATGGAGGAAAGGGAAGTAGCAAATTGGCGAAGATCCGGAGAGAGGCGGTGAAGAGAGACAGAGTGTGCCATTGGATGTGCAGTAGAGGAAGAGGTCGGATCAGCAGGCCGCGAGTCATCATCAGAGGAGGGCACCTCTCGTAGGGCAGCGGAGGACAGAGGACGACGAGCGTACACATGAGTGAGAGGTGGTTTCTGGGAGGGAGGTAGAGGAGGGATGGGAGAGACTGGTATGGAGGAGACAGGCGGGGAGGAAACTGGCGTTGGAGAGAGCGGAGGAAGGGGTGAAGTAACTGGAATAACAGGCCGCGGAAGAGGAGGCAGCGGAAGAGGACAGTCCGCTGGTTGGGAAAAATAGGGTTGATCCTCGAGGAAGGTAACATCAGCAGTCGTAAGAAGCTTGCGATCCTGGGGAGAGAAGCAGAGATAGCCCTTCTGAGTCCGGGAGTAACCAACAAACATATATTTGGTGGCACGTGGAGCAAGTTTGTCAGAGGACGGACCAAGGCGATGAGCGTAGCATACGCAGCCAAACACGCGAGGAGCGATGGAGAACGGAGGCGTAGAAGGAAAAAGGAGACTGAAGGGGGATGCAAAGTTGAGACGAGAAGAAGGCATGCGGTTGATGAGAGTGCATGCGGTAGAGACCGCGAAATTCCAATATTGTTTGGGGACGTTCATTTGGAGCATGAGAGAGCGGGTGACTTCAAGCAGGTGGCGATTCTTGCGTTCAGCAACGCCATTCTGTTGGGGGGTATATGGACACGAGGTTTGATGAATTATCCCAAACTCAGCACATAGGTGAGTGACTGTATGACCAGTATATTCGCGGGCATTGTCGGTACGGAGAGTTTTAAGAGTAGTAGAAAATTGGTTGTGAGTTTCGTTGATGAAGTTCCGAAGAACACCAGGCAATTCAGAGCGGTCACGAAGGAGGTACAACCATGTCACCCGTGAGTAGTCATCAACGAAGGTGACAAAGTAACGATAGCCAAAAACACTGGCGATTTTGTAAGGACCCCAAATATCAGAGTGAACCAAATCAAGGGGAGCAGCACTTCGAGTGGGATGGGGGGTGAACGTAGAGCGATGATGTTTGGCATAGATACACCACTCACAGGTAAACTCATGGAGAGAGATGTCGGGAAGAGCTTTCCGGAGTATTTGTAGAGGAGCGTGACCAAGACGGCGGTGCCACTCAATAGTGCTGATAGAGGAGAGAAGAACGGTGGGAGAGGGATCGAGGAGATAGAGTCCGTTCGAGAGGTGCCCTTTGCAGATGATGCGCCGCGTCTGTCGATCCTGCACAATACATGAAGTAGAAGTGAATGAGACACAACAATCCAAATCTCGGGTGAGACGGCTAATAGATAAGAGATTGAATGAGGAGCCCGGAACATGAAGAACCGAACGAAGAGTAAGTGAGGGTGACAGAGTGAGATCGGCAGAACCAGCAACAGGAGTAGAAGCACCGTTTGCCACAGTAATGAACGGAGGATGTTCGGAGGCCAAGTATTGTGAAGGTGCTTGCGAAGTAATGTGGTGGCTGGCCCCGGAATCCAGAATCCATGGAGAGCTATGAAGGAGGCAGGAGATGCCACCACCAGAAATAGACACAACCGAGCCTGGGGACCGGGAAGGAGACAAAGTCATGGAGAAACAAGCACCAGGGAGTAACCAGCAGAGCAGAGCAGAGGGCTTGGCGACCAGGAAGCAGCAGTCCGCACAGTCCGGCGGACTGAAGAGAAGCAAGCCGGCAGGAATGAGAGCTAGACCGCACGGTCACGGTGAGCAGCACCAGCTGCAGGAAGGGCCGCGACCAAGAGGTAGCCCGCAGCGAGCAAGAGAGACCCGCGGGGAAGATCGCCGCAAGTAGGAAGAAAGAGGAGACCGACAGCGAGAAGGAAAAGCTCGCTGCGAGAAGAAGTAGAGGTAACGGGCAAAGAGAGGGAGAGCTCGCACGAGAAGAGAAGAGGTCGCACGAGCCGAGAAAGAGAGCTCGCCGAGAAAGATTGAGTAGAGATAACGGCCAGAGCGCAGCGGAAAGAGACAGAGGTCGCTGCGAGAAGAAGAGGGAAGCGATCACCAGAGGCAGCACGAGCAGCGGCAGGAGGCGGTCTCGGCGATCAGGGCAGCGATCAGAGCAGGACGAGGCCGCGTGAGCAGGAGGCGAGCGAGCAGCGGCACAGGTCGCACGAGGCTGCTGGAGAGAGACCGCTGGAAGAGATGCGGGCAGGGAGCAGATCGCTAGGAGATCGCCACAGCGGGTATCGCTAGCAGATCGCTAGGAGATCGGGAGCAGATCGCCTAAGCCACAGCGGGGAGGGAGCAGATCGCTAAAGCAGAGCTCGGCTAGACGAGAGCGCGACAAGATGCGACTAGAGAAGATCTCAGCGGTCCGCGAGGAGAGCTCGGCAGAGGGAGATCGCAGAGGAGAGTGCGGCTAGAGGAAAGCTCAGCAGAGGTCGCAGGGAAGAGGAGATCGCACGAGCTAGATAAGGAAGCAAGCCGGAAGAGAGACCGGCAGAGGAGAGCAGTTGAGAAGGATCGCTGTTTGAAGAGATCGCTGCGAGCAGAGGGAGGAGAAGACCGCTGCTGGGAGGGGAGATCGCTGCTGCAGGGAGACCGATCGAAGGGGGGGGACCCACTTGACAAGTTTGAGAGGTCTATAAAAGCAACGAGGAGGAGGAAAAAAAATCGGAAGCGGAAGAAGGGCAGGATGCGGTCTGAAAAAAGAAGAGATCGCACAGATGCGGTCTGCCGTTGGCGCCCTAGCAGTGAGCCGGAAGCGAAAAAAAAAATTGTCTTTCAGATCGACGGCTCTGATACCATGTAGGAAAATGGTATAAACCTTGCATATATTCCTTGAATTAATAATTACATGTATGAGTACAAATATATAGGGAGAGAAGGAGGCAAGTCACTCCAATTTCAAGATGTGAGACTAAACAAAACAACACAATGGGCTCCTAAATGGGCTCTTTACATGGGCTTTTACATTTCTTCTCTAACACTGCAGAATCATGCCCTCAAATCAAAGTCGAAGACATCAGAGAGGGCAGACCCAAGAATCCATTTTGATTTATGTGCACATAACCATGCTTCCTTCATTCAGCATCCAGAGCATTGGTGAAGCACATCCATAGGATGAATCTAAAAAAAAACATTTATGATAGTCGAAAACACAAAAAAATAAAAGGAAAATTGAATCTCGATGCAAACCAAAACAGAAGAACAAAAACATATTCAAGATGTTCAATATGTACGTGGGTTAGCTCACAACTTAGTGCAGAAAAGATACAAAATCATCTTCAATAACAATCGTTGTAAAATAATCAAAAACAACACCCATCATGAAATAGCTTCTATTCTAACGACCGTCAATAGAGAATTTCCATTGATAATGCAGCTCAACAACTAAGAACATCAAGCACGGCCTGTAGCTCCCGAAATATCACCACTCTATGGCATAAAGGAATGGACATCTTAAATTTCAAAATTTGCATTGTAGAAAGAGTATAATATAAAATTGTAATATCTTACTCATAAAAACTTACAATATAAGTATTTGTACACATATTTATAGGATGGAGAGTGAAACCTCAACTCCAAACCAAGATGTGTGACTAATGTATATATGAGAAAAGAGGACATTTACATGGGTCTTTACATGAGCTTATTCATAGATCTTATACAATCCCCTACAAGCTGGAGCATACAAATTGTGCGACAAGCTTGGAAACAAACTGTCCGTATAGCATGCGCGGTAAGGCCTTGGTGAGAACATCACAAATTTGCTCGGCAGCGGGTACATATCACAAATCAAGTTTGCGAAGTTGAACAATCATGACTGACAACTTTACTATCCCAGTAGAGAACAGCCAGAGAGTGGAGCTTTACACCAAGATCAGTAAGAAGACATTCCAACCACGTGAGTTAAATATCAAGTTCTTTATATCAAGTTCGGACACCGTGCAGCGTGCCTGAGAAGCACTGTCTGCATTGTCACGCGTGCAACTCATCATTCATGTACTGTTTTTATATCAAGTTCTTATATCAGGCGCGCACCTCATCGTTCATTGACCAATATCCTCTTGTTCTTTCCTTCGCAATACTCAAAATTGATACACATTTTAATTTACATATGTTTATTCTTGTTTAAAGGAAAATTGTGCATTTTAATTTTGTTTAAGTCAAAATTTTGCATATGTTAAATATTTAAAAAGGTCAATTGATAATTAAAAAAATACTATTTAATAATAATTTTTTTACCATTTTATAATAAAAAATAGTTAATTTCGAGCCGACTTGAAAATGATTCGAGCCAGCTCGAAATCGAGCCAATTTCGAGTCGAGCCGTCTCGACTCAAAATGAATATCGATTTCGAGTCGACTCTGAGTCGAAAATTTTGATTTTGAGCCAAACTTGGCTTGATCGAACTCGACTAGATATCACCCATAGGAGGTGGGACATCTAAGGAGTATGCATGAAGCGACTGACCACCTCAACAACAAATGATATATCGGGTCGTGTGTCCGTCAGATAGATAAACATACCAACAAGACGATGATAATACTTAGGATTAGAGAGAAGCAGATCAGAGTGAGATGCGTGAGCACTGAGCTTGTGGTTGACATCCATTGGTGTGTCAGCATACTTGCATCCTGAGTAGCCTACACCGTGAAGAAGATAAAGTCAGTACTTCCGTTGAGACAAGACGAGTTCATCGAGGCGACGAGCTATCTCACTACCCAAGAAATATCTGCAGTGGCCCAAATCTTTGGTATGAAAGTGGGAGGCCAAGTGCTTCTTGATCATTGATATGTCGTTCAGATCATCGCCTATAATGAGAATATCATTAACATATACAAGAAGTATCACCGTGCTTGCTGGACGACGATGAGTAAATAAGGAGAAGTCTACTGAGCTCCGAATGAAGCCAAAATCTTGAACGACCTGACTTAACTTATCATACCAAGCCCGAGAGAACTACTTGAGGTAGATGGATTTCTTGAGGAGGTAGACAAGAGACTCCCCATGGTTTTATAACTAGGAAGTTACTGCATGCAGACAGTCACTGCAAGGTCACCATTAAGGAATGCATTCTTGAAATCAAGTTGATGCAACTGTCAATTACAATGGACGACCAAGGAGATACATCCCGACACGGTATTCAGCTTAGCGACTGGAGATAATGTCTCTTCATAATCGAAGTCATATTGTTGAGTGAAACCACGATCCACAAAACGAGCTTTGAGGTGCTCAACGGTCTCATCAGGAAGACGCTTCACAGTAAAGATCCATTTACATCCCACACAGGATTGGCCAGGAGGAAGGGGGACAAAGTCTCATGTCTAATTGGCCCAGATGGAAACCATTTCCTCATCCATTGCGGCTTGTCACCCCAGATGCTGAAGAACTTCCTGTACAGAAGAGGGGGTGAAAATAAAAGACAAGGAAGTCAAAAATGTGTGAAGCTCGAGAGATAAGCGGTGAAAGGAGACATAATGAGAGAGAAAACGATTGATAAAAAAGACTGCATCCTGAGGGGAAGCCGTAGTCGGATCAACTGTCAGACCGAGGACGATGACGAGTGTACACACGAAGAGGAGGAGGAGGTGTCTGTGTTAGGAGCACGGGAGATGGTGCTAGAAGCAAGGAGGTGTGATGTTATTGATTTGTACGTTAGGATGCAGGATAGCAGGTGGAAAGTTAGCACGAGTAGTCGAGGAGTAGAATGGGTGATCCTCGAGGAAGGTGACAGCAACAGATGTAACGATTTTTCGATCCGTGAGAGAGTAACACACATGGCCCTTGTGTGTGCGAGAGTACCCAATAAACATATACTTGGTAGCGCGCGGAGCCAATTTGTCCATGGCAGGGCCAAGATGATGGATAAAACAAACACTTTCGAAAATACGAGGAGTCAAGGAGAAGAGAGGTGTTGAAGGAAAGAGGATAGAGAGTGACATCACAGAGTTGAGAATAGACGAGGGCATGCGATTAATTGAATACCAGAAGTCTGAGTAAGCATCCCACATAGATGCTGAAGTTCCTCATGCAAGACGTCAATGTCTGAGCGAGAAGTGGTAGGAATATCCACCGCTAGAGAAGCATGGTGCTAAGGGTTGGAAGACTACGCGGGAACCCATGTTTCCTGTAACATGTGGCCTCAATATGATTTGTATGGCTATAATGGGTACACATGCGAGATTTTTGCCTCTCGGAGCGATTCAGACCATCGCTCCCACTGCCCCGAGACCCGTGGTGGCCTCCACGGTTCCCAGTAGATGGAGGGGGAGCTTCAATAGAATGTTGGAGTAGGGCAGGAGAGGGAGTCACCGAGACATCAGTGGGCGGTATCACCTTCAAAATCATAAAGCAAATATCAGAGAGAGGGAGTGATGAGAGAGGATAAGATGTTGACACGAACGTTGTATAGATGAAGGGTATCAACTCCATCATTAATGATATGCCAACAACTTCCTTCCGAGCCCACTGGATTATGAAATCTAAAGTTAGTGGAAGGTATTGAATCTGCACCTCGACGAGAGTCAAATACTTTGTAACAAAGGAAGTCAGGTCCTCATCCAAGCCATGCTCAACCGTCTGGAGGTCCGTAAAGAGATCGAACAAATGTTGAATGCTATCCTTCCCAGTATAAAAACTGAAGTTCACCCCACACGAATTAGGCATTCTTATGGTACATAACTATGTGATATGACTCACTCTCCATGAAAGTCAAAATCTATGACTGAACTCGACCATCATGCCAGAGCCATTGCTCGGTAGGCTCAACAGGCAGGCTGCGATTCAGATGACGAAGGAACCCCTTAGTTTGAAAAACACAGCGCGCTGAGTGGACACATTCACAAAAAAATTCTTCTCAGTGAGGGAGATGGCGAAAATGTGCAGTTCATCGCATACATCAGAGAGAGAGAGAGAGAGATAGAGGTCGGACCAAGGGTTGTCGAAATGGTGGATGATCCCCATGTGATTAGATATTGTTGTAAGAAAGTCGGGAACAACTGGTTGCAGGGTTGGCAAGCTCTGAAGGAAGGAAGGAGCCTGCAAAGGAGGTCGTCGAGTACGATCAGATAAAGCTTCGACGAACTCAGGAGGCAAGTGACCGTAGGGAGCAAAAACCTGAAGGAAACTCGAACTGAAATAAAAGAATTTGAGCACATCGGGAAGCAGGAAGTAATGAGCAGCAGGAAGCATCGACGTGCTATGGAAGGGAGGTTACGAGTTCTGAAGCTGAGAAGCAGTGGCTTCTTCTGACACAGGGATCTAACGCGAGCACGAGTGTCAAACTCAAGTCGACAAGGCCGTGAGTATTGGAAGTATGGAGGCTGCGAGAAATAAGTAGGGAGCTCCCCAAGCAGAGGCTGCCTATAAAAGGCAGGGTGGGCTGGTTTATTTTGGGGACTACTGAGATGAAAACTGGGCAAGCTCCCCAAGCAGAGGCTGCAAGTAACTGAAAAAAACTCAGAATTCGACGAAAAGGCTCAATTGGCGGGAACATGAGCTCAATCGTCGAGAGTTAAATGTGAGGAATAGAGTATCTCTGATACTATGTAGAAATGGTAGAATATAATATTTCAATATTTTGTTATTTCTCATAAAAGCTTACAATACAAGTATTTGTACACATATTTATAGGATGGAGAAGTGAAACCTCAACTCCAAACTAAAATGTGAGACTAATTTATACATAAGAAAAAAAGGACTTTACATGTGATTATTCATAGATCTTCTACATGCATAAATTACAAAAATTAGTAATTGTTTGCCAAAGATATCTACCACAAATCACATCCGTCAAAGCTATATCTTTGGGAAACATCACAAACTACCATTTCCAAAAGGGGAAGCATGGGAGAGAGCAGCAACATTAGAATTGGTGCATATCTACATATGGGTCCATACTCTACAGCCAATGCCTAAGGAAAGAGATTACTTATTATTTGTAGATGACTACACCCACATGATGTCGATCTATTTCATAGAAAAAAGTCATACACTTTCCAACATTTCATAACATTTAAACAAAATGCTGAGAAGCAACACGATCCATCCACCGAGAGGGGAATTCCTCGACCACGAATTCTCAGCATATTGTAAGAAGGAAGTTATTCATATAGGATTAACAACTCCCAAAACACCACAATAAACTAAGGTCATATAAAGAAAGAGCAGAATCGTCCTAGAAATGGCACGACACATGTTGTAGTTCAAAATCCTACCAAAATGTTATTAGGAAAAAACAATAATTAAGTTTTACCATAAACATTCTAAATCGACCCTACAAAGGCACTTAAAAATTGTACTCCCAATGAAGTAGGGTTCAAGCGGAAACCAAAAACTAGACAAGGAGGGAGAGAAGGCAAATTGTTTGGATCCAGTGATGAATTAAAGCTTAAAGATTATTCCATACAGAAACTTAGAAAATTATAATATCAAGAGATGTTATATTTGATGAAGAAGGGGCATGACAATGACACTCAGATCGCAGTCTTGTGTTGCCTGAGGTTGTTGAAGAAGCACGAACAAGTGTCTAACCAAACTTCACAGGCGTCCACTTCAAGATCTGAACTCAATTCAACAAATCTAGACTCATCATCTCCAAAGAAATTTCGCTCTCTGAATAAAATTTATTAGCAATGTGAAATAACTCTACTAGTTAAAGAACCGAACACTACAAAAGCTGCAGATGAACACAAATAGAAAAAAACAATGGAAGAAGAAATTAGAATGATTGAGAAAAATCAGACCTGACAACTAATACCAAAACCAGAAGACTGCAACATCATCAGCTTAAAATGAATTTATAAAATAAAGTTTAATGAAGATGGTTCAATCCCAAAACACAACGCTCGTTTGTTGCAAAAAGATATTCTCAAATGCCAGTGAGAGATTTTGATGAAATATTTGCGGCAACAACTTGAATGGAAATAATTCGAACCATTGTTGTCATTGCTGCACAAAGAAACCTACCAATTCACCAAATGGACATAAAATCTGCATTCCTTAACGGAGACATCAACGAGGATATATATGTAAAAAATCACTTGAGTTTGTTATAAAGGAGAAGAGTAGAAATTATATAAGCTAAAAGGCCCTGTATGGATTCAAATTAACAAGCTAGTGCCAAGAGCCTAGCACACAAAATCAACAACTACTTGTTAAATCATTAGTTCATCAAGAGCAGCAATGAGCTCACGCTATACATAAGAGGGAAATGGCCATACTATCTTATACTCTCCTTATATATATACACACACGATTCGTCGTGACATGAACCAAAGATCAAATAACAGCCGAGTTCAAGGAAGAAATGAAAAAAGAATATGAAATGCCTGATCTTGGACTAATGGAATATTTTCTAGATATTCAAGTCTACCGGAGACCCGGAGAAATATTTTTAACTCGAAGCAAATACGCATATGACCTACTAAAATGATTCCAGATGCTGGATTGTAATCTCATCTCTACTCACACGGCAACATCGAAAAAATCAAGCAAAAGAGAAAGAGAAAGTAAGAGAAGAAGGGTATGTGAGCCTTGTTGGCTCACTAATTTATCTAACGAATACTCTGTCAAATATTGAAAATAATGTTAGCATACATCAAAATTCATAAGTGATTCCACAAGGAACACCTGTAGGCCGCAAAGAGGATACACAAAGACCTACAATTGACCATCAACTACAACATCATGTACAAGGAAGAAAACACCAATATATTGGGGGTTATCGAGACAGTGATTGGGCAGGATCCGTAGATGATAAAAAGAGCACCCGCTGGTTTCTTTATGCTAGGATCCAAACCTATATCATGGTCATCAAGAAATCAACAATCAGATTGCCCTCTCTCTCATCCACCGAAGCATAATACATATATATATTACTGCCAGCTTGACGAGATGTGAAGCTGCAGTCCTTCTAGACCTACTCGAAGAAGACGGAGGAGGAACAATGCTCAAGTTTGATAATGTGTCTGAAATAAGAAAAAATTTAGGTGGGTTTCTCTAACCTACGATCGTGCATCAAATCGTTGGTTTTTCGTGATTGATCGAAATACTGTCGTATTTGTCAATTAAAAATACTGTGTGAAAATAGATTCGCCGTGAGATGCCATATCATACTAAAACTAGGTGGAAGAACACACCTAAAAATCTCTCCTGAAATAAACATTGCAAAAAATCATGTGCAACAGTACTGTCGTACAAAACACATTGAACTGGCACCATCACCTCAGAGAACTGGTGAATAAAGAAGACACCATAATCCAATACCGCTGAACATAAGACCGGCTAGCCGATCCTGTCACAAATTAAACTGCTACCCAAGTAAAAAAAATTCCTCGAAATAAGAGAAGTGCTGAACATTACAGCACTTTGAGCTAAGGGAGAGTATTAAAAGAAGGAGAAATAACTCAAAGCAGCATCTTCAATCATAACCCAAGAATCAGCCGCCAGGATAAAGTCGAAAGACTTAAAAAAAAATGTAATCTCTATCTTTAATGAGAGTAGTTCGAAATTGAAAGAATTGAATAATCTAGATAATATTTTATAAGCCTATGAAAGGTAACTAGATGCACTGCTAAGAACCTAAATCAAGTTAAGCAGTAAAAACTGAGATTCCTTGCTTTCATATTTCTGTATATACATTTTACAACATTGTTATTCTAAGAGAATTTGCATATGCGGACAGAGTCAAAGATTGCCAAAGATATATTGGATTATATGCACATTAATTTATCATCGAATCAAGGGTAATTAACGAACAGAAATTTATATGAATTTAAAATGTCAATATAATTAACTCACAAGAAGTTGCTCAGAGAGCAAAGCTCTGACCAGATCAAAGTTTCCCAGATCATACACAATACAAACTCAAGCTCCCTTCTAGGCGGAGGCATGGGCCGGCGATTCCGCTTCACCGCCGGCGGCAAGTAGCTCTTCGATCCGCTTTTGCACTCTGTCGATCTCGCTTCCCAGGAACTCAATGATCCACTCTTGTTCCATGGCGCTCTGTTCTTCCGGCGTCCGATGTGGCGCAGACGTTCCATTCAGCTCCTCCTCCCGCCGCCTGAGCTCCACGTAGGGCCGTGCCCGCTCCTCCGCCGCCAATACCATCTCAGGCGCTGACGGCGCTTCTTCCAGAATCTGACGCCCGTGATACCGTTGATATCGGTTTATAACTGACTGCGGGGTTGGGTGTCCCCAAACGCGGACCTCCCCGGAGCGGCGGCAGGCGATGAGGGCGACGCTGGCGCCTGTTGCAGCGGAGAGATTGCTGGCCTCCCTGAAGAGGTCGTTCTCTAAATTTACGATATCACTAAGGTTAGGGTTAGGGTTCGCTGTGGAACGCAGCCGAGATGCGTTCTTCCTGCGGGCCATTTCTGGACTGACCTGAGAAAGGGGGAGTGGGGAGGAAGCGAAAGCGAGGGAGAGGATAGAGGGAAGTGGCGAAGCTTTGTTTCGAGGCCCTTTTATAGGCAGTTGTCTAACAGATAAGTATCATCTCGAATCTGCCGCTATCGAACTCGATCTACGGCTCGCATTTAATTAGGCTGCGAGGAAGGACGGTGGAGATGGAATGGACTCTTACCGGAAGGACACGGAATTTGTCCAGATGCGGGGCCCATCTCATTTATCAGAAATTCAGTACTGGGATAACGCCATGATTCTGATTATTTTGGGGACTATACGGTGTACCCTAATTTCCATAATTTAACCTTTTTTCTTTTCGTAGCATTCTCGTTTTTTTTAGAGTTTTAATGGACCGAGGGTCCTTTTGGTGAACTCCGACCGTCCGGGACCACTGATTAGCCGCCACATAAGCTGATCTGGGCTCACGCGTAAAGATGTATTTCATGGTTTTTACTGCCCCTGAGATGTCCCTCGGTACTGCAAATAGGTATCCCCGAGATATCCCGAACTCTGCGAAACAAAATCTCGCTTGGTGAACTATAGTTCGTGAATGTCCGATCTCGCCTAAGAAATTTCATTCACTTGTGTTCAAAATTATTTTTATTTTCTTGGTGGCGGTCATAATTGTTGTAATGCAAAACATATCTTCTATGACGATGACATTTTTGTTCAAACACACCGGAGCAAAAACGTCGTGCCAAACAGAGCTTTAGTTAAGTTCTTGATGTCGGGATCGGGTGGTTGATTTGTTGGAACACATCATTGTTCATGGATACATAGTAATAAATCGAGTTACTGATAAGTGCGTTAATCTCGGTATTGAACGTGTGGAGTTTTGCCGCTCTGAGGCGGATCTCCCCGAGAATAGAAGTCTGGCTATTGATGACCTCGTTCTGAAAGTGCTTCCCCGGCCTCTTTAAGGGTCTCTTTGGGACAGCTCTGGCGGATTGAAAATCTGCTTATCGAATAGAGATTGTTAACAGAGCTCTTTGAGAAGCTATTTTGAAAAAGCTGCAGACTGTTTGGAAAGTCTTTATATAAGTGATGATGGAACAGAGCTTTTTAATTAAAGGCTGTTTGGTAGAACAGTTTTTTTGAGAGCTATTTTTTCAAAACGTCAATATTGAAATATTACAAAATATTTGAACATAACAATTAAAAATATTACAAAATATTTAAACACAACAAGAAAAATATAAATTGTTCCCAAACATGAAAAAAAGTACATTATTTTCACATTTTCCAATTATTTTTGTTCACCTGCACGATAATTTTTTTTGATATTAGTCATACTTTTTTTCCACATTTTCCAATAAAAAAAACACAGACACGTCCACATATAAACATACACATACACACACTTACATAAAAAATATCCACATATAAACACACACACACACACACTCATCCAAAACACACACACACACACACACACACACTCATTCAAAACACACACACACAAACACACACACACACACACACATCCAAAACATACACATCCAAAACACACACTCATCCAAAGCACACACACACACACACACACACACACACACACACAAAAACACACACACTCATCCACACATGCACACACTCATCTATATCTATACATACACATTAACAATCATCCACACAAATGCACACACACACAAAACCACACAAGCATACACAAATTAACTCACATAACAAACGCCACACACATCAAAAGTAGATATCATAAATTAAACAACCCAAATAAAAAATATACACATCACAATCTTGCACATCCAAACACAAACACACTCTTCCAAAAATACACACACAATCATACACACAAACACAATCTTCCAAAAATACATACACACATCCAAACACACACTCATACACATCCACACATCCAAACACAAACCACTCATACACATACATACACTCATCCACAAAAAAACATAGACGCACACATACACACACATACACACACATACACACACATACACATGCATACACACTCATTCACACACATACACACACATACACCCATCCACAAAAAACATGGACAAACACACATACACACTCATAAAAAAAAACACATCCACATACATCGAAAACACACACACACACATCCAAAACTCACATACACATCCACATACACATACATCCAAAACACACACATCCACACTCATACAAAAGAAAAACACACACAAATCCACACACAAATCCACACACACATCCATACACACATCCAAAACACACACACAAATCCACACACATCCACACACACAACCAAAACACACACACATCCAAAACTCACACACACATCTACACATACACACATACACACACACACACACACACACACACACACATCAAAAACATACATCCAAAACACACACATCCACACATCCACACATCCACACATATACACTCATACACAAAAAAAACACATCCACACACATCCAAAACACACACACACACACACACATACATCCAAAACTCACACACACATCAACATACACACACGTACATCCAAAACACACGTACACACATCCACACATACACACTTATACAAAACTCTCTCACACACACACATCCACACACACAACCAACACACACACACACACACACACCTCCAAAACTCACATACACATCCACATACACACACATCCAAAACACACACATACACACATCCACACTCATACAAACACACACACACACACACATCCACACATACATACTCATACAAAAAAAACAAAAAAAAACAAAAAAAAACACATCCACACACACATCCAAAACTCTCACACACATCCACATACACACACATCCAAAACACACGCATACACACATCCGCACTTACACACTCATACAAAACTCACACACATCCATACACACACACACATCCACACACACACACACACATCCACACACAAGCATAAATAGAATTAAAATTATTTGTTATAAAAGTTTCAAGTATTGGTGAGCCCAGTCTATTGAATTGCTAGTACATGATTGTTAGTACATGATTAATAATAACATTACATCTTAATATGTGGAAATACATGCCAAAATCCAATTCCAAAATCCACATCAATCGAGAAATGAAGAAGAAATCCACAGCAAATCCACAACACATCAACCATAAGGGTCCGTTCGTTTGAACAGAATTGGAATTTAATATTGGAATTCGATATTCAGAATTGGAGTTGGTCCAATTCCAATTCCAGTGTTCGTCTAAAAAATAATATTGGTGAATATTGTGGAATTAATCAATTCTTTTGTTCGTTTATTAAATAAAATTCAATCTAAGAATTGAAAAATATTACGAAAAAACGAATATATTTTTTTACATATGTAATAAAAACGCGTTTGCAGAAAAAAAAAATGCGTGCCCGGGTACAAAACACGTGCCCGGGCAAAAAACACGCGTTCGGGCGCAAAAAGCACGTCATGACAAAAAACTCCCGCCCGGGCACAAAACGCGCACCCCGACGACAATATGCGCGTCAGGGCGAAAAACACGCGCCAAAGCGAAATACGCACGCTCGGGCAACAATATGCACGCTCGGGCGAAAAATGACAGCTCGGGCGACAAAATGCGCGCCCGGGCGAAAAACGCCCACTCGGGCAAAAAATGGGCGCCCGGGAGACAAAAAGCGCGCTCGGGCAAAAATATGCGCGTCATGGCAAAAAATGCGCGCCAGGGCGAATAAAAGCGCGACCGGGAGAATAAACGCGCACCTGGGAGAATAAACGCGCGCCCGAGCAAAAAACGTGTGTCGGGCGAAAAAACTCGCGTCAGAGGGAAAATATGCGCGCCACTGCTGGATCATCGAAAAATCGCGAGTCACTGCTGGAAAGTGGAGGAGGAGCCATAGCGAGTCAGAATGTCAAGGAGGAACGAGAATCGTAGTTAAGGAGTCGTTGCTTTTTTTTTTATCGGGAGTAAATTGAGCGAGCCAGACTCGCCCAATTCCGATATATCCAGCTAGATTTTGTGCCTAAGCTAAAATCAATTCCATGATATTCAACTCAAATTCTAATTATTAAATCTACCTAAGAACCGAACGGTGTAATTGGAATTCGTCGTCGAATTCCAATTTCAAGTCTTCAATTTCGTGCAAACGAACGGGCCCTAAGTGATTCCATAATCCTAATGCTTAAAAATATCAAAAAAATGAAGAAGAAATAACCTTAGTGCAAATCTGAAAAAGGACTGGATGAGGGCTCAGAATCGGAGAGCGGACTCTTGGATGAGTGCTCGGGATCGGAGAGCGGATTAGGAATATGGCTCGAAAATGGGGAGGAGATCTGAAAGAGGGGCTTGAAATTGACTATCGGACTTGGATTAGGGCTTGAAATTGCTGGGAGTGCTGGAAGAGAAGGCTCTGCGGAGGTGCATGACGACGACTCGATGGCGGAGGTGGACAACGGCTCGACGACGGTGGTGGACGACGGCTCGACGGCGGAGGTGGACGACGACTCGACGGCGGATTGGCGGTGATGCTGGACGAGAAGGCTCTGCGGAGGTGCAGGAATGAGAGATCGAAGAGTTTTTTCCGATCCTAGGATCAGGCAGATGAGAGGAGGGTGTGATCAAGAAATGAGCGCATGCGGATGGCGGGCCAAAAATAGATTTCACGAGCGCAGAAGCTAGGGCCGGACGGATTTTTGAATAGACCTAAAAACGCGGTATTGTAAAGCGTGCTTTTCCAATAGCTGAGCAAACAAACATCGATTTTTCAGCTCTAGCAGCTGGAAAATAGCTTTTCCAACCGCCAGAGCTATCCCTAACAGACCCTAAGATTCTCTTGCCTACAAAAAAAAGAGCGACTTGTTAATTGCAAATCCACTTTGACTACGTATATTTTTTGCTAACAACAATCATAATTTTTATAAATTTTAACTGCAACTAGAATTGTTACCCGCATTTCAAATAGAAAAAAATAAAAATAATAAAACATTATTGATCTCCCATAGCAAAATGACTGCCATTTTCTTCTCATGATATGGGAAAATTTTCCGGTCCGGTTATCGGACCCTAAAAACGGTCCGGGTATAAATATATTTTCTTACAGCTGGGCCCCACTATCATTTGCTTCCCCGAAACTGCCTTTCGAATTCAAATCTGCTCGCTCCGCTCAAACCCTCGCCGGGAACACCTTTCGCCGGAGAAAGCTCGGGCCCTAACTCTTCAGCCACGCGAGCGCAGAGGAGGTAGAGGAAAATATTCCGTCACTTGACGGTGACGCCGAGCTCGACGGCGACGCAGAGCAGTGAGGGGCAGTTCGTGGACTAGGGTTTTCAGACATACTACAACTTGCGGAGGCCGATCGTTCCGACTAGGTATGAAGTTCCGATTAAAAATGTGGTAGCACACAGACATACTATAAATTTTTCGATTTCATGAAGGAAAATTTCTGTTTTGTTCTAACATGAACTTAGGTTAGAAAATTTGAGTACTGGATTTGAGTTTTCATAGAAATTTCTGTTTTCATCCAACATGAACTTAGGTTAGAAGTTGAGTACTGAATTTGAGTTTTCATCTAACATGAACTTAGGTTAGAAGTTGAGTACTGAATTTGAGCTTTTATAGAAATTTCTGTTTTCATCTAACATGGACTTAGGTTAGGAGTTGAGTACTGAATTTCGAGGCCATATTTGTAGAACCGATTGTGTAGTGAATTTGAGAATTTAGGTGTTTGTTGTAAGATCTGCCCTGGTTTTTTTGCTGCTTATGTTTTGGTTGGTGGGTGTGTATTTTTTTTGGCCTACATTTTTGCATATCCGGCCGGATTTATCCCGTATCACATCAGAACATTACACTTGTTTGGATTTAGGGTATTTCTGGCTGGATTTATCCCGGATCACACCAATTTTTATGTATTTGTATATGCAGATGGATAGCCAAGCAGCAGTTATATGTCTGAATAGTAGATGCGCAATTTCCACATTTAAGAAACAAGCAGAAACCTTGATGGATGTTCTTACAGAGGGCTCAAGGAATATCTTAATGAACTCTTCTGTGATGCATTTCTTCACCCTACCCGACCTACCACAGAATATTCCGCTGCTCTACAGACTCATTAGGTTGTATAGGCCGGATAAGGGAGCATTTCTATTAGGCCAATATTACATTAGAATGATTGTCAATGAGGTAACCCTGATACTTGGCCTACCCAATATGGGACATGATTATGAATTAAAGAGATTACCGTTATCAAATGTGATGCAATCGGACCTAGTAACCAATCTCAATGAATTAGCTAATATAGAGGCGTCTTCTAATGAAACGGAAGTGGAAAGAGTTGATGCACTAGTGAAGTACGTACTTTGCAGGTTTTTATTTCCCTTGAAGTCTCTTAGACTTCCATTATGTCTGGAAAAGTTTCGTAGATTAGATGATTTTAAAAAATATAATTGGCCGAGGGCTGTGCATACATTTCTGCATAAGCAAATTGAGGATCTACATACACTGAGCTGCTTCCGAAAAGAACCTGCCAGTCTGGGCTACCTCGAAGGCTGCTCCATTATTCTTGTGGTGAGTTCTTAATATGTTTAATACTGAATATGTTGATGCAGTACTATTGAGGTTCTATTGAATAATTTTTTTGGTTTACTATCTTCTAGGTTTGGTTTTATGAACACACCAACTTACATGTGTCGGTGGATGCGCTATGCCACGTTTATGCCGATGGGCCGCAAAGGTGGTTTTAGTTATAAGTTCTGTGAATATCTGCCCAGACTGTTATTTCCAAAGAAAGAGGTAGCTTCATGTTCTATATTAGGTTTGGTTCTTCTTGTTAATTGTGTTCTCCCAACTACTTGATGATGTTCACAACTTATCTTATGTGTAGGTAAGACTAAGTTTTGTTTGCTTAAGTACGAAGGAGCAAGATGTACTCGGTCCTGAGGAGTCAGACTCCTCTTTCGAGGAGGTTCTAAAGTTGAGGCCGGCGAAGAAAATTGTTGGAAAAGTTAAGAAAGTGGCTGAGGAGTCGATGGATAGGGAGAAGGCTCAAAGATTGTTGGAGAAGAGCAAGAAAGAGAAGGAGAAGAAGAAAAAAGAAAAGGAATTGATGAAGTTAATTAAAAGACAGATTAATCAATCCGAAGAAAAAATTCTAACCGAGGTCCGTGAACTGCGAAGCTATTGCCAAGAGAGATTTGATTCTCTTATGGCCCTGATTAAGAAGGAGTCAGCTGTCCCCACACCATCTTCACCCATGGTTACGTTAGTTCCTCCCACACAAAATAAATCATTAAAGGAAACAATTAGTGTTAGTGAGTCCACACCCGATTCGAAAAGCCTCAAAAGAACACGTCTATCTACCAAATCGACCGGGAAAGAAGAAATCCAATTCCCGGGACGATCGCATTTGACAGCGGCTGCAAGAGAAGTCATAGACTCAACATTGAGTCGTTATGGCGAGAGGTAATTGTGATGAAAAAATTTTAGGTGAGTATCTCGCACCTAGATCACGGTGAGAAGAGTGCATCTCAGCCATTGATAGCTCTAAATATTGCAGTATTTATGAATAATAAATAATCTCAGTATTTTCCCTACCGTCGGATCAAAGATCATACGACTGTATTTTCCCTACACCTATTTCTAGGTGAGAGTTGCGCACCTAAGTATAACTCAATTGTGATTGTCTTGGACTATGCGTATTTAATATTTGTAGAGCTTGTTCTATGCGTATTTAATATTCTGACACTTTAATCAACGCTTTTATCTTTAATGGATTCATATAGGTATACTGCAGTATTGTTAGATTGTCTATTTATTATCATTTGTTGTCTTATTTTGCATCATATTATAATAATAAAATCATACAACTTAAACTTCTGATTATTAATACAAATGTCATTGTTACTTTATATACAATACAAGGATTTATGCTAGATGGTACAACATGAGCATTTCATTATGTTGTGACTCATTTTTCTCTCTTCATTTTATAGGGACTGTTTATTCGATTGTGGCAACACAACATTAACTAGAGCGGGTATGGAGGATTTATTGCGGCAAGGATGGCTAATGGATAGCCATCTAGATGCCTTTGTCGTTGTGTTGGATATTCGGAGGAGCAAATCCCCGAAGGCATGGAGAAACTTTATATATGTCCCTCCAAATTATGCAGTAAGAGTTATAATTTAAATTTTATATTGTTTGTTATCTAGTGATGTTATGTTAAAATATTATATATATGCAGTATTATAAGAGTTGCGGTGCCGACTACGATCGATTACTGGCCCACATAACCCCAAAAAATGTCGAAGCGGCCGATATTATTTTGATGCCAGTGCACTTGCTGGGCCACTGGGCATTGTTAACTTGTAGTTTAGAAGAACAGTTGTGGTACTTCTATGATTCAATGCCCAACCCGATGCATCATTCTACATTGCCCTCATTGGTATATTCTGTTTATTTATTTTTGGGTTGTATTATCGAATGTTTTTTTCCTAATGTGTTATTTTCCCCCAGATATCCAACTTGGAGCAGGATACAGGCAAGTCACTGCCAGCTGGGATAAAGAATTGGGACTCAAAATATTGGCGGAGGCACCTAAGCAAGAAGGAGGGAACGACTGTGGGATCTTTGTGTTGAAGTACATGGAGGCGATAGCTAGCTCAAAATCAGTATCTTGGGCTTCATTCAAAGGCTGGCAGAAGAATATGGCTAAATTCAGAGCCGAAATTGCGGTCGAAATGATTGAGCTTTTTTGCTCAAAGCAATAGTTAAATTTCGAACATTATTGTTTTTACTTGTTAGTGAAGCCATTGCAGTTTACTAACGAACATTATGGTTTAAATATCGAACAATATGGTTTTATAATATGGTTTTTATAGGTATCAAATTCTTGTTACCTACTATGATTGCAATTTTGTATAGTTTACAGTTTTTCCTAACAACACAATATTAGTATATTGTTTTGCTTCTATTTACTTTTTGCAAATTATATTGGTTTTTTAAGATATTGAAGCCAGTTCTAAATACGTGCACGATTTTGTTCAGCAAATATATGAATTATTCTTGAGAGTGATATAAATATATTACTCTTGAGATAATCTATGAAATATAATTTTGAGCTTGTTAAATCTCATTCTCCTACATGATATTTTATGATATATTTACCAATTGAAAAGTATATTCTGTGTTTAATCTTATATAACCGTCTCCTTCACTTGGGAAAAGTTTTGTATATGCAGAAGATATGGAGATTATGTGAGATTTAAAAATCTGAAGGTTCTGTGGTGGTATGACACTTTAATTTTGTCATGTTTACTTAAATAAAATATCGCTGAAGTAACTAGTTTCAACATGAAATAGAACTTGAAGCTGTGATTATCTAAACATAAAATTATTGTATGATACATAAAATAGAACTGCACTGAAATCAGCAGGTTGTTAAGTCTGAAAGCTAACGCCAGCGTTATCTCTAACGACAGGCGTTAGCCGAAGACTTAATGTCGACGAACGCCAGGCCGTTCGACGAACGTCGTGCCGTTCGACGAACGCCAGGCCATTCGTCGAACGCGCCGTTCGACGAACGTTGGCCGTTCGACGAACGCCAGACCGTTCGTCGAACGCGCCGTTCAACGAACGTCGGGCCGTTCGACGAACGTCAGGGCGTTCGACGAACGCCGTCGAGACGTCGAGATAAGGAGCCGATCGACAGGAGATAGCGTCAGGCGTTAGCTTTCCCGTCGAATTCCTTAAGTGGCTGGATCTACACAGTAGCAAACATAACTTTTTTTGGCACAGCACAGTTCAATTCTGACTGGATCCAAAAAGCATCAGAGCATTATATTTTTTTCCCGGCACAACACAATACCATAACATTAAACTGAATCCGCCCAAAATTTCACAGAATAAAAACATTACAAAGCATGCGGAGGTTATGTTGAATACAAAAGCGTTACCAACATAAAAAATCTATGAATGTTCACCAAAGAAGCACATCAGGGACACTACAAAAACTGAAGGGCGCAGATAAAGACGCTTCGTTAATCTCGTCACTGAAAACATTGGGGGACACATTGTTGGGGCTTTTCTCGAAATTGCCACTTCCTATAAAGTCGAACTCCTTTGGTTCTTCATCTAATCTTCCTGTGGTAGATTTAGACTCCTTTTTCCTCCCTATATAGTTTGTACACTATTAAAATTAAACGTAGTTGCAAGCATATGGAAAGTAATTTTTCAAATCAAATATAAAAATGCAAACTTACTTTGCTTCTTTGCCGGTTTTTCAAAAAAAACTCTTCAATCAAGCATTTGACACTCCTTTAGGACGTGTTCCTTTTGGATCCTTCAGTCCGCTTGTACTTTGATTTTTTTAGCAAATCATTTCTTCACCCCCTCTTCTCTGTCTACAATATCTTCCGTGCTTCTCCTTAATTCAGTCAAGGCAGCCAAGACTTGTTGCTGGGCCGGATGACACGTATCAACTATTTGGGCTAAGTCGTAAGTGAACCGTAGAAGATGATTTCTAAATACCAGGCTGGATTGGACTTCTTTCATGAAAGTGCTTTTTGAAAGGTCCAATTCTTTCTTGGCCGCAAGAGTGAATCTCTTTAGTATGTAACAAGAATTTATTTGTCTTATATTCTTCGATTTGTATACACATAAGATGTGTTTGCATAACATTCCTCTAGTTTCAAAACCCTTGCATGAACACATAACATCAAATATGTTCGAGTTAACTTTAACAACCCATTGCTTGTCGTCCACAAAAGCATCACAATGTCTAGTGACATATAAAATATGATCATCCTCATATCTAACTTCCTCACAAATGCACATACTAATAGCTCCATCCATAAAAATCTGTTCGAAAATGGAGAACATTTTTCTTGTGTATACTTTGGAATCTTGTTTTAATAAAGGGCAATTTTTAAATTTCAAAGTGATGGTACCATCTTAGACTTGAAATCTTCATCATGTTCAGATCTATGCCAAGATGAAATCATCTTCTTCATCCCGGTATAACACTCAACAAGGGAACTTGTTGGTTTTGCGCAGCCGTGTAAAACATTGTTCGCCGATTCGCTTTTCTGAATAGATATAATGTCAAGGTCTAGAATGTCCTTATTAAACGCAGTAGAACATCTATTTCTAATTTTGTGCAGATCAGAAAGCCATCTGTTGTCTTTCAAGTTGCCTCTTGAAATCATCCCACTCCAATGTGAATCAAACTCAGCCGGGTAGTCAAGTCGCATTTGCTCATGCAATGGTAGAATAATGCCCTGACACTCTTATCACTGTTAAAGTATGGAACATTTGAAGGAGCTTTCTTCGAAATATGCCACTGACAAAGGCGGCGTCGAGTGCTTGTAAAAACCCTTGCAATTGCAACGACCATCGCCTGATCCTGATCTGTAAAAATAGTGCTTGGTTGCTTTCCACCGGCAAATCTTAAAAATGTATCAAAAACCCAATAGAAAGATTCAATGGTTTCCTCTGCAACGAAGGCGCCACCTACAAAGACATTTTGCCAGTGATGATTTATCCTAATAAACAGAGCGCAAGCCAAGTTATATGTATTCAACCGATAGGTGGTATCAAAAATAATAACATCCCCGAACGTATCATAATCAATCTTGCATGCTATGACCATCCATCCGGCAAAAACTAGTCAGACGTCCTAACTCGTCCGTTTGGACTTCGTAGGAGAACATGCTATCTGCCATCTGTCTTTCCTTAAATATTTTCAGCAAACTCATGACATCGCCACTTTCTATTAGTGCTCTTCGTTCTCGTTGTACGTAATTGTACGCATCTGTTTTACAAAAACCAATGTTTTCGTATCCACCAACTTCATCAGCCTAGAAGTTGTATGCTTGAATTGTTTTGATCCCAGCACCAGTCATACTCTTCACAAGACTTCCCTGGACATTAGATATTTCCCGATGAGATCTCAACAAATGACTGTCATTTTCTGGAGCGAGTGGGTGATTGTGTTCCTCTACGAATCTCACCACCTCCTAATTCTTCCCCTCTTTATCAGCAGCAAAATGCAAGCAAGCCAAGCAGCCTGTACGAGTATCAAGTTTGCGGAATTTTCTTTGCACATCCTTCTCTGGATTCAATCTTTTATAGTCTGCTTTTGCACATGTAAACTCCCTTGCCTTCACATTTCGAGTATGTGTCCAATATAAGATATGTTCTTTGCAGACATTAAATCCAACTTTGCGAGCGTACTCCCTGTACATATTGTTGGCTTCCTCATCAGAGTGCACGGTCGCAAAGACAACAACGTCATTCTCCTACAGATTAAAACGAGTCATTAATTTAAGAAATAAACGACCTTTAATTGCAAAACAGGTATACTCCGGCCGGAGAATAATCCAGAAAGAGTACAAATAAACAAATTCCGACCGGATTTTACCCAATCAACATAAATAAACACATTGCAAAACCATACAATCACACCTCCAACAACATCAAACTTACAACCAGAACTACTGAAAATACAGAGATACGAGGACGGTCGCTTACATTGACTGTCGGAATGTTCTTATCTAAAGTTTCTCCAGATTTCTCCATGGTGGCGGAACTGATCGGCACTTCTCGTCGGAAGATACGTCGACAGTGGCTTGGACGAAGTTTGCGACGACGACATCGCCGGTTGTCGCCAGTAGAAGGGAAGTAAGGATTAAGGTTTGCTGCTCGCCGGAAAAAAAAGGAGAATAAAGAGCGAGACGTAGCTCACCGGAAGAAAGCAGAAGAACAAATGCAGCTCCTGGAAGAAAGAAGAAGAAGCGATGCAGCTCGCCGGAAAAAATGAGAAGGGGAAACTTGAGCAGCTGGCTGGAAGAGAAGCGGGAGAAGACGCGATAATTTGGGAGGGAAAATCCATTTTTGTGAAATGAAGTATGGGTATTTATACCCGAACCGTTTTTAGGGTCCAATAACCGGACCAAAAAATTTTCCCATGATATGGCCCGAAGAATCCATTTTAATCCTCCCTTCCAAGATACAAGAAAGAAATTTGATCCACGTTCAATCATTTGAATGGGCGGATCCAGAGGGACCCTAGGGACACTGCCCCCCCCCCCCCCCCCCCCCCCCCCCCCCCCCCCCCCCCCAATTATTTTTTAAAATTTGTTATAAGCCCATAAAAAATTGGATATCCGCACACATAAGATTGGGTAATCGCACACCAATTTAAAATAAATATATTCTTTGCATATGAATAAAGTACTTAGTTTCATAATCTGCTTATTTCTCGCCCAGCTCCCGCAGAAAGCCCGCAATCCCGCCGCAAGGCGAAAACCCTAACTCTCGCTCTCACGCTCCCGCGGTCCCGTCATGGCGCCGTCCCGCTTCTCTCCAAAGTCCAAAGCCATTCGCCGATCTCTCCCCTCCAGTTTTCCAGTTCGAGGACGTGCGGTGCAGTGCGAATCTGCGATCCCAACTCCAAGTGTCGATCTCTCCTCGACATCTCGACTCCTCTCCAGTTTGTCAGTTCGTGGCTTAGCTTCACGTTCAGGTTCCAGACTTCCAGCGACCAGCTAGCCATTGTCGACTCTTCTTGGACAGGTAAATGGTTCTAGCCTTCCTGCCTTGGTGTTTATGAGTGTAGCAAATTTTTTTCTTGGATTTGGGGCAAAAATTTTTCCCGGATTTGGGGTATGACAAAATCAAAAAGTGCAACAATAGTTTGCTTGAATCCCCAAGAGTAGCAACGGTAACAATCTGAATGACTTTTCAAGAACTATGTTTCACCAAAAACTGGGTAACAATAGCTTGCTAGAACAAAAACTACAAAAGAATGACTTTTGAAGAACTAATAGCTTTTGTTTTTGTTCCAATCTGAATGTTGTTACCCAGGTTCACACCCATGTTTCATCACAACATCATCAATTACTTGCTTAAAAGTTCAATGCATTAATGAACTTGAAAAAACTAAAAAACAGGACACTAATGATTAGAGTGTGAATGGATATACACTAATTATTCCTCAAACTGAATGTTTTGAATCTAGGTAATGTTGAAACCAATAAATTGGTCTCTGTGGAGTTCGGTCCCTCAACCAGTTGAGGGGTGACATCACACTTACTTCTCCCAAGGGAGAGCTCTAGGCTAAGAGGCTAAGGAACTAGGAATGAGACCAAGGGCTTAGCGAGGAGGTCCCACCACACACCCGGAAGATCTTAGAGCACTTCCCCTCCCAAGCCAATGCTAAGCTTGGGCACTTTGGAGGCTCTCCTTACCCACTAGAGAAACTTGGGGAAAGAGAGGCCAAAAGAGAGATCTAAAGAGAAGTCTATCCAAATGGTGCCCCCTTGGTCCTATTTATAGATTTCTGGACTTGGTCTGCTAATAGCCACATTCTGGCCTACAAGATTACGAAAATGCTCTCAAGTTTGGTCTGCCAATAGACAAATCCCGCCATGCTATGGCGCTAAATGCAGACCCCCCTCTTGGGGCTGGGTGAGAGGGGTCAGGCTGCTCCCTTACTGGAGCTGGGGCGAGAGGGGCAGGCCACCTTCTCCTCTCGCCCCCTTGCTGGGGCGGGGGCGAGACCGCGAGGTCGGCAACTCGGCTTGCCCCCTTGCTGGGGCGGGGGTGAGACCGCGAGGTCGCCACCTCGGCTCGCCCCCCTGCTGGGCCGGGGGCGAGACTGCGAGGTCGGCACCTCGGCTCGCCCCCTTGCTGGGTCGGGGGAGAGATCGCGAGGTCGCCACCTCGGCTCGCCCCCTGCTGGGCCGGGGGCGATACCGCGAGGTCGGCACCTCAGCTCGCCCCCTTGCTGGGGCTGGGGCGAGACCGTCAGGTCGCCACCTCGGCTCACCCCTTGTTGGGCCGGGGGTGAGACTGCGAGGTCGGCACCTCGGCTCGCCCCCTTGCTGGGGAGGGGGCGAGACCGCGAGGTTGCCACCTCAGCTCGCCGCCCTGCTGGGCCGGGGGCGAGACCGCGAGGTCGGCACCTCGGCTCGCCCCCTTGATGGGGCGGTGGCGAGACCGCGAGGTAGCCACCTCGGCTCGCCCCCCTTCTGGGGCGGGGGCGAGAGGGGCCTGCGGGATCCTCCTCTCGCCCCCTGCTGGGGCAGGGGCGAGAGGGGCCTGCGGGCTCCTCCTCTCGCCCCCCTGATGGCTGGGAGAGCGGGAGGCCTCCGCCTCCACCACTCGCCCCCTCTCCCTTCCTAGGACCGTGCTGGAAAATAATGCCTTAAAAAACCCTTGGGTCCCGGGAGCCCACTCGGCGAATACAGGGTTGTACACAATCCCCGCTCTTTTCGAGCGGGGTACACGCTCGGAAAGAAAAGTCCAACCCTGCATTTTCGGCGAGTGGCGTTGAGCGAAATTGAGAAGACCCCACATCATCCCGGTGAAAATTTACTCAAGCTTCCCGGAGAAGCCATCCGATTTTGCCGGCTAGTGAGAGCTCGGCTAGCGGAGCCATCTGAGGGGAAAAATACTTATCCTCCCTGGGAGGTCAACCTGCCCTGCCGCCAAGAGAGAGCCCGGTCAGCGGGACCATCCGAGGGAAAAAATACTTACCCTCTCTAAGAGGTCAGCCTGCCTTGCCCACTAGAGAGAGCCCGGTCAGCGGAACCATCCGAGGGGAAAAATACTTACACTCCCTGGGAGGTCAACCTGCCCTGCCGGCTAAAGAGAGTCCGGTCAGCGGAACCATCCGAGGGGAAAAATACTTACCCTCCCTGGGAGGTCAACCTGCCCTGCCGGCTAGAGAGAGCCCGGTCAGCGGAACTATCCGAGGGGAAAGATACTCACCCTCCCTGGGAGGTCAACCTTCCCTGCCGACTAGAGATAGCCCGGTCAGCGAAACCATCCGAGGGGAAAGATACTTAGTCTCCATGGGAGGTCAACCTGCCCTGTCGGCTAGAGAGAGTCCGGTCTGCGGAACCATCTGAGGGGAAAAATACTTACCCTCCCTGGGAGGTCAACCTGCCCTGTCGGCTAGAGAGAGCCCGGTCAGCGGAACCATCTGAGGGGAAAAATATTTACCCTCCCTAGGAGGTCAACCTGCCCTGCCGGCTAGAGAGAGCCCGGTCAGCAGAACCATCTGAGGGGAAAGATACTTAGCCTCCCTGGGAGGTCAACCTGCCCTGCCGGCTAGAGAGAGCCCGGTCAGCGGAACCATCCGAGGGGAAAGATACTTAGCCTCCCTGAGAGATCAACCTGCCCTGCCAGCTAGAGAGAGCCCGGTAAGCGGAACCATCCGAGGGGAAAAATACTTACCCTTCCTAGTAGGTCAACCTGCCTTGCCGGCTAGAGAGAGCCTGGTCAGCGGAGCCATCCGAGAGAAAAAAATACTTACCGTCCCTGGGAGGTCAACCTGCCCTGCCGGCTAGAGAGAGAACCCAGTCAGCAGAACCATCTGAGGGGAAAAATACTTACCCTCCCTGGGAGGTCAACCCACCCTGCCGGCTAGAGAGAGCCCGGTCAGCGGAACCATACGAGGGAAAAAAATACTTAGCCTCCCCGGGAGGTCAACCTGCCCTGCCGGCTAGAGAGATCCCGGTCAGCGGAACCATTCGAGGGGAAAAATACTTTCCCTCCCTGGGAGGTCAACCTGCCCTGCCGGCTAGAGAGAGCCCGGTCAGTGGAACCATCCGAGGGGAAAAAATACTTAGCCTCCCTGGGAGGTCAACCTGCCATGCCGGCTAGAGAGAGCCCGGTCAGCGGAACCATCCGAGGGGAAAAATACTTAGCCTCCCTGGGAGGTCAACCCGCCCTGCTGGCTAGAGAGAGCCCGGTCAGCGGAACCATCCGAGGGGAAAGATACTTAGCCTCCCTGGGAGGTCAACCTGCCCTGCCGACTAGAGAGAGCCCGGTCAGCGGAACCATCCGATGGGGAAAATCACTTAGCGAAATACATTCTGGCGTAAACAATCGGGGATAAAATTAATTTTAACTAAGAACTTGCTGATACAAGGTTCACTCAGAATGCTCACTCTTGGAGATTGTTCTATTCCCGTCGCTGCCATTGTTGACCTTTGGCCCTCATCTCCAGAAACTCTGGGCAGGTGGACGTCTCGTGACCTTCCTCCAGATGGAAGTCACAGTGAGGTAACTCCACTCGGATGCCCCCTCTTCCTCCCGTACGATTTCTTCATCTTCTTTGGACGATCGTCATGGTTTGCTGAGGCGGTGGAGGGGGTGCCCTCGGTCCTGGCCTCCACCTTGGGGGGTTGGGTCTTTGCCTTTGAAATTTCCCCTCTCCTTGGTCAAACTCTCCTTCGGGGTCTCCCATGCCCCCTCCATGTTGCCTCGCCTCCGGCTCACTCAACTTGGCCAACCTTTTTGCGAAATCCGGGTTGGCCTCCTCCCCCTCAATTTCTTCTGTCACCCTTTCCATCAATTCATCGAAGGATAGGGGAGACTTCCGCTTCAAGCTCATCTTGAAGAACCCCTCCCGCAGCCCCACTGTGAAGGCGAGCTAGAGGGTGAACCCTGGTACCTCTTGGACAAGTAAAACCTCTTCCTGGAACTTATCCACGTAATGAGCCAGCGACTCCCTTGACTCTTGCTTAATCTTGAAGAGTGCTTCGACATCCCTCTTCCTCTTCCTTGACGTCGAGAAGCGTAGAAGGAAACCTCGACGCAAGTCTTCGAAGGCATAGATAGACCCCACAGGGAGCTGGTGGAACCAATCCCTTGCATTCTCCTTCAAAGTGGTCGCAAAGAGTCGACACTTGAAAGCGTCTGACACGGGCCTGATGGAGACCTTGTCCTCAAACCACTGCAGGTGCAGGACTGGGTCATCCTTGTTGGAGTAATAAGACATCTCCGGCTAAGGGTGCGAGCGGTTCGGTTTGTGTCGGTTTGGACCCAAACCGAAACCGAACCGACATGCCTCGATTTTCGGTTTGTCCAAACCGACCCGAACCGAACCCGGTCGGTTCGGTTCAAAGTCGGTTCAGTTTTTTATCGGTTTTTGGCGGTTCGGTGTCGGTTTTTTTACGAGCTAACTAATGACACATTCAATACAATATTGTCATAGTATTCAATACTTCAAACACTATTCTTAAAGTTAGCAATCAATAAACAGGTAAACACGACTAAATTAATTCAACATGCATGTTTAATTGTTTACTTTTAGATATATTTATTATAGTTAAAACATCTCCGACTCCTCCACACAAAATGATGGATAAACAAACATTAAAAACTCAGCATATTTATGTTCAAATGAAACTTTAATCAATGTCAAATGACATAATTATAGAGGAAAAAACGGGCTTTAAAAATCTCCAGAATTCAAAATATTTAATGTTGATGGGGGTAGAGCCGTGGATTAGTATTTGCTCCAGGTTCCTTATAGTATTTGCGTGACACTGAAGTGGTGAAGTCTGAACAGTGAACAGTGAACCTGCGTGAACCGAATCAAGGTTGAATCCTATTACCTATATATAATTGATAATTTATAAAACAAAAATTAGCACATACTTTATAATTATTATAAAACAGATGCTAACATATACATAATTTATAATAATTCCAATATCAGTCGGTAACGTCGGTTCGATTCGGTTCGGTTTGGTCGGTTTTTACAATTTGAAAACCGACCCGAGCCGATATGACTTCGGTTTTCACAAGGTCCAAACCGAACTGACACCGGACCGAGCGGCTCGGTTTCACAATCGGTGCGGTTCGGTCGGTTTTGTCGGTTTTCGGTTTTCGCTCCTCACCCTTATCTCCGGCCCTCCGAACCCCACTGGAACCGGGGCCAAGAGGATCAACTCACACAAAGGACTTCCCTTGCTTTCCCCCCTTTGGGGCTGGGCGAGTGGGGGCTGACCGCCACCCCACTCGCCCCCTTGGGGCTGGGCGAGTGGGGGTATGACACCTCCCCACTCGCCCCCTTGGGTCTGGGCGAGTGGGGGCATGACGCCTCCCCACTCCCCCCACTGGTACCATCCTTCCTGGGTTGCTGGCCGGGAGTGCTCTCGCCCACCTGCTGAGCCGGGACCTCCGAACCTCCTCCTCTCCTTCGCCAATCGTGGCAAAAGTTAGATGCAAGGTGCGCAGGACCTCCTGCTTAAAATTTTCCAACATCTCCAATGTCACTCCAGCCACCAGGGGTTGCGAGTGGCCTGGGTCGGATCCTCCTCCACCTCCAGCCCTAGTGCTCAGCTTGAGATTTTCTTGTGTTGGTCACTCTCCACGTTCGCCGCACCATAATGTTGAAACCAATAAATTGGTCTCTGTGGAGTTCGGTCCCTCAACCAGTTGGGGGGTGACCTCACACTTACTTCTCCCAAGGGAGAGCTCTAGGCTAAGAGGATAAGGAACTAGGAATGATACCAAGGGCTTAGCGAGGAGGTCCCACCACACACCCGGAAGATCTTAGCGCACTTCCCCTCCCAAGCTAATGCTAAGCTTGGGCACCTTTGGAGGCTCTCCTCACCCACTAGAGAAACTTGGGTAGAGAGAGGCCAAAAGAGAGATCTAAAGAGAAGTCTATCCAAACGGTGCCCCTTGGTCCTATTTATAGATTTCTGGACTTGGTCTGCTAATAGCCACATTCTGGCCTACGAGATTACGAAAATGTCCTCAAGTTTGGTCTGCCAATAGCCAATCCCACCATGCTGTGGCGCTAAACGTAGACCCCCCCTCTTGGGGCTGGGCGAGAGGGGTCAGGTTGCTCGCTTACTGGAGCTGGGGAGAGAGGGGGTAGGCCACCCTCTCCTCTCGCCCCCTTGCTGGGGCGGGGGCGAGACCGCGAGGTCGGCACCTCGGCTCGCCCCCTTGCTGGGGCGGGGGCGAGACCGCGAGGTCTCCACCTCGGCTCGCCCCCCTGATGGGCCGGGGGCGAGACCGCGAGGTCGGCACCTCAGCTCGCCCCCTTGCTGGGGCGGGGGTGTGACCGCGAGGTTGCCACCTCGGCTCGCCCCCTACTGGGCCCGGGGCGAGACCGCGAGGTCGGCACCTTGGCTTGCCCCCTTGTTGGGGCGAGCTGCAGCTCAGTTGGTGATGAGGACTGTTGAAAGGGTCTCTTATCAAGGGCGCGGGTTCGAGACCCGTCGTCAACAACGCGCTGGCCTGAAAAATAGGGCCAAAGATGCGTTGGGGGGAAACCGGACTGCAGTCCCTAACGGTGCCTAGCCGTAGTGGTTGATGGGCCGTTACAGCCTATTTATAGACTTCCCAAAAATTGGGCTTCAGATAGCCAAAAATCTACTATCCGCAGCCTAACAACCAACCCGAACGACCGAAACAGGAGGGGGGGGGGGCGAGTGGAGCTTGAGACGTCCACTCCTCCCCTTGCCGGGGGTCGAATGAGTGGACCGAGGTCCACCACCCTGACTGGGCGAGTGGACCTTGCGGTCCACTCAACCTACCGGGCGAGTGGACCCTTGGTCCACTCGCCCAGCTGCCCGGGCGAGTGGACCATAGGTCCACTCGTCTACGGGCTTGGGGCGAGTGGACCCTAGGTCCACTAGGTCCACTCGCCCCCCACCTTGGGCGAGTGGACCCAAGGTCCACTCGCCCCCCCCCCCCCCCCCCCCCCCCCCCCCCCCCCCTTCCCCACTCGGGCGAGTGGACCAAGGGTCCACTCGCCCTGGGCCTTGGGCGAGTGGACCCAAGGTTCACTCGCCAAAGGAGATCTGCCCCCCCAGGCCTTCTCTTTCTCGATCCTTAACGATTTCCGATGGTTTGGTTTGCTGCGTCGCGGTCGCCTTCTCCGTCACGACCTCATCCGTGTCGGGTCACACCGACTCGGAAAATATGAGGGTTGTACAAATATAACAAATAACATAAAACTGATTTAATTCAAGCTAGTTGATATCCAGTTTGTAATCAGAGGGCTTTGAGGAATACTTCTTGGTTTTGCTATATGCATCCTATTTTCTTTTATACTCATGTATTTAGAAGTGTTTTGAGGTATTAGTCAAATAGTGGCTAAGCAAATCATAGTAGACTCAGTGATGAATGTTTGTATGGGTGATTCGTAGTATTGGTCGGTAGAGGATGAACCGGAGCACGTAGAACTTTGTGATGAATTTTTTTCATATGTTTTTTTTGTGATGAATGTTGCGACTTGCGATGTTGCGGTAATGACACATCTTCTCCTTCTTGGCCGACGTCTTTTTTGAAGACCGCTCAATTCATTGCTCCTTCTTTTGGAATTCCCCAAATTCCAGCAATTATGGAGGAGCATTGGTTGCAAAATATTTTTCCTTCCCCGCTAATGGAGGAGGATTTCTTGGAAGGGATCTTTGATCTCCTTCCATTGTTAACGCAACCCGTTTTGGAGATGGCTCCAAATTTGGCATCCTCATTATTCCTGTATTGATGGAGGATTTATTTTCTTGGGAAGGGATTGATCTCCTTCCATTATTGAGTCGGTCCATCCTCCTTACCCTCTTAAGGTTTCATCCTCCTTAAATAGGTGTGGTCGGCGACCCTTGGGAGTGTGCAGAGCAACATATTTTCTTTGGAGGTTTAGCGGATTTTGGCCGACATTCGGCCATCGCGCAGCCGGCTTCCTCTTCGGAGTTCTTCTTCCAGGCGGCTTCTTCTCTCGCCGCCGAAACTATTTTCTCGTCGCAACGTGTACGACCGGACCTTGGAGGACTCAAGTTTTCCATCATATTCTCGATCTAGTCTTCTCCTCCATTTTAGTCGTATTGTATGTTTGAGAAATTAATCGTAAATTTATCTCTGCCTGCACAGTGGACGTACCCAATTTCGGGGAACCACTTTACATCTGGTGTTCTTGACTGCGGTGCTTGTTTTTATTTTTCTCTAATTTTTTGTGCTTATCGCTTTTCGTTATTTTGATTGTTAGAAAAATATTTTGGAACAAGATTTTTCATCTGCACTCGGATCCGATTTTCATAACATTGCGAGTCTTGTGAATCTTTATTTATCTTACACAATTGTAACCTAAATTGAAGTATCTTTAGTGAAAAATATTTTGTTAGTGAAAATTTAATTCGTGGCTTATCCGACGAATTGACTATTCTACCCTTTTATATTTTTTTTTTCATTAATTAAAAAAGCATGCACCTTAAGATAAAGTGAGAATCAATCCTCACAAAAGAATCTCGATCCGGGGGTGAGGGGTGCGATGCCGAGAGTGGGTTTGTGAAAACTGTGCAGTGCGGTTAGCGACAATGAGATAGAGTTTTAAAGAAAAAATTATGAATATTTTGATGTGGCGATAGACAATAGCAATTTGCGGTTAACAATTTCCTTTAAATATTCTATAATTAAAGATACTTTTAACTATTAAGAATCTAATAATTATATATAGGACAATGATAATCATGATATATTCTTTTCCCAGCTCGTCAAAGTAATGACCAGGACTCAGCTTAAGCGGACTTATTTTTTCTTAACCCCATAAATAATTTTGTAAATGAAACAAAATATTTTAGAAACTTTCATAAAGAAATAATAATTAACTATTAGGAAATCAATTAGAAACACAATTGGAAAATATCTTAATATCGTGGAATTAAGTTATGTTGTTTGTTTAAATTCAATATCACAATTAAGCGTGGTACAGCGGAAAAATGCACCAGAGCAAAAAAAGCGTGCCCGGGCGCGCGGGCGAAAATGTGCGTGGGCGGACGAAATGCGCGCGGATGAAATGCGCGCGGATGAAATGCACGCTCCCAGTTGAAAATACACTCGCTCGGGCGAAAAACGCGTGCCCGGGCTGAAACTCGCGCCCGAGTGGAATACGCGCGCCCAAGCGGAATATGCGCGCCCGGGCGAAAAAACGTGTGGCCGGGCGGAATACTTGCGCCCGGGCGAAATACGCGTGCCCGGGCGGAATACACGCGCCCAGGCTGAATACGCGAGCTCGGGCAAAAAATGAGCATCGTGGCGAAAAAAGCATGTCGGGCGAAAAAATGCTCTCCTGGGCGAAAAATGTGCGTCCACGCTAAAAACCGCAAGTTAAGACGAAAATCACACACGATGACACGTGTGAAAAAATGTACACCAGGGCGAAATATGCGCGCCCGGAAGTAATATGCGCGCCCAGGCGGAATACGCGCTCCTGGGCGAAAGAGCGGCCGCTGGACGAAAAATGAACGTTGTGGCGAAAAAAGCGCGCACGGGTGAAAAACGCCCGCCTATACGAAAAAGCTCACCCGTGCGAAAAATGATTGACCAGGCAAAAATACACGCATGACAAAAAATGCATGCCCTGGCCAAAAACCGCAAATCAAGGCGAAAAGCACGCTCATGTGAAAAAATGTGCCCCCTGGCGAAAATATGCGTGCCCTAACTAAAAATGTGCGCCCGGGCAAAAAAAAGTGCCCTGGCGAAAAAAACGTGTCAGTGCGAAAAAATGTTGGCCCGAATGAAAAATGCTCGTTTGTGAGAAAAATACTCGGTCGGGTGAAAAAACTTTCCCACAGGTGAAAAAACGCGCCCCCGGGCGAAAAAATACGCCACAGGCGATAAACGTGGTTCTGCCGTAATTATCCAATTCTTATATAGATCGAACAGAATTGGCTTTAGTTCAAAATGAATTTCATGGAATTCATTAAAATTTCAATTCCAACGTTCAAGCGCGCAAATGAACGACAAAATTGAGGGTCTGTTTGGGACAGCTCTGGCGGATTGAGAAGTGATTTTTCAACCGCCAGAGCTGTTTTTTAGGTGTTTGGAAGAGCTCTTCTAAAGAGCTCTTTGAGGAGCACTTATTTTAAAATAGGTATCCGTGAAAAGCTCGCTCCTCCCCACTTCTGCGGTTTAGGTATCGCTCCCCGCAAACAGCGCTTCCCGATTCCGCCCCCGACCTCCCCCGTTCCCGTCCAGATTTCGCGCAGGTCGTTCGACCTTCTTCCCGATCCAGCCCGTGCGGTGCCCCCTCTTCCTCCGTCGAGGTGCTATTTCCTTCACCGTCCGTCTCTCCTCCCTCCGGCGAGCCCTATCCGACTGTGCTTTCGAAACCCTAGCTCCGACTGCTAGGGAGATCGTCTCCTCCTCCTCACTGCTGCAACGTTCATTACTTTTCCTCCTCCTCACTGTAAGGCGTTCTCCTCTTTCGTTATTTTACCTGTTTGTGTGTGTATGTATATATGTGTGTGTGTGTGGGGGGGGGGGGGTGAATATTATGTATGCTTGTATATGTGTGTTTGTGTTTGTTTGGATGTTTTTTTTATGTATATATTTGTTTGTGTTCAATCATCGCTTATCCACAGACCATCCAAACAGACTGCAGCTTTTCAAAATAGCTCCTCAAAGAGCTCTGTCTAAAGAGCTCTGTTCAATCAGCAGCTTCTCAATCCGCAGCAGCTCTCCCAAACAGACCCTGAAATTAGACCTTCAATTTCAATTCCAGGAGCTCAATTCCGTCCAAACGAATGGACTCTTAGAGTATATAATGCGATCTATTTGAATAAATATTCGTTTAAAAAATTTATTCAACCAAACTTTTTCGCTCTTTTATTCCTACAAGTAGTCTGGTGGGCAGTATCCCAGCCAAATGCCTTACTGTGTGAAATGTGCCCGGCTGTCGATCCCCGACCACGTCCGTATTCCCGGACTCGCTCGTATCCCCTAGCTTGGGAAATGACTTTAAAATGAAATGAAGAGGACATCGAACGGTGCCGGGGATCTTGTCGCAGCTAACATTACACACGTGGAAGGCAATCAACCAGGTACTTTGCGAGAGCATGGGGGACCCCCTAACAAACATTGGTGCGTGTAACACACCATATATCACCGAGCATGGAGTAGAAAATTGTATATTTATCATGAAACTGAAGCAATTAAACTGATTTTCTTGGTAATCTCTCTAGCTTTTCATGCCCCCTCAAGCTTTTGATCGATATAAGCTGGAGAAGGCTTAGGCGATGGTGAACAACTAGTGAGCGACAGACTTGAGAATGCACCCGACGAGTGTGAAACTCAAATTTTTATTGGGTTTAAAGGGCATCAAATGCACGGTAAAAATACTATTGAATTTTACGGGCATCAAATGCGCACTGAAAATAGACGAAACCCCCACAAAATTAATGCATAGCTATCTAATCAAGAATATAAGTTAAACCCGCAACGAAGCAAAAACATTCGGTTTCATTTCAGAATTTGTTGAAAGCCAAATGCAGAAAACTATCGTTTCTGTTGGTATCCACATGAACACCTGGAACTTCGACATAGTCCATCCGACGGCTTTGAGGAAGGAAGAAGACCATTCGTTTCTGATTCAAAGCACTTGCTTCATTTCTACTGAAGTTGTCTCTATTTCCCTATCTAGAAGCTCAAATAAGGAATAACTTTTTTTGTTTTAGAAACTGAAATGTCAATATATCTAGAAAAAATGTCCCGAAAATACTAAATGAGTAGTGGACGTATATACATAATTCAGTCGTTCAATTTCAAAATAAAATGACGTCTCTTTGATTAAAAAAATTTAATTAATAATTCTGATATTAATTAATTATAAATTATTTATTATCCATTAATACATTTGAGGTCTTAGGTTAAATTTAAATCTTAATTATATTAAATCAAACCTAATCATTCAACCTATTTCAATATGTTCTTAACCTGCGAGCACATATGTTTATACTACGATGACAATGCCATTAATCTATTGATTTCTCCTAAGTCAAGACGTACTCCAGCAAATACTTGAAACCCCAACAAACTCCATGCAGAACTAATTATCAAGAAATCTAAGTTATGTCTGCAATAAAACAATGAAATTCAATTTTGTTTCAGAGATGTGTTAAACACGGATAACTATTCGCGGCTCTATTGATATCCACATGAACACCCTATATCCAACAACCCCGCGATGGAAGAAAATCGCCCGTCTCTGGCACGAAATGCAAGCTTCATTCCTGTAGCGATTGCCTTTGCTTTCTCATCTCTTCTCTCTTAGTCTTTCTGATGCAGGACATAAATCCACCTGCCTGCCACCACGAGGGCAGGCCACCCTGCCACGTGAGGCCCAACCTGGAATCCACCAGATGGGCTTTCATCAGGGTTGCATCCCAATACACCCTAACCCCTCTTCACGGAGAGCAGACCACTCTGCCGCGTGACGGGTTGTTGAGGTAGGCAGCATCCGAAGTAATCCTCTCCAAGGAGGATCTCGAACCCCCAACCTCCTTGATAAGAGGTGGCCACCCCCTATCTCCTTTGTTTCACATATTGTTCCCTGCAACCACGAGGAGTAAATAAATAAATGTGAAAAATACGAGATACAGACGCATGTCTCGTTTGATGCGGTGGCGGCGGTCGTGAACGCGATGGTTTGGATGTTTAGCCCTAAGGTGTCCCAAAATGTATGAAACATAAAAAACCCAAATAATTACTCTATTTGCTCCATCTCTTCTTCGACTTAAAATCAAGGTTTTGAAAATCGGACCTAACATCGGCGGAGTGAAAGGTTCAAGGTTTAACCGGGGTTGGTTATTATCATTATATTGTGATACAAATAAAAATGATGTATTCATTATCTATTATATTATAATTTATTAGCTATGGTTAGTTTGAACAAAAATGCCACCGTCGTAGAATGGATGTTTGACATGACAACGGTTCAGACCACAATCAGGAAAATAAAACTAGTTTTACTTTTGAACATAAAAGTGGATGAAGTTTCTTACATAAGATCGGGCGTTCAAGAACGACGGTTCATAACCACCACGTTCATGACCGCCGCCACCGTGCCAATCGGAGATTAAATTATATTTGAAAGATATATATATATATTACAAATATATCATAAATTTTAATTTTTAAGAGATAATTTAATATGTTAATATTAATATATCTAAACAAAATTTAATTTATATTTATATAGATATGTATATTAATTATATATGTTTATTTTATTTATATGTATATAATATATTATAGCTGGAAACATCTGTTAGATTATCTGATTTGATTCAACCCATGGAAGTCCGATATGCTGATTAGTACAAGGAGGTGACTCGCTAGGCTCAAGTGTGATGAGTGGTGTAATCAGATCTGCGTTTAGTCAAAATCTTCTAGATGGGAGGATAGACGATCCAGATCATTCAGGGCTAATCTTGAGGCCCTGGATTTGGGGTATATATAAGCGGAATTAAACCCATCTCATTAGTTCCCGTCCGGTTCTCTTCCCCGAAATCCAGAAGCCGCAACTTTCGATCGGGGGTTTAGGGTTTTCTCGCGATCCCTTACGTTCGGCGCTCTTCTTCTCACGAGAGCAGCGAGCTCGACCCCTCTCCTCTTCCGGCGACATCAAGCGAGAGGAACTCACTGAGGCCCGACCTCTCTTTCCTGGAGGTGCTCCGCCCGAGCCCTGCTCAGCCTGCGCCTCCTCCCCACGACATCGCTGATCTGCCCAGCCCTGTTTCCTCCGGCGCTGTCGATCGACGCGAATTCGCCGATCTCCAGGATTCGTCGATCTCAAGCATTCGTCGATCTCAAGCTTCTCGGCTTAGATCCCGTAGAGTCCAGACAAGAGCACAGTTCTTCTTCCTCTTCGGACTGAAGCCGATCGTCCAAAAGTAGCCTAATGGCTGGAGGTATAAATCCCTATATCAAGATCTTCATTTCCGCTGCGCTATAGAAGTTTTTACAACATCAAGAATTATCTTGATTCACTCTTTCGTTAATTTGTAATTGGTGTGGATCCGCGGTCCGACCTGTTGAACCGGCTGGTTCAGTACGAATTTTAAAAGCTTGCTTAAAACATAGGCCTGTAATGGTTTGGTTTGGTTTTTCAGTAAAACCGTAAACCGAACCACCCCTATGTGGTTCCAAAAATTTGGAACCGAACCGAACCGCCAAAACATTAAAACCGAACCAAACCGAACTGAATGGTTCGACTCGGTTCGGTTCGGTTTTGGTGGTTTAAATAATGTGATACAAGCTGAAAACATGAATTAAATAATGTGATGCAAGTGATGCCTGAATAGTGAACACAATTCCTAATTTCCTATCACCTAACCATTTCAGGACTCCAAAATCAAATCTTTTAATTAACTAATAATATATATAAAAAAATAGACAACTTAGATGTATTGTTATTCAAGCTGAAAACATGAATGTAAAAAGAAATATTCATCAACATTGTTTGTTTGGAGAAAGATCTAGATTAGAGAAGTATTCATAGGACAAAAATTACTCTATCAAGTGCCACAAGAAGCAAGATCTGTGCTGGACGGGCTTGCCTGTGAAATGAGTCCAGAAGATAATATGAACAATGCAAGCTTATTACAGAGAAGAGGAAGAGGGCTCACCTGCGATGAGCGTGGTGGCCAGCGCCCGGCCGGATGAGGAGCGACGACTCAATGTCGGCGGGATGAGGAGCGGCGACTCGGCGTCGGCGGGATGAGGAGAAATCAACAGCGTGGAGCAATTCAGAAAACCTAGCTCCAGCCGTCCAGGAGAGTTCCGCACTTTGAGAATATAAAATATAAATACACTACGGTTTAATGAAATATAAAAATATAATATGAGATGTAATTAATACTTTAATGAAATATAAATACACCACGGTTCACTATGAGTCATATGCAAAGATTAAAATATAAAAATAAATTAAATATTTTTATACACTACGGTTCGGTTCGATTCGGTTCGGTTTGCCACATAAAACCATGAACCGAACCGTATGATTTTTCTAAAATTAAAACTGTGACCGAACTGCGGCCTACTGAAACCGAACCAAACCGTGCGGTTTGGTTTGATTCGGTTCAATTTGGCGATTCAGTTGATTTTTGCTTACAGGCCTATTAAAACATCCAACAAGTCAACCGTTTGACGACAACCCATTCAGATTTGTTCTCTCGATTAAAAAAATACAAATAAACACGACAAACTCACGAAGTGATCAAGCCCGGGCCAATTTTAGGACTGAGGAACAACCTTTCAATGAGAATTTGAGCCAATTTCGTGGCAACAAATTCTTGGGTTTATTTGAGATATTTCACAAATTCTTGGTCCACTTTATCCAACAAATTCTTCTATTTTTCAATGTCAAAGATGGTCTACGCAGCCAAGCAAAGGAATTGGTCAAACAAGGAATAAGTCAACCTAATTAGTATAATGTACATAATTATTATAAAAATCTCCTAAACTAAATTAGGGCTGATATCGAGTCGAGTTCGAGCGATTTGGACTCGGCTCGAAATCGAAATTTTTGAATCGAACTCTGCTCGAAATCGATTTCGAGTCGAGCCGACTCGACTCGAAATGAATCGTTTCCGAGTCGGTTCGAAATCAAATCGAGCCGACTCGAAATTGAGCAAATTTTTTCTTTATTCCTAGTTGGCTCAAAATTAAATTGGGCGTTTAAATTTAGCAAATTAAACACTCAAAGACTTTGCTCTTTTAATTTAGGTTTAAATTTTAGTGTTTTTAATTTTAAAATAATAATATATTAATGAATATATAATCTTTTTAATCAATTCGATCTGATTCGAATCATATTTCGAGCGATTTAGGGCTGACTCGAAATCAACCCAAAATGTGATTCGAGTCAAATTGAATCGACTCAAATTAAGTCGAATCAATTGTAATCGATTCCAATTCAACTCAATATTCGAGCGACTTTCGAGTTTCGAATAATATGCTCACCAGTAAACTAAATATATATAACAAAAAGGTATAAACTAAAGAATAAAACAAATAATAATAATATAACCCTAAACAAAATAATTAACGATTTTATTATTATGGATTGCTAGGTAGAATAAGATATTTTGAACCAAGCTTAGAATGGATTTTATATGCACGGTAAAGCTTCATGTAACAACCACGATTAGTATGGTGAGCAACTTTAACTTGACTTCGGTTAAAGTTGAATTCTTAATAATATGTGCCCTAATTATCGCATATATCGACATGTTTTGTATACCCTTTAAATTTTTTGCTCAAAAGACCATGAAGAAATGGTTTAAGAAATCACATTAGTATAGTTGGGTTAGTCCCACGTAGACCATGGTTCAAACTTTTCGCCCACACCCCGAGTCAACAAGAAATCACCTTGCCGGCGTTAAACTTACGTCATGCATGTTAATGTGTGAGTGCACATCAACTTAATGTATTATCATTGCCGGACACTATGAAGATCAGAATAATCCATGACGGAGACAGATTTATTCTAGTCGAAACATCGAGATAAATACATGAGCAGAAGCATACCTGAATCCATGAGAATGAATTGTTGCGGCCACGAATTTTCCAAGTCTAGAAGGTCTTGATGAAGAAGACTCCTCTTCTTCCTTAGTCCGTCTCGATCCAACGATGAGATGCTAGAACTAAATGAGAGTAAAAAGTAATACCTTGTGACCCGGAGACCATAACCTATTTATAGCAAAACCCTAATGCGATTGTTTTACATTTAAGCCCATTATATAAACGTAAACGACACCCGGTATCCACACATAATTTGAACCGTCCATACAATATGTAACACACTCTAACCGATAAATTAGATCACCTAAATTTGATCGATGTTAATAACGATCCAGTAACGCCCATAGTTATTATTTCCATCATATTGTCGTCGTATATGAGATGTTACGCACGTGAGATCTCATTCCCACTTTGCTATTAGTAATGAGTCTTATTAGACCTCATTTGTTTAGACATTTTTGCTCCATTTTTGATGAGCCCAAGTACGGCCGCTAACAAAAAACTATTTGATTCTAATCTCTCATTGCCACCTCTCAAAAGCACTATTTTGACCAATGTATGACACGTTGACAACATGTCCCTCCTTTCATCTCCCACCTCTCCCATTCTCATCGCATAAGAGGAAAAAATTATAGCAAAAAAAACCCTGTTAGACTCGTTCCTACTTTCGAAGCTTGACTTAGACTCTATTTGGTACAGTGGCGGCGGTCATGAACGCGGTGGTAAAATCATCATTCATGAACGCCCACATAAGAAACTTTATCCGCTTGAATATAAAAATGGATGAAGTTTCTTATGTACCCTGTTCACGAATGATGATTTTACCACCACGTTCACGACCGCCACCACCGTGCCAAACATAGCCTGTATTAAGTAATTTGTTTGAAAGCCATGCTCCAATTTGAAATCTAAATTCCAAAAATAAAAAAATGTCACGGACGACCGGGCTGAATAAAACTCTTTGTTAATCCCATTCATTCAAGATTTTCAACCGTCTATATTTTTTTAGGTCATAATAATAGATGCAGGCGCCGGCTAAATAGTTAAGAAAGAAGCTTGCTGACATCATGGACAAAGTCAAACTGGAATGAGTCAGCAACTCCGGTTCACTCATTTTTATTGGAAAAGTATCTTCGGGAAATTATTCAATTAAAGATTGAAACGACTGGATTGATGCGATGGCCAGATGAAGTGAGAATTATTGGTCACCCCCTTTTTGGCATCTTCATTCTCTATAGTCTACTTTAAAAGGCGATTGATATACGCACCCTTCAATTGGATATACGTAATCCTTCCTAAACCGTTACTTGTACGTCATATTGTTATTCGTAGCTCCAAATAAATAAGAAATTCATTTAAATTTCTAAATTTAAACTGCACATGCTTGTATTAAATCCTTCTTCAATTTTTCTTTAACGTGCATGAATTTTTTTTTGTTAAAAAGTTGGTTTCATATAGTGTTCTTTAAATAACAAATTAAGTTAGCATAATTCCTTTTGACATAAATAGTGTAATAGTTGCAAAAACAATGCATCCAAAAAATATCGACCCAACAAGTTGCATCCAAAATATATTACCTACAACAAAAAAAAAAGAAAAAAATTGCAAGTTTTATTTTTATATCTTCACAATTATATAATGCCCTTTAGTTCTTTTATATTCTCAATCTTTTACTTTTGGTTGAGAAGATGAACTCTAGAAACAAAAAAAAAAGAGAAGATTAACCTTGAAAGCAAAGAAAATAGAAAATCCTAAAAACATTTTTTTTGCTCAAAGGAGATGGACAAAAAAACCTTAAAAAAAGAGAAGATGAACAATTTTTTGCTCATTCTCCGGCGTTGCGGCGAAAGGAGATTGAAAAATGACCTCGGACGAGATATCTCTGGCGTTGGTGGCGAAATGGGGAGCGGCGAAGCACCTCCGACGGGCTCGGGCAAGATTTTGGCAAAACAACGAGGTTCTGGGCGGAAAAGGAGAAGAACGTCTGTATTGGGAAAAATAAAGGGTGGGTTGCGGTTATAATGGGTTAGGGTATTCTATTTCTATTTTTAAAATTTAAAATTTTGTTGAATAGCCAATTTTGGTGTGCATATATCAACCACCTTTTAAAAACATTATATTGTACTTTTTTTTTCTTAAGCATCTGTTGAGGACTTCGAATTTGGTGCGTCCGACGTGTACTGTTCTGTGCGCGCAAATGATTTTTTTATGCACTAATTTTTTTTTAAAAAAAAATCACAAAACATTAATTTTCTTATTTTTACACTCATTTTATGTACAATATTATCCATATTCCACTTATAACTGAAAAAATTACGGATGTAAAATCATGCATTACAACCGTAAAATGACATTTTGGTCGGAAAATGAAAAAAAAAAATACAATCTTAATGTCATTTTACGGCTGTCATGCATGATTTTACGACCGTAATTTTTTCAGTTATATCAAAAATAAAATGAGCGTAAAAATAAGAACATTAATGCTTTGTGATTTTTTTAAAAAAAAATTTGAAATCGAAAAAAGTGAAATAGTGCATAAAAATGTCTTTGGTGCATATAGAGGAGTGGTTATTATACCTGCATGGCAGCCATCTATGGATGAGGAACTAAGAGCTCTAGAGGATACCCACACATGGGATCTTGTATGCCCTTCATCTTCTCCGATCATCTGCCTCATTTGTTGTAGCAAGAATATTAAGGGCCCATTTCTCATGGTTGCGACTGTCGTGAACACAGTGATCTAGAACTGTAGTTCATGAATGCCCGACCTCGCCAACCTTTTATCAGGATTAAGCAATTGAAAGAGTAGAAAGCTTCTCTTAGCTCTAGTGAGATTATAGTTGCTTCCAAAACTCGGGAGAACACCCTGAGGGTTGAGCTAGAGCACCCTTTCATGGCGGACACGCGAGGTGGAAGTAAGCAGTAGTGCATTTTTCACGGTGACAGTCCAGTTAGAGGATTACGCGATTCAACGATGTTTCCACAAGTACATTGCATATTTCCACTCTACTCGCATTGTTCTTATTTCTAAGTGCGCCGGCACACACGCGCACAAATAATTACCAAATCCTCTCCTGGAAGATAACATAATTACAGACTGCACCCCTCTTATTATCGAAATTACAAAAACCTCCCATCAATAGTTCACATTTCATAGCATCCATGCTGAAGCAATGGAGTCCAACTTGAGATTATCAGTATTTTTGGACTGAGGAGGTTAAATGTAACCCTCTCCATTCTTGAGAACTGTATGCAAAATTACACGTTACACTCCTCTATCTTTTTGAAATTACAAAATTCTCTCGTATAAATTTACATTTCATAACATACAGGCACAGAAGCTCCAGGGGGGATTTTATAATTTTGAAAAATGAAGATGCAACCTGTAATTATGCTAACTCCTAGAGAGGTTTGAATAATAAATAGTATAATACATAACACTGCATTTATGTTGATCCATAAAATTAACTAAAAATCAATTCAACTCTAAATGAGTATTAGAAAAACTACAATATCAAAGCTGGAGCCAAACTCGCCTGAGCTCAGACTCGATATCCGCACTAGATTCTAACCATCTGCCCCGATTTCACTAACCGGCTTGGTTTTTTTTTTATTTCCGCTATGAACATAAAAGCGAAAACTATAAAATTCTGATGGACAATTTAACCCAGCTACAGCCTCCCACATCAAAAGGGCATATATAAAGGGTAGTTAAGACATTCACATCATCAGCATGTTTCATCTTTCTTTTTTATTTTTCGATGTAAGATGCACTATTTGATGAGAATGCACCTGATTGGCGAACCCTCCGCACCGCGCAGCCTCAGAGTCAAGCAATGCACGCTGTATATCCCAGCCTCCACATTTTCCAATTTTAACGCCTCCACCAGAATTACCTCCTGCAATAACAAAATTTCAATATTAGATGGGACTGGATATGTTCATAAAAAGGCTGCAGAGTGTCTGCGTTTTTGCCAGATCTACGCACGCCATCGCCCCAGACGGTTCTAAGATAGAAAATTATCCTGGGGAATATATGATGTGTAAGTAATTAAATCAGGAGTTGATGTAGTCTAAGCATGTTTTATAAAACCATAGAATTTGTTTAATTTATTACTAGCATTGAATTCAGGCCTTCACAAACCTCCTAGATTTTTTTTAAAAAAGAAATGGCTGCAGAGATTCAAATTTGGTTTTGAATCAAAAGTTGAATGCATGACTCTATGCGTTAATTCGTAAAAAAAAAAAACTCTAATTGATGACATCTTCACGACCGGTGAAAAAATCTCATTAAAATCAACACTCTGTTTATGACAAACCCTTCACCACTAATCTCACTTTGTATCTAGGTGGCGTAAAAGAGCCCCCGGTTTCACTATGAAAATCTAGCGATTCTTAGAGTTTTTTTGCTCTTAAACAATCTCATTAACTCAAAAATATGATTCTCCGGAAGGGACTCGATCTCCTCATGCATAACCATCAACTGCTTCTTCTCTGAGCTCTTCATTGCCACATCATAACTCTCAGGCTCTCCAACATTAGTCATTAGAATATACTCGGTAGCGGAGTATCTCAAAGATGAGTGTTTCACTCTATTAGACCTACGCGGAGCAAGCTCAGCTGCTGGTGTAAGTCTATGATCAATAATCTCCTCTGCAACTCCTGTCTCACTATCAAAGGCGTCCTCATGATCTGGAAGTGTTTCAATACCATGTACCGGCTCAGGCTCTAGGCCTCCTCAGCATCATCACCTCCAATCATAAGAGACTCTGCATCAATGCGAGAGTCAGTCTCATTAGCCTTCTCACGATCAACAACAGTCTGATCCTCACAAAGTGCAGCGCCACAACTCCACAGAAGCTTCTTCTTAACTGGATCAAAAAACACGTAACCAAATTCAACACTGTGTCCATACCCCAATAAGATGCACTGTCGGTTCTTAGAATCCAATTTCGATCTCTCATTCCTAGCGACGTGCACAAAGGCTTTGCAGCCAAAGACCCTTAAGTGACTGTACGTAGGGTCCTTCCTGTAGCATACCCTAACAGGTGTACAACCCTATATTCGCCGAGTGGGTCCCCGGGGTCCAGGGTGTCTTTAGGCCCGATATTTTTTGGCACTGCCCCAGGCAAGGAGGGGGGCAGGAGAATTTCTGGGCGGACCCAATAAGGGGGGCGAGCGGGGGAGGCGGACGGCCTCCCGCTCGCCCAACCCAAGAGGAGGAGGGGGGGGGGGGGGGGGGGGGGGGGCGGCCAGCCCCCTCTCGCCCAGCCCCTTAAGCGGGCGAGCGGTGGAGGCGGGCGGCCTCCCGCTCGCCCAGCCCTTAGGCGGGCGAGCGGTGGAGGCGCGGCCTCCCGCTCGCCCAGCCCCTTAGGCGGGCGAGCAGGGGAGGCGGGCGGCCTCCCGCTCGCCCAACCCCTTAGGCGGGCGAACAGGGGAGGCGGGCGGCCTCCCGCTCGCCCAGCCCCTTAGGCGGGCGAGCAGGGGAGGCGGGCGGCCTCCCGCTCGCCCAGCCCCTTAGGCGGGCGAGCTGGGGAGGCGGGCGGCCTCCCGCTTGCCCAGCCCCTTAGGCGGGCGAGCTGGGGAGGCGGGCGGCCTCCCGCTCGTCCAGCCCCTTAGGCGGGCGAGCAAGGGAGGCGACCTGCCCCCTCTCGTCCAGCCCCGAGAAGAGGAGGCGGTCTGCGTTTAGCACCTCGGAATGACGGAATTTAGCTGTTGGCAGGCCAAACTTGGGGGTATTTTCGTAATCTCTTAGGCCATAATCTGGCTATTGGCAGACCAAGTTCAGAAATCTATAAATAGGACCAAGGGGGCACCATTTGGGGGGACTTCTTTTTTGGCTATTCTCTCCCCAAGTTTCTTTGGTGGGTGAAGAGAGCCTCCAAGGGTGCCCAAGCTTAGCATTGGCTTGGGAGGGGAAGCGCTCTAAGATCTTCCTGGTGTGTGGTGGGACCTCCTCGCTAAGCCCTTGGTCTTGTTTCTAGTTCCTTAAGCCTTCCGCCTAGCGCTCACCCTTGAGAGAAGTAAGTGTGAGGCCACCCCCCATCTTCGGGGGCCCTAACTCCTCGTTAGAGACCAAGTCTTGGTTTCAACATCAGGAACATCCTTCTATAATGCAAAACTGGTAGAGAGGTTGATGACATGTGCAACTGTGTAAAAAGCCTCACTCCAAAACATTTCAGGTAGCTTTGACTCAGACAATATGCACCTCACCCTCTTCATCAAGGCCATGTTCATCCTTTCTGCAATGCCATTCAACTGCAGCATCTTGGGCATAGTCTTTGCATGTCTGATCTCCTTCTCTCTGCAGTACTCATCAAAGGGACCAATCTACTCCCACCCGTTGTCGAACCTGATGCACTTTAGCTTCTTCCCAGACTGCTTTTCTACCTCAGCGTGGAATCTCCGAAAAGTGTTGAAAACCTCATATTTGGTCTTAATAGCATAGAACCATGGTTTTCTCGAACAATCATTAATGAACGTCACAAAGTTAGACACTCCTCTCATTTGGACCTTAAGTGACATGCAAACATCAGTATGTATGAGCTCCAGTGGCTTGGATCTCCTGGTGGAAGTGTGGATCTAGAATGATACTCTGTTTTGCTTTCCATCCATGCAATGATCGCATCTCTCTAATTGATCGACATATAGATTAGTGATTATCTTCTTCTTGGCGAGACATCATAATCCCTTCTGGCTTATATGACCTAGTCTCCTGTGCCATTAGGATGTCGATGCTCCATCTCTAACAGTGTTAGCCTGAGCAGCTTCAGACCTGTAACGACCCGATCTACAGTGGGTGCGCTACAGGTCTGCAAACCAGTGACCCCAACCTCTCTCCACGGATTTGATTGGCCGCAGTCGCTAATTCCAATGGCGGGTTGTTGATGCTGGAGCTTGAACCCCAGACCTCCTAGATAAGGGAGCTCTAAACTGGTCCTCATCACCAACTGAGCAACATTAACAACCCGCCATTGGAATTAGTGGTTGCGGCCAAGCAGATCCGTGGAAAGGGCTTGGGGCCACTGGTCTGCAGACCTGTAGCGCACCTACAGTAAACCGAGGTCAATGATCTTATTGATGAAAAATGATAAAATCAGCCAAATTATTTTATGATATTTCAATTTCATCTTTTTATAATGATTTTAGATTCATTACAAAGGGTAAAATGTAACGCACCCTTTTCAATGTAGAGTTATTACAAAGGGTAAAATTGGAATATCATAAAATAATTTGGCATATTTAATCACTTTCATCTATATTTCTAAAGGAAAAGGTCATACCTTTCAATGTAGAGTCATTATAAAGGGTAAAATTGAATATCATAAATAATTTGGCTGATTTTATCATTTTCCATCCATATTTCTAACGGAAGGGGCATTTTTGTAAGCTGGGGAAACTTATAGGGGAGGTAAATGTAATTTTGAAAGATAAAGGGGTGAAGCATGTAATTATGCAAACTCTCAGGGGAGGTCCCGGTAATTAACCCTAATAATAATAATAAAATCCATTGGAAAAGTATTATTACAGCTGTATAAGAATTGCTACCAATTTGTCAAAAGAAAAGCTGTCAGAAAAGCTGACTTCCTTTGTCATGATGTAGTTCAGGTACCATTAGAAGAACAATTGAAGCGAAAGCAAACCACGATTTGGTTTAAGAAGCCTGGGTAAAACTGTACATATAACAATAGAAATTGTTTAAATATTTTAGTTAATTTTCTGTAATTAGCCTTGCAACATAATCCAAATGACTAAAAACATGATAAGTAAATCATCTGCATGAATATGTGCTACAATGGAGGCCGCATACCCTGTTTTCAAGAAATGCTAAGTGAGGAAAGACCAAATCGTCATACGCAGCAACGGACAAGTAGTCAATTCCTTCAAGTTTTGACAAATGAAGAAAATTAGTTCAAAGGAAGAATAAGATAAACATATAATACATCAAGGAAATCTGTAACGTGGGAAATTATGCACGGTGACCTATGAGTCTATTTTGAAGTACAGAAACATGAAGTTTAATGGTGATGACAGTCGGTTAAAATATATAGAAGAAATGGATAAGAAGCCCAATGTTAAAAAATCACCTCTTGGCTTATAAGAAGTGTTGTTTATCTTGTATATCTTAGTCCTAAGTTGTGTTTTGGACTTGAGTTGTCATTCCTCACAACTATAAATATATGTAGATGTATTTGTATTTGCATATATGAAATAATAAATATTTACTCACTTATGTTGCGTTCTCACATAGTATAAAAGTTAGTTTGTGATTCTTGAAGACTCGTCTCACTCTCTTGGTCGCACGAGTGATTGAGCCGTAGCTCTCACATTGCTTTACCACGTATTCTCAGACCGCGATGTTGGAACTCACTCAGAACTCGCCGATCAGATCTCAACCGGAGTTTGCTCAAGATTTCTCGAAGCTCATTCAGGATATCCTGCTCGCAAGGTTCTTCGGCTCCCGCAGGCTTGAGCTCGCAAGGCCTTCACTCGTTCATGCTCTCTCTCTCTTTCTTCAATCTCGTTGATCCTCTAGGTTGTCAACTGTGCTCACTGATCCTGTCGAACTCGCCCAGGCATTGAGACCTCACCGATCCTGTCGAACTCGCATGGATCAGATGTGCTTGTCGATCCCCTCAAACTCGCTCCAGCTTTAAGATCTCGCCGATCATACCAGAGCTCTCAGAACTCGCTCCTTGTTTGAGCTTTGTTTCTTCCTGCCACTTTGAGACCTTGTCGTTCATACCAAAGTTCGTTCCTTGTTTGAGCTCGTTTCTCCCGTCTAATAGATCTTGCTGAATCACTCGAATTCGTCGATGCTGACGGCCACCGATCCTCTCACAGAGCTCGCTCCTTGAGTTCTCGCTTGAGCTCTCTAGTTCAGACCACGTCTACCAGAGCTCACTTCCTATTCTCAGCCCGCAAATCTCCCTGCTCGTAGAAGCTTGCAAGGATCCGTCTTTAACCTCGCTTGTGCTCGCTAAAGTTCGCATATAATCTTCATAAAGTCGCAAAACTCGCTGCCAACTGTATAATGGGAACAAATGCTACTTCGGCATCAACCACCACTTCAGTCTCACCTGCTCCCATTCCCATATATAAAGTCAGGGATGAACTGAAGATCACCATTATTTTCTTCAATGAGAAGAACTTTGTTGAGTGGGTTCACTCGGTACACCGAGTATTCCAGACTAAGAGTCTTCTTCATCAACTGATTTGACACCCCGACTGAGCTCACTGAACAATGACTTTAGGATGATGGTTGAGTTCAGTCCTGGATACTAAACTCTATGGAAAACGAGGCATATCGAATGGTTATACACCACGAAATTGAAAAGCCTATGTGGGATGAACTCAAGTCCCTCTACTCAGGGAAAGAGAATCTTAAACACATGTTTGATCTATTCCGAGACCTCCAGAGTGTTGAACCAAGTTTGGATGACGATCTGATGTCATTCGTGGCACAATATAAAACTCTCATCGAGCCCTGGATTCAACATCAACCTCTTACTCTAGATCTAGCGACCCAAAGGGCTCAAAAGGAAGTGGTTGGTATAACTATGATGATGGCTAGAATACTTCACCCAGAGGGCTTAAAGATCTCCACAGTGTCAGTGCCAATATTTTATCATCACAAAGATGTTTGCTCAATGGTTCTGAAGATTACCCCCGCCCCCCCCCCCCCCCCCCCCCCCCCCCTCCGACTGAGCATCGGGGAGGTCGCATGAACTCTCGAGGGGGTAGTCGGCTAGATGACCAAAAACGTCCTTAAGGGACAAAATACTCATTTGTGTACCTATTGTGGTCGGGCAAATCACACCGAGGCAAATTGTTATACAAAACATGGGTTCCCAAATCAGCTTCAAAACCCTTCTCATCAAGCTTCTTCTGAGATGGACGCTCGCAGCACGTCCCGATCAGATATTGACACATTGAGGGAGAAACTCCAGAGTCTTCGTGTGTTGGTTACTCGAACTTCCAAATCCCTTGCCTCTACGTCAAATGAAGATATATCATGTTTTTCCCACAGCTCCTCTTGAATAGTGGACTCTGAAGCCACAAATCACATTACACCGCCGAAAATCTTGTGGTGCACGGACACTGTTTGTCCCAAGTTTATCATGTTGCTAATGGAGAAACCACCAAGGTTAGCAGATCTGAAGATATGTTCTTACTCGCTCTATTTTTCTATGCTTTGTACTTCATATTCTTGATTCACTATTAGGTATTATTCATCAAACATCTTCTGCTTACACGACACAACAAAATGGTGTGACAAAGTGAAAAAATTGTCACCTTCTTTAGGTTGCCAGATCTCTCATGTTTCAAATTCAGGTTCCCAAGATATATTGGAACATCGTGATCACTACCGCATGCTATTTAATTAATCCCATGTCATCGATTACCATGAACTTTGTGTCCCATTTCTCTATCATATTTACGTGTACTCCCTTCTCCATAACTCATTGAGTTTTTTGGTGTGTATTTTGTTCATCATATTGATCCTCTTTTAGATAAGATGGCACCACGAGCTATCAAATATATCTTTGTCGGGCACTTTAGGACTCAAAAATGATATGTATATTATTCCCCCACATATTGAAAAACGGTAACATCCGCCGATGTTACTTTCCTTGAGGATCAACAGTCATGAGGAATCAGGCGGAAATAATGAGCTTCTTACTTCATTCAAGGCAACACCCTCTATTTATACATAATGGGTGAAGATCCAAAAATAAAATAAAAATAAATGGGTCAACATTCCCAACTTGATAATATTGTCTTTGAATAAGTCACATTTCAGGCACTTGGTAAGTATGTCTGCAAGTTGATCTTGAGATTGAACAAACGGAGTGCAAACATTGCCTTTTTCATGCCAATCTAGTAAAGAATTGTAATTCACATATTCTTTTTCGGATTCATCTCGAAACAAAAAAAAAGTAAGTTTTTCAATGTAGGAATTAACAAGTAAACACATTTTAAGATGTTATTATAACTCACCAACTAGTTTGATATCAGTGTTGTCCACCAGCCATTCTGCACCATCCTTCGTAAACCCAACATAGCTTGTATCAAACTCCTTCTTCCACATTAGTTTTCTGATAAGAAATGTGAAGTTACACAAAATTTCCACCATAATCTAATAGCATCCAACTCTTCTCAAGGAAAAAAGAGAGTAAAAGCAACAATCTAATCTAAAAACAGATGGTACTCAAAGATGAATTTTAGCAAAATGAACAAGTAAAAGAGTGGAAGAGCGTATTAGTTAAACATAATCCTAGAAAATCTGAAATAAACCAATTTTAGACACCATTGTACAAAATCAATCATCATTAAATACTCAAAACTCTTCTTTTGATCATGCAAAACTTCAAAGCACGAAAGAAAAAATGATAACTCTCTACTACCACAGTTGAATGATAGTGTGCATGATCTCTAACAGTTAGAAACATTTAAAATACCTTAATTTTGTTTGGTATGTTTTTGTTTTCAGTACTTATTTTCTGGGTTTTGAAAGTAGAAAATACTGTTTAATAAACAAACCAAGCATCAACTTCAAATGTTATAGCTATTTTATTATATCAGCAAGGGCCCAGATAATAGTGTTTTTAATATGATTTGGATAAATCATTCATGAACACAAACAAGTTGTAAGAAGAAAATTAATTAAACATGTAATCTTATATATTTGACATGTTTAAATAACACATCTATTTTAATTCCAAACATATAGATAATATATCACAAGAAACATTAGAAATGCTTCAAATTAAAACAACTACAGATACAATATTTGTATATTATTTATTTATGTGTAACAATCTATCTTGCCAAATGCAACGAGTTCTTTGGTATTGGATGTTCTGTAAGATTTGCTCCTTAGAACTATCATTTACATTTTTTTTATAAATTACATGAGTAAACTAATAGCAACATTATTCTTAAATTACATAATCCAACTAATACCAATAATTTTCAATCCCATAATTAAATAGATGCATATTTATATTATTTAATAAGTTATGGAAGAAACTTAGTAGCTGTTTCACTATTTTTATGCATGGGCTGTTAATGCCTTTTTAATCATATTAAATTCAAATTATTGTATTTAGCTGGTCAGGTAGAGAGAGTTTTCATAAGCCTTCATCATACAAATAAAGTTTATTAATTTAATAGATCAAAGGAATCAATGGTTGTGTTTTCGTTAAAAAACTTGTTGAAAAGCCTATGTAAAAGGCCCACTAATGAAGGCCCAGTTAGGAGCCCATTCTCTTTGTTGGTGTTTAGCCCCACATCTTAGAATGTGTTTTTCTATCCCCTCTCTCTTCTTATAAATGTACAAAGGCTTGTATATTTTGTGTAAGAAAAATATTAATAAAAGTTTTAAATTTATTTCTCTTAATTCCGTGTTTTTCTACATGGTATTAGAGAGAAATTGATCCAAAAGTTTTCTTTCCTAATTAGTTCGGTCCAGTTACCGCCCCCACCTTATTGTCGGTTCGGGCAGTCAAATTTCCTGCAGACCGCAACCCTGCTTCTCCACGTTCTGCGTTGCCTTAGTTGCCCCCTTGCTTCTTTTATATCCCTCCTCCCTGCAGCTCTGGGACCCACTCCTATGGCGTTTCTGGCGGTCATTACTGCGCTGACCGCCGAGCTCCCTGCTTCTCGTGCGAGCTCCTCTGTTCGCAGCGGCCGATCCACAGTTGCTCGCGGCTCGCCGAGCTCTTTTGTTCGCAACGCCTGACCGCCTGCTCTCCGCCTCATCGACAGTCCGCTTGCCCGCAAGAGCTCCTACTCGTCAGCATCCTAATCGCAGATCATCGTGCGAGGTTTCTTGTTCGCCTAGCCACCTGTTTTCCTTGAGATCGCCAACGTTCCTACCAGTAAGAGCCTCTTCTCGCGCGATCTCTTTCCGCTACCTCTTCTCGAGCGATCTCTTGATCGAAGCTACTGCTCGCTGCCTCTTCTTGCGCTCTTCTTGGTCTTCCTTCGAGCTCGTCGAGGTCCATCGTTGTTCGTGCTTCTTGACTGCTCGTCAGAAAGCCGACTGCTCGCAACGCTTCTTGGTTGCAGTCCTTCGCTGTTCGCAGAGCTAGCTGTGACCGCCTGTCCTCCGAACTCTGCTCGCGCGCTTTCTAATTGTGCTCTTGCCCGATGTGATCGACTGATCACATATCTTGCTTGCCCACATCTACTGTCGTACTTACTCAGTTCCCGCACCAGGAATTTTGTTGTGTCTTATGGATCTAAACGACGTCAACTCTCTTCCGGCCCATGCGGTCCCTAATCAACCTGAAGTTCGCGATGAACTTCGAATTACTACCATATCCCTCAACGGCAAGAAGAACTTTGTTGAGTGGGTGCACTCTGTTCGGCGAGTCCTCCAGACTAAAGGTCTTCTTCATCACCTTACCAAGGCCACTTGATGCATGACGAATCTATAGACGGCGGATAAACCGTGACCTAACCCTACATGCTATGCAAAACCCGACGGGTTAAATCACAATTGAATAATAAATAATGATATCCCACGCAGTTAATTCACAGCAAGACACTAATTAATTAGGGCGAAACAAGTTTAGACTTTCCTCCGCGTGAAGGGCTAAAGCAAGAGCGCGCGGCGAATAAACCCTGCGAATCACAATAATAATCTAACAAACAACTACCATGCAAGATATTCAAACAAGTACAAGAGTCCAATCCAATATAAAATGTTGAATAAAATATCCCAATACAAATAAGACTCACAAAGTAGTGGGCTGACCGAGGCACTGGTGATTCCGGAGCCGGGTGTGTAGATCGGCGATCGAAAGTGGATCTGGCGGCGTGGAAATGGTGGTGGTGTCTGTCCTCGGCGGAAAGTGGGGAGATCAGGCCGGAAATGGATAGATTCGACCACTAGGAAATAAATCCGGGTAAGGGGTGGGTAGATCCGATGTTTGAGAGTGGATCCGGGCTACGAAAGGATTTATGACGGTGGAAATAACAGATCGGGGGTTGAAAACTCTAGATCGGGATTGATCTAGGGTTTGTAGGCTATTTGGAAGTGGATCCACGGTGGGGAGAGAGGCGGCGGCTTGGGGTGACGGATCTGGAGGAGGAGGTGGCTATGGGATTGGTAGAGGACTGGCGTGTGAACAGTGTTTCACGGGTGAACAGTGTCTGTGGATGAACAGTGAGCGGACGAACAGTGGTCGCGTGTGAACAGTGCTCGTTGGTGAACAATGTTTTGCGGATGAACAGTATTTGGGGATTGTGGGGCTGCAGATGAGGGTTTTGGAGGGGGAAGAAGGATGCAATGGATGGGTAGTACCTTGGGGAGGAGTTTGGGCGCCTAGGAGTCGTTACCTAGGGTTCCACGACATCGACACCGTGGGGTGATCGCGGAGTTCCGGGATTCTCTTTCTCCAAAACCTGCAATGCCTCAATCAGCCCACAAACCATCTATTTATAATAAAAGGAGGATTAAGGCATCCCACCATCGATGACTATGATTGGTCGGAGGTGGGGCCACCTTAATACATCAAAATAAAATGCAAAATAGTGAAATAATATATCAAATCGATTCGCAACGCGAATCTGAACACATCTACGGAGTCCGATCGTCGATCCGGGCACGCCATATATGGAAAGTTGCCAAATCAGCCCCGAATGGACCCAAAGCTCGTCCTCGCCTCTGCTCCGCATCACCACTCCTTCTGAGCCCAATGAGGAATGACTCCGTGATGATGGGCGCGTCCAATCCTGGATCCTGAATTCTATGGACAGCGAGCCATATCGCATCTCCATGTATCATGAAACTGCCAAGGCAATTTGGGATGAACTTCACTCCCTCTACTCTGGCAATGACAGTCTGCAACATCTCTTTGACATCATCACAGACCTTCAATCTCTTGACCCGGGGGCCGATGACGATTTGACCTCCTTTGTTGCTCGCTCCAAAACCCTTGTCGAGGCATGACTTCAACATCAGCCTCCCACCATTGATCTTGCCGCCCAACGTGCCCAGAAGGAAGCTGTTGGGATCGCCATGATGATGACCCGTGTTCCTCCTCATCTCCACAGTATTCGTTCTCAGATTCTTTCATCGTCCACCATTCCTTCCCTCTCGGATGTGTGCTCCATACTCTTAAAGGTGACACCACCCCCCAATGTACCCGGGACTCTCGGTCCAGCTGTGCTCCACCAATCTTCAACACATCACCCTGCTACTCCATCTGCTCGGGGAGGTCGCAACTCTTCTCGGGGTCGGGGTCACAACAGTCGAGCCCGCCAAAAGTGTACCTGTTGCGGCAAGGATGGTCATCTCGAGACCACATGTTATCGTAAGCATGGTGTGCCACAACATCCATATGCCTCTAGTGCAGTCAATGCTCCCACCAACAATCAAACTGACATTGATGCCTTGCGCACCCAATTTCAGCACCTTCAAGGGATGATCAGCCGTTCCTCAGGCTCTGTTGCGTCCATCTCCAATGAAGGTATCTCCTGTCTCTCCCATAGTTCAACTTGGATTATGGACTCCGGAGCAACACACCACATTACTCCAAAGAAACCTCCTCAATACTTGAACTCTGAGCACCCCAAGTACATTACCGTGGCCAATGGAGACACCACCGCGGTTTCTGGAGCAGCCAACCTGAACATTACTCCCTCCATCTCTCTTCGCTCAGTTCTTCATATTCCGGGCTCTCCCTTCAATCTTCTCTCAATTAGTCGTCTAACTCAAGACCTTGATTGCTATGTAACTTTTTCTTCAACCTTCTTTGTTGTGCAGGATCGACGGACGCAAACTATCATGGTAAAGAGCAACTGACAAATGGGCTCTACACTGTGGACATCCCTCCCTCAGTTCTCTCCTCCATTAGTATTGTTGAGTGGCATCGGCGTCTTGGACATGCCCCTCTCCAAATCCTCAAGAAAGCTCTTCCAGATCTCTCCTTAAAAGACTTCACATGCGAGTCTTGTATCTTCGGAAAACAACATCGTTCTTTTTTCTCTCCTCATTGTACTTGGAGCGAGACTCCTTTTATTTTAGTTCATACAGATGTTTGGGGACCTAACGAAAAACAAGTACCTCTGGTTGAGTTATTTTATTACAGTTATTGATGATTACTCTCATATGACATGGTTATATTTACTTCATGATCACTCTGAAATAGCTCGTGTATTTCGTGCCTCTTACTGAGACCCGTAACCAATTTTTCACCACCATTAAAACACTTCGAACCGATAATGCGCGAGAATACACAAGTCATGCGTTTACTAATTTGTGTGCCGAGTTTGGGATCATCCATCAAACCTCATGTGCATATATCCCCCAACAAAATGGTGTAGCTGAACACAAAAATCGTCACCTCCTTGAGGTCGCTCGCTCTCTGATGTTTCAAATGCAAATTCCCAAAGTGTATTGGCATTTTACGGTATCAACAACTTGTTACCTCATCACCCGCATGCCCTCCTCTATTCTCAACTTTGCGACTCCCTTTAGCCTTCTTTTTCCCTCCACCCCACCCTTTTCCCTCACGCCTCGTGTCTTCGGCTGCACTTGCTATGTTCATAATCTTGGTCCGTTAACCGACAAGCTTGCTCCTCGTGCTACCAAATACATGTTCGTTGGTTACTCGCACACTCAGAAAGGATATGTCTGCTACTCTCCTATTGATCGAAAGGTTGTTACATTTGCTGATGTAACATTTCTCGAAGAACAGGCTTATTACTCTACACCTACTACTTCTCCAACGCCTTCTACAATTACTCGTCCAACTGTGCCTGTTACTTCTCAACAAACACCACTAACCCGAACACCGGCTCCCACCACAACAAAACCACCTTTTCTTCGTGTCTATACTCGTCGCTCACCTCGGTCTGATGCACTGCAACAGGTGCCCTCTACTAATGATACCACGCGACCTGAAGATCTGGTACCCGCCTCTACTGCTCATCCAATGGAAAAGTATGTGTCCTTGCATCGCCTCTCTCTGGTACTCGTACTCCACAAATTCGCAACCTCTCTATCCTCCATTTCCACCCCTAACTCTTTGTAGGAGGCTCTCCAACATCCGGGCCATGGATGAGGAAATGACTGCTCTTGGGCTAATCAGATTTGGGACCTTGCCCCCTTCCTTCTGTCCAGACCTGTGTGGGATGTAAGTGGGTATTTGCCATCAAACATGGTCCTGATGGGACAGTACGTCTTAAGGCTCGCCTTGTAGTCCGTGGCTTTACTCAGCAACAAGGTCTAGATTATGACGAGACCTTCTCTCCGGTTGCCAAACTGAATACTGTTTGTGTTCTGATCTCTCTTGCTGTTCATCGACATTGACATCTGCATCAATTAGATGTTAAAAATGTTTTTCTCAATGACGATTTGAAGGGGACTGTCTATATGCAACAACCTCCCGGGTTTGAGCCCACGGGGGAGTCCCATGTATGTCGCCTAAATAAATCCATTTATGGTTTCAAATAGTCTCCTCGCGTATGGTTTGACAAGTTTAGTCAGGTTGTTCGTGCTGTTGGGTTCACTCGAAGTTCAGCCGACTTCTCTCTATTCACTCGTCATCGTCCAACATGCACAATGATTCTCTTGGTGTATGTCGATGATATTTTGATTACGGGAGATGATCTCAAAGGAATACACATGATCAAACAACATTTGACCTCTATTTTTCAAACAAAAGACCTGGGAAATCTTCAGTACTTCCTTGGTCTCGAGGTGGCTCGGCGTCCTGATGGACTTGTTCTATCTCAACGGAAGTACCGTCTTGACTTGCTCCGTGATGTTGGTTACTATGGATACAAGTCTGCTGACACTCCTATGAATATCAATTACAAGCTCTGTGCTCATGCCTCAGACTCCAACCTACTCCTTCCAAATCCAGAGTATTATCATCGTCTTGTCGGGAAATTGATATATCTCACTGTTATGAGACCTGATATATCATTTGCTGTTGGAATTGTTAGTCGATTCATGCATGAACCATGGATCTCTCATCTCTAGGCAGTCATCCTTCAATACTTGAAGGCTGCTCCTGGACAAGGACTTGTATACAAGCTATCTTCATCTCCCTTATCTCTTGTTTCATACTCTAACGCTGATTATGCTGGCTCATTGGATGTCGTCGTTCCACAAGTGGATACTGTACATACATTAGTGGACACCTTATTACCCGGCGTAGCAAGAAGCATTCAGTGGTTGCTCGCTCAACTGCCGAAGCAGAATATCGGTCAATGGCCTTTGTTGTGTCCAACCTCACCTGGTTGGAAAGTCTTCTAGGTGACCTTGGTGTCAGACTTCCCTCACCGGCCACTCTCCATTGTGACAGTCAAGCTGCCATACATATTGCCAAGAATCTTGTATTTCATGAACGTACCAAACACAACGAAGTCGACTGTCACTTCATTCGGGAGAAGGTTCAACTGAAGAAACTGGAATTGAAACGTGTTTCTGCTGCTGGGCAAGTTGCTAGTACTCTCACGAAGGCATAACCACGTCCGTTATATTATCAGTTCTTATCCAAGCTTGGAGCCTACGATCTGTATGCTCCAGCTTGCGGGGGAGTGTTGAAAAGCCTATGTAAAAGACCCAATAATGAAGGCTCAGTTAGGATCCCATTCTCTTTGTTGGTGTTTAGTCCCACATCTTTGTGTTTTTCAATCCCCTCTCTTCCTATAATGTACAAAGGCTTGTAAATTGTGTAAGAAAAAGATTAATAAAAGTTTTAAATTTATTTCCCTTAATTCTGTGTTTTTCTACAAAACTGAACATGTTTAATAAGCCTTGATCATACAAATAAAACAAGACAGCCAAAATATAATCCTAAGAACAACAAAACAAGGCTTGAGATAGCTTTAGCTTCAAGATATCATGCAAGAAACAAATATAATGTTAAGTAATAAATGTGAAAAGAGTAGTGCCCTCAGAAATTATGGACTTAATGAAAAACATATTAGTGCAATCCAGACTTTCATATCAACATCCTGCTTCTCAGCTTCTGTTACAAAATTGCATTTATTTATGTTTCCATTTTCACTGTATAATTTTTGTTTCGTCTAATTAACATGAGATTTATATAGTTATATAGACCTTAAAAGAATGTACTACATAATCATTATTTCCAAAAATTCTGTGGTATGCATAATATGGTAAAACAAATTCTTGATTAACAAAGGCATTTTCTACTATAAGATGGAAATAGCTCTATGGTACCATGCCTGTCAGTATTTAATGTCCTGAAAAGCACACGAAGAACTCCTCTCGGAATATGCAGAGATTCCATTACTTCAGCTATATGAGAAAAGTGTAAAAAAGTAAAATATTAAGTGAATAAATTAATAGAGAAGCCGGTGTTAATAAAATCTAGAGCAGTAAATTTTCCTGGAAAACATTGTCAAAGGAAGCGCTAAAGTATGACAATTCAACAGAGGTACTAGCTTTGGTCCAAAATATTAATACAAAACATTAAGCCTGTAGAGAAACAATAAATTTGTTATTTCCTCTAAAAGAATCAAAGTAAAAGAATGCAATACACCATGTATTTGTACATATATATATGGAGTGAAAGTTTAACTCCATCCCAAGGTGTGGGACAACTCCTAAGAAAGAACTAATGGGCTAGTGCATGGGCCTTAAGTTTACACATTTCTACACTTCCCCGCAAGCTTGAGCATACAAATTGTAGGAGCCAAGCTTGGACATAAAATGGATATATAGTGGTCGAGGTAAGGCCTTGGTGAGGATATCAATAACTTGTCCAGCAACAAGAACGTGCCTCAGATCCAATTTTCGGAGTTGAACATTTTCTCAGATGAAGTGACAATCGACCTTGATGTGCTTGGTACGTTCATGAAACACAGAATTCTCAACAATATGAATGACAACTTGACTATCGCAGAAGAGAGTGACCAGTGACAGGAGTTTAACCCCAGATCTCCCAAAAGATTTTCCAACCACATAAGTTCGGAAATGGCAGAGGTCATTGATCGATACTTATCTTCCGCAGAAGAACGCGCAATCACATTTTGCATCTTGCTTCGCCACGTGACCAGGTGTCCACTAAAGTAAGTGCAGTATCCACTTGTGAAACAACGATCATCTAGAGAGCCGACGTAGTCAGTATCAGAGTAAGCGACAAGAGATAAATAAGAGAAGGGCTTGTACACAAGCCATTGTCCCGGAGCAGTCTTCAAGTACCGAAGGATGAGATCCACAGCCTGGAGATGAGAGATCTGAGGAGTATGCATAAAAAGGCTGACCACCCCAACGACAAATGATATATCGAGTCTCGTAACAATGAGGTAGATGAGCTTGCCCACAAGATGTAGATAGTACTCTGGGTTAAGAAGAAGCAGATCAGAGTCAGAAGCATGAGGCAAAGCTTGTGGTTGGCAACGATAAGAGTGTCTGCAAACTTGCATCCAGAGTAGCCAACATCATGAAGAAGATCAAGACAGTACTTCCGTTGAGACAGAACGAGCCGATCACGATGATGGGTCACCTCAATGCCCATAAAGTATCGGAGATTGCCCAAATCTTTAGTCTGGAATTGAGAAGCCAGGTGCTTCTTGATCATAGTTATGCCAGCAAGATCATCTCCCGTGACGAGGATATCATCCACATATACAAATAGTACCACAGTGCCCGTCGTGCGATGGCGAGTGAACAAAGACAAATCAATCGAGCTCTGAGTGAAGCCAACATCGTGAACCACCCGACTGAATTTATCAAACTAAGCCCGAGAAGACTGTTTGAGACCATAGAGACACTTTTTGAGGTGAAACACCAGAGACTCCCCCGCGGTCTCAAAACCAAGATTGTTGCATGTAGACAGTCTCAATGAGGTTGCCGTTCAGAAAAGGGATTTTTGATGTCGAGTTGGTGTAACGACCAATGACGATGAACGGCCAAGGAGATCAGGACTCAGACAGTATTCAACTTTTCCACGAGTGAGAAAGTCTCCTCATAGTCGAGGCCGCATTGCTGAGTAAATCCACGAGCCACTAGAAGAGCTTTGAGGCATTCCACTGTCCCATCAGGACGATGCTTGACAGTGAAGACCCATTTGCAACCCACGCATGTCTGGGCAGGGGGAAGAGGGACAAGAGTCCAGGTCTGATTAACCCATAGGGCAACCATCTCCTCATTCATTGCGGCCCGCCATCCCAGATGTTGAAGAACGTCCTGTAGAGAAGTAGGGGTGGAAATAGAAGACAGAGACGTCGCAAACCTGTTGAGCTCTGGTGATAAACGATGAAAAGAGACATAGTTTAACATAGGGTGAGCAATAGATGCCGGAGCTGGATCAGCGGGCATTGGAGCATCATCAGCGGGGGCGACTCTCGCGGGTCCACAGTCTGAGTTGAGCGTCAGGTATAGACAAGGAGAGGAGGGAAGCCAACATCGTGAACCACCCGACTGAATTTATCAAACTAAGCCCGAGAAGACTGTTTGAGACCATAGAGACACTTTTTGAGGTGAAACACCAGAGACTCCCCCGCGGTCTCAAAACCAAGATTGTTGCATGTAGACAGTCTCAATGAGGTTGCCGTTCAGAAAAGGCATTTTTGATGTCGAGTTGGTGTAACGACCAATGACGATGAACGGCCAAGGAGATCAGGACTCAGACAGTATTCAACTTTTCCACGAGTGAGAAAGTCTCCTCATAGTCGAGGCAGCATTGCTGAGTAAATCCACGAGCCACTAGAAGAGCTTTGAGGCATTCCACTGTCCCATCAGGACGATGCTTGACAGTGAAGACCCATTTGCAACCCACGCATGTCTGGGCAGGGGGAAGAGGGACAAGAGTCCAGGTCTGATTAACCCATAGGGCAACCATCTCCTCATTCATTGCAGCCCGCCATCCCAGATGTTGAAGAACGTCCTGTAGAGAAGTAGGGGTGGAAATAGAAGACAGAGACGTCGCAAACCTGTTGAGCTCTGGTGATAAACGATGAAAAGAGACATAGTTTAACATAGGGTGAGCAATAGATGCCGGAGCTGGATCAGCGGGCATTGGAGCATCATCAGCGGGGGCGACTCTCGCGTGTCCACAGTCTGAGTTGAGCGTCAGGTATAGACAAGGAGAGGAGGGACCAAGGGTAGCAACACCGACGAAGGAGTGGGAAGCAGCAGAGGAGAATCGTCGGTGATGGGGACATGCGAATGTGGAAGGCCGGGTACGGAGGTAATAGGAAGATCAGAGCAATGGAAAGGTTGAGTCTCAAAAAAGGTGACATCAGCGGAGGTGACGAGCTTCTTATGAGATGTAGAGTAACACACGTATCCTTTTGGGGTACGAGAGTAGTCAATGAACATATATTTGGAAGTGCGTGGAGCCAGTTTATCTAAGGGTGGATCAAGATTGTGGACATAACAGACGCTGCCGAAGACACGAGGTGTTAGTGGAAATGAAGATTCAGAGGGATAGAGAATGGAAAATGGCGTGGAAAAGTTAAGCACCGAGGATGGAAGGTGATTAATCAGGTAGCAGGCGGTGGAAACAACAAATTGCCAAAAGACGGGTGGAACCTGCACCTGGAATATAAGAGACCGGGCAACCTCGAGAAGGTGACAATTCTTTAGTTCGACCACAACATTTTGTTGGGGGGTATATGGACAAATGGTTTGGTGAATAATGCCCAACGCATTACAGTTGTCCTGAAAAAGGCGACTAGTATATTCACACACATTATCCGTGCGTAGTATTTTAATGGATCACGAGAATTGGTTTTGCGTATCAGCAAGAAAGGAGCGAAAAATGTGCAGTAACTCAGAGCGATCGCGCATCAGACACAACTACGTCATGCGAGAGTGATTATCAATGAAAGCAATAAAATAATGATAGCTAGAGACACTGGCCATTTTGTAGGAACCCCAAATATCCGAATGCACTAAATCAAAAGGAGTCGTACTTCAAGTACAAGTAGAAGACAAAGTATTACTGTACAACCCGTATTCGGTGAGTGCGACCAACCTGTGCTCAACGAGTAGACCAACACATCCGACGAGTAGAACCAATGGCGGTCCTACTCGCCCAGGGTAGGGTGAAGCAAGTACGACCCCTCCCCGTCAGCTCTTACCAATGTGACTCCTTCTCGACAACACATCCCTTCTCGACGGCACAACCCTTCTCGACGGCACAGACCTCCTCTTGACGACATGAGTACGATTCGTCGAGACGATACCAATAGCCCGTCCCGGCCGTTACTTCTAGCCTGGGGCGAGGCGAGTTAGCTTTGCCTCAAGCGAGCTCTCTTCAAGAGAGTTCGCTCCTGGCGAGTAGGTTTTGACCTAGTCGCCCCAGTCGTACTACTCAAGGAGGGAGCGAGGCGAGTTAGCTTTGCCTCAAGCGAGCTCGCTTCAAGAGAGTTCGCTCCTGACGAGTAGGTTTTGACCTAGTCTCCCCAGTCGTACTACTCAAGGAGGGAGCGAGGTGAGTTCGGGCCAACCCGACTCCTCAGTCCCCTCTCACTATCCGCAGACCAACAGGGGGTGCGATTAGTACTTATGAAAAGGCGCGAGCTGTTCGCAGACCATTTTGGTCTGCATATAGTAATTTGGTTAAGGCGGAGGAAGCTACCCGCAGACCTTTTAGACTATTCTGCCCTCAGAAGATTTTGCCTATAAATAAGACCCATTATGTCTTAGATAGGCACAGATCCACCCCCAAGAGAGCCTGAGCTTTCTTCCTTGTGTCCTTGTGCTATCTGAGACAGGCTCAGCCTTTGGTGTTTGGGAGGGGAAATCATGTCAGATTTTCGGGTTAGTGGCGGGACCTCCTCGCTGCAGCCAGTGGGTCCTCTCTTAAAACAACTACCTACCATCCTGTGAGGGCCAGTTTTCAGCTCGAAATATTTAGACCTAGGAGTTTGACGAAGAGAGAAGTAACTCAAGCTACTCCCCAGTCTCGAACATAGTTGGACCGATATCCGGATTCCAACATTTTGAAAGAACGATGTTGTTTCTCGTAAATACAGGATTCATAATGAAAATTAGAAAAGGAAAAGTACAGAAGAGCCCGCTGGAGGATAGTCAGAGGAGCATAGCCAAGACTGCGATGCAGTCGATAGTAGTGACGGTGGAGAGATCTGAGGCAGGAACCAAGTTGGGACGATCCAGAGTGTACATCCCATTAGAAAGTTGTCCACTACCAATGATAGTCCGAGTCCGCCGATCCCGCATCACAAAAGAAGAAGAAAACATGATTAGGCAATCATGATCCCGAGTAAGACGACTGACAGAGAGAAGATTAAACTGAGAGCCAGGAACATGGAGGATAGAGCAGAGAGAAAGAGATGGGGTGAGAGACAGATCGCCATAACCGCAAACAAGGCTGGTATCTCCATTGGCCACAATGATAAACTTAGGAGATGCACCGTCTGTATACCGAGATGGTTTCTGCGGGGTACTATGGTTGGTAGCCCCGGAGTCCACTATCTATGAAGGACTGTGGGAAAAACAGGAGATACCTTCGGTTGAGGCGGAAGTAATGGAACCGGTGCCCCGTGTTAGCAGCCCACAGAGTTGTTGAAGGTCGTCGCGTAAGGCGTTAATATCGGAGCGGTAGGTGGAAGGAACAAGCAGGACATGAGAAGCAAGGCCCGACGACGGTGGTGGGTATCCGTGTTTCTTGAAGTAAGTGGCCTCAATGAGATTGAGGCAGCCACCGTAAGTACATAGGCGATTTCTTGACCGAGAGGAGCGAGGGCGACCATTAGTTCGGCCCCCACTGCGAGATCCCTGTCGACCACCCTGAGACCCAAAGAGAGGAGGTCGCGGGGCAGGAGAGTGTTGGAGAAGAGATGGTGAAGGAGGCTGCACGACGTCTGGCGTCGGAGTGACCTTAAGAATCATAGAGCACACGCCCGAAAGAGACGGAACAATAGGAGAAGAGAGGATGGTTGCCCAGACATTGTGAAGATGAAACGATAGCCCGACCATCATGAGAGCAATACCCACAGCCTCTTTCTGTGTGCGCTGCACCACGAAGTCCAGCGAAGGAGGCTGGTGCTGGATCCAGACTTCAACAAGTCTTGGACATGGCAACAAAGGAGGTCAGGTCAGCAGTCACCCCAGGGTCAACGACATGGAGATCAGTGAAGATATCAAAAAGATGTTGGAGACTATCCCGTCCAGAGTAAAGAGACTGAAGCTTATCCCATGTGGCTTTAGTAGTGTCGTGGTACATGGTCATGTGGTAAGACTCACTCTCCATGGAATTAAGGATCCATGACTGAACACGCCCATCATCCCGGAGCCACAGCTCCTTAGGCTCAACGGAAAGAGCATGAGCAACATGATGAAGTCCTTTTGTTTGAAGGAAACGACGCAGCGAGTGCACCCATTCAACAAAGTTTGCGAGGGAGATTGTAGTAATTCGTAGTTCATCCCGAACTTCAGGGAGAGGAGCCGCATCACGTGCTGTAAGGGACAAAGCACCATGCATGTCCATGAACGGCGATGTGAAGAGGGGAAACCACGAGGGCTAGAGAGATGCAACGGACGAGCGAAGTCACCAATAAATCCCACAGAAGGCGCGAATGGGGGGGGGGGGGAGACCTCAAGGAGGAGGACGCACAAGAACCGAGTAGGAGAGACCGCCCAAGGTGGTTGGGGGGGGGGGGTCGCGGTCGCAGCAGGAGAGACCGCAAGTACGTGGGAAGAAATCACAACGGCAAGGGTGGTGCGGTCTTAGAAGGAGAGGCCGCAGGGGGGTATGGCGGACGGTCTCAGTAAGAGAGGCCGTAAGGAGTATGGAGGTGTGGTCTCAACAGGAGAGTCTGCAAAAGGTCAGGTGGTGCGGGCTCAAAAGGCATTCGCACGGGAACAACAACCTCGCGCGGTCTCAGGAGGAGTTCGCCCGGTCTCAAGAGGAGTTCACGCGGTCTAAAGAGGAGCTCGCGCGGTCTCAGGAGAAGTTTGTGCGGTCTCAGGAGGAGTTCGCGCGGTCTCGAGAAGAGTTCACACGGTCTCAGCAACCTCGAGTGGTCTTAGCAACCTCGCGCGGCCTCAGTAGGAGATCGCGTGGTAAATGGCGAGGGATCAACAGGAGTTCGCGAGGCCGATGTGGGGTGGCCTGCAGCAGGAGAGGCCAAAGCCTATAAATTGGGCGAGAGGGCCACGCAAGAGAGAGGGCCAAGCAGGAGAGTAGCAAACCGTGAGCTCTGCGGGTGCAAAGAGGAGACCGCCCAGAATAGTCCGTGTGGTTAAGAACAAGTGCCCGCCAGGAGTAGATGAGAGAGCAGGGGATCAATCGCAAAGAGGTTCCGCGTGAGCGTTTTGCTCTGATACCATGTAGAGAAATAATAAATTTGTTATTTCCTCTAAACGGATCAAAGTAAAAGAATGCAATACACCATGTATTTGTACATATATTGATATATATATATATATATATATATATATAGGGAGGAGTGAAAGCTTAACTCCATCTCATGGTGTGAGACTAAACTCCTAAGAAAGAAATAACTAATGGGCTAGTGCATGGGACTTCTTATGGGCCTTAAGTTTACACAGTTCTACAAAGCCAAACACATCTTATTGAAATGATCATGATATAATATTACCCTGCTTAAATAGAAGTTCTGCAATTTTACTCCAAGTCAAATTACTATAATGAGTAAATAATGAGGATCAAGGATAACAAAGTGTGAGGGATTTATTTCATTGCCCTATTGAAGAAACAAAGTTGAAGATTTTGATTTTCTTGGGGCTCTGGTGAGAAGGTGGTTTTCCTGACACCAAGAGGGCATAAACTCCTAGCAATTTATAGGCCACTTATCTGCCCTATGCCCCCAAAACTGCTTCTTTAATTTTTTTCTCTCTGCATGATAAATTGATCTCTACAATCACCATGGATTGCTATTTCCATGAGTGATGTGGCATCAAGAAATGGAATGGGCTTTCTATTTCACCCAGTGATTGTGCAGAGTCAGACACTGTTACGAAGCGACCGGCGGCCCTGCAATCGTTATGAGTTATGTAGCCCACGGGCATTATCGTCTATTTCGTTACTGTATTATTTTAATGTTTGTCCTGTAGTCCGGGGCTCCATCTATATAAGGAGCCTTGGGGGTGAGTCTTGATCATCTTGGAAGTCTAGGGTTTTGGCTCTCTTGGAGAGTGGAGTACAAGGAGGACCCAGCCTCCGGATGCTTGGCGAGATTCGTCTCGATTGTATCTTTATTTCCTACGTTAATGTAATGCAACTGTCCTCTTGCTAACAATTGGTCCGACCTGCCGTTATTAGGGTTCTCCCGAGCCCTAATCCCACAGACTCTCACGATTCCGCCACTGCGCCGCCGCTGCTACAAATCCCGGGCCCCGCACGAACAAGGCCAACCGCTGCTGCTCCAGATCCAGCGGCCCCGCTCGATCCGCCTACTTCCTGCTCGCGCGCTCCGGTCCTCCCCTCCCGCACGCTGCGACAGCGCCAGAAACGCCGCGTCCAGATCGCCTCCGGCCCACCTCCGTCTGCGACTCCTCCACCGGATACGCCTCCGTCGTTCTTGCGGTGAGTCTTCTGCGGCAGCGCCTCCAACGACTTCCCTTCCCCCGCCGCTCTGCTGCACCCTCTCGGCACCGTCCATTAGCTCCAGTGGAATACCTCAGCCTCCAGCAGCCTTACAACGTCTTCCTCTTCATCCGGAGGCCCTCTTCCCGCCTTCCGCAGTGCCGGGCCGCCCTCCAACAGCTCTTGCTGCGCTCCGGCTACCCTAGCCGCTCCTCCGAGCCACAGTTCATGCCCGTGACTCGGTCCATGGCCCTCCACGCCGACGAGAACACCTCCACCCCTGCACACTCGGACTCGCAGCGCCTGGATGACATTGAAGCCCAACTGGCGGACCTCACGCTCCTCCTCCGAGGACTTACCGCGGCAGTTACTCGCCCTCCAACCACTCCTCCGCCACCAACTCCCGTGGTTCTCGACCCCATGGGGGTTTTGCGCCCCACGGCCGATGGTGTCCCGGCCCACCTCCGCCGGATTGAAATTCCGGTGTTCGATGGCACAGACCCTCTCGGGTGGATTGCCCGCACAGAGCAGTTCTTCGACTTGCATACCACCCCCGCCGACCAGAAGGTCCCCCTCGCTACAATCTATATGGAAGGCTCGACGCTCCATTGGGTGCGTTGGTTGCGCCAGCAGGAACCGGACATTACCTGGCCCACCTTGAAGGAGGAACTCCTCCGCCACTACGATAGCCGCCGGGCGGGCAATGCCTTTGAGCGCCTCAGCTCCGTTCGCCAGTCCGACTCTGTTGCAACCTACATTGACGATTTCATCGCGGTCGCTACACATGTTCCCGATCTGGCACCCGACCACTACTTGGGCTATTTTCTGGCGGGTCTGCAACCCCACCTCCGCGCGCGCCTTCGGGTCCACAATCCGACTACTCTTGCCCGCGCAATAGAGCAGGCTAGATATCTGGACGAGGAACTCAACCCAGCTACACCCGCCCCCTCGACATGGCCGGCCCCACCGCCGCGGCCACCACTGCCACCTTGGCCGCCGATGGACCCTCTGCCCCCACCTGGGCCCCAGCTTCTGACTCCGCCCCCGCAACCGCCAGCTCCACGGCCACCGCCCCCGCGACGGCCTCATCACTTGTCTTACCAACAACACGAAGAGCTTCGCCGCAAGGGCCTCTGCTTCCGCTGCCAGCAACCGTACTCACCCACCCACGTCTGCCCTCAACGGAACCTATGCATTTTACTGGGAGCTGAAGATGCTGATCCTGACTTTGGGGAGCTGGATCCACTGACGCTTTCTGACGACCCGTGTGGCCCTCGACCTTGAGGACAAGGTCGTTTTTTCCGGCGGGACCAGATGTTACGAAGCGACCGGCGGCCCTGCAATCGTTATGAATTATGTAGCCCACGGGCATTATCGTCTATTTCGTTACTGTATTATTTTAATGTTTGTCCTGTAGTCCGGGGCTCCATCTATATAAGGAGCCTTGGGGGTGAGTCTTGATCATCTTGGAAGTCTAGGGTTTTGGCTCTCTTGGAGAGTGGAGTATCAAGGAGGACCCAGCCTCCGGATGCTTGGCGAGATTCGTCTCGATTGTATCTTTATTTCCTACGTTAATGTAATGCAACTGTCCTCTTGCTAACAGATACTTTGGCCATCAGGACTCAACTCTAGCATCTCCCACTTGGCCATAAATTTCCATTTGTGTAATCGGGGTAGCCGGATAGGACCCACTGGGTGACTGACCTTATTTATTAATGTTATTTTTTCCCTCCATGTAAATTGTTCGTTGTGGGTTTCTCTGACTGGGACTGTTTGCAACAGCAGCGAGGCTATAAACAATAAACATGCAGTTAAAAAGAGGAATTCGGATATCACAAGAAGTCAAATATATTCGTGCACTGTTTGATCCTTCGAGAATTAAACATTCTCTCATCCATCTCCTCCCCTTAGTTAAATCATGCATCTAATATTCTTCTCTCCACAGTTCATTTACCATTGTTTCCTTCCTCTACCTTTATTGTTGTAAATGTTTTGTAACTTGACGTTGCTTGAGGTGTTTGTTTAAGAAATTGACTGACTTCTTTGAACCTATGATCCTGTTCACTTATCCTACTTACCTGCCTTGTGAGATCTTTCCTATTCTGAGTGATTTGTTTAATATAGTTAATGGTAGCAAACCCTAAGTACATTATTAGGGAAGAAATTTCATCACTAGTGTTGTTTTCTAGTGTAGTTGGTTTTTATTCTTGAACATTTTAGTATATATTATTACTGATGATTTTATACCAAATGCACTTTGGAGAAGGTGTACCAGAGGCGGGGAAACCGAATATGATGCGTGAGCAATTTCGTTGTGTTAATTTTTATTTATTTTAATTGTTAGGTCTATTTATATTAAGAATAGGCAGTTTATTTTCAGTTGTTTCTATTTTTCTTAAGAGTCAGTTTATTTTAGTTTCAGTGGATTTATTTTTGTATGAAAAAAATGTATATTTAAGCCATATTGGGCCGATTGAAAAGGCAAGCAATGAATATTTTTTTTCTTAAGAGAAATAGTACTCTTTCTTTATCCCTCACAACTGTTGGCCCCTCAGGACTCCTTAGGACGTACAGACTCAACATACTAGTTCCAGACCATCTTCCATTTCAATTCTTCTCACATCCACCAATCCCTCCTTCTACCCTATCAAGCACTCCACTATGCATCCTAGGTCAAGAATCCATTTATACGACATTGTTATCATAGAGGTTTCTGAGGAAATACGAAGAAATCAAGTTCCATTTTTTCTTCCTCCATTGATCATCACCCTGTGACCAGATCTTTATCTAAGGTTTGTAATAATTTGGTATTATAAACAATCATCATGGAGGATGCTACAAAACAAATAAGTCCAATGATGGAAATGATGAAGAAGTTCATGGCAACATAAACCAGGAATCAAGCCTCTTTTGATGTGCAGTCTACACATGAATGGTGGTTACTGAATCAAGAAGGAAGTAGCAATGATACCCATCAAGCCCTACATCGTCTTGGATCCCATCAAGAGGCTGATCTGAAGTATGCTCTGCTCCCAGGTATACAAAACTTGACTTTCCAGCTTATACGAACTCCTTACTATGATTTTGTGAATTGATTTGGTTAGCTTCTTTTCATCTTCTGGGTGCGGCAATCCTAGGGTATGTTGGCATAAGCATGGGAAATCTTGACATGACATGTGAAGATTTTAAATTCTACTACACATGGAGTTAAGACCTCTACCCCGTAATAACCATTTAGGAGAGTTGATAGCATTAAAACAAGCATTTTGTGTGGATGGCTACTTGAAAATTTTATAACTTTACTAGCCCATGCCTCTATGGTGTTACTAGACCATCAAGTTTCGATCTTAACCGCAGGGTTGCAAACAAAGGCTGCGCTTAGATGTTGAGTTTCAGAATCCAAAGAATTTAGTTACAACCATGAGTTTTGTAAGAATCTGTGACCATCCTCTCTAACTAGACATTCTAATGGACAACAAATAGTTGCGGCAACCTCAACGAGGAAATCCTACCTCATGACTTGGAAAAATCGTCCCCAGACAATTACCCAACAACCTTTTATCAAGTGATCATCTCGGACAGAGATGAATGACCATCGGGCTAAAGGTCTATGTTTCAACTGTGATGTACCTTACACATCGAAACATCACTGCAGAATACTCTTTTGGTTGAAAAAACTAGAAGAACCAGAGGAAAATGTGGAGCAAGGGTAACCAAGAATTTCACTCCACACCATCATAGAAATCCAAAATTCTCAAACTATGCAATTAAAGTCATAGTGTCATCGTGCTTAGTATTATTTATATTAGACTCTAGTTGTACATGCAACTTCAATAGTATGGTGACTGCAAACCAATAAGGTTCACAATAAAAAAGATCAATAATGCACGCTTTGATCACTAACAAAGACAAGTTCCCAAATCTGGGTATTTATGATAAAATTGAATTATAGGTTAAAAATAACTCTTTCACTGCATATAATACTTTCGGATGTGTTTACTGTTATTCCTATCATCAACGGATTCTGCACAGTGGGACCAAGAGTTTGGGATTTTTCTGCCCTAACTATGACCTTTTGGATGGGCCATAAGGAGGTCACAGAAAAAGGGAAGTTGAGCACCCAATTACTGAAATTTTACATGCTACATAGCGGTCGATCGCAACAAAATTTAGTGGATAAATTACACATTGACTACTCGAATATTTCAGTGAACCCGAAGCATTACCACCTCCATGTATATGATCATCATATCTTTTTGCATCCTAGTACAACTCCCATCTTGGTACGCCCTCACAGATATTCATTCCTCCAAAAGGAGGAAATAGATCCAACACTAGAAGGGTATGTTGTGATAGAGAATTATACCGACAAATCAATCACTATTTTCATCACTTATTTTACAAGTAAAGAAACAAGATGGTTCTTGGTATTTTTGTGTTAAATGAATTATAAGGAGCTAAATGCAAAAAACTACAAAGGATAAATTATATATTCCAGTAATAGTGAACTTAGGGTTGAGTTGCATAGAGAACGTTTCTTTACTGATTCAGATCTTTTCCCTGATTATCATCAACTAAGAATATGACATGAGGATACAAAGAAAACAACTTTCCACTCTTATCACAAATACTATGAGATCTTGGTTATGCCACTGTTGCTCATTCGACATTTCAAACATTAATGAATGAGGTATTCCAAGTACACCTGTGCAAATATGTACTGGTTTAATTTGATGATATACTCAGTATGTTGAAACCAAAAAATGGGATTCGAACAGTTCGAAATCATGGTAGGCAGCTTGCCCTTACTCCTCTCGGGTGAAATCCTATGACCGGTCACTTCGAGCCTAGGAACCTCTCTACTTGTGGACTTAGATGAAAGTAGACCCTGCGAGCTGCAGCGAGGAGGTCCCGCCACTAACCCGAAAGATCCGAAGATCTTCCCCTCCCAAGCCAATGCCGAGCCTGGGCACCTCGGAGAACACTAGCGAACACCTGACCGCTTGCCTAAGGGACTTGGCGAGCGGAAGACGGGGACGCTGGATAACCGATAACACACCAAGGGGGGGGGGGGGGGGGGGGTAGAGAGATGCCAACCCTTCCCAAGGTCCCCATGGGGGTCTATTTATAGACTTCTTAAAAAATGGTCTGCGGATAGTCGAAATGGTCTGCCAATAGCCAAGTTCCGCTGCTTGAAAAGGCTAAACGCGGGCCGAAACATTACTTCCTGAGTCTTCCCTGGCGACCCTGCAACCCTGCAACCTTGCGACCTTGCGACCCTGCGACCTTGCAACCTTGCATGTGCACTCGCACCAGGCCGAACAATCCACTAGAAAGAGGAAGGGGGAGGTCGAGATGGGTCTTCCCCCACTTGCCCACAAGGAGTGGGGGGCTTCCTCCCACTCGCCCCCAAGGGGGCGGGCGAGTGGGGAGGGGGGTCTCCCACCACCCGCCCCCAAAGGGGCGAGTGGGGGTCTCCCCCACTCGCCCCCAAGGGGGCGGGCGAGTGGGGAGGGGGGTCTCCCCCCACCTGCCCCCAAAGGGGCGCGTGGGGGTCTCCCCCACTCTCGCCCCCAAGGGGGCGGGCGAGTGGGGAGGGGATCTCCCCCCACCCGCCCCCAAAGGGGCGAGTGGGGGTCTCCCCCACTCGCCCCCAAGGGGCCGGGCGAGTGGGCGAGTGGAAGGTGTTGAGTTGTCTCCACTTCCAGTTGAGCTCGGCTCCCTGGAAGGTGTTGAGCTGTCTCCACTTCCAATTGAGTTCGACTCTCTGGAAGGTGTTGAGTTGTTTCCACTTCCAGTTGAGCTCGACTCCCTGGAAGGTGTTGAGTTGTCTCCACTTCCAGTTGAGCTCGGCTCCTTGGAAGGTGTAAGTTGCCTCCACTTCCAGTTGAGCTCGGCTCTCTGGAAGGTGTTGAGTTGCCTCCACTTCCAGTTGAGTTCGACTCTCTGGAAGGTGTTGAGTTGTCTCCACTTCCAGTTGAGTTCGACTCTCTGGAAAGTGTTGAGTTGTCTCCACTTCCAGTTGAGTTCGACTCTCTGGAAGGTGTTAAGTTGTCACCACTTCCAGTTGAGCTCGGCACCTTGGAAGGTGTTGAGTTGCCTCCACTTCCAATTGAGTTCGACCCTCTGGAAGGTGTTGAGTTGCCTCCACTTCCAGTTGAGTTCGCCTCTCTGGAAGGTGTTTAGTTTCCTCCACATCCAGTTGAGCTCGACTCTCTGGAAGGTGTTGAGTTGTCTCCACTTCCAGTTGAGTTCGACTCTCTGGAAGGTGTTGAGTTGTCTCCACTTCCAGTTGCGTTCGACTCTCTGGAAAGTGTTGAGTTGTCTCCACTTCCAGTTGAGTTCGACTCTCTCGAAGGTGTTGAGTTGTCTCCACTTTCAGTTGAGCTCGGCTCCTTGGAAGGTGTTGAGTTGCCTCCACTTCCAGTTGAGTTCGACCCTCTGGAAGGTGCTGAGTTGCCTCTACTTCCAGTTGAGTTCGCCTCTCTGGAAGGTGTTTAGTTGTCTCCACTTTCAGTTGAGCTCCGCTCCCTAGAAGGTGTCGAGTTGTCTCCACTTCCAGTTGAGGACGACTCTCTGGAAGGTGTTGAGTTGTCTCCACTTCCAGTTGAGCTCGGCTCCCTGAAAGGTGTTGAGTTGCCTCCATTTCCAGTTGAGCTCGTCTCTCTGGAAGGTGTTGAGTTGTCTCCACTTCCAGTTGAGCTCGGCTACTTGGAAGGTGTTGAGTTGCCTCCACTTCCAGTTGAGTTCGACCCTCTGGAAGGTGTTGAGTTGCCTCCAATTCCAGTTGAGTTCGCCTCTCTGGAAGGTGTCTAGTTGTCTCCACTTTCAGTTGAGCTCCGCTCCCTGGAAGGTGTCGAGTTGTCTCCACTTCCAGTTGAGGTCGACTCTCTGGAAGGTGTTGAGTTGTCTCCACTTCCAGTTGAGCTCGGTTCCCTGAAAGGTGTTGAGTTGCCTCCACTTCCAGTTGAGCTCGGCTCCCTGGAAGGTGTCGAGTTGTCTCCACTTCCAGTTGAGGTCGACTCTCTGGAAGGTGTTGAGTTGTCTCCACTTCCAGTTGAGCTCGGCTCCCTGAAAGGTGTTGAGTTGCCTCCACTTCCAGTTGAGCTCGGCTCTCTGGAAGGTGTTGAGTTGTCTCCACTTCCAGTTGAGTTCGACTCTCTGGAAGGTGTTGAGTTGTCTCCACTTCCAGTTGAGTTCGACTCTCTGGAAGGTGTTGAGGTGTCTCCACTTCCAGTTGAGCTCAGCTCCCTGGAAGGTGTTGAGCTGTCTCCACTTCCAGTTGAGTTCGACTCTCTGGAAGGTGTTGAGTTGTTTCCACTTCCAGTTGAGCTCGGCTCCTTGGAAGGTGTTGAGTTGCCTCCACTTCCAGTTGAGTTCGACTCTCTGGAAGGTGTTGAGTTGCCTCCACTTCCAGTTGAGTTCGCCTCTCTGGAAGGTGTTTAGTTGTCTCTACTTTCAGTTGAGCTCCGCTCTCTGGAAGGTGTTGAGTTGTCTCCACCCCCCGCTAAGCTCGGCTCACGGGAGGGTTGTTAAATAGAGAAAGAGTTACCACTCTTGCGTTAAGTTCAGTTTGAATCGTTTTTGAAATAGTTCAGATCCCGTCTCTCCGAACCACGGGTCATCCATTGTTTTTCCGGGCTCGTATCGAGCCCAAAAAAAGCGGGGATTGTGTATTACCCGTAATTTGTCGAGACCGGAGGTAAATGTACAACCCCCATATTTGCCGAGCGCGTGTAGCGTAGCGTGTACATGGTCGCGATGATGAAAATGACCGTAACGGGATAAAATGGCCGCTTGAACACAGTCGGAAACGACCGTGATCAGACAAAGCAGAGACCCCCACTCGTCCGCCCCCTTGGGGGCGACTGGGGTGAGGCCCCCCTCCCCACTCGCCCGCCCCCTTGGGGGGCGAGTGGGCAAGATCCCACTCGCCCCTTTGGGGGCGGGTGGGAGAGGCCCCCCCTCCCCACTCGCCCGCCCCTTTGGGGGCGGGTGGGGGGAGACCCCCCTCCCCACTCGCCCGCCCCCTTGGGGGCGAGTGGGAGGAAGCCCCCCACTCCTTGTGGGCAAGTGGGGGAAGACCCATCTCGACCTCCCCCTTCCTCTTTCTAGTGGATTGTTCGGCCTGGTGCGAGTGCACATGCAAGGTTGCAAGGTCGCAGGGTCGCAGGGTTGCAGGGTCGCCAGGGAAGACTCAAGAAGTAATGTTTCGGCCCGCGTTTAGCCTTTTCAAGCAGCGGAACTTGGCTATTGGCAGACCATTTCGACTATCCGCAGACCATTTTTTAAGAAGTCTATAAATAGACCCCCATGGGCACCTTGGGAAGGGTTGGCATCTCTCTACCCCGCCCCCCTTAGTGTGTTGCGATTAGCAGGCGTCCCTGTCTTCCGCTCGCCAAGTCCCTTAGGCAAGCGGTCAGGTGTTCGCTAGTGTTCTCCGAGGTGTCCAGGCTCGGCATTGGCTTGGGAGGGGAAGATCTTCGAATCTTTCGGGTTAGTGGCGGGACCTCCTCGCTGCAGCTCGCGGGGTCTATTTTCATCTAAGTCCACAAGTAGAGAGGTTCCTAGGCTCGAAGTGACCGGTCATAGGATTTCACCCGAGAGAAGTAAGGGCAAACTGCCTACCCTGATTTCGAACTGTTCGAATCCCATTTTTTGGGTTTCAACATAGTACATAGCCTCCATCTAGTTTTTTTGCTTGTTCAGAACGAACCAATTTACAAAAGATTAAGTGTTGCTTTAGGAGTCCATAAATATTGTATTTGGGCTATGACAAGGTCTCCACCATGATGGATTGGTCTCAACCACAATATGTCAAGAGATCATGAGGATTTTAGTATTGATGGGCTACTGCAGAAAATTCATTAAGAGATATGGATAGATTTAATTGCAGCGCTTTTATTTGATCTTGTGAGAGTAAAATGAAATTTGTATCCTTAAAGTTTTCTTTATCTACAACCCTGGTACTCTCTCTTCCGAATTTTTTTAAGGAATTTTGTATCGAATGTGAAGCCTTGGGTAAGGGAATTGAATCCGTTCTTCAACAAGACAATTACCCAATAACATTCTTTACCTGCAAGTTGGCACAACACCATATTAAGTTACGAGCAGCAGATTTGATTGGGCTTGCTAAGTGATGTGAATCATATTCACGTGCGGGCCTACCCTTATCAGAACCTACCCGAGTCTACTTACACGGGACACAGAGTTAGGATCGACGGATGGACGATCCGAATCGATAGTCGTGCTCAGAGTGACGATGACATGTTTTTTGATTTTTTTTTATATTTTATTTCATGTAAAACTAATGGCTTTATGTTCCGGGTGATCTCGGTTGTCCGTAGTGAGTTCTAAGTCTATAAATAGAAATCTAAGGGATGATTTTCAGAGATAGCAAATTTTGGATAGAAATTCTGGGCTCTCGCGGTCAACCCACGGTGCAGATTCCGTGGATTCTTGGTGCAGAAGTCAAGTTAAATATTCCTCACTTCCATAACTACCCCAAGACCATTTCCACTACTTATAATCACCAATAACTACCTCCCTACACTATCAAATCACGTCATAACTACCTAAAACTGCATAAAACCGCCTCTACCACCATATTCCAACAGCAATTACACCCCAGTCGGACATCCCTCCACCATCCCCATTCACGATACCCCACTCTAGCAGCAATTTCCCCCACCCAGAAGTCACGTTCCTCCTTGCCAACAAGCCTACCAACACCTTCCCTACTCGGGCCAATTCAGAACACACCTCCCAATGCCTGAACGCACATCCACCCCTCCAGAACTGCCTCCATCAGCATCCCACCCACGCCAATCATTTTTTGGACTTCCTAAAACCAGTTGAAAACAATTTCAGCCACTTGAATTAACTCCATTCACCTCCCAGCCGCTACTCCTTCCAAGATCTAAAACTCATTGGCCTTCCCCTCCCTCCAAGTTGCCTTGCCGACCTCTACCAACTGTTCCAATACACATCCAGCCCCTGAAACAGCATAAGCCTCTAAAAACAGACGCATATCATTCCCCGTACTCCTATTGCCAGTGCAAGTTCTAATTTGAAGTTAATATTACTTGTTGTTGAATGTTTGGTTGACAATCATACTATCTCTGAGATACTAATTTGTATTAATTGGTCCATCAATTGTGTTACTTGCAAGATTTATTCACCGGATATTAACCGAAACACTTGTTCTTTTGTTTAATTAGATCTTTCTTGTGTTTCTAACACTTAATCTCTAGTGTGAATGTGATGGGGGGCCATCTGGCGCGACGCGGCGCAGGGCGGACCCCACGTTCGTGTATTCTCGCAGGCGGGCGTGACCGGATCGCCGATCCGTCACCGCGGTTGCGTCCTGCTCGTCGTTCTGATGAATTTTCATATATAGCATGTTGTATTTTGAATATTATTTAGTGTGGTTTTGGTGCCGAGATCGATGGCAATCATAGCCGTCCATCTTGGTTGCCCTAATTTTAATTCATTATAAATAAGACTTGGGCTGCAGTTTTTAGGGCATTGCTGGAATTTGGAGAGTTCTATTCCTTGTTTCCGGTGATCTCCTCCGCGGTGCCGACTCCGTGGAGCCCCCTTGGTGACGACTCCTTGGGTAAGTATCTTGTTTCCTCTTCATATTCCTCTTCCCATCCTTGCCGCCAACCCCCTGCCTCTCCACTACCGCCAGCCCCCTCTCTCACTGCTGCCGCCAGCCGCATAACAGCCCCACTGCCGCCCGCCTACCTCCAACCGCCGCCCTCCTCAAACCCTTTCCGCCACCCTCCCTGTTCCCAGCCACCCCACGCCGCCAGCCCTTCAATACCCGCCGACAGCCACCCAAACAGCAGCCCCCTGCCGCCCCTACTCCAGCCTCTTCCCTGTTTCCCGCCGGCCAGATCTGTCCAGATCTGGACAGGAGATCTGTCCAGATCCAATCCCGGACCCCGATCCAGCCCCTAAATCACCCGTACCCGCAACCAACCCCTTCTCTTCCGTGGATCCACCTCCCCCTTGCCCGATCTAGTCTCCCACCACCCGGAAACCTCCGTTTCACCTCCATAATTTCAGTTTTGCTTGATTTATTGTGGCCTTAGTTTTATTCCAGATTTTATATTGCTTGTTATGTGTGGAGCCAGTTGTTGTTGGTTGTAAAACATTGCGCACTTTGTGGAACTCGTTGTTTTAAAGGAATTTTAGCTTGTTATCGTTTGCCCGTGAATATTCTAACCTGCAGGACGACTTGATTCGCCGCGTGCTTATTCTGGCCCTACGTGCGTAGAAAAGCCACCGCCTAAGTGCCTAAAGAAATTGTTTGACTTTATTATGAATGAATGCATGATTTGTTATGATGCTCGTTGCTTTTATTAGTTAATACGCATGTTTAAAAATTATCATGACATATAGTCATTAGGTGTGAGTGAGTCCGCCCCCCCACACGACACTAGCTTGCATTCTAGGAGTCCACTTCACAGCCTACCCTACATCAGGTTGTATAAGGATGAGATAGGGGAGTAAAAGTAAAAACTGATCCATTATTACCATTACGAATTTGTCCTTTGATTAAGGTAGATCTTCCACTAAATCCATGGACACATTTGCCCACATTTGATTCAGAACAGTCGATGGTTGTAAGAGACCCACCAGATGTAAGTGTTCTATAAATTCCTTCACTATTTTCTCGTGCCCCTTTTGACAAAAATCAACTATGGTACACTGTAAAGTCTTTTGAACTCAAAAAATTTTCATGTGCATGACTACGAATTGTAGTGTCATCGATATAAGTGTATAAGTAAATAAAAGATGTATCCTTTGCTTGTGCCTAATCATCCCGTCCAAAATAGACCATTGTATTGTACACCTTCCTTGATTTGGTACATGATGGTTTGCAATACCGTGGAATGAGAGATCTCGGAGCGTAAGACGTCGAACAATATGACTTGTAGCTGCGAGATAGCGCATAATATCATGTTCTCCACATTGCGACAAGACAAATAATATGCGGCTATGTTGAGAGATTCTACCTTATATTCAACTTGAAAGTCGAATTCCAAAATCTTATTCAATGTTGTCATGGAGAAGCCAACTATTTTATAATAAATATTATAAACTGTTTTGGTTCATGCTAATGAGAAAATGTCTCTCCAAGAGATAAGGAGACAATTTTGTATACCCTTAATGATGCAGGACGGATGTAGTGAGTGTAAACGTGCCCTAAGGAATTCTATTGAGTGGTTGTTCATGGAGTGTCGTATAAATCTAAGAATGATGCAATGCTCATGAGATTGCCCAACCTTTAATTACAATAAATTCTAAAATTACTAGTAGAACATTCTGATGTAGGGTAGGCTGTGAAGTGGACTCCTAGAATGCAAGCTAGTGTCGTGTGGGGGGCGGACTCACTCAAACCTAATGACTATATGTCATGATAATTTTTAAACAGGCGTATTACCTAATAAAAGCAACGAGCATCATAACAAATCATGCATTCATTCATAATAAAGTCAAACAATTTCTTTAGGCACTTAGGCGGTGGCTTTCCTCCGCACGGAGTGCCAGAATAAGCACGCGGCGAAACAAGTCGTCCTGCAGGTTAGGATATTCACGGGCAAACGATAACAAGCTAAAATTCCTTTAAAACAACAAGTTCCACAAAGTGCGCAATGTTTTACAACCAACAACAACTGGCTCCACACATAACAAGCAATATAAAATCTGGAATAAAACTAAGGCCACAATAAATCAAGCAAAACTGAAATTATGGAGGTGAAACGGAGGTTTCCGGGTGGTGGGAGACTAGATCGGGCAAGGGGGAGGTGGATCCACGGAAGAGAAGGGGTTGGCTGCGGGTACGGGTGATTTAGGGGCTGGATCGGGGTCCGGGATTGGATCTGGACAGATCTGTCCAGATCTGGACAGATCTGTCCAGATCTGGACAGATCTGGCCGGCGGGAAACAAGGAAGAGGCTGGAGTAGGGGCGGCAGGGGGCTGCTGTTTGGGTGGCTGTCGGCGGGTATTGAAGGGCTGGCGGCGTGGGGTGGCTGGGAACAGGGAGGGTGGCGGAAAGGGTTTGAGGAGGGCGGCGGTTGGAGCTTGGACAGGAGGTAGGCGGGCGGCAGTGGGGCTGTTATGCGGCTGGCGGCAGCAGTGAGGGAGGGGGCTGGCGGTAGTGGAGAGGCAGGGGGTTGGCGGCAAGGATGGGGAGAGGAATATGAAGAGGAAACAAGATACTTACCCAAGGAGTCGTCACCAAGGCGGCTCCACGGAGTCGGCACCGCGGAGGAGATCACCGGAAACAAGGAAGAGAACTCTCCAAATTTCAGCAATGCCCTAAAAACTGCAGCCCAAGTCTTATTTATAATGAAATAAAATTAGGGCAACAAAGATGGACGGCTATGATTGACCATCGATCTCGGCGCCAAAACCACACTAAATAATATTCAAAATACAACATGCTATATATGAAAATTCATTAGAACGACGAGCCGGACGCAACCGCGGTGACGGATCGGCGATCCGGTCACGCCCGCTTGCGAGAATACACGAACGTGTGGTCCGCCCTGCGCCGCGTCGCGCCAGATGGCCCCCCATCAACTCCCCCAGACTGAAAAGCCTTCATCTCCGATGAATGGAGACGCTCGTACTGAAGTCGAAGTCCCGGGGCGAGTAGATCCAACTCTGCAGCAGCAATCCAGGTATCGTCGGTGAAGGGTCGTCCAAGCCAACGAACCAAGTAGCGGAACACGAGCCCATCCGTAGAGGGGACGAACTCATGCGCAATGATCTCTGTAATCTGCTCGGCCCTAAGCACTCGGGGAAAGTGATCCGGTGATGGTGGTGGTACTCCAGGTGAAGCCAACGACGACGAACTCCCGGGGAAGGGGGAATCAAGTGGAGGCTGGGTGGCGGGAGAAAGGGGCGGTAGTGTAGGCTCGGGAGGGCCGCCAAGGTAGGGATCGGGGTACTCGTGAGGTGCAAAGTAGGGTGTCAGGTCCTCGACATTGAACACAGGGTGGATACCCATGCTCGCAGGAATGTCCAGCTCGTAGGCATTCAACCCGATCCGTCTCAAAACTGAGTAGGGCCCAATTCGCCGTGCGCTTAGCTTCTTAGCAGGCCCCTGAGGGAGCCGCTCCGCACGGACTCTTACCATCACCTGTTCGCCAACCAGAAAATGTTTTTCCCGTCTATGTTTGTCTGCTTGTTCTTTATAATGCTCATTGCTCAAATTAATTTTACGCCTGATTGACTCATGTTACTCATGCAAGTGACGCGTGAAGGACTCAGCAGACTCACTAGGACGTGACTCAGTCGGGACGGGTATAAGGTCAATAGGCTTCCTAGGGTCATAACCTGATACTACCTGAAACGGACTCAGACCAGTGGACCTATTGATGGAACTGTTGTATGCAAACTAAGCTATAGGGAGCACCGAGTCCCAACTAGACGTATGCTCACCAACTAGACACCTCAGCAGATTACCTAAACTTCTATTCACCACCTCAGTCTGACCGTCCGTCTGAGGGTGGTATGCAGATGAGAATTTAAGAGTAGTCCCGGTTTTACGCCATAACGTCTTCCAAAAGTAGCTAACGAATCGCACATCTCGATCGGACACGATGGACTTCGGGAGACCGTGTAATCTAAAGACTTCACTCACAAATAAGGCCGCGACGCGGGGAGCATCGGCGGTCTTACTACACGCGATAAAATGCGCCATCTTAGAGAACCGGTCGACCACGACAAAGATAGAATCATGCTTCCGCTGGGTGCGCGGAAGTCCAAGCACAAAGTCCATACTAATGTCCTCCCAAGGACGATGGGGGGCGGGAAAGGGGTGTACAAGCCCGTGTTCTGCTTCGTTCCATTGACCGTTTGGCATACACGACAATGTCGGACGATACGAGCAACATCTTTCTTCAGACTCGGCCAATAGAAACGTTCCTCTACCATAACAATCGACTTATCCCGCCCAAAATGACCGGCGGCACCCCCGGCGTGTAGTTCCCATACTAAGTAATCACGATACGAGGTGTTGGGTACGCACAAACGGGAGCCCCGGAATAAGTACCTATCAATGATCTGAAACCCCTCAATGGGATCAGGAGGGTCCCTCGATAGCGCAGTGTATAGCTCAGCAAAATCAGGACAAGTGGGGTAGTCCATAATCATCCTCTCGAAACCATCCACCTGGGCCCGTAATGTGTGTAGTAGAGAGACTCGATGACTGAGTGCGTCGGCGGGTTTGTTCTCAACACCAGCGCGATGTTTGAGAACGTAGTGGAAATCCTGCAGATACTCTACCCACTTCGCGTGTCGATGACTCAGCTTCCTCTGAGAGTCGAGGTAGCGTAGGGCCTGGTGGTCAGAATAGAGCACAAACTCCCGGGGGAGGAGGTAGTGTCTCCAATAGCGTAACGACTGGACGATAGCATAAAATTCTCGATCGTAGTTCGAGTATTTTTGCTTGGCTTCGTTCAGTTTCTCACTAAAGTAAGAAACTGGGTGTCCCTCGACTCAGCACTCCCCCAATACCCACACCCGACGCGTCACAAGCGACCTCGAAGGTTCTGCTAAAATCGGGGAGTCGGAGGACGGGAGCGGACGTCAGTTTGTCCTTAATCTCTTCAAATGCACGAGTGGCCGCGGCGGTCCACTGAAAGTCTCCCTTACGCAAACAACTAGTAAACGAGGCCATGATCGAGCTAAACCCCCTAACGAATCTCCTATAAAAGGTCGCAAGTCCGTGAAAGCTACGGGCCTCATGAATGTTCGATGGTGTGGGCCACTCGCGGATGGATTGGACCTTCTCAGGGTCAACAGACAAACCTGAGGAGGAGATAATGAATCCCAGAAAGTGGACTGACTCGGATAAGAAGGAGCACTTCTTCATATTGATAAACAATTTCTCCTTTCGGAGAATGTCAAAGAGGAGCCTCAAGTGCTCGAGGTGGTCTGGCTCGGTATGGCTATAAATCAGAATGTCGTCCATAGGTATGACGTCGCACCAGACTCGGTCCTCGAAGGAAGCTATGCTGATCGGTACAAGACAGCGCTGGGTTACCTGTATCGCTGTCTTGTCTACCCAGATGACACGATAGGGGTGTGGGTGAGGCTCTGCCTTCACCTGCATGCGGTCTAGACCCTTCTGGGCCACGATATTCACACAACTCCCACTATCAATGGCTAATTTGCAGGGTCCGCCTGCACTCGGGAAGTACGTATAGAAAATGGTGGTGCGGCGCCAATCCTCATCGACACGTGGGGTATGTAGGAAGCGTCTGACCACTCCCACCTCTAATGAACGCTCAGCGTCGCTCTCCCAGCCCTCCTCAACGGTGGTATTAATCTCCTCAGTAACCTCCTCATCTCCCTCTAAGCCTCGCTCCTCACCGTCAATCAACAGATTCCGCGTGGGACAGTGTGCCGCCACGTGTCCTCTGCCAGAGCATCTAAAACACTGGATACCCCCAGGCCTCTGGCCCTCAGTAGCGACAGCCTGCCCCTTCATGTCAGGAGTGACTCATGGGGGTGGGGCGGCTGCAGCAGCCTGGGCTGGAGCGGGCTTCCTAAACGTCGACGACTCCGTTCGGGAGGGAAACTGTTTCGTACCAGATGGACGAAGGTACTGCTCGTACTCTAGGGCGAGCTGGAATATCTGGTCTACAGTCTCCAGGCGATGGGGAATCAGCTCTCTCCGGAGATCCGAACGAAGGCCAGCCTTGAATCGAGAGGCAGTGGCAATGGGCTCCTCCGAAATATCGCTCCTAACAACTAGCTCGTCGAACCGGGTCATATACTCGGCTACCGTAAGTGTCCCCTGACGTAAGCTCTGCAGCTGATCAAGCAGCTGGTCACGGTAAGAGGCAGGGAGATACTTACCCTTGAGTCTCTCCTTCATGTCCTCCCAACGGGTGATGGGGTAGTAGCCGTCTCTCTCAACAACTCTCTCTACAATAAGCCAGTATACCTTGGCTTGCCCAACTAACTTCATTTTGGCAAACCTGACACAACGGTCATCACTCATATCGTACCAATCAAAGTAGTGATCCATGTCAAGGAGCCAATCACTAAAGGCCTTTGGATCCAGGCGACCATCGAATGTAGGGGCATCAAGGTGAATCCGACGGGTGATGTCAAAGGCGCGGTCATCCCTCCGCGGGTCAGGATAATCATCAGGATAATCGTCACGGGCATAATCGTGCCGAGCGGGCGGGTGTCCGCGCTCACGTCGACCCGACGGGTAATACTCATCTCGACGCTGGTCATGGCGACCGTGTGGAGGTACACGGTTCCTAGGGTCAGGCTGACGTGGCATGCAGTATTCTTCCCGCTGAGGTGGGGGTCGGCCACGTGCTGGCTCTGGGTTTCGCCTTGCTGGCGGAGTGGGGACTCTCACGGGGGTCTCATGACGGTAGCGGTCTGCTGGTGGCGGATCATCTCTGACCCGCTGACCGCGATGGGGAGAGTCGCCCGGGTCATCTGCGATCTCATCGTCACGTAGTGAGGGAGTATCCCTAGCGTTCTCTAACTGATCTAGACGACGATTCACCGCGGCGATATCGTGACGCACGTTTTCGAACTGGGTGCCTAGGGCATCAAAGCGGTCTAGGATTAGACGTTGAAAATCCGTGGTGGCGGCGCTCGAATTCGAGCCGGCCGCCCGCTCGTTGGTGACTTGCGGATCTACCATGCTTCTAAATGCCCTACCACTACGGAGCATGCAAAACGGCCCGACCTGGGCTCTGATACCAACTGATGTAGGGTAGGCTGTGAAGTGGACTCCTAGAATGCAAGCTAGTGTCGTGTGGGGGGCAGACTCACTCAAACCTAATGACTATATGTCATGATAATTTTTAAACAGGCGTATTAACTAATAAAAGAAACGAGCATCATAACAAATCATGCATTCATTCATAATAAAGTCAAACAATTTCTTTAGGCACTTAGGCGGTGGCTTTCCTCCGCACGGAGGGCCAGAATAAGCACGCGGCGAATCAAGTCGTCCTGCAGGTTAGTATATTCACGGGCAAACGATAACAAACTAAAATTCCTTTAAAACAACGAGTTCCACAAAGTGCGCAATGTTTTACAACCAACAACAACTAGCTCCACACATAACAAGCAATATAAAATCTGGAATAAAACTAAGGCCACAATAAATCAAGCAAAACTGAAATTGTGGAGGTGAAACGGAGGTTTCCGGGTGGTGGGAGACTAGATCGGGCAAGGGGAAGGTGGATCCACGGAAGAGAAGGGGTTGACTGCGGGTACGGGTGATTTAGGGGCTGGATCGGGGTCCGGGATTGGATCTGGACAGATCTGTCCAGATCTGGACAGATCTGGCGGCGGGAAATAGGGAAGAGGCTGGAGTAGGGGCGGCAGGGGGCTGCGGTTTGGGTGGATGTCGGCGGGTATTGAAGGGCTGGCGGCGTGGGGTGGCTGGGAACAGGGAAGGTGGCGGAAAGGGTTTGAGGAGGGTGGCGGTTGGAGCTTGGACAGGAGGTAGGCGGGCGGCAGTGGGGCTGTTATGCGGCTGGCGGCAGCAGTGAGGGAGGGGGCTGGCGGTAGTGGAGAGGCAGGGGGTTGGTGGCAAGGATGGGGAGAGGAATATGAAGAGGAAACAAGATACTTACCCAAGGAGTCGTCACCAAGGGGGCTCCACGGAGTCGGCACCGCGGAGGAGATCACCGGAAACAAGGAAGAGAACTCTCCAAATTTCAGCAATGCCCTAAAAACTGCAGCCCAAGTCTTATTTATAATGAAATAAAATTAGGGCAACCAAGATGGACGGCTATGATTGGTCATCGATCTCGGCGCCAAACCACACTAAATAATATTCAAAATACAACATGCTATACATGAAAATTCATCAGAACGACGAGCCGGACGCAACCGTGGTGACGGATCGGCGATCCGGTTACGCCCGCCTGCGAGAATACACGAACGTGAGGTACGCCCTGCGCCGCGTCGCGCCAGATGGCCCCCCATCACAACCACAACGATTGCTCACATGTTATTCACAAATATCTTATGTTCTGGATTACCAGATTTCATTGCTTCCGATCACAACTTGATTTTGGAAAGAATTCTTCAAATTTAGCAGAACAAAATTGCAAGTTTCCTTGGTATATCATCCTCAATCAAATGAACAGAGTAAGATGGTCAACCGTACTATTAAAATGTATTTATGTTCTTTTGTGGAAAATAATCCCAAGGATTGGATATATTAGGTAACTTGGGCGAACTTTTGATTACACTAATTATTATCACTTGACATTTCAAACTGCTTCATCTCATGTGGTGTACGATAGAAACAATCATTTTTTTGGTCGAACATTCCAAATTTTGCATCTGTAGAAGGTATGGATCAGGCTTTCTAACGCCACGGTCAGATCTTAGAAACCATTTGGCTTCATCCTCAAGAAGCTCAGGATTGTATGCCAAACAAAATGATACTCATCATTGCAATATTTACTTTACAATAGTTGATTAGGAGTGGCTAAACTTACGTCTGCATATGCATATGATAGTGACACAATGTCTGTATTTTAAATCATCACCCAAATTTTATGGTCCCTTCAAAATCATTAACAAGAAAATGGAGTTGCCAGTGGAAGCTAAGATCTTCAATGTTTTTCATATTTTAGTTCTTAACAGTTTTATTGGAACTCCACTTTCCAGACTACTACAACTTTCACTAATTGTTGAAGGTCGGATTACCCCATGCCCACTTAAGGCCATTATTTTACGACTTCGACATGAGGTATATGAATATTTTGTTTATTGGGAAAGACTTTCGAAAGAAAAAGTAACATGGGAATCAGTTGATGACTTCAAGAAGGCAAATCCCTTATTCGACACAAGCTCGATGTCGACGAGGAGAGTGCTGGGGCTAAAAGTGCCCTAACCCCACTAGAAGCGCTAAAAAGGAGGAAAGAAGGGTACTGCTGGTGGAAGAATACTCTGGGTCACGAGTAACTAGGTGAGGAAGAGACTAAGGACGATGAGGAAAAGCTTCGCACACCGTGATCCTTGTTGTGCGTGATGTTATTGATTTAAAGTTTGGTTACACCAGATTACAGTCGATCGAGGATCTTTAGAGAGTACAAGATTGGAGCTCGTGAGCACTATTCCGAGAGGTGTGAGTGCTAGGAGAGTTCCAGGTTTGACTCAGGAGGTCCCTCAAAGTATTGTTCACTCCTATTTATACTAGTCGGGGTCTTGTTCGCAGGCAGTTACATGAAAAAAGGCTACCGGCCACAAAAGATGGGCAGACAAAGAAATGAGCTAAGTAAATACATCATGGTGGAACAACATCCAGAGCGTCTGAAAGTAGAACTCGTGAATACTCGGGAGCACGAGTGAGAACCGTTGAGCGTCTGCGAGTGCGATAAAACACCTATGAGAGTGGTAGAAAGCCTGCGAGCACAGTGCGAGCACACTTGGAAACCTTGAGTCTGATCTGTTGTGAAGGAGATGTCACAGGGACCCGTGAAGTGCTTGAGAGCACTAGCCAGATTTTGGAAAAACTGAGATCACGAAACTCTAGTTAGACAGAGAGTATCGTTACAGACACTTGGGAGCAAGGAGACCGGAAGGAGGTGCAGAAACTGAACAATGACGCGAGAGCAATTTCATTATGTTTAATCGTTGGGTCAATTTGTTTTAATATTTTATAATAAAAAAAGGGCAGCCCGGTGCACAAAGCATCCCTGCACAGCGAGGGTCTGGGGAAGGGTCCCACCACAAGGATGAAATGTAGGCAAACCTTACCCTGCATTTTTTGCAAAAGTCTGCTTCCAGGACTCGAACCCATGACCTCAAGGTCACATGACAACACCTTAATCGGTGCGCCAAGGCTCCCCTTCTGTTTTAACATTGTATATTTTAAAAAAAAATCAATTTTTCTTAAGAGTCAGTTTAATTCAATTTCAATGGATTCAAAACTGTCTATTTAAGCCATATTGGACCGATTGGTCAGGAGAGTAATGAAGAAGTTGTTTTAAGAGATATATGCTCCCTCACCATTCCTCACAACCGTCTACTCTTAGCATGACTCCCAAGGACAACCGACTCGCCATATAGGTTCCAAGCCATCTTCCACTTCAATTCTCCTCCTAACATCCATTGACCCATCCTGCCCTATTGAGCACGCCCCTAGGCAATCTAAGTCAAGACTCCCATTATACAAGATTGATTCTCCTCGAGAATTTAGAAGCAATAATAGGAAATCAAGTTCCACATTTTCTTCCTCCAATGATCATCCCTATGTGAGCAGATCCTTCTTTAGTATCAAATTACATATACAAATGTATCTACATTGCATTAATTGATATCAGGTGTAACTACAAGTACAGCCACGGACAATTGTTTTCCCCTGGATCAATCCATTGTAGTTGCAACTATGGATGTATTAGAATGCAATGTTGTAACTAAGTGAATAAGGGATTACTGATTTCCAAGAAAGGAATAAGAGAGAGCAAAGGATTTACAAGAGGAATAATACATATCTCCAACATAGAGGGTATTGGTTTAAATAGATTGAACCTTGGGAACAAAACATGGTTCTCAGGTATGTGTTATGCACCGATATAAAGCATAATTTGATATTATTCCCTTCTTGCAGAAAAAAGTGGTTTGGGATTAGATATTACAATAATATGGTTTCTACAGGGAAATGCAAGAAATTCTTACTGTAGGAAGTTTGTCCCAAACATGATTTATTTTCTCTTCGTTGTAAAATATGTTCAATGCAAAAAGATTATAAATAAATTCTTCTTCTAAATAAATTAGTCTTTTTACATGATGTTAATCTACAAATTCAGTGACGAGGGTGAGGACATCTAGAGGATTAACACAAGAATTCTTTATCACTGTTGGCTGACATCAAGGTTCAGCTTTAAGCCCTTATCTCTTTGCCCTTATCTTAGATGAGCTCACCAGACATATTCAACAAGTAATACCTTGGTGTTTATTGTTTGCGGATGATAACGTTTTGGTCTATGAGACGCACGAGGGTGTAAACGCGAAGCTTGAATCTTGGCGAGACACTTTAGAAAAGAAGGGTTTTAGGTTGAGCAGGGCAAAGACGGAGTATATGAAGCTTAAATTTAGCAGTGCAAGAAAAACGGATGACCCCGTTGTTAAGTTGGGTGATCAAGATATTTCCCGCAGTGAGTGCTTTAAATATCTTGGATTGATAGTTCAAAAAGATGGAGGTGTTGATAAGGATGTGATACATAGAATCAAAGCAGGTTGGTTGAAGTGGAGAGGCGAGTCAGGATCTTATGTGATCGTAAAGTACCATTAAAACTTAAAGGCAAGTTTTACCGTACTGCAATTAGACCAGCGATGCTCTATGGTTCTGAGTGTTGGGCAATGAATTGTGTACATGAACAAAAAATGGGAGTTGCAGAGATGAGAATGCTTAGGTGGCTGTGTGGACACACGAGATTGGATAAATTAGGAATGGATGTATCAGGGATAAGACAAGAGTGGCACAAATTGCAGAGTAGATGCGAGAAGCTCGACTAAGATGGTTTGGACACGTACAAAGGAAACCATTAGAGGCACCTGTTAGGCATTGTTAGAGTTTAGTCACTAGGCGTGTTAAACGGGGGAGGGATAGACCAATAAAGACTTGGAATGAGACTATAAGGAAAGACATGATGCACTTAGGCATTAATGAGATTATGACTAAAGATAGGGCACAATGGCGACAAAGGATACATATAGCCGACCCCACTATAGTGGGATAAAGGCTTGAGTAGTGTTGTTGTACATGATGTTAATCTACGACATGAGATTAGAACATTCTGGTAATAATAAGATAGATCAAATAATTAAGATGAACTCCTGACATGGAAAATGGAAAATGACTACAAAGTCATTCGTTAAAGTTCAAAGGGCAAGTGGACATTTAGTGGAGAAGGAAGAACTCAAGGTGACTTAAATTCCTACTAGTGACACGATAGTTGATCCCTTGCCAAAGAGCATCCAGGAAGAAATCTTCATCAAATATATTGGTTTGATGTGACTTAGGCCCATTTGGGAGAGCTTATTTGCTCCTTTTCGGTGTCTAAAAAACTCTGTTTCATGCTAAGCGTGCATTAGGGTGGCATTATCCACAAAACACTTATTATTAAATAAGCAGTCTTTAGGTTATTTTCTAGCCGCACGAGTTTCCTCTAGTTTGATGGCACAAAACAACACTTCATTAGGATCGCAAGGCTCCTCATCCTCCATCCGTCGAAATCCTGATACGCCTCCTTCCTCATCGAAAAGCTCTCCGATCTCAAACCCTACTTGTTCTTCCTTTGTTGCGCCGATCCAAAGGTCGCCTTCCTCCCAGTGATTTTCCTCCCTGATGTTTCTTCCTCCCAGCGCTTGATAGGCTCCCTGAGCGGGGCCAAGGCTCCCTCCAAGTTTTCGCCTTTCTTCCTTCAGTGCGAGCACTCAATCCAGACGTCGCCTTCCTCCTTGATCCAAACACCGCCTTTCTCCCCGATCCAGAAGCCTCCTTCTTTCTCCCAGTGCTCGAATAGGTTCTCGATCCAAGAAGAGCCTTTGATGGAGATCGCCGGCCTACATAAGTCTATTCCCGCAGGAGACGGTGATCCGCTACTCGTTCGGAAGATCCAAGTCACAGATGGATAAGTATAGTCGTTCTGAGTTAATTTCATGTACTTATTTTATTTTTCGAGTTTTACTTGATACCCAACCGGTTCGAGCATTCTGAGTCGTCTAATTTGGATGCCCCGTCAGTTACTCTTTTTATAAATGTAAGCAACAACTCTGAGGCATCGTGGTTTTGATTCTATTTTGGAACCGTCGATCCCCCCACTCTCTCCTGCGACATCAAGGTGCTTCCTTCGTGGACTCAAAGGCATCGTCTTCTTCGACCCGTCGACCTCCTGCTCGCAACCCTCATCCGCTCCTGCAAGCCTCGTCTGTGCCTTAAAATGCAGCTGACATTCCCCAATCCCGCTACTTGCTTCCCATTTCTTCTTCCCGTCCGACGAGCCCCTCCTTCACTCCCGCCGCGATCCACCTCCATCTTTCCCCTTTTGTCTCCTTCCCCGTCCCCAACCTGACGCCAACCAGCCATCCCCACTTCATTCCAGCATCGATCAACCCTTCACCTTCCCTACCAAACACCAGCTCGCCACTCTTAGCCTTATCCAGTGACAACCCACATATTTCCATGCCTACCCGACGCTGACCAGGCCCCCTCATCCAATTGACACCCCTCTCTAGCCACGACCCCCCATCCTTAACTCCACTTTAGTTTCCTACCTTGCCCGAGTCCCCCCTGGTTTCTACTCAACAACACTCATTCCTAGGAGGGACCAACAGTCCTCAGAAATCCATAGTGTCGCTTTCCGTTGCCACCTGCATGTGTGAATCATAGTTTTGTGTTCTTGTTTTTTATTATTGTATACTTGGACTATATTTTATTGGATGCGATATATATGTTTTCTTTGTTTCCATGAAATCATTTAATATGCAGGACTTATTTAGCGCGCGCTTAAAATACTTGCGCCTCAATTGTTTATGGATTTGTATTTGCTTTTCCAATTTAATTTTCTGCGAATAATTATGCATCTGATTAAATTTTATTTTAATTAATTGCTTATTGTTAATTTAAATCGGACTGTCGATTGCATTTGCACCCACATTAGGGATAGTTAATAGGTGCACCGCATTCCACTTAGGGTTGCATTTTTAGGGCATCCTTCAGTTTCAACCTACCCATGCATCAACCTTCCTCCTGGTTCTCATATCTAGCCCAGGTTCGAGTTCTTCAGGTCCAGCAGTCACCCGATCCGGTTCTCCTCGTTCTTCAGATCCAATAGGCACCCTAACTTCTCCATCCAGGTGATGGACAGAGCCAATCCAGACCCCTTACCATCATTATTTTCTCTCATCAATCCAGACCAATTCATTTTCGCACCATACATATGTTATCATTTTGCACCATGCATATGTTCTCATTTTGTATCATACATATGTTATCATTTTGCACCAAACATATGAGCTATCATTTTGCACCATACATATGCTATCATTTTGCACCATACATATGCTATCATTTTGCACCATACATATGCTATCATTTTGCACCATACATATGCTATCATTTTGCACCATACATATGCTATCATTTTGCACCATACATATGCTATCATTTTGCACCATACATATGCTATCATTTTGCACCATACATATGCTATCATTTTGCACCATACATATGCTATCATTTTGCACAATTATCGTTATTGTGTCTTATTTAGCTCAAATTCACTGGGGCTTTGTAGGGATTTTTTATTATTGATGCGATTTTATTTCAAGTAGTCCGATTTGTATTGGGATATATGTTAGAATTGGTAATTTGAAGATAAAATAGGTTGTTTGGGGTGTCTTGTTTCAAATTTTGTAGTACAATGTTTAGCTTGCATTTATAATTTCCGCTAATTGTTTAGCTTGCATTTTTAATTTGTTAATAATGGGAAAACCAAAGAAAGGAGGGGTATCAATGACATGAGAATCAAACGATATATTAATTTTCTGTGACTTATGCATCAAAGGAATTGAAATGGGCAATAGGCCTACCACTCATTCCAATAAGGATGGATGGAACAATTTGGTGGTGTACTTCTAAGATCGAACTGGAAAGGTATATGATAAAGTGCAAATGAAAACAAGGGACCATTTAAAAAAGGAATGAAAATTATGACATGAGTTAAAGTGCAGACAGATTGGACTAGGTTTGAATTCTTCATGAAAAATAATCGACGCATCAGACGAGTGGTGGGATGAGAGATTGAAGGTGTACATATTAATTGCATTTATAATTTAAGATCTTCGTTTAAATTTTCTAATGTGTAGATTAAATAAGTTGTACTGAATGCCAAGTTTCGATATGCAGACATATCACCAAAGTTAGAAGAGAGAATGACCACAACATTTATTTCAGTATAAGCATCTAGAGATTATGTGTGGACCCAAACTCCGGGAATGGCACGGGAGTCTATAGACGAGCGAGTTATGTCTGACGTTGATAATGATGTAGCTGAGATTAGCGTGAATGCATGGCCTAGTGATCATGCAATATCATCTCAAGGCAACAAGAGACAGAAAAAAGGGAAAAAGAAAGCATCACAATCAACACTTATGAAATACTGGAATCATCCAAGGTCACTGGCAGCTATATGATGGAGCCTCCAAAATCTTCCTGCCCTTTCACAATTTCACAAACACTAGAAGAGCTTGGAAGAGACCTTGAAATATGTGAAGATTACGAGTTTTATGATTTCATAACTATGTTTATGATGGAAAAGAACCACAAAGAGGCTTTATGTGTCTACTTGAGAACATAAAGTTAAGTGACTTAGAACTCATTTCACTAAAGGGCCATATTAGGCGACAAATTTGATTTTAAATTATGTCACGTATTTTCTTATTCAAGACTCTTGCATGAAACATTTCTAGCTTGCCGTTATCTTTCAAGTCATGTATTTGTGGTATCAAGTCATGTATAATGCTCTATTATGTTGTTTTCTCTTATTATTTGAGTGTGTTAATTAACTCTATTTTTATTTTATTAGCAGAACCACAATGTCAAGCGATGACACTGAATATTCAAGTGATGAGTATGAGCTTGTCAGAAAGCGTCGTTGTGCTAGTTATCATCAAATTTTAACATTAACGATATATGTATTGCATGAACTTAATTTTATTTCTAACTCCCAAGTAGTATGCATGACCTCGAAACAAACATGTGATAAATATGTGGGAGAATTACTGTTTGGTCATCCTTTTAGATTTCATGACGTATTAAGGATGTTGTAGTAAATATTTTTTGATTTCTTGCAATCACTGCAAGAACATTATGCATTAAAAGGATCTAGAAGGACTACAACTAGAGAGGTACTTGCAATCACATAGTACATAATGCTGCAAATTGAATCAATTAGAACAACATGTGAGCGGTTTCAGCATTCAACAAAAAACAGCAACATATATTTTACTCGGGGATTCACGCTATTTTGAAATATTTGAAGATGTTATAATGCCAACCGATCAGTACTTCAGTAATACTCCGCCAGAAATATTGAAAGATGGGCGCTATATGCCCAACTTTAAAGACTATATCGAGGCAATTAATAGAACACATGTTAATACTCGCACACCGATTGATGATTAAATTCCACTTATTGGACGACATGAAACTCCTACGCAAAATGTTATGGTTGTATGTGACTTCAGCATATGCTTTACTTGTATTATGGCCGAATGGGAGGGATCAACGCATGTCAGTCGTATTTTCACTTATGCAATTAGTAATTCAAGTCATAATTTCCTGTATCCTCCCCCCTCGAGGCAATATATTTATTGTTCTTTTAATTCTACCTAAAAATTTATTTATCTATAATTTATCAATTCTATAGTAAAATATTACTTGGTCAACACTGATTATCCATTGCAGAGAAGTTTTTTGAAATCGCATACAGATACTCGGTACTATCTTCTGTATTTTGCACGTGGTAGTCATCTGGTCGAAGAACAACGAGAGAATTTCAATCAACCATACTCATCACTATGAAGTGTGATATAATGAAAGTTCAGAGTTTGAGAAAATGATCAATACTTAGGAACATGCTGCACTATAATTTTTCAAGACATAGCGATATTGTGGTGGTGGTCACAATGACATTGCATAATTATATTCGTAGGCATCCATCATGTGTGGATCCTAATTTCAGTGTATGTGATGGTGATGATAATTTTGTTTATCCAGAAGAACATGACATACATGGACATCGAGATACATACACTGATACGGCTGCCAGCTGGTGGTGTGGATGAGATAACTCCACCGCATGAATCCATAGCTCAACAATTATATGAAGCTAAAAGGTGGTATTCATGCTTACTGCATTACAAATTTTGTTGAAAATAAATCTATTATTTATCTGGTTATTTTTTAGGTGATGCGCATTATGGAGATGACAAGTTGTGGAGTGGTCAGCAAGAACTGTTATGGGAGATCTTATCTTACAATTTTATAAAAAAAATGTCATTTAATTTTATAGGTTATTTATATTAGAAGTTTTACTTTTGAACAAATTACTGTAACCATTTATTACTTTGCGCACGACGATTACACATAATTGAAAAAAGCAGTGACCAAAACTCTAGTTTTTACCAAACAGTTTACAATTACTATGTTATGAACAACTCTACAAACAAAGTTTAATTCAAACTGTTTTTATCTGCAACCTCCATTTCTAATAGAAGGCTCCTTTTACAAATATGGCAGCTCTCTTTATCACAACAACTTTCCCAAACAGAGCCTTAGAAATGACTAAGTTGAAAAATATTCATGAATAACGAAAAGGTGACAAAACATGGTAACGGTGGTCTTAATTTTTTTTCATGGAGAGTGAAAAATATACATATCTCACCAATAGTGGGAGAATGTATAATTTCATCTAGAAGCATATCACAAGAATAGTTGGAGGGTGCTAAAAAAGCATTTGATCATTTCATACAAGCGGTAGATGTAAGTGTTGTGGCATTATGCCAAGTACGTGATCCGACCAAATTATTGAGTGAAACAAAAGATACATTATATTCCTTAAGACCCATCGATCATGCTTTTTGTTGTGGGAACGAATAACTGCCGAAGCATGTTGATATCGATCAATCATGTGGCGGACAAAAATCAAAGAAGTAGTGAGGGGAGTAAGAGGGAGAAGTGGTCTATAAATTGAGGATTTCAACTCTTCTAAGTATATCACAAAAAAACACATCTTCACCTAAGCTCCAGTAAAAGCAAGTGGGAAAGATAGAGATCTTTAGTACTAGTCTTAAATAAGTGAATATCATGAATATTTAAAATTAAATGTCATACACTAGAAATAAGAATGACTAGTCACGTGGGTTGTAGAGTTAATGAAACAACAAAAGTCATTTGAAACAAGTATAAAGAGAATGAGGATATCTGAATAATACTAATAATATCATTTGTAGCATTAAAATAAACCACCTGTTATGTTCTTATCTCTTGGAACATCCACCAGCAAAGCAGGACCTGCAACAAAAAAACATAGACTTTGATGAGTAGTGGCCAGATAAATTTAAAGTAAAATGAAACTACTATGCTAACCATAAAAAAGATCAATAAGAATTTCAAATCTTCACAAAGAAAAATTGATAGATTAGCCATAAATATAAAATCAATAATGTGGGTAGCAAGTATGGGAAAAGTAATGCATAAAATACAAATGCCTGTGACTTTAAAATGGGCATACATCCAGGAACAAGTGAGGGACGCACAGCCTTAATCAATGTACTGCAAAAATGTTCTCATAATTTAAAGTATAATTTATAGGTCATAGTTTAGGGAGAAATTATTCAATCCGAACTCCGTTTCCAAATCCGTATCCGGGAGCCCCACGATGCTGACACATGGCGGCAAAAAAAAGCGGAAGACTTAACTGCACATGAAATCACATGTGATAGAGTGATCTCCACGGAGATCACGAGTAAGTCCCTGTAACGTGTTTATGCCGAATCTTGGATAGGGACGACAGAGGAACTGGGCGGGAGAATCACTTCCCTGAGCGAGTCCCTTGTTGTTGCATCTAAGCATGTGCATTGTAAGTTCAAGCGCTGGAGGGTCTTCTTATCCAAAGTAGAAAGATTCTCCCAAGTTGCTTCTTCCCGTAACATTCCCTCCCAATGAATTAGGCAATTGCTGTAGTAGTTGTCCGTCTTGAGCTATTGTTCGTTTTTCCAAAATGTCGATAGGATGTCGTGATGAAGGGTTAAGGTCTGGTAAATTATGAATTTCATAAGCTGCATTTGGGTAATATGGCTTAAGCAAACTGACATGGAATGTAGGATGAATTTTACTGGTTTGGGGTAAATCCAGGCGATATGCTACTTCTCCTATTCAATCCAGAATTTTATAGGGACCAAAATATTGGAGTTTAAATTGTTTACAATTGTTTTTATGCAGGGATGCTTGGCGATATGGATGCAGTTTCAGCAACACCAAGTCGCCGACCTGGAATGAGGCTTCCTTCTTTTATCTGCATATTTTTTTATCTTTTTTTGGGCATGTTGTAATTGTTTATGTAGCTGTAGAAGTAGAAGATATTTGGATATAGTACTCGGTAATATATGTTCGGTTGATGCTCCACCTGCCGCACTTGCGAAGAAATTGGGTGGTGGTCGGCCGAACATGGCCTCAAAGGGCGACATGCTGTCCGAAGCATGATAATTGGTATTGTAGTGGTACTCGACCCAATTTAAAAGCTGAGCACAATACGAGGGGTGCTGATAAGAAAAGATCCGTAAATACTGATTGAAGCAACGGTTGACTCGCTCGGTCTGCCCATCCATTTGCAGATGGTAGGCCGAGCTGATACAGAGTTTTGTCCCGCTGTTCTTAAAAAAGTCGGCCAAAAATGGCTTAGAAACATCGAGTTTCTATCCGAAACAATTGTTTCGGGGATGCCATAAATTTTTTCGCAATATTCCTAGAAGACCTGTGCCACTAGAGGTGCAATGTAATGAGCTGGTAGGGGAGCAAAGTGTGCTCCTTTTGACAATCTATCTACCACGACTAGGATAGTTGTATAGGATTTGGATTTTAGTAGATGAGTGATGAAGTCAATAGAAATATCCGCCCTTATTTGGGTCGGAACTGGTAATGGCTGCAGCGTGCCATAAGGCAAATCGTTGCGATATTTGGCCTTCTGGCAAACATCGCAATGCTGGACATAATAATGCACCTCTTTGTGCAAATTAGGCCAATAAAAATATCGTGCGATTCGTTTACATGCAGTTGTAACTCCGGAGTGACCGACAATCCTCGTATCATGAGCCTCACTAATTAATATGGTACGAAGAGTTGAATCTGGAATGTATAATTTATTTTTAAAAAATAGTTTTTCTCCGGCCAAAACCCAATCTGAAAGGGAATTTGGATTCTCTGTTATTTTTCGAAGTATTTCCTTAGCCGTTTCATCCGTCTGATATAGAGTAGCTAAATCCTCAAATAGATTAGAATAAGAGAATGAAATATTTTGAAAACTGTGTATGGTGGCGTCATCTATGGGTTCATATACCCTTGATAATGCATCCGCTGCCGTATTATCTTTCTCGGGATGATATTGGATATAGTAATTAAATCCCAACTTTTTGGATAAAAAAATTTTATTGCTCCGACATAGTCATAACTTGAGAGTTGGGGTTATGAAAAGTTTGGTGGTCAGTTAGAATAGTAAAAGTCGACCCAATCAGGTAATGTTACCACTTGCTTATTGTAGTTGTGACCGCCAAGAGTTCCCTGATATATGCTGACTTGGCTTGGTCTTTTCCAGAAAGCTTTTTGCTAAAATATTCGATGGGGTGACCTTTCTGGGTAAGGACTTCCCCAATGCCGACTTGGGATGCATCACATTCTAAGGTGAATGGTAATGAGAAATCAGGTAATGTTAGAACAAGAGCCGATGTGAGTAGGGATTTTATACGTCTGAACGCGTGATCACTTGTGTCCGTCCATTGAAAACCATCCTTTACTAGTAGGTCAGTAAGGGGTGAGGTTATAGTAGCATATTGACGTATAAATCGTTTGTAATACCCGACCAGCCCAAGGAATGCTCGTAATTGTTTGGTTTGTGGGAAAACCACTAATCTATTGCAACCAGTTTGCTCGGATTTGTCCCAAAAAGTCTATGTTGGTTGTGAAGAAAATACACTTTGTTGGTTTGAGAGATAATTTATTGTTGTGCAATATTTGAAAAAATTAGTCGTAGACTCATAGGTGAGACGTGTGGGTGGATTTAGAGGGACTATTGATTAGAATGTCATCAAAAATATCACGACAAATCGACGCAAAAATGGTTGGAATAACTTATTCATGAGTGTCTGAAAGGTCGTCGGCGCATTCGTAAGGCCAAAAGGCATTACGAGGAATTCGTATAGTCCATCATGTGTTCTAAAGGAAGTTTTGTGTATATCTTTTGGGTTCATACGAACCTGGTGATAGCCTGAATGGAGGTCTAACTTAGTGTTGGAAATGTCGCAATGTCGGTCTAGTTGCGTTGATGTTATTGGTATTGAGTCTTTATGTGGGTATGAGGTTTAGTCCCACATCGTAGTTTTAGGTTTGTGAGTCCTATTGTATTGTTATAAATTGCCTCTATGTGGATGAAAGAAATACACTCTTCTATTTTCCATTATTTCTTTCAACATGGTATCAGAGAGAGGTTTCTTCCGACGGAACCAACTCGGCGTCTTGCGCCTATTTTACCTGTGCCTATGCTCCTGCTATGATATCAGCTCTGTTTACCGACCCTGTAGATAATCCCCTGCGATCTTGTGGTGCTCAACGTTTGGTTGCCCTTCCAGTCATGGCAGAAACTGCAGTGGTGTGCCTGTCGACGATTCGTTTGCCGTCCCATCCATCTCCTGTGACGACTCATCTTCAGTCGACTATGGACGCTGCTTCCGTCGACTCCAGTTGCTGCCCCTCGGGGTTCTCTCGCTTCCAGCCGCTGCTGCCCCTTACGGGGTGTTGATTTTTCGTCGGGGATGATGTTGTGTGCTTTTTTTTTACTGTCGCATGTGTTTTTTTTAATTGTTTGTTGTCCTAATATTTGTTTAGGTCTTGTTCTGCCTATATGCACCTGATATCCACGTGAGGGGAAGTGTTGGGATGAAGGCGACTCGGATGATTTTTCCCGATTTTTTGCCTTCGTTCCACACGGCCTCCCGACTTTTGTCATGTGTCTCCCCATGTTTTCTTTCGATTGGTCGTGTGTTGGGGACGCGATTGATGTTAGTGTTTTAATCTCAGCGGGTTGTGTCACGTGGGACTGTGTCGTGTAGGACTGTGACGTGTGAGACCGCTCTTGTGCGGATGTATCCCTGACAGATTATCCCCGACGGATTATCCCCGGTTGCTCGGTTGATGATTTGCTCCTCTTTTTTCGTTCCTTTTTCGCATGTTGTGTGTGTAGGTGATGTTGGTTGACCGGTTTCCAGCAAGTCCACGTCGTGTGTGGGTCAGCGTCGTGTGTGGCTATGTCCCCAGCTTGATTCCCCGGTTTGGAATTTCCCCCAGTGGCTTGTCTGTTATTTTGTCTCACATTGTCTATAATGCGAACAAGAAGGAGATTGCTTGGATTAATGAAAACACGGATACAATCCGGAGCAAGCTCCGGTCAACTCTCGGAGGCTGGTTCCTCCGAAGAGCTTCTCTCTAATGAGAGCCTAAAAGATCAAGGATCAAAAGATATCCTAACTCCCCAAAATCACCTCCTTATATAGGGAGGGGGGGGGGGGGGGGGGCTCACATCAATTCTAATAACATTTAAAAGAAAATACTACTACTAATAATAATGATACGACGCCGCGTGCGCGTAATAATACACCCTGTCAGAAAAACGACCTTGACCCCAAGGTCGGCACGCCACCCGCCGTTCACTTGAGTGAATGAGCCCGCGACACGTGGACCTGTAACACTCCATCTGTCCTTCAAAACGAGCTTGGCCTCCAGCTCGTGTATCAGGCGGGTGGCCGGATCCTCTGGTACCTTGACCTCTCTCCAGAACAGGGTCAGGTAGCGCGTAGCAGCGGTGGCGGTGTTGGCGAGTAGCGGCGGCGCCATCGGAAAGACGGGCGGCGAAAGCAGTGGCTTCTGCAAACTCGGTGGAGCGGTGGTGAGCAGCAGCCATAAGGATGTCGGGGATGCGACGACCGGCAACAGGAATGGATCCGTCGGGAACAATGGGGTACAGGGCGACAAAAGAGGCGGCGATGCGGCTGGTGGAATTGGCAAGGCAGAGGCCGGCGGAGCAAGAGCAGGGAGAGGATGCGGTGAAATGGCCGAAGGGGGCGGCAGAGCGGGTGACCATAGAGGTGGCAGAAGCGGTGGCGGTACGACCACCGTGGGGAGATGCAGTATATCAGTGGTCGGTGGGAGTTCAACGGGGGGATCGACTATGGGGCGGAGGGACGGGTTGGTGTCGTAGAGGAATGTTGGGGCAACATGGCCGGATAACTCTCGCATGGTAGAGGAGGCGTCCGTGGTGGAGGCGACCTAGGGCATGGAGCCTCGAGGGACGTTGCGAAGGCCCGTCCGTCGAGAGCGATGAGACGATCGACTTTGGCGTGGAGAGAGGCACATGTGGCCAGGATTTGTGCAGCGAGGGCAGAAAAATCCAACCGAGGGCTGGTGTCCGCCGATGGAAAGAACAGCGGCCCGGGCGCGGCCGATTGGGCTACGACCATGTTGCCAAGGAGGTAGACTGGAGATGATGCCGACCGATTGGTGTGTAGAAAGGGAGGATCTGGCGGGGAGAGGCAGGTAGGTGGATGATTTGATGACAACAGCGGCGGGAGTTGGACGGAATCCAGGCGTAATCAAGCGGAGTGGCGTGATAGTGGGCGGAGGCCGGCGAATCTGGGCGGAACGGGGGCGGATTGGTGCCGCAGAGGGCAGAGATGGCCAAAAGGGGGCCGGGGCAGATCTGGCCAACAGGGGGCCGGGGCGGCGGCTGGGAGCGCTGGCGGGCTGAGGAGGACGCACGGGGCAGCGGCTGGGAGCGCTGGCGGGCTGAGGAGGACGCATGGGGCGGTTGGATGCCGATCGGGCGAGGGACGATGGTGTTACACGGGTAGATCTGGCCAGCAGGGGGTCGGGAAATGCCGATTGGGCGAACAACAGTTACCGTGGATCGGGGAACGCAGAGCGGGCGACGATCGACGGTGTCGCTGGCGGGACGCAGATCGGGGGACGAACAAAAGCTCTGGCGGGACGCCGAGCGGGGTGGACGAGTCGGGGAGAATCCTCGGCTGAGAGCAAGACTTCGGCGGCTAGGTCAGCGGACGGAGCGGCAGGTCGGACCAAATAATACGAACGAGAAGGAGATTGCTTGGATTAATGAAAACACGAATACAATCCGGAGCAAGCTCCGACCAACTCTCGGAGGCTAGTTCCTCTGAAGAGCTTCTCTCTAATGAGAGCCCAAAAGACCAAGGATCAAAAGATATCCTAACTCCCCAAAACCACCTTCTTATATAGGGAGGGGAAGACTCATATCAATCCTAATAACATTTAAAAGGAAATACTACTAATAATAATGATACGATGTCGCGTGCGCGTAACAGTCAACCTCCATTGTCTTTGTTGATGTGTCCAAGCTGAAAGTTCCCCTTCAGCTTGAGGGGGAGTGTTGAAAATATCGCAATGTCGGTCTAGTTGTGTTGATGTTATTGGTATTGAGTCTTTATGTGTGTATGGGGTTTAGTCCCACATCGCAGTTTTATGTTTGTGTGTCCTATTGTAATGTTATAAATTGGCCCTATGTGGACGAATGAAATACACTCTTCTATTCTCCATTATTTCTTTCAACACTTAGAATTTTTTTTTAACTCCGTGAAGCTCATCTAGTAATTCATCTATCATAGGCATTGGAAAACTGTCCTTAACCGTGAGGGCATTTAAGGCGCGGTAGTCCACGCAAAATTGCCATGTACCATCCCTTTTTATAATGAGTAACAAGAGTGAACTAAAAGTGGAAGTGTTGGGTGAAATAACTCCCTGATTTAACATTTCCGCTATTAGTCTTTCGATTTCATTCTTATGGAAATATGGATATCGGTAAGGTTTTACTCGTGCTATGTGGGAGTCATTTATTAAATGAATTTTATGATCGAACGGTCGTGTTGGCGGTAAACTTATGGGTTTATCGAAAAGAGTTTGAAACTCCGTAAGTAAGGATTGCATGGGTGGGTAACTAGATGTTGGACTATTGTCTTGATGATTAATATTGGCCAGATCTAATGGTTCTGTTTGGAGGCAGAGTAGCATTGATTCAATTGAATCACGTGCTACAAATTTGTGTATTTGGGATGTGATTAGCGATCCTAAGTTTAATGTCCGATCGCCCTTAATTACGCAAGGTAAACCTTGATAGATGAACGATATTTCCCGTTTAGCATAATATGTAGTTATAGGTCCCAACGTTTCTAACCTACGTTGCACGGGGACGGAAACGGGATACGATACGAAACGGATACGGAAAACGTGATTTTTAAAAAAATACGAATACGGGAAACGTTTTTGAATTTTTTATTATTATTTTAATATAAGTAATTATCAATATAAAAAATTTCCAATCATAAACTAAGGTACCATCTCAATCACTACATTCATGTAGTGATGACCTTCATACAAAATAACATTTCATATAATCCTCTAAAAACATAGAGAAGATTTAAGAAAACAAGCATCATAAAAACAATATATCAAATATTCACATCATTACATGATACATCAATTGATCATTGTTTTGTTACATTCACATGCAAAATATGAAGTTTAAAAATTAAACATTCTCTCCAATAGTAGCAACTTCATCATCTTCTTCAATAATGGAGAGCTCCAACCTTGGTTCATCAAGCGATAGATTAGCTATCTCAAGTGTACCTACATCTTCGAATGACTCAAAGCCATCGCCCGCAATATCCCACAATGTAGACTCTCCTTCATTGTATTTTTGATCTCTTCTAGAAAGAAGTCGAAGATTGCTATGGATGCTTATTAAATCTTCCGCACGTTGTGGTGTCATTCTATTCCTTTTCATTGAATGCATAAAGGAGTAAGTACTCCAATTTCTCTCGACGCACGAAGAAGAGGATGGTTGTACTAGTAGCTTCAATGCAATGGTTTGGAGTGAAGGGGCCGGCGAGCCATGATTTATCCACCAAGTCTTCGGATCTAAGAGATAACGATTTTGAATTGAATCATAATCGTTAAAATCTCCCGATTTGTCAATGAACTCCGCATACTCCTTGGCGACCACATTGCGCTCCATTAAGCTTGGAAAATACTTTTTCAAGCATTTAATCCTTTCCTTGCTAACTTCCGGATCTTTATGCGGAGCAACTCTATTTGGATCCTCCGATAGCCACTGTTCACTATAATATCTAGTGAATAATGAAAAAATTATTGAGTTAAAAATCAATCATGCGAAAGACATAAAATTTAAAATTATAATTAAAATATATAAGTAGCTTGGATTTAAGGAATATGCAAAGCAATGAAGCGGAGTGTTATTCTTGTTCCAATGATCCACAAGAATAACATGTACTACCTCAAAAAAGGTGGACGTGTCTTCTTCTCTTTTCCTCTCGTGAGCGTAGATTGCCTTCCTCACCCTTTCAATCATTGTGTCCCACATATCATATACTAGATGAAGACAAGGTTTATCCGTATCGCAAAAGCGAATCATGTCATATATAGGAGCGGTGAATGAAAGAATATACTCAATAGAATCCCACCAATCATCATCCAACACCTTATCTTTCACATGTCTCGCCCTTTCCATATCATCATCACGATATAGAAGCCAATGATCGCTAATAACCATCCTTTGAATTCCATTTTTTATAAGTTTGAATCGTTTTAACATGATGATCATTGATGCAAAACGAGTTTCGGCAATTGATAATAATTTTAAGCCTACAAACTCATTAAACATAGCTAATCTCATGTAATGATTCATTATGTAGTTCTTAATAAACATGACATCATCACCAATATGGGTAATCCAAGAACATTCTTCATAAGTAACCGCATTATTCTCCGAATTCTTAGCGGCACATATGTTCTTCAAAGCTAAATTAAGAGTGTGCACCACACAAGGAGTCCAAAAAATTGATGGAAACTCACTCTCGATTAGTTGGCCCGCCCCCTTGCAATTTGCCGCATTATCCGTTATTACTTGAACAACCTTTTCATATCCGATTTCTAAAATTACTTCTTTGATTAAAGTCGCAATGAAGTACTTGTCTTTGGTTTGACCTTCACAATTAACCGCCTTCAAGAACATTGCTTTTGAATCGGTTATTGCCATAAAATTAATAAGTGGTCTTCTTTGTGGATCACTCCATCCGTCGCTCATAATGCTAACTCCCTTCTCTACCCACATCCCTCGAATGGGGGCTAATCTTTTTTCAATTTCTATCTTCTCCTTCAACAATAAGGTAGTCCTCAATGAGTTATATCCGGGTGGTACATATCCTGCAAGGTTATGACTAGCAGCAAAAGAGTATGATTCTCTCCAATAAGGATTTCTTGCTAAATTGAAAGGCAACCCCGCCGAATAAAATGCCCTAGCAATTAAAGCATCCAAATGAGCTCTATCCTCATTATTGAATGTACTAGAAATTGGATTCTTTCCGCTTGGATCATCTTTTCTTCTCCGCTTATCACCAACACTTCCAACACTTCCAACTCCACTTGAAGTACTTGGAGCCACCGGTATAAATTTTGGAAGTCGTCGCTCAATAAGCTCTTGAGCATCTTTATCTTCTTTCAACATGTCCTTGTACGTGGAAACAGGAACCTTATTACATGCTCTGATTCCGCTACTCTTGATCCTCAATAAATGACCCTTCACGCGAGTGTATGAGCTTTTGTAAGGCTTACCACAAAAATTACATGTCCAACTTATACTTCCACCACCTTCAGTTAACTTGTTCTCTCTTGTCACATATTTCCAAAGAGGTTTTTCGTCATTTTCAATAACACCGGCACCGCTACTTGAATCCATATTATGCAAGATAAGACCTAATTTAAACAACAAATATTCTCAATCCATATTATGCAAGAAGAAGAACAAAAATCTGTGAAAAAAAACTGTAAATCTGTATAAAATAAATATGTACATTGTAGCAGGGAAAAAAAGAAGAAGCAGGTGTATTTTCATAAGCAGGCAGAACAAAAATCTGTGAAGAAGAACAAAAATCTGTGAAAAAAATGTGTAAGCAGGTGTATAAAATCTGTGAAAAAAATGTGCAAGCATGTGTATAAAATCTGTGAAAAAAATGTGCAAGCAGGTGTATAAAATCTGTGAAAAAAATGTGAAGAAGAAGAAGAAGAAGAACCGACCTAAGCACGCACGGGAACTGAGGCGACCTGAGCACGCACGGAGCGGAGAAGAAGACGCGAGCACGGGAACTGAGGCGAGAGCACGGGAGCAGCGGCGGAAAATAAGCACGGGAGCAGCGGCGAAAAAAATAAGAAGGCGTATTCATATTAAAACCTAAAGAGCCGGGAATCGCGTATCAGAACGCGTATCCGAAAATCATTTCTTTTAATAATTAAAAAACACGTTTCCTAGAGTTTCGGAAACGCGTTTCCGAGCGTTTCCCGTATCCGATGCGCGTCCGAGCCGATACGTAGAGCATTTTTAAGTATCCGTGCAAGGTAGTTTTTAACCAATTGAATCCTAAAATGACATCGGCTCCATGAAGATCTGTAATGAAAAAATCAATATTAAATTTTATATCTTGTATGATCAATAGTACCGGGGACATAGTTCTTTACAAAACAATTGCTACCATTTCCTACATGGACCTTAAAAGGAGGAATAGACATTATTCACGATTTGAGGAACACTCCAACACGCTTAGTCATAAAATTGTGAGTGCTCCCATTGTCTAGAAATATGTGAACTATTGATTGTCCAATTTTTCCTTGAACCCTAAGTGATTTGGATGGAAATGTGCTCATTAAAGCGTTTATGCTAATCTCTGGATTAACAAAATCATCTGGAGTGTGTTCATTGTCCGATGTGGGTGACTGGTCATCCTTTTCCTCGTCTTGTTCTCCGTCAAAATAAAAAAGTGTTGATTTATCCTTACACTTGTGGCCGGGGGTATATCATTCTTCACAAGTAAAACATTGTCCGCGTTCCCATCGGGCTTGTAATTATGTAGGTGTTAAACGTTTAACTGTCATTCTATTGGAACGGTTAGGTGCAAAAGATTGATGTTGGTTAGGTGGATTGCCGCGTGGGTGGCGATTGGACCATTGTTTGGGTGGGCGTGGGTCTTCTAGGACTTGATCTTCAAAAAGTCTAGCTAGTTTAAAGGTTTCATACAACGAATCCATATGGTGAGCAATAACCTCGCAACGGATGTGCGATTTTAGCCCAGAAATAAATTCCGTCGTAACACGTCTTGAGAAAATTCATTAACGAGGCAATAAACACATAATCTAATGGGTTAACATTGTGATACCTGAAAAACATTTATGTTTTAAATATCCAATTAGTTGGATCTCCTGTGGAAAACACGGGGCAATCAATCTTTGTGGGGGCATGGTTGTAGTTGTCTGTTCTTTGACTGGAACATACCGGATCTTGAAATTGATTTGTGACGTTATTTGGTTGTAATGTAAGCATGGGCATGTGCTGTGCGGATAAGGAATTATTCAGTGAATGAGCAGATGGTGCACATTATCGGAAGGCAGGGAACCCAGAAGGCTAGGCTGTGATGAAGAAGCGCCACTAATGTTGATAATCGAAGCCTGGAACCGGGGCGGCCCTGCGCCTGGAAGTGGCAGTCCGAGGACGCCGGGCAGGGATGATGTCGAGCCAGAACGCTCGTTGTTCTGAGCCCGCATTGTCGCCGAAAGATCCCTGCTACCTGTTGGAGCCATTGTTTGCATGCATATCTGCAAATCGCCTCGAGGTCTTTGAATTCTTGATAGAATGCGTGTTGGGACTCTTGTAATTGATCCTGATTTTTCTGGAGTGCATCTTGTTGTTGAGTTTGTTTGGTAAAGGAAGAATGAAGTTGTTGGAGTTCTTGCGTAAAAGTGTCTTAGGTGTGTTTGATAGAATCGCAGATGGATGTATGTTGAGCCATATAAATGGCATGCCGGCGTTCCAAATCAGACCAGGTAACTGGTTGTGATGGGTTGGTGGAAGGCGGTGCAGTGGGGGAGGAGGAAAGCTGGGTGGGGGGGGGGGGGGGGGGGGGAGGTGGTAGGGGACGATGATGACCTCTCCATAGAGAGGTTGCTCAGCGAGAGCACCAATTGTAACGTGTTTGGGGGAGTTTACCGTTGGGAAGGGAAGCTATCATAAAGAGGTTGCACAGCGAGAGCACCAATTGTAGAATTTGCTCTGATTCAAAATACTAAAGCATCTATCATAACAGTTATTTCACTGGAACTGAGCATGAATATAATCATATTCAACTAGTACAATGTAACTCTTCCGGAAAAGACAGTAGCGGAATGAAAAATTTCCTCTTCACGCGATTTAGATGGAAATAAAAAAAAAATGAAAAATAATAATGGTAAAGAAGCGTCACCATTGAGGACCTCGAGATCGAGGCTATCTACATCGAATCCGGCCTCGAAATAGTGTTGGAAGAAGTGTCCAGGGGCGTCGACGTGGGTGCCGGTGTGGGAGGGCAACTTCATTTCGGAGTTGTTGGCGAGGGAACCGTTCTTAATCGATTTGGGGAGCCAAAGGAACTGCCCCACCCCCTCATCGGACTCCCACGAAGGCATATCAGCTCGGTAGTAGTGGGTGATATCGATGATCCTCCCGCCGGCGTACTCCTCTCGCCTGAGCACCGTCAGCTCGGCCTTGGCGTCGCAGGTAGCTGCCACGCCGAACGACGGCGCGTCGTCATAGGCGGGGTGGGCGGAGGAGGAGCAGAGAACGGCAAAGGAAAGGGCGCGGAGAAGAAGGAAGAGATGCGTGAGGGATTTTGATTTTGGTGAAGCACTCGCCATAAGCGAAGTCGATGACAAGACGCGGCAGTTGCTATGCCCTCTTTTATGTGAATCCTTGAATGCTGATTCAGCTGACGCGCGCGCGCGCTCACCCTGATCCTTATCAGAGCTGAAAAAAACGATCGTCATAGAATAGAATGTATATTTGATATGGCAGCGGTTATAATTATCACCGAGAAAATAAAACTAGTTTTGAGCATAAAAAATGATGAAATTTCTTAGGTGAGGTCGGCAGTTCATAACCACCGCGTTCATGACCGCCACCGTCATGCTAAACGGAGCCTTATTAAAGAAGTACAAGCGAGATCGCTCGCTCGCTCAGCTGCAGAACTTGGTCGGAGCCATCAAACTGACCGCTTTTAGCAATCCGAGGCTATTTTCTAAAAAGTGATGTGAGAGCGATGCCAACACTGAATGTATTTATGAAAAAAATGGCTCATGTTATGTGCAAATCGGTTTTGGCTACGTGCAAACCATCAAAACTCGCGCTTTTTGAAAATACGTCTTATAGGTGCATTTTTAGGAAAAATGTTCAGCATCAAAGTTGTAGATCTCGTCGAGATCTACAACTTTCGTGTTGAACATTTTGCCTAAAAATGCACCTATAAGACGTATTTTCAAAAGACGCGAAACATTTCACAAACCCTATTTTCTCGAAACAATAATTTACACGTCACTACAATCATGCACGCGTGATCAAAATTCCCAAAAGTGAAATTTTAGTAAAAAATTGTATCATGAAAATTCAAAGAAGACAAACTACTACCAATGCGCTTACTACGACAATCTTACACCCACAGCTCCGAAACGACACTGCCAGATTGAAATTTTGTTTAGCGCTGTGTTTGCCCAGGTGAGTGGATTAAAACGCCGCCGTCATAGAAGATATATTTTGCAAGATAACAGTCATGACCGCCACCAAGAAAAAAAACTTAATTTTGAACAAAAAAATGGATGAAGTTCCACATGGTTGAGGTAGGGCTTCCACGAACATGATTCGTAACCACCACCGTTGTGCCAAACGGACCCTGAGTGAGCTGCGGCGAAGAACAAATCACTCACCTCCATTCTTTTCTCAAGAAGTCTCGGAAAGAAAAAGTAATGGATGTCCCCCTTTCTCTCTAGTTCTTCGTCCCTAGACCTCGCAGCAACAAAATCTCAGGCAAGAGGTTATCGGGAGGTTAATGATTCCTCCCAATTTTGCAGAACATCGCTTGGAACATTCATGGAACACCGGTACAACACTTGGAACATCCATTTGGGTTCTAGCCTTCCACGCTAGCGTTAGAGTCCGGGTAGTGCAAGGAAAACCATTTTTGTGTTTTAGGCTCCGTTTGGCCTGGCAGCACTACTGTTACAACCTAACACTTCGACTCCATTCGGAGGTGGAGTTCTTTACGAAGGCGTACGGAGCCGACCACTTCTCTCAAATTTCTGAAGTCCTAACGTGCTTCTTTCACCTTCGACTCCATTCACGCCGCCCCCATTTATTTCAGCTGATTAGCAGTTTTATTTTTATACTGCATGATTGCAAGTAAAATTTGGTTGAAGCGGACTCAAAGGTGGATGTGAACGACTTAAAATTTAGTAAAATTTATACTGCTCTGATTTTAGTGATGGCATTCTACCGCACCTGCTCAAAATATTGATCCAAGGAAACCTTGCACCCTTAAAACGAGTCACACATTAGCACAGGTGAAATGTAAGAATGCTCGACAATACATTTCTCTCCCACGGTATCTACTCATTGTTGGAATAATATGGGGTCAAAATTCTAAATTTTATTTAGCTAATAAAATAAAAATGGAAAGTGAAATGCGAAGCTCTCTAAGAAGACAACACCGTCTGCACAGAGTTGCTTTCATTGTGATACGATCCTAACCCTTATTTGCAAAACAAGGGGGAAAGATCTCACAAAGCCCGAGCTTGAACAGAAACCAAACGGAGTCTCCAACGAAGAGGTCCCTAGAAATGCCAAAACAGGGGAGAAAAAGTTCACACACCATAATTTTTCATTTTTTCCGTTCAACGGATACATGGGTATTTCTGCACGAGGCAGAAACGTTTGCAAACAATAGTTACGATATAACTTCCGGCTTAAACAGGTAACCAAAAGGCTTCAACGGCTAGTGCCGCGCCACACAAAATCAACGGAAATACAAACGGTTTTTTAAAACGCATGCATAAAAATGCCCTCTTGCATATGCATGTTATTTTTTGCGTATGCATGTGTTATGAAATGTAAACAGGGTGGTGGAGGTCGTGAACGTGGTGGTCATGAACCTTCATTCATGAATGTCTGACCTCATACAAAAATTCATGCATTTTATGCTCAAAACTAGTTTATTTTCTTGGTAGCGGTCATATTCTGTCTTGCCAGACGTACATTCTATGATAATAGGGGTTTTAACCAAACTCACAGGAGCAAATAAGCCATGCCAAACGAAGCCTTAGAGAACAGGTAAAGTGGTGCAGCTTGTAATTATACAAACTCCCAAGAGATCCAGGTAATTAATAGGTCTAACAGGCTCTATGCATCTTAATAGCAACAAAAAGACTTCAGGCTGATAGCATCAGAAATGCAGTTAAACAATAATGCATAACAATCCCTATTCGTCTGCAACTGAAATCTGCATTAGCAATTAGAGTAGAGGTGCGGAAAGAGAAAATTTGGCCGCAAGTTACATTTGCTTAGATTTCTGCTTGATGAGCTTCGATGATCCATCGCGCTAATCTTCCATTTTTTCCATGTTCTTTGAAACAGTATACGCCGAAAGAAAGAACAAGCTTTGATTTTTCTGCAGGAACCTGCAAGCAAATCAACAGATATTTCACAAACATTCAGTCAAATGTATTTTGACAACATCAGATGCAGGCGTTAGTGATAAAAAAACAATTTTCTGGGTTAAAATGGGGTTCAGAATGCAGATCAATCTCATGCCCGCGATCATTTCCTATGGATTCATCAACTCCTAAGTAAAACATGCAAGATATATTTCAGAATTAAGAATATTGTTGTATGGGGCATATAACTTCACGGCTGTAACAATCAGAACTTCTGCAGCTCCATGAGTTCCATCACCACTCAAGTTTTAGGTACATGGCACCAACAATAAAGTAGATACTGTTATTTGTTAACTAGCGATCCTCAATATGTAGGAAATAGGCCTTTTTTTATTTGAGAATAGAAGGATATGCTTTGATTCTTCTTCGAAATAGTTGCTTACATGACATGCAAGATCAAAAAAATGGGGGATTAATAACAACACGGAACTTGATGGAGGAATCAACCGACCAGAGGGACTAGGCCTTAACTTTCGTAGTTTTGCAGTTTTCCGTTTTAAAATTGTGCAATTTGCTTCTTTTTTGGGTGTGGTTGACTCCCTACTTCGATTTTTCTTCTCCTATTCCTCGTACTGTAAGAGGCATGGAATGAGCTACTTTGGCAAAGTGCTCCATAACTATGAAGAGAACGGATATTGGCTATCCTTGAATAAAGTTCATCAATATATCAGGCCAAACTTGAGTGGGCACTCCAAGAGGTTGGAGTAACCTTGGTGGATGTAGCTGTTTGGCCTTATGCTGTTGGCATACCAGACAATGTGCGACAACAGCTTCAATTCCTCTCTTGATACACTTCTGAGCGGATTCATTGCAGAGTTTTTTGGACTCTATGTGTTTGAATACATTTTATTGCCGCCGTCAAATGACAGAAGAACTAGGAAGAAGAAAGGGGATTGACTGGTTCTTATATTCCCTTCTTGCAGCATATAAATACAGTTCTGACCTTTGCAGGAAGGTCATCAGGCCCGTTAAGGTATCTAAGTACAACCAACATGCTCTCTATTAGATCATGAGGAGAGGCTTTGCCTTGTAGCAGTGAACTCCTGGTGATGCTTCATGCGTAACTCATAGTCAAGTGACTCTCTTTGTCCAAAAGAGAAATCTCATGGTAAGAAAAAGTGAAATTTCGTACAATCGGCCCAGTGCACTCGGCCACTTAAACCATAATACTATGTCGAACACTTCTAGGGGAATGACAGAATTGTAGAGAAGTCATCTTGGCACACCTGTAAAGTTGTGGTCCTACAAAAATTCCAGTACTGTGAACTACTTCATCGCATACCTGTAAACTTCCTACAAAAATTCCAGTACTGTGAACCCCTTCATCACTTGCAACGGCAATAAACATCCCCAATCAGTGATGAATCGGTAGTTACTATGTGGTCGCATGTTGAATGCTGAATCTGTGAGTGCCACTCGAATCGATCAATCCGCAGGGTTTAGGAGGAGCGAACATCTGTGATGGCATGCAGAGAAATCTCAGGATCATCCAACCATTCCCAATCTACGAACCCCCGCATCGTCGAGCTCAAGACAAAATAATTTCTTACAATGAGGTCCTAATGTATAGGGGTTGTCTTCGCAAAAGATTCTTTTCATGGTTCAGTGGACCTCTCATATTCTGCCATGAGCATCTTCCAGTATCAATTTATCCATCTGTAAATGGCCATCACAGATTCTTAACCAGGCGCATAATGTAATCAAGCTAGGTGGCTTTTCAAACTCGAGGTCCAACCTTAGTCGCTCTTGGAACCCTGCCATGAAGACAAGAACATATAGTTTTGGTCGGGCTATAGTAGCGCATGGGCCATGAGTGGTTGATGCCTCCATCAAAGATGTGTTGGACTTGGTCCTTCGCTTGTACGATCTCCCCCATAATGTGGCCAAAATAGAAGACCAAATGGCAATGGAATTTTACCTTTCCGAAATCTATTACATAAAAGAATGGGAATATGGATCAAGGCATAACTTTATGGATTAACAGTCATTGTTTAAAAAAAGTTGCTCGACAAATCTATGAGATAAAAGAATCTGATGCAAACTTATTTATGAAATTGGAAATAGACCAACAATGCTCGCATGGGAAACAAAAGGAAAAAAATGATGTATCAACATAATGTGATTAAAATGAAGTAGAGCTAGAAATATCAATTAGATTGTATAGAAAAAATGCAATGAAATTTGGGTATTACTTCAGATTGTGACATTAGGGATAAACAAAAACTTGATTTCTATAAATGAAATATGTAAAAACCCAATGTGAAGTAATAAAATTACCGCTTTGTATTCTGCTCGTCTACATGATATCAAAGCAGTATGATTCCTAAAGTACAACTCACAATGATTGAGCTTCTGCTCTCACCGATTGAGCCCTTCCGCCTCCGCACCTGGACATACTGGCTTGAGCACACTGAACTCGTAGATATCATCTTTGAGCTCATTGAACCTCCCTGCACCCGCCAATTTCCCTCATCACTGCAAATCCCCCCCCCCCCCCCCCCCCCCCCCCCCCCCCCCCCCCCCCCCCCCCCCCCCCCCGGCTTTTTGTAGCCTCCCTAGGCAGGTTGCTTCCTCAGCACAGAACAAACACACGCACAAGGTTTCACCGACTCCTCCAGCTGCATCACTTACCAATTCACAAGGTCTCGCTGACTCCTCCAACCGCAACTCAACACCTCTTTTCAACAACAGAGCTCATAGCTTCCTCAGCACAGAACTCATCATTACCTGCGAACTTGAGCTCATCGACTCCTTCGGATCCGAGCTCATCGACTCCTCTAATCGCAGAACTCACTGACCTTCAATCCCATGCCCACCAATCTTATATCCAGAGCTTGTCGAACATGTAGGTTGAGCTTACCAGTGTTGCTTGAGCTCTCGCCGACTACTTTGACCGTAGAGCTCACCGACCCTCAATCCAGAACTCGCGACTCCTATCCAAAGCTCGGCGTACTTGTGGCTTGAGCTCTCTCGTGTTTTCGAAGCTCGCCAGGACTACTTCTTGCAGCTTGAGCTCGCCCTTGTCGCAAAGCCAGATGTTTAAACTCACATTTCCCACTTGACTTTTCGTCTATTTCTAAATTCTAATGTTGTGTCTGACTCGTCAACCATTTCGGCTACACCAAATCCGGCTCCCATCTATAAAGTCCGTGATGAACTGAGAATTACCACTTTCTCACACACTAAGAAGAAAATCTTGGTTGAGTTGGTCCACTTGGGGCACCGAGTACTCCGGACTAAGAGTCTTCTTCACCATTTAACTCGCGACCCGCCTGTTGAGCCTACCGAGCAATGTCTCTAGGATGATAGCCGAGTTCGTTCATGGATTTTGAATTCCATTGATAGTGAGCTATATCACATGGATATGCATCACGAGATTGCAAAGGACATGGGATGAACTAAAGTTTCTCTACTCTGAAAAATATAACCTTCAACATATTTTTGATACCTTTAAGGACCTTCAGACCGTTGTATAGGGTTCGAACGGTAACCTGACATCGTTCGTGGCTCAGTACAAGACTCTCGTCGAGACTTGGATTCAACATCAGCCTCCGACTTTGGATTTCGCTACCCAATGAGCTCAGAAGGAAGTTGTTGGTATCGCGCTAATGATGGCGCGGATATCACCTCATCTACACAGTGTATGTGTCAACATCTTATCCTCTCCCACTATTCCCTCTCCATCAAATATTTGCTCCATGATTTTGACGGTGACTCCTCCCACGATGTCTCCATTACTTCCTCTTCAGCCCTACTCCAACACTCTGTTGAAGCTCGCCCTCCATCTACTAGGTACCGTGAAGGTCGCAATGGGTCCGGGGCGGTGAACATGATGGCCGAAATCATCCCAAGGTACGAAACACTCGCATGTGTACTTATTGTGGACGGGCAAACCATAATAAGTCCACCCGTTACATAAAACATGGGTTCCCATAGTAGTCACCTAACCCTCCTCACCACGCCTCTTCAGCAGTGGATGCTCCTAGCATGTCCCACTCAGACATTGACACCCTGCGGGAGAAACACCAACATCTGTGGGGGCTTGTTACTCATACTTTAAGATCCACAAAGCCTCTACCTCGAATGAACGCATATCATGTTTTTCTCATAGCTCCTGCTAGATAGTGGACTCCGAGGCCACAAAGTACATTACTCTACAGAAACTTTTTCGGCACACGGACACTGCTAGTCTCAAGTTTATCACTGTTGCCAATGGAGAAACCACCAAGGTTTGCGGATCTGGAGATGTGCCTCTCACTCCATCTATTTCTCTAAATTATGCATTTCATATTCTTAGCTCACAATTTAATCTTCTCTTTGTTAGTCGACTTACTCATGATCATGACTGCTCCATCACTTTTTTCCTCTTCTTTCTTTATGGTGTAGGATGTAACACTCTGCTCATTCTATGTAATATAACAGTCGGTCCGGCCGGGACCCCACACCATATTAAATGAGTAAGCTAAAAAGTTACAAAATAGTTTAATCAACTAACTTGACATCACAGAGCTAGAAGCTAACAGAAACATTTTATTAAATATTGAACCAGAATATGTTCACATCACCAACTAGTAATGACATATATATATAACAAAAACTGTTTGGCCTTAAGGTCATACATGTTGTACATAAGTGTTTAACTCACTACATGATTTACAGGCATCGGCACGCAGGCCGACAATACATGAAAGGTGAGCACTCAAAAGATTGGCCTTCGAGGGCCAGCACAGCAATGAGCTTCAACCCGGCTATTTCCCGCTCGGCTCGCTAGCACCTGCACAGGTACAATGCGCAAAGACGTGGGAAAACAAAACAGCGGTCAGCTTTAACTGACCACAATGGTGTAACGACCACACCCCATTACCGGGGCGGTGGTACTCCTTCCCTGCAAATCAGTAGTATAGCGGCATATATCTGAACAGAAAAGTGCAGCTAACATAATCGACATATGCACAATGGTGTAACGACCCCACCCCATTCCCGGGGCGGTGGTACTCCTTCCATGCAAGTCAGCAGTATAGCAACATATATCTAAACATGAAAGTGCAGCTAACACAATCGACATATGCACAATCACCACAAACGTTGGCACGCATGACCACACATTTTGTGCTCTCACGTCACGCTTTCGGTGTACTCCCCGAGTCTCACCTTCATCCTCAGTTATACAAACTTAGATGGTAAATTGAGCAACTGCTGGTCAAGCAATTACGTTTCTCGGACTTCCTTTCCAAGATCAGATGGTGCCCTGAGGGGCGACCTCTTCACCGACCAACATGGAACGGGCTTGGATCCGCCTTGCCCGGCTCACCAGCACGCTGCGGGTACAGCTTCACCTTGGCCCGTCAATGAGATAACCACCACTAGGTCATCAACATAGCCTCAAGCGCAATTTCCAATCACACCGAGCGATGCCTAGTATCATTGGCGATAACGCCGGCGTTAGCACTAACGCCCGACGTTAGCAACAGAACACCATTTCCTTCCAGAAATGAAAGTGTTTCATGTTGTTGCTCTCCAGCACAGTATACAACCTAGTATACATTATTCAAGCTATACAAACAACACAATAAGCACAGAGTCTTCTCCGACACGCAATTCAGCCATCACCAATCCAGATCAACCTATCGCAGATGGGCTTCCCACAGCATGCCTATATTCGTACACGAATCGGATTCTACATGCAGTTCATACCAGGGATGAACAACATCTACCCGGTGAAAGTATAACTTTTCACTAATTAGTGAAGGAGACACTTTCATGCACTATGCTAACAGCAAAACATAGGACTAGCATGCCCTATCATCAAGAAGCGGGATCGTTACCCTTGACGATCGCTTTGGCGCCATGAATCCATAAACGATCCAGATAAAAAGGTTCACAGCAAGTTCCCCTCCACGGATTTGAACTCGGCGTGTGAATCGGAGCTTGGAATCTCTTCTAATGGCTGGATGAAACCTTCTACTTCCTTAACCCTCTTCTTTCTTTTCTTTGGAGAGAGAGAGAAAGTGAGAAGTTAAATGAGAAGAAGACTAAGGTGGCGTTTGGTTCGGCTTTTTGCCTGTGGTGCGGCTGAACCGCACCGCAACTTATGGCATAAGCGGCGTTTGGTTCGGCTTATTCCTAAAACGCCGGTTAATAATATCCGTTGTTTCCTTATACCTCCCAACCGCGCTGATTTTTTGCGTCTCGCCGCAACATCGACCCGCAGACGACTCCTCTCCCTTTCGCGACCTAGCGGCGATTCCCGATTCTCCCTTAACTAGCGGCGATCTCCCTTACCTAGCGGCGATTTCCAGTCTCCGACGGCAAGCCCTCAGCGACGACGAGCCCTCTCCCTGTCGACGACGTCCTCCGCTCGATCTGCCGCTGCCAGCGTTCTCGACGACGTCCTCCGCTCTCCCTCCTGTCGACGACGAGCCCTCTCCCTGCCAGCGCTCTCCATCATAGGGGTAAATTCCTGCTTCTGTTTTTTATTTCTGTTTTCGATTTCTGTTTTGGAGTTGAGCTTGTTGTGGATTTCTGTTTTTGATTTCTGCTTCTGTGTGTGTGCTGTGTGTGCTGTGTGTGTGCTGTGTGTGTGTATATGTGTGATATGTGTGTGTGTTCAGTTGGTGTGTGTGTCCTGTTGCTGTGTGTTTGTGTATGTATGATATGTGGCTGTTTTTGTGTGTTTGTGTGTGCTGTGTGTAGTGTGTGTTTATGTGTGTATGTGTTGTGTGTGTGTATTTGTATGTTGTGGTGTGTTTATGTTGTGTTGTGCTGTGTAGTGTGTATTTTGTGGTATGTGTGTGTATGTTGTGGTGTGTGTGTGTGTGTGTATGTTGGTGTATGTGTGTTGGTGTATGTGTGTGTGTATGTGTTTGTGTGTGTATGTTGGTGTATGTGTGTTGGTGTATGTGTGTGTATGTGTTTGTGTATGTTTTTTGTGGCTGTTTTTGTGTGTTTGTGTGTGCTGTGTAGTGTGTTTATGTGTTGTGTATGTGTTGTGTTGTGTGTGTGTATGTGTTGTATGTGTTGTGTATGTGTGTGTATGTGTTGTATGTGTTGTGTATGTGTTGTGTTGTGTGTAGTGTGTGTGTGTGTGTTGTATGTGTTGTGTGTGTGTGTGTATGTGTGTGTATGTGTTGTTTTTATGTGTATGTGTGTGTGTTGTTTTTGTGTGTGTGTTGTTTTTTTGTGTGTGTGTGTGTGTTGTGTGTGTGTTCTTTTTTATTGAGTGTGTGTTCTTTTGTATGTTTGTGTGTGTTCTTTTTTATGTGTATGTGTGTGTGTTCTTTTTTATTGTGTGTGTTATGTGTGTGTTATTTTGATTTCAGTGAGTCCGAGCAGAGGGGTAGAGATGATGGACTGGTCACACAAGAGCGACAAGATACATGCCCTGACACTGCAGGTGGTGTGGAGGAGATGATCGCGCTACGTGATAGTATAGCAGATCAGTTGTATGAATCTAGATCATAGGAGATATCATGATATATGGTTAATGTGGACATTATTTTTGTGTGTTTGGTAATATATGATGGAAAATATATATTTTTTTGATATTCGGTAAAAAATAAAATTTCGCTCAAAACTCCGTTTTGTTTCCAAACAACTTTTTCAAAACTCCATTTTACAAACTTCATTTCACCCAAACAGTTTTTTAACAAAACTCCGTTTTCCAGAATCAGCACTTTTCCTATCAGCAACAGCCCATCAACAGCTTTCCATCAGCAACAGCCCAACCAAACAGAGCCTAATACTCATGCTGCCTTAGCTGAGTCGGGATAAATCTCAGCCAACAGATCCGAAATCCAATAAGGAATGGGCAGTCACGATTCAATTTGATGAATCTGAATAAAGAGTTAATGCTGACGTTAGCACTAACGCTCACGTTAGCCCCAGGAGCGGTGGATTTGATCTTATCCATCACCGCTTAACAATTCGACTAGACGACCTAACATCGGCGTTAGCACTAACGCCAGGTGTTAGTCATTTAGTCGAATCGTCGAGACCTCTCGACGACAAAGGAGCTTCACGACGACAATGTTAAGTCATCAAGTCGATACCTAACGCTAGCATTAGCACTAACGCCTAGCGCTAGTATTTGACTTGATGACTAGTCAAATTGATCTAGCCGATCGCCTTGACGTCTAGCCGATATCTTCTAGTCGATATCACTAACGCCCGGCGTTAGCACTAACGCCCGGCGTTAGCTCCTGCCACCAGATGTCCATGCTCTCTACAACTGGGAAAACCTGAGGTGTTACATAGGATCGATGGACACGGAGTATCGTTGGAAGAGGACGGTTGTCTAATGGGCTTTACACTCTTGACCTCCTCACTTCAACTATGTAGTTTCACTTCTGCTGATTGACACCGACCTCTTGGTCATGCTCCTCTTCCTATACTGCGGAAGGTTCTACATGATTTTCCTTTTTTTTGAATTTACATGGGAATCTTGTATCTACCTAAAACATTATCGGTCTACCTTTTTCCATCATTGTACTGGAGCTCTGCTCCATTTACTTTAGTTCAATCAGACATTTGGGGTCCTTATAAAACTGATAATTTATCTGGATACCGTAACTTTCTTTCTTTTATTGATGATCATTCTTGCATGAAATGGATGACTCTGAATTACTACCTGCTTTTCGCGCATTCATCACTGAAATTCGTACTCACTTTTTGAGCTTCATTAAAATTCTCCGGACCGATAATGCTCGTGAATATACTAGTCACGAATTTCATGAAGCAATACATTAGGTATTATCCACCAAATGTCTTGTGCATATACACCACAACAAAATTGTGTGGTCGAGAGGAAGAACTGTCACCTCCTTGAGATTGCCCACTCCTTTATGTTTCAAATATACATCTAGGGGTGTAAACGAGTCGAGCTTGGCAAAAATCCCAAGCTCGGGCTCGAGCTAAATATTTCAAGCTCGAGCTCGTCGAGCTTATCCTGCTTGGCTCGAGCTCGAGACCAGTATATTGAGCTCGAGCTTTCAAGCTCGCGAGCTCGAGCGGCTCACGAGCTTTTTGCTCATGAGTCTATTTTTTATTTATATTTATATATATATATTTTAAAAATACCCAAAAAAGCTCACAAGCCGGCTCGCGAGCTCATGAACAAGAGCAATCGAGCTCGAGCTCGGCTCGAAATCGAGCTCGAGCTCAACTGGCTCAGCTCGAGTCGAGCTTTTTCGAGCCGGCTGATCGAGCTCGATGGAGAAGAGAGTCGCAAAGTTTATGATGGTTGAAGACATACGATTAATTAAATAACATGCATTGGTGTCTATTTTGTACATTATCTTGGACCTCCTGTGAACAAGTTGACCTCACGTGTTACTAAATATATCTTTGTTGGGTATTCTCACACGCAAAATGGGTATGTTTTACTCTCTCATCGATCGGAAAACGGTAACATTTGCTGATGGCGCCTTCCTAGAAGAGCAACCCTTCTACTCATCATCTCCTCCTGATTACTCATTGAATGTTATCCCGCGTACTAACATGCATATCGACAACTCACCACCACCCTGCTACCAACACCACCACCTCCTCCTCAAAACGTGTACACTCGTCATCATTCAGATACCTCAAGCAGTCTCCATGAGCTTGCTTTGACAAGTTTAGTCAGATCGTAAGGGATTTTGGATTCACTCAAAGTTCAGCAGACTTCTCCTTATTTACATGTCGTCATTAAACAGACACGAAGATACTGTGTGTATATTGATAATATTATCATTATGGCGATGAAAGAAGCACTTGACCTCAAACTTTTAGACTAAAGATTTGAGCTGCCTCTGATACTTCATGAATATTGAGGTAGCTCGTCGACCTGATGGACTCGTTTTGTCTCAAGAGAAGTACTCGATCGATTTTTACAGGATGTTGGTTACTTGGGTTGCAAGCCCACTGACACACTAATGCATGTCAACTGTTAGAATTACAATTAATTAGTGTTAGAATTATTATTAATTAGTATATTTGTATTACTTGTAATACTTCTTTATATATAAGAGGAGTCCTCACATTATTATAATTCATTCAACTCTTATTTCTTTAACATGGTATCAGAGCCTGGGCCCGAAACCTAAACGTGTTCGCACTCCGCTCGCTGTTTCAAACCAATCACTGCCAGTGATCGCTCATCCCATTTTCGCTCGTAGTTCCTGACCCTCCAAGCATCGGCGCGGACCTAGGTAGGTACACACCCGGGCACGTGCCCGGGTGTGTTTTTCGCTAAATCTCACCTGCAGTCATTTCTCGCGTTGTTTCCTCTCCGACCCAGGAATGCTGCCCTAAATTTTCTCTAAATCCCGCCTTCCTCTCCCCCACTGGCCACTCCCGCTCGTCAAGACTCCCGCTCCGCCGCTTCCTCACCGACTCCAGCAGGCAACAGGAGGCTCCCGACTCCAGGTCTCCAGCACTCCAACAGCCTGCAGGCGTCGTTTCCCTCCATGATTCCGTGAATGATGCACCAAGCCATGGCTCTGCCACAAACTGGCAACTCCGCAAGGCATCAGCTATATGGCTCTGTCGCCATCATCAGTAGGAGACACTTGTTGGCGAAACACTAGCTCGTCATCACTCCCGCAGGCCGCAACTAACAACTCCGCAAGGCCGCAACACTGCAACAAGTTTGAAACTTGAAAGCCTTCTAAATCTCATTTATTTCCTGGCAATTTGATTTTTTATTTTTGAATAAAACTTGCATTTCAGAAACTTGCATTTTTTTTTTAAACTTTCATGGAGTAGATGGAAACCAATAACATTATGCTCTTCAATCCCAAACCAATAACATTATGCTGTAACATTTATGCCTTATTCAATATTGCATTTCAGTACAGAATCATGTTTTCATCTATTATTCAGTGCCATAAAATTCAGTACCGATTTATTTTAGAAACTTGCATTTCAGGATCTTGCATTTTGATTTTTGATTAAAACTTGGATTTCATAAACTTTGGACTTGGATTAAAACTTGCAAGTGGACCTGTAACTCTTCCCAGGTATTTCAAAAATCAGGAGGCAGAGATTGGATCTTTGAGCTTTAGACTTGGGATTTGGGAGTTCAAAAATCAGGAGGCGAGTATTTCTAAATCTCATTTATTTTAAAAATCAGGAGTTCAAAGCTTAGAAATGTGTTGTTAATGTATTGTTCTTTTTAGTTCTTATCAGTGCCTGTTTGCAATCTAGGTCTTTTATATGCTGTTTTTTGGATGGAGAATTTTTTTTTAAAGGCAGGTCAAGTCTAATTAATTATGTGGATTTACAAGAGAACAATCAAAGAGGTAAAATACATCCTGGGCTTGGAAAAATTCCTAATTCCGCCACTGCCTCCAAGCCTTCCTCTCCTCGCTTTCGCAGACGCAGTGTCGATCAGCTCACGTGACAGACCTATCAGTCGATCAGCACTGGCTGACGGAATGCCGCTTTCGGCGATCATCTGCAGCCCGATTGACTCCAAATCTTGGAGGATGTTTCGTTTTTATCTTCTTATCATCATACTGGATTTCTAGACGATTACAAAAGTTGAATGCCCCCTAAAATCAGATCTAGGTTTTTCCTCTCCAAGAAGAGGAAGGCTCCAAACTCTGAAATGGTGTCTTATCTGACCTCTGCTCTTTGAAGACTTGTTCTCAGTAGCCCTCCACTATTCACTTGGAGTTTTGTTGCATGAATTTTTTATGTCGGACGTGACTAATTCTGGTGGCTCCATGACCCCCGTTGGAACTACTCGGGCTAGTCAGGATCATAATTTCTGCCAGATCACTACGATCCAATTGGATGACACAAATTATTGCTCATGGTCCCGCTCTATTACCCTGGCTATAAAAAATCGGCGTCTCTTTGACTATATCAGTGTCTCCACCAACAAACCAGCCAAGAACTCTAAAAGTTGGCCTCAATGGGAGTCCAAGAATTCTCTTGTTTCATGGCTCATGAATTCCATGCAGGAGTTCATTGCTCGAATTTACCTTTTCCTGGCTAGTGTTGTTGACATATGAAAACGTGATGAGTCTACTTACTCCCGCAAGGGGAATGCAGCCCAGATTTACTGGCTACGTCGCAAAAATTTTCTTCTCCGACAAGGTGACCACTCTCCATCTACTTACTGTCTTGAGTTTACTCGTTTGTATTAGGACTACGACAATTTGGACTCTTTTGACATGGTATATAATGCAGATGAGCTCTTGATTAAGGCTCTGGAGGATCGTAATCACGCGTTTGAGTTCTTACATAGGCTGCATAGAGATTTTGATCAGATTACCGTCCAAATTTAGGTCGTGCTAATATCCCTTCATTACAACAGGAATTTGACCACAAGCAATCATGGAAGACCACCAATGTTACTGAGGGATTAACTTTAGTGGCTCATCGACCCAATTAGGAGGTCGGGTTTCTCGTGATTTCAGAGAAGAATCACTTAACTTGTGATTATTATGGAAAGCCTCGTCATACTCAAGATACGTGCTTCAGCCTACATGCCTTTCCTCCTCCCAAGGGAGGATCTGCATCACGTGGTGATCACAGTCGTGGTGGAACTCTAGGGAGAATCTCTCCATATCACTCAACTCATCTAACTGAGGTTCCCGAGGACAACTCTCCTGGACATTTCTACCATACTCATACTACTCCATTGTCTTCTTTTTTTGCTGAAGAGATACAAGCTCTTCGTTAATTGATGCATGGCCTTACTCCTGAGGCTCACACCGCCTCTACTTCCTCACGTGCCTTTGCTCACACAGGTACACCAGATGCCCACTTTGCTATTACTCGCCCTTCTCCTCATTGGATTATCGATTCAGGGGCCACTGATCATATGACTGTATCAGTTTCAGGTTTTGTATCTTGTTCCCCTATTTCTCGAAGAGATAAAGTGAGCATTGTTAATGGTTCTTTCTCATACATTGCTGGAGAAGGATTCATCTCTTGTTCCTCTCATTTTATCATATGTACTCCATATTCCAAATTTTACCTGTAGCTTACTTTCAGTTAGTCATTTGACTAATTCTCTTCAATGCCCAGTTATCATTTTTCGTCTCATATTTTTATTGTGTCTTTCAGGATTTGAAGATGGGGAAGGTGATTGGCTTTGGTAGCATGCAGAATCACATGTACGTATTTGAATCCTCTAACGGGTCTCCATCTCCGCAAGCTCTCCACATTACGCAAACCTCTGCATTGCTCACATGGCATCGTCGTCTTGGTCATCAGTTTGTTGCTATCATGCAACATTTATTTCCTGATGTTTTGAAAATCTTGTTTGTGATGCACGTGTTGCTGTCAAACATCGTCGTATTTCTGTTAAACATGTATTATTACACAGTACTACTCTTTTTCATATCGTTCACACTGATGTTTAGAGGTCCTGCCCCATTACCTCAATTTCTGAATGTCATTGGTTTATTACTTTTATTAACAATTTTTTTCGCATTACTTGGGTATATTTGATGAAAATTAACGGTGAAGTGTTTCCTATTTTTTCAAAAATTTCATAAAATAGTTTCTACCTAGTTTTTTACTAGTATCAAATTTTTACGTTGTGATAATGGTCGGGAGTATATCAACTCCCCCTTTAAACACTGCCTTGTCGATCATGATAATATCCATCAAACTTCATGTGTTCACTCTCCTCAGAATGGGGTCACTGAACAGAATAATAGTTACCTCTTAAAAAATGCTCGATGTTTACTATTCACTATGAACCTTCCTAAGTTCTATTGGGATAATATCGTTCTTACGACTGCCTATCTCATCAGTCGCATTCCCTCTAGGGCCTTAGGGCACAAAAACCCACTTATCACCTTAAGGATAACCTCAACTACTCTCTAACCTAAATTTTTTGGTTGTGTGCTTCGCTCATATACATTCTCTTGGCCAATCTAAATATGACCCATGTGCTCTCAAGTGTGCATTCCTTGGCTACTCTTTTACTCAGAAAGCGTATAAATGTTATCACCCTCCTACCAAGAGGATCTTTGTCACAATAGATATTACCTTTCGTTAATACGAGCCTTATTATGTGACCTCATATTAGGGGGAGACTAGAACTACAGAAGAAGTGAGCACTCCTACTACACCCTTACCAATTCCTCCACCATACTCTATTCCTCTACATACCCAGACTCATGACGAGATTCCAAAACAGAAATTACATGCGTACACCAAATGGTGTAAATGTCCTAACATACAGGCTCATCTTCTGCTTGGTGGAACGATTCAAAGCAAAAATGAACTATATAAGAGTCTTGATATCTTGTGTTGTGTGCAAAGGATGAGATCTTACCCAAATTGGCGTGAAGGATGCATTCCTCCATGGAAACTTCTAAGAAGAGGTATATATGCATTCCTTCATGGAAGCTTAGAAGAAGAGGTATATATGCATTCTTTCATGGAAACATGGAAGAAGAGGTATATATGGCTCTCCCCCCTCGATTTTTTTCTCACGATTCTGAAGGGAAAGTGTGTGAACTTAACAAAGCTCTCTACGGTCTGAAAACAATTTCAAGGGCTTGGTTTTGTCGTTTTCACAAAGTCATGATCTCTCTTAGATACAAACCAAGTCATGCCGACCGGAGTTTTCACAAAGTCATGAGATCTTCCCAACGACATAGCCCGGCGAGGAGGAAAGCTCGTCTTGCTTGGAGTTTCTGTTGACGCTGGTCCTGCGGGAAAAGGTAATGACAAACGTGTATAGCGGAGCTGAAAGCAAATCAAGATCAAAGATGTTTTTTAAACCTCGCAAAGCATCCTCGACAGTGCTACCCTGCAACGAGGTAGCTTCGGTGGTGTCATCCCGTAGGGAAGCGGGATTCGGTTGATCCGGGGCCGGAGGCGCATTCAACTCCTCGGCGGCATTTGCCTGCGGTGAGGCAAAACCAAGGGTATCGGGGGTGAGTTGCCCGATATCCTCGCCCAGACCCATATGATCCAGCACTTCTCGAGTAGTTGCATGGACCACGGGGTCGCCAGCGGGAGATGGGGCATTGTCGGCAGGAGCAAGCACGTCGGCCCTCTCATTGGCGATCTTCTTCATCTTCTTTCTCCTAAGATCGTTGGTGTCGTCATCCGGGCGAGGACGCTTCGGCGAACGAAGATTCAGAATCGTCTGCAAAGCGAGCGGGTTAGCCGCGAGTTCTTCAGGAGTCACGGGCATCACGCTCGAGACAGAAAGGACAGTTCGCAGCACCCCCTTACTATTTATAGATAGCGGAGGCCGGCCATCAAGACAGGCCGGGAATGCCAGTTACTCGCCAAAGCCCCTCGCCGATAAAGGGGTTGGATGATTCTTTCCGAGCTTCGTAATAACTCGCAAAGAGCAGGGATTGTGTAAGACCCATATATCGTCGAGGGTGGAGCTCATTCAAGTCAAAGTCAAAGGTCAAGGCAAGGTCAACCAACAAGAGCATTTGAAGGCCATAGGCGAGTGTGTGGGTATCTTCTTCCATAATCGCCACGTCATCGGCGACATCTCGCCAAATATGCAAGATCCCTCCATACTCACCAGTATGCGATATCCTTTTATTGTCTCCATATTGTCTATAAATAGACCCCCATGGGTACCAGAAAAAAGCATTTCTTCAGGACCTCTTTGGCACCTCTTCTAGCATTACTTTTGGGAGACAGACAGTGTTCTCTTGAAGTCTTGACCCCCATCTCCCTGCAAGCGATATACTCGTAAAGAGGTGCTTTCCTCGTACCGAGCTCAACCATTTGTGGCTGTGGAGGGAAAGTTTTTCCCAAACTTTCAGGTACGTGGCGGGACCTCCCTGCTGAAGCATCTTGGGGTATGTTTGTAGTTCCTTTTCCCTTTTCTTAGCTCTAGCCTTCGGATCTAAGTAGTTAGACCGCAGGATAAGTAGTCTCAGGCTGCCTTTTACTCCGAACAATTGGAGCTAGGATTTTCCTGGCTTCAACATTGATGACATCATCATAACAAGCGATGATGTGGAAGTGAGTTTAAAGGGCAATCTGGTGAAGAAGTTTGAAGTAAAAGATAAAGAAAAACTTAAATATTTTCCGGGGATTGAAGTTGCTAGATCTAAACATGGTATTTTCATCTCTCAGAGGAAATATACTCTGGATTTCAATAAGGTGTGAGTGAGTGTAGACCCATTGATACTCTTTTGGAGGCTAGCCACTCTCTTGGAAGGGATGACAGAGACCATATTGAAAACATTACTGGCTATCAACGTTTTGTCGGGCGGATAATCTACTTATCTCATACTCGTCCTGACATAGCTTATGTTGTGGGAGTCTTTAGCCAGTATATGCATTCCCTAAAGACAAGACATCTCGATGTTACTCATAGAATCTAGAGATATCTAAAGACCCACTCGAAAGAAGCATCCTCTTCACTCTTAGTATTGAGATGAAAATTGAAATTTATACTTATGCGGATTGGATTGGATCTATTGAAGACAGACAATCAACATCTGGGTATTTCTCGTTCCCTAGTGAGAACATGGTTACTTTGAGAAGTAAAAACGTGTCTCAAAGTCTAGTGCAAAAGCCTAATTTAGAGTTATGACGCATGGCTAGTCCAATCCAGCTGTAATGTGACTAAAGCTGTCACTTAAAACCGAAAACCGTAAACCGAATCGGAACCGAACCGGAACCGCAAAGAACCAGACCGAACCGTTCGCGAATTATTTGGGTTCCGGTTTGAATTTTGGAACCGTGAACAACATTGGTTCGGGTGTGGTTCTTTCATTTTATTATCCGGACCGTAACCGGAACCGCAATATACAAGTCTCAAGTGGTTTCAAGATTTTTAGAAACGATCCGAACCGGACCGAAGCAAAACCGAACCACAACCCGTTTATTATTATTATTATTATTATTATATTGTTATTTTGTTATAATATATCTATAATATCTATGCTTACTATTATGGGTCAAACTGGTGCGGTTTGAACCCAAATAGCAATCAGAATAAATTGGGTCGATTTTGGACTGAACAAAATTGAGCCGCGCCAAAATCGTGCTGTGTGGTTTGACATTAATGCGATTTGAAGTCGGTTTTTGAAGTATACTTTCGGTTTTTATACAGTCATAAATGTATTTTCAATTTTACTCACATATTTTTGTGAAATATTTTGTTTTAAGAATATAGAGGATATACAACTACTATTTAATAATAATCATTAAAAGCAAATATAATTGTAGCTGATAAATTAGTCAAATTAAATTAACTAATATATTCTTCAAGCAAAATTTTAATTGTAAAATAAAATTTCAAGAGAAACAATTCAAAGTTATTTACCCTATGTTGAGTCGTGATCTTCAGCAACATAAACATTGCATCAGCAGTACACGATCGTGATATTTGAATTTTTAAAATCGGCGAGGTCTGGTGCAATTTTGTGGTTTTGCAGTTTCAGTTTTTAACTTTTAGCCCCACTTACTATATATTATACAAAAAGTACTCTCACTTGGTGTAATGCGAAATTCCTACGCCCGGGCCTCAGACTTTAAAGTTCCTCTTGCAAAAAAAATTGAACGAGTATATTTTTCCCCTCCGGTTTTTTATTTTTGACCTCCCCCATTCATTCCGTCAAGTTTGGTTTTGTTTCTAGTTGGAACCGATTGGAACCGAACAACATAGAACCGGACCGAACCGCATAGAACCGGACCGAACCGTTAATGACCGGTTTGGTTTTGGTTTTTGTTGAACCGTAACCGGAACCGTTAACACGACGGTTCCAAAAATTATGCTGGAACCAGAACAAGAACCGGAATCGGTCAAACCTACGTTATCAAGGCCGCCTAGGCGGGCCTGAGGCGCCCGGCGCACCGGCCAGCGCCTCTGCAAGGCAGAGGCGGGCGACGTGCCTCAGGCGCGCCTAGGCGCGCACCTTACCAACTCCCAGGCGCACCAAAGGCGCGCCTGGGATATTCAAGCTGTATTCTTCAACCTGTTTTTTTGGGAGGGGGTGAACATGATCTCAGACGCACCAGAGGCACACCTAGGCGCAGTTGGGCATCCAATTCACCGATTTTCAGTGAATTGAGTGTCAAATTCACTGAAAATCACCGAATTGGATGCCCAATTAGCTGATTTTCAGTGAATTGGGTGTCAATTCACTGAAAATCAGCGAATTATGCATCCAATTCGCTGATTTTCAGTGAATTTGGCACCCAATTTACTGATTTTCAGTGAATTGGGCACCAAATTCACTGAAAATCAGCGAATTGGGCACCCAATTCATTGAAAATCAGTGAATTGGGCACCCAATTCACTGAAAATCAGCAAATTGGATGCTCAATTTGCTGATTTTCAGTGAATTGGGCACCCAATTCATTGAAAATCAATGAATTGGATGCCAAATTAACTGATTTTCGGTGAATTGGGTGCCCAATTAGCTAATTTTCAGTGAATTGAGCACCCGATTCATTTTTGCGCCTCACGTGCCTCAGGCGCGCGCCTGCGCCTTGCGCCTAGGCTCCAGGACCCCTTTGCGCCTCGGTCCGCCTTGCGCCTTTGATAACTTAGGGTCAAACCAAATACGGTTTTGGTTCTAATTTGAAGAACCGTCACCTTAGCGGTTCGGTTCACGGTTTTAGTAGAACCGGAACCGTGACAGCTCGAAATGTGACAACAAAGTGTTGCGGACTTCTGATTGCGAGCGGGTATGCGTTCTCGAGAGGGAGAAAACTCTGAGCGAATCGTTTTGACCTTTCATTGACTCAGCCTTCCCAATGGCGGAAGATACAACGGGAGTCGGGCTCGACTAAGAGAGGAGAGAGAAGAACCATACTCAACCCTAATCCTAGCTTAAGAAGATGAGAGGAGAAGATTCAAGAGGAGAGGAAATTAGGTTTTCGTTCATCATGCCCACCAAGCCCACCCTCCACATATAAAGGTTTCACAAAAATTACAAAAATGGCTCTCACCCAGACTACATGGCACGTGCATAATAAAAGTGCGCGAAGTATAGCAATGCAAGAAAGTAAAGGTACAATTCAAAAGAAAATACACATCATCCAAGACACGCTTCGTCACCCACGTCGTAGGCCCATAACATCTCCCCCCCCCCCCCCCCCCCCCCCCCCCCCCCCGCGCGTTATATCAAGCTTGACGGGGGGTCTCGTCGACCTGGCAACCTCGTCGTTGTCCTTCGTAGGATTGTCCACTTCGAGCCAAAAAAAACGCTTGCACATGCGTCTGGCCGAATATGGTTTGTCACAGTTGAAACAAGGATGCGGTGTGTCGAGAATCTACTGTACGTGAGGACTTGATTCGGATGCAGCGGTCGGGGGAGGAAGGGAGCTCTGATACAAATATGTTGCGGGCTTCCAATTACGCGCAAGTGTGCGGTCTCGAGAGGGAGAAATCTCAGAGAGTATCGTCTCGACCCTTTCTTGACCTAGCCTTCCCAATGTCGGAAAACACAACGGGAGTCAGGATCGACTGAGAGAGGAGCAGAGAGGGGAGCCTTGCTCAACCCTAACACTAGCTTAAGAAGATGAGAGGAGGAGAAGATTCAAGAGGAGAGAACTTAGGTTTTCATTCATCATACCCACTAAGCCCACCCTCCTCACCTATATATAGTGAGAAGAAACGTTTCACAAAAATTACAAAAATGCCCCTCGCCTAGGCTAGATGAAGCGTGAGTACTACTAAAAGTGCGTGAAATATAAAAATACGGGACAGTAAAGATACAATTCAAAAGAAAATACACGTCATCCCAGACCCGCGTCGTGGGCCTATAACACAGTTGCAACCAGAATTGCCCACAATCCCGTTCAGCACGATCGCACAAACATATTAAGGTGGACAGACAGTTCAACAAAGATAATATTGAGAAAAAGATAATTTATACTCCATTTGTTCTTTCAGAGAGACATTTAGCTGATATTCTCACTAAAAGTCTAGGAGTAAATGTTTTTTGTGGGTTTATTGTCAAGTCAGGTATGAGAAATATAGCATGCCTAACTTGAGGGGGAGTGTTAAAATTAGTATTAAATCTATTAATTAGTGTTAGAATTATTATTAATTAACATCATTGTATTACTTGTAATACTCCTCTATATATAAGAGGTGTCCTCACATATAATTCATTCAGTTTTTACTTCTTTAAGACCAACCACAAGCTTTGTGCTCATGAGTTCGACTCTGATCCACTTCTCATAATCTAGAGCACTAAAGTCATTTTGTTGGCAAGTTTATCTATCTGACTGTCACACGGACAGATATCTCATTAGTTGTTGGTGGTGGTCAGTCGGTTCATGCATGCTTCTCGGCCATCCCACCTTCTAGCTATCAAAACTGAGGAAAGCCACGGGACAAGGTCTTGTGTATAAGTCATCCTCTTCTCAATTATTATTCGGATGCAAATTATGTTGGCTTTCTCCAAGATCGTCGGTCTATGAGTGACTATTGCACATATTTTGGAGGGCACTTTGTCACTTGGCGGAGCAAGAAGCAAACGGTGGTGGCACGCTCCTCTACGGATGTTGAATATCGTTCGATAGCGTCTACCACTTATGAACTCACTTGGCTGGAGAGTCTGCTTACTGGTTTTGGCGTCAACCCCCCCACCCCCCACCCCACCTCTCCGGTCATCCTCTACTGTAATAATCAAGCCGCCATCCACATCGTTGAGAATCCAATTTTTCATGAACAAACCAAGCATATTGAAATAGATTGTCACTTCATCTGAGAAAAAGCTCAACCCTGCAAAATTGATCTGCAACATGTTCACATTGCCGATCAAATCTCAAAGCTCCTCCAATTCACCCCAAATTAATGTGAAATCAAGAAGGTTCTATCTGCAGCTTGAAGCGGCCCTCTATCAACAGTTCGTTTACAAGCTTGGCGCCTACAATTTGTATGCTTCAGCTTGCGGGGAAGTATAGAAGAAATATGCATGTAAAAGCTCAACGTAAAAGCCCACTTCTTTGGCTCATTAGAAGATCCCTCTCATGTATAGATTAATCTCACACTGTGGTTTGGAGTTAAAGTGTCACTCCACCTTTATAAATGTGTACATAAACTTGTATTTCACTACTTAATGTGAAGTAATAAAATTATCGTGCTTCGTATTTCGCTCTTCTACAATTTCCATAATTGATCACTAAAATCCTGAAAAATAATTCAATAGAGGTAAACATACATCCAACAGAAATTGTTATGAAATAAAAAAACAATATACATGTAAAGAAAACTGTAAGCGTACTTCAAAAGGTCTAGTAGCTTTAGCTGCAATTTCCCCAAGGCATCCTCTTCCATGTTGACATAAGACAGCAGTTCAGGTAATTTAACTGCATGTAATATAAGAAAAAAAATATCATACAAAATAGCAAGATGACATCCAATAGCTACTGGAGTGGGAAAAGCTCCAATAAACTAAAGAAAATAAAAAAAAGGTTTTCTAGTATTAAAAGAAAATTCTGGAAAATGGATATATTGCATTTTCTGTGGACTAGAAAAAACACTATCAAGGAAAAAATCACAATATCAAGGAAAAAATCACTTCAGTCGACGGTGGTGCTGAGCATAAAAATTGAAACTAAAAAATTGCTTGATATTTGAATCAAATTATATAAAAAAGAAACAAATAAAGTTTAATAGTATTTACATTTAAGATAAAATATTAGCAGTTACATAGCACGTCTCACACATCGTTTACATTTACATAGCACGTCTCACTAGAAAAGTTAATTTTTTTTAATTTTATTCCATATATATATATAAATCAAAGTAGGAAGCCAAGGGTAGGAATTCAGGCCTCTATTATATAAAAAAATAAAATAAAACCCCAATAAAGAAAGATTCCCTTGAAACTATAAATCCTTCAGGACGATGATCTTTGATACTGTACAAAACCAGGAAACGAGGGCGAATAATTAAATATTTAAAATAATATTATTTTCAATCTCATAGATTACATGTACAAGGGGCTCTTTATATAGAGCAAGGGAGGAGAGGCAAGAATGAAAGTAGCAATGTGGGACTAAAGAAGCCTAAGAGAGAAGGGCCCAATGGGCCACTTATACATGGGCTATCTATTGTTCTAACACTCCCTCGCAAGTTGGAGCATACAAGTCATAGGCGCCAAGCTTGGAAAGACACTGTCGGTATAGCGAGCGAGGTAAGGCTTTAGTGAGAACATCAGAGATTTGATCTGCAACTGATACATGGCGTAAACTAAAATTTCGAAGATGAACTTTTTCCCGGACAAAGTGACAGTCAACTTCGATACAGTCAACACTGGGTTTTCAGCAATATGGATAACAATTTGACTATCACAAAAGAGAATGACCAGAGATGGAAGCGCGACTCCTAAATCAGTAAGGAGACTTTCTAGCCAGGCGAGTTCTGAAATGGCAGCAGCCATGGAACGATATTCGGCTTCAGCGTAGGAGCGAGCGACCACATATTGCTTCTTGCTTCGCCAGGTAACCAGATTTCCGCCAAAATAAGTGTAGTAACCGTTGGTGGATCGACGATCATCGAGGGACTCAGCATAATCAACATCACAGTATGCAACGAGAGAAAGAGAAGTGGAAGGCTTGTACAACAGTTCTTGTCCTGGAGCATTCTTCAAATATCTATGGGAAGATCTTTACGAAGGCAATCTATGGGATCGAGCATAGAGAGATTGTGGTTCCTCAAATAGAGGATTAGGGTAGTGACGACCACTATGATATGACATTGAGTGATGTGGAATTTAGTCATGCGTATCTTAAACTAAGCCCTAACCTGGGCTCTGATACCAACTGACGCTGGACGAGCGGTGAAGGATGGCGGTGTCAACGCTAATGAATCCCTAAGTGAATGTGCAAAACGAACGCGATCAAACACAACCTAAATGATGCATGCATGTCTTCAATTAAAACCGGAATTAACGTTAGCAATAAATTTATACACGGCTAGCAAATCAACACAGTGCTCACAATAATTTTCACGCACGTAAGCAAATAATCACGTTCTTTTCACACAAGATACTATCCACTACAATTTGCACAAATAAATGTTATAGAATTAAAAGAAATCAAACAATGACACTAGCAATCTCAATGTCCAAGCACATATACCATGTCCATCCAAAATCCAATACGAAAATAAAATTACACAAAACGATAATACTCGTGTAGTAAAAGAGATCTGGCGGTGGCGAAGTGCGGCGAATATCTAAATCACTAGTCGTGGGGAAAGGTTGTAATGTGTTGATTGTAGGTTCGGCAGATGATGTTGGGCTGTTGACTTGGGATGGGGGAGGATGGAGGCGCACAGAGAGGGGGAATCGGTGGTGCGGCTTAGACGAAGGTGGTTCCACGGGAAAACAAGGAAGGGGTGTTGACGTGCGCGATTTAGATTGATGGTTCCAGTTGACTGGGCGATGGGGTTGGGAGGAAGATGAGCATAGACGGTTTATTCTGTAAACGAGAGGACTCGGGCAGAACAACTGGATGGAGAAAAGTCGTGGGAGGCAGCAAGATGTGCGACTTTGATGTGGGGAAGATGATTGTGTGGTATGCCAGAGGTTTTTAGGGCTAAATCTGGAGGCTCTCAATCAGCCAGAAGGAAGGGGATAAAACCATTAATGGTGAGAAGGTGGCGTACAGGAAGTGTCGTCACTTCCGTCGTTGGGAGAGGAGGTGAACAGGAATGTGATATCGGGAGGTTAGAGATAAATCGTGTGATGACACAGTGGCTCCACTGAAGGAAATAGGCGGTTTTGGGAAAATCGTGGGGAAACGGGGAGATTTCACCGGAACAGTGGACGGAAAATTGCAAGATAAAAAAAATTGATAAGTGAACGGGGACTTCGCACCCCGGGGTCTCGCGGCGTCGCACCAGGAATGATTGTCGGATTTGGATTCGCTCACAAATTCAAGAGTGACTGAAAAATGAGAACCTCCTCCCCTATTTATAACGAGAGGGGAGGCTGGGCACCCGGCGTGAATGGTTATGATTGGTCGTTACGCTCGGTGTCCTAAAAAACTAAATACAAGCCCAAATAAAAAAAATACATATAAAATGTAAAACGACGCTCCGGACGCGCTCTCTGTCTCGGATCGCTGATCCGATCAACGCATTTCATGCAAATATGCAAAAGAGGGTCACGCCGAGTGGTGGCCCAATCTCCTCCATCGATCACGATCACGCGGCTGATCCCCATCAGTTTACCAAAAGGAACTTTTCCATTATAATATAATAATATAATATATAGATACACACATATATATACCTATTCATCTCATGTTTCCTTATTTCTCAACCCATCTCATCATTCGCAAATTGAAGTAATAAAATCCTATTTCCATCCCCACACTACATCAACGTTATGAAGAAGACAAAAAAATTTCTCTCCTGCTAGGCACCCCAAAAAACTATAGGTGGTTGTTATAAGCTAAAGAGAAATTCAGTGAACAAATACAACTCAAATGTTAAATAGTAAAAAATGTGCTCACCAAAAAGACGAAGGAGATGTTCAGCCCCATATACAGATGATGGGGAGATGTTATCATGGACAGCTTCTTGATATTGTTGGCGCTCTTTTTTGTACAAAAGCATCAGAGGCAATGCTTTGTCAAAATAACAACGTATACCCTTCAGAATCTCCGCAACGGATTCAGCAATCCTTTATTCACCATTAACAGAGCAAATATAAGATTATCATCATATCAAAATGAAAGAAACCTATGAAGTTCAAACAAGCATAAAGAGAGTTTTCCGCAATATATGATTCATGATGAGTGAAAATCAAGTTGATGGGTATGTGATCAGTGAAAAGTAATGTGGAGGACGAATACGCGTCTTTTATGTATTGATTTTGCATTGTGTATTGGCAACAAAATTAGTCGTTCCTGTGCTGTCATAACCCGCATAGTTGGAGTAACCTGTTTTTCAGTTTTTGCATGAGGGTCAACTGCTCCAATACATGGGAACGGTTTCTGTGAGCAACCGTTTGGAAGTCCTTTAATATTGATTGCATTGTGTTGTGTAAGAGATTGGAAATAAAATTGATTATTGTGATCGTGAATTATTATTCTCCTTCCTCTAGTTCTGTTTATCTACTTTTCTATATAACATTATCCCTGTTCAGGTGACAGCTTTAGGGAAATTGCAGCTAATTACTATAAGTTAATTAGAAACGCATCAAGGACCTCATATTAAGAGTTTGTAAAAAGTTACAAATCATAAAAAGTGCGTGAAGAAATAAATGCAGGTTAACTGTTCAACACATCCATGGAGAACAAGTATTTATGAACCAGATTTTGACTACTTGAGGTAAGGATAGAGACAAGAAAGACACTGATGACATGCATGCTAGCAAATCCTGGTCAATATTTTGAAAAAATTGGGAGAAGTAATCAACAACAACAACAACACTCAATCCTTTATCCCACTATAGTGGAGTTCACTATATGGATCCTTTGTCGCCATTGTGCCCTATCTTTAGTCATAATCTAACTAATGGCACCTTCGTCTTTTTGTTATAGGTCTTATTATATTATTTAATTGCTTTTAGGTCGCATTCCTATTTCGTCGTGTATGTCCAAGTCTGTCGTTATTTCCTTTGTTGTTATTTTAATTCCTCTGTCGTTCTTTCCTTGTGTGTCGATTGTAAGTCTACTTAAGAGACCCCATGAGTCTAGTATTGGTATGCAAGAAATAAAGTCTATTCTTTTCCTCTAATTGTGAGATATTGGTAGCTCTTTCCTCCAACGAGCAAGCCGCGCTCAGGAAGCCGCGGTTCCGGCTTCACGGTATCCTCCTCCACCGTCGTCACCTTCGACACTGGCCACTCATCCGACGACCTCCAACCAGACCCATAACAACTTGGTATCAAAGCTACTCATCCTCTTCCGCCGAAACCGCCGCCTCCCGCTGTGAATCAGTCAAACCAAGAGATCGGCAGTTGAGGCCAAACACTCGTGGCCTACGAGATTGTAAGCACCTTCGGTGATTACCACCCCACCCACAGATCACGCCAGCAGTAGTCAAGTTCCGCTACCACCGCTCATCCGCCACGAGCCACCACCATAGACCCTCTTACGCACTGAAGTTGTTATTCTGCCACGTTATTCCCGAATGGAAATCCCCACCTACGATGGGAAATTGATCCCTTGGGCTGACTCACCAGGTGCGAACAATTCTTTGGCCACCAACAAACTCCGGCAGCCAAATGACTTCCTTTGGCCTTGTTCCACCTTTTCGACTCGGCTTTGCTTTGGGTAACTCGTCTCCTCACCGATCAGCCGGGTCTGACGTGGGACGATTTCAAGCAATTTTGCAACCTGCATTTCGGCCCTCCCATCTGCAGCAACCCCCTGGGTGCACTCACCACACTATGCCAGACGGGCTCTGTGGACGATTATCTAGACCAGTTTCAACTTCTGCTAGCGCGCGTCACTCTTTTCCCAGAGATGCAGGTCGCCATCTTCACCGCCGGCCTTCGTGATGGCCTTGGACTTGATATCGAATTTGAGGCTCCTCCAGACTTAGTGACTGTTATGATTCTGGCGAGGCTATGTGACTGTCGCCTCCAACTGGCCCAGGAGGCATATCCTCCCACCAACACAGGCATTCAGCAAGGCCGTCACAAGGGTCATCCAGCCCCACCAGTTCGTCGACTATCTCGGGCGAATATGCTGGAACGGCGCGCGCGGGGCTTATGTTACAACTGCGACGAACAATACACTTGCGGCCACATGTACAAACGACTAATTGTATGCAAGAAATAAAATCTATTATTTTCCTCTAATTGTGGATATCGGTAGCTCTCTCCTCCAACGAGCAAGCCCCGCTTAGGCAGTCGCGGTTCCGGCTCCACAGTATCCTCCCCCACCGTCGTCACCTTCGACTCTGGCCACTCATCCGACGACCTCCGACCAGGCCCGTAACACTTTCCTTATAGTTTCATTCCAATCAAATTCTTTTTTATTCTGTGCATCTTGTTAGTCTCAAGGATTTTCTTGTAACCAAGAGAGATTTCCATAAAAAAAATTCCTCCAAGTCTCCATAAACAAATGCATTCTTCATGTTGAGATTGTATATAGGTCAGTTGTAATTAATTGCTGGTATGTGGAGAACTTGGTGCATAGACGAGTTCAATTGCTAATTTTCTTTGCATGGTGCATAACTTCTCACGAGCTAAATTGCTAACTAGATGAATATGGATACAACCAAGGTTTTAAATGTCGGATGTCGGAGACATGTCGGATTGGGTTTTTAGATGTCGGATGTCGGAGACATGTCGGGGACATTTTAATATGTCAGATTCCTAAAAAAATATTTATATTATAAGTCATACCATATTATTTTAGCTCTATAAGCTACATTAATTTGTTCTACTCAATAGACACATTTTCTACTTAGTTGTATTATTTCCAAAATACTCAAATATATCTTCAATCACCATTATCTTCTAACCATGTATCTATTTTCATTGTATGTATATCTCTATTTATTATTTTCATTTTTAAGCACATAAATGTTGAAAATTATTTTATCATTCTTCCTCATTGTTGGAAAGAGAAATGACAAACACTATTTAGATATCAACCTACATTAAATAATGGTTTTTTTTTACTTTCATATAAACATGCAAATTAACTGTACAATACTAAGAATAAATGTGGCAGGCTTAAAAGGATGGATTTCGTGATAGAGAAAGGAAAATATTGCTTAAATAAACATGACTGAAATTTATTCAAGCATATAATATATATTGAGCATGAATGAAAGCATGCTTTTTTTACAGTTACCCCCATGGAAATTGTTGGTTTCAAATGGCTGATTCCAAATACAAGATAAGAAAAGTTAATCAAGAAGCTGATATGGTGGCAAGTGGCGATAACTAAATCAAGATTCAAATAGATAAAATGAGCATCATCGACTTTACATAACTAGTTAAAGCAACATATACATGTGGAAGACTTGATACGCAACTGATACTCCATACATAAAGCATGCAAGAAGAAAGCATTGGAAGGAGACAAGTGAAAATCAAGTATAATCCATGTGCTCGGAAATGTGCAATCAATAAAATGGGAAAAACCTAGCAAAAAACTCTTCCAACAGCGAGGACAGAGAATAAGCGGAGAGAAATCTCTGATCGTGCGACATTTCTAAATGTCGGCCACATTTCTAAATGTCGGCGACATTTATATATGTCGGCGGCGGCCGATATAGCGGATTTAATCGGTATGTCGGCCGACATAATGAAAAACGGCATAACCTTTAAATTTTCAATATGCAAGTCGTTTTTAGTTCAAACAGGACATGTCCGCCGACATGTCGGACGACATTTAAAACAACAGATATACTATGCATACGGGTTAAATTACTAACTTTTCTGCACTATTGTGTATCTTTGCAACTACGTCTGCATCAAATTTGTAGCTGTAGGCTGTAGCCAATAGCCTCAATATATAGAAAAGTTTACAACAGAGGGAAATTATTCATTATTCATTATTAGTTTATAGCAGAGGAAAAATTATTTGTAGCTCTTATATTTTACATTTGATATGAATACAGATCATGAAGCGGAGTCTTGGCGCACCGGTTGAGGTGTTACCGTGTGACCTTGAGGTCACGGGTTCGAGTCCCGGAAGCAGCCTCTTGCAAAAAATGGAAGGTAACGTTTGCCTACATTTCACCCTTGTGGTGGGACCCTTCCCCGGACCCTCGCTCAGCGGGGATGCCTTGTGCACGGGGCTGCCCTTTTTTTATGAATACAGATCGTATTTCTATGTTGAGCATAAATTGCTTTGAATTTTTTTGAGGAGCTTATGTTACTCTGAATTTATTTGAGTAACATGTTTCCTTAATTCATAAGCTTTACAATTATTTCCCTAGTTCATATTAAAGGCCTTCAATATATTTCCCGAATTTTGTTCATCGGAACTTTCTCTTCTACAAACTATAGTACGGTACCTCCTCATTGATCTTCCTTAATTTTTATTCTATATGATGCTAAAGTTTGTTCTGCATTCTACTTTCTATTATTTTTGCTCAAAACAGCATTGTATTGTTCAATAGGCTGGAATGGAAGCGAGTGGGTCTGGTTCATCCAGTGTTCAATCAAACAAAGATCTCGATTGTAAGTATGTGCGGCAAATAACGCCAACTAATACGAATTATTTGATTTGCAATTTTTGCAAGAAGGTTACAAAGGGTGGAATTTACCGTGATAAACAACACATTGTTGGGAGCTTTCGGAATACTAAACTTGTCTCAAATGCCCACAACATGTCCGAACGGAAATACAGGAGTTTATGGAAAGAAAATTTACTGCTAGCAATACAGAGAAGCGCACATTCCCTGACTTTGTAGATGTTGATACATTCGAAAGCGATGAGTAAATGGATGCATTGGGGAGAACATTCATGGAAGAGGTGTGTCCAAGAAGCATCGGGCTAAAGGACCGATATATGTTTTTTTTCACCCAACATTGAAAATATGGTGCAAAAAAAGCACAACAAAAGACAATGAAACAAACTTCTATTAATGAAGCTTCTAAGAAGTGTAGAAAAAGACTGAACCTTGTATATTCTTCTTCAAGTACCAAATACAATGTATGAATACAAATATATAGGAGGGAGAAATAGAGAGGGAATCCTTATACACAATGTGTTACACCCCTACTCGGCGTTCGGTTCCGTGAATTTCATTATGCGAGACGACCAAAGGAGACGGCGGAGCAAGACCGGGCTGAACCATCCGGTTCAGCCCGCCAACAGTAATAAAGCGGAAGCGGGGCTGAACCACACTGGTTCAGCCCCTATGGGGGCCGGCAGGCCCCCTTGGTCCCGGGTTATATAATAACTGGGACCCCTTGTAGAGGAGGCATGAAGAATTATCCCAGGTATTAGCTTTCTCCTTCCTAACCCTAATCCTCCTTCTCTTAATCTCTAGATCCCTCTACTCTCTCTTCTCCTCTTCCGTTAGGATCATATCAATTGGTATCATAGCATCGTTCCTGCGACGATGGTGACACGGACCGAAGCCGAAACCGCGCGACTCGCATCTCTTGAGGAAAATTATGCAGGGTTGGCGGATACGGTGGCAGCGATCGAGGAACAAGTGAAATCCTGCCAAAAATTTCTGGAGGAACACTTGGACGCTCGTATGGAGGAGGTCAAAGCCCTTCTCGTGCAAAATATGAAGGGAAAAGCCACCGGGGGGGACGGATCCGAGGTGGAAGCCCCGTACCAGCCGCCAACGCAACTCCAAGGCGCGGGAATGGGGGGTTGGACGCAGCAGGGCACGGGATCGGAATCGGCAGGCGGACTGGGGCTCGAAGCCGATTACACCGGGATCGGCGGAGCCGATTCCGCCAGATCCGGCGGGCCGCACAGCCGAACTGACGGCACCTCGGAGGCGTGCGGGGAGGCGTGGACAAACCCAGAGGGGCGGGTGGAAGCCGGCTACGACCGTCCTGGAGGCTGGTGGCCGGCGGAACCTCCAGGAGACCCGATCGGCCTGGGAGGGGGCCAAACGGCTTGGAATAGGGCCGGAATTCAACAGCAGCACACGTGGCGGCCCCCAGGGCAGGGAGAGGGCGCGTTTCGACCCACGGGAGCGAACGCGGTCCCGATCGGAGGCGTGGCAGGGATTTTACCACTTACACAAGATTTTGCCCCTCCTACGGGATACGGCTACGGGAATCAGTGGCAGGAGAGGCCACCCATGGCCCATCAGTGGGGCGGGGAACAACATACGGTCAATGGCCAGGATCACTGGCGATTTCTACCTCGTGTGGCTCCGATGGGAATGCATGTTGCAGCACCACAGAGGCCACCCTTCCAACCGGGCGAACAACGATGGTCGGCGGGCCATGATTTTGGGGGGAACGGGATGGCTCACCCCAGGGCGTATATGCAGCCAAAAAGGACTCGGATGAATTTCCCGAGGTTCCGAGGGGGCGGAGACGCATTGGAATGGGTACAGAAGGAAGAATTGTTCTTCAACTACCAGGAGATCCCCGAGGAGCAATGGGTCCAGTTGGCGGCCTTTCATCTGAAAGATGACGCCTACCAATATACCAAATGGTTCCAACGAGGTCGCGCTTATGCTCCCTGGGCGGAGTTCGTGGAGGTGTTCTCAGCCCGTTTCGGGCCGCTAGAGTATGAAGACGTAAAGGCAACACTGCAGAAGCTTCGGCAGAAGAGGACGGTGACAGAGTACCGTACCGAATTCGAACGGCTAGCCAACCGGGTGAACTGGGAAGAGAGGACGCTTCTGAGTTGCTTTGTTTCGGGGCTGAAGGACTTCTTACGTGACGAGGTGCATGCTTATATGCCTCGCAACCTAAGTCATGTCATCAGCTTGGCGCGGATACAGGAGGAACGATTCAACCGGCAGAGGAACAGGACCACACTTCGGACCACCCCAGCAGCCCCAGCACCCAGGCGAGACCCACCGGCCGCGGGACGACTCATGGTGACCCGTTTGTCTTGGCCAGAGCTACAGGCAAGGAAGGAAAAAGGGTTGTGTTTCAACTACGACGAGATATTTGCACCAGGCCACAAATGTCAGAAGGTCCAGGTGTACATGTTGTGTGAAGAGGATGCGGAGGAGGACGCCTTGACGGCGGCCTTGGACGAGGAGCTGGACATGACCGCGTTCGGCGTCTCCCTTCAGGCTAATGGAAGGGTGTACGACCCCGCTTACGCTACGCATTGCGGGACGGGTGGGGACGGAGCGGATGACCATACTGGTGGACAGCGGCAGTACTCACAACTTCATCAACCCTTCAGCGGCGGCTCGGGTAGGCTTTGATGTGGACCGTGAGGCGGCCTTTCAGGTGATGGTGGCTGACGACAGCAAACTTCGCTGCGAGGGCGTCATGAAGGGCGTCGAGCTGAGGATCCAGGGATACACCTGTCAGACTGATCTATACTTGCTTCTCATCTGAGGGTCAGACATGGTGCTAGGGTGCAGTGGATGAGGCAACTGAAAAGAGTCACCACGGACTGGGAGCACATGACCATGGAGTTCACTCAGCAAGGGCGAGATTACTATTTACACGGTCTCAGGACGTCTCCCCTGAAGGAGATCTCACTCAGGAGCTTGGCTCGTTTGGAGGAGCAGGCAGGCCCGATGGCCCTGATAGTGGGGCGCACCCGGGCAGGACAGTCGGTTACTAGTGTTCCAGAACAAATGTGACATCTGTTGTCCCAGTACGAAGATGTATTCCAGGAACCGAGCGACTTACCGCCTCCGCGCTTCAGAGATCATGCAATCCAGTTGAAAGAGGGGGCAACGCCCACCAACGTCAGCCATACCGCTACCCATACATACAGAAGGCGGAGATCGAGCGCAGCGTTCGCGAGATGCTGATGACGGGTATTATTCGGCAGAGCACCAGTACCTTCTCTTCGCCTATTATTTTGGTAAAGAAAAAGGAAGGGTCTTGACGCTTCTGTGTGGATTATCACAGCCTGAATGAGTCCACCATCAAGGACAAGTTTCCCATACCCATGATTGAGGAGTTGTTGGATGAGTTGCATGGGGCATGCCTGTTCACCAAGCTGGATCTGCGTTCCGGCTACCACCAAATCAGGATGAAGGAAGAAGACATCCATAAGACAGCGTTTCGGACCCATGACGATCATTACGAGTTTCTGGTAATGTCCTTCGGGTTGTCCAATGCGCCGTCCACATTCCAGGCAGTGATGAACGAGATCTTCAGGCCGCTCTTACGGCAATTAGTGCTGATTTTCTTCGATGATATTCTGGTCTATAGCCGTAGCTGGGCGGAGCATCTAAAGCACGTGACGCAAGTACTTACCATTCTCCGTCAGCATCGGCTGTATGCAAAAATGTCCAAATGTTCTTTCGGACAGGCTGAGGTGGAGTATCTGGGCCATCTTGTTTCGGCCCAGGGGGTGCAGGCCGATCCCAGCAAGATCGAGAGTATGGTATCTTGGCCGCGCCCTACCATAGTGCGGGCCTTGAGGGGGTTCCTGAACCTTACGGGATACTACCGGCGATTCCTGAAGGATTATGGCAAGCTGGCTCGCCCTCTCACGCAACTTCTCCAGAAGGAGGCTTTCGGATGGCCTGGGGACGCAGAGGAGGCGTTTCAGGCCCTCAAACGTGTCATGACGACAATACCGGTCCTAGCCCTCCCCGACTTCAGCAAGGAGTTTGTTCTAGAGACGGACGCTTCGGGAGTTGGTATTGATGCAGGAAGGGAGACCGCTATCCTACTTTAGCAAGGCCCTAGCCCCTCGCACTTTGGGGTTGTCTACTTATGAAAAGGAAATGCTCGTGATTCTTCACGCGGTTACAGTATGGCGGCCTTACTTACTGGGACACCATTTCAAGGTCCGTACCGACCACCAGAGCTTGAAGCACTTCTTGGAGCAAAGGTTGGCGTCCCCTCTTCAGCAAAAGTGGCTGACGAAACTTTTGGGATATGACTACGAGATCGTATACAAGCAGGGAAAGGAGAACGTGGCCGCCGACGCTCTCTCACGTCTTCCCGAAAGCGCTTTGGCCCACATCTCAGGCCCCTTGATTACATCCCTGGATGATATCCACAGAGAGGTCGCCTCGGATCACGAGCTACAACCCATCCTGGAGGCACTCCAACAGGGTCGTCCGACCCACCCCGGTTACCATCTGCACGGAGGACATCTGTATTACAAGGGAAGAGTTGTATGCTCCAGGAGTTTCACTCCTCACCAACAGGGGGCCATGCAGGAGTGCTTTGTACCTTACAGCGGCTACGGGCCAACATATTTTGGAAGGGCCTACGTCCAGATGTGCAGCAATTCGTGCAACAATGCGAGGTCTGTCAGCGCCAGAAATATGAAACGACCTCGCCCGCCGGTCTTCTCACACCATTGGAGGTTCCACAACACATCTGGGAAACTATCTCGATGGATTTCATTGACGGCTTGCCCAAGTCCCAGGGCAAATCAGTGATTCTGGTGGTGGTTGACAAGCTGTCAAAGTATGGGCATTTCATCGCCCTGAGTCATCCTTACTCAGGCGAAACGGTGGCTGACGTATTCGCCAAGGAGATTGTGCGCTTGCATGGGGTTCCCCGTTCGATTATCTCGGACCGTGACCCAGTTTTCATCAGCAGTTTCTGGAAGTAGCTTTTCCTCCTACAAGACACGAGTCTGCGTATGAGTACATCTAACCACCCTCAGACCGATGGCCAAACGGAGGTGCTCAATCGAGGCGTGGAGACCTATCTACGTTGTTTTGTGATGGACGAGCCACGCTCAAGGACCCGTTGGTTGCATTGGGCCGAATATTGTTACAACACGTCATATCACACGGCCAGCAAGCTCACCCCTTCGAGGCCGTCTACGGGCGTCCCCCTCCCTCTCTTGGCACCTACGAGGCAGGTAGTACAACGCTTCAGGCGGTCGACCGCACTTTACGTGACAGAGATCGCACATTGGCTCTCCTCCGCGACAACCTCCGTATGACGCAAAATAGGATGAAAACCTAGGCGGACAAACGTCCGACCGAGCGGGAGTTCTCGGTGGGTGACGAGGTTTTTCTTCGCTTACGCCTTACAACCTTAACGTCAGCTGTCAGTCTCCCGTCGGGCGAACCAGAAGTTGGCTCCACGATACTACGGACCTTTCCGCATTACTCACAGGGTAGGTCCTGTCGCTTATACCCTTGCCCTGCCAGAGGGCTCCCGCATCCATCCGACCTTTCATGTCTCACTGCTCAAGAAGAAGCTGGGGGAGGCGATTCAGGCCAATCCCCTCCTTCCCGAAGCCACTACTGTTGTGGAACTTCGTCCTCTTTCTGAGGAGATCTTATTGTCCAAGTGGAAGAAGCGCGACTCGGAGTACCGCCCTGAGGTTCTGGTCAAATGGAAGAATCTCTCCGCAGCACACAACACATGGGTTGACCTCCTGGAGTTCCGCGAGCTCTTTCCAGATTTTCAGCTTGAGGACAAGCTGACTCTTGATGGGGAGGGGAATGTTACACCCCCACTCGGCGTCCGGTTCCGTGGATTTCATTATGCGAGACGACCAAAGGAGACAACGGAGCATGACCGGGCTGAACCATCTAGTTCAGCTCGCCAACAGTAATAAAGCGGAAGTGGGGCTGAACCACACTGGTTCAGCCCCAATGGGGGCCAGTCGTCCCCCTTGGTCCCGGGTTATATAATAACCGGGACCCCTTGTGGAGGAGGCATGAAGAATTATCCCAAGTATTAGCTTTCTCCTTCCTAACCCTAATCCTCCTTCTCTTAATCTCTGGATCCCTCTACTCTCTCTTCTCCTCTTTCGTTAGGATCATATCACAATGTGGGACTAAAGTGAGAGAGAGATAAAAACAGAAAAAATATGGGCTCCAGAATGGGTAATTACATGGGCTTTTCTAACACTCCCCTGCAAGCTGGAGCGTACAAGTCGTAGGCACCCAGCTTGGAAAGGAATTGATAGAATAGGGTGTTTGATAGGGCCTTTGTGAGAATATCAGCAACTTGGTCGGTACCCGGAATATGCTTTAATTCTATCTGCTTCATTTGAACTTTCTCTCGGATGAAGTGACAGTCCACTTCAATGTGTTTTGTTCTTTCGTGGAAGACCGAGTTCTTAGCTATGTGTATAGCAGCTTGACTGTCACATAGTAAGATAGCAGGTGAGGAAAGTTTTACTCCAAGATCAGCAAGAAGACTTTCAAGCCATGTGAGTTCAGAAACCACTGATGTCATCGAACGGTATTCCGCCTCAGCTGAAGATCGAGCAACCACAGCTTGTTTCTTATTACGCCAGGTAACCAGGTGACCTCCAAAGTAGGTACAAAAACCACTAGTATACCGTCGATCATCCAGGGAACCAGCATAATCTCCATCAGAATACGCAACCAATATTGGAGTAAAGGACGAGGTTTTGTATACCAGCCCTTGACCGGGGGCTATTTTCAGATATCTTAGGATGCGTTCGACGGCCTGAAGATGGGACATTCGAGGGGAATACATAAACCGGCTGACAACCCCAACAACAAAGGATATATCTGGTCTCGTGACTGTAAGGTAAATCAGTTTCCCAACAAGTCGTCGATAGTATTCTGGATTTGGAAGAGCAAGATCATCATCAGAGGCATGTACACACAGCTTGTGATTCATATCCATAGGAGTGTTAATTGGCTTGCATCCAGAGTAGCCAGCATCCTGAAGAAGATCAAGACAGTACTTCCTTTGAGAGAGGACAAGTCCATCAGGACGTCTCACGATCTCAAGACCAAGGAAGTATCGAAGGATCCCCAGATCTTTGGTTTGAAAGACGGAGCTAAGATGCTGTTTGACCGCTTGTATTCCCTTTGAATCATCTCCTGTGATTAGGATGTCATGGACGTATACCAACAGAAGAACCGTGCCTATAGTTCGATGTCGAGTGAACAGAGAGAAGTATATCGAGCTCCGAGTAAAGCCAACCTCCCGAACATCCTTACTGAACTTATCAAACCATGCCCGGGGGGATTGTTTGAGACCATAGATGGATTTCTTAAGATGACATACTCGGGACTCCCCCGTGGTCTCAAACCCGGGAGGTTGCTGCATGTATACTGTTTCTTGTAGGTCGCCATTTAGAAAAGCATTCTTGATATCCAGCTGATGGAGAGGCCATTGTCGATGCACAGCCACGGAGAGGACACGAACTGTGTTGAGCTTGGCCACCGGAGAGAACGTTTCCTCATAGTCGAGACTGTGTTGTTGAGTGAAGCCACGAGCCACCGGTCGGGCTTTAAGACGGTCAATTGTCCCATCCGAAGCATGCTTGATTACAAAGACCCATTTGCAACCAACAGTAGTCTGGCCTGGAGGGATAGGAACCAGATCTCATGTCTGATTAGCCCAGAGAGCTGTCATTTCGTCGTCCATGGCTGCCCGCCAACCCGCATGTTGGAGAGCCTCATGCACAGAGTTAGGGATAGAAATAGAGGATAGAGAAGTAGCAAAGGTGTGTAGTGGCGGAGACAGGCGATGTAAAGATACATAGTTCGCCATGGGATGAGCGGTGGAGGCCGGTGTCGGATCAGCAGGTTGCAGAGTGTCAGAGGTCGAAGCCGACTGCATTGGGGCGACGGAGCGAGAAAGGCAACGAGTGTAGACACGAAGAAGAGGAGGCTTGTTGGGAGCGGGAGCCGGGATAGGAAGGAGGGATGGTGGAGAGGTGACTGAGATTATAGGTCTAGGTAAGGATTGTGGTGGAAGAGGGGGGTTTTGGTTGGAGAAAAAAGGTTGATCTTCCTGGAAGGTAACATCAACCGAGACTGTCACCTTGCGGGTAGGAGGAGAGTAGCAGACATATCCTTTCTGAGTATGGGAGTAACCGACGAACACGTGTTTGACTGCACGTGGTGCCAACTTGTCTGTGGACGGACCAAGTAAGTGAACATAGCAGGTATATCCAAAGATGCGAGGGGTGAGAGAGAATGGTGGAGTAGAGGGGAAGAGGAGACTTAACGGAGTAGCATTATGAAGGACGGAGGAAGGGAGACGGTTGATGAGGTAGCATGTTGTTGACAGCGAAAAGTTCCAATAAGCCTTGAGTACCTGCATTTGAATCATGATGGAGCGAGCAACATCAAGAAGATGTCTATTTTTGCGTTCAGCAACACCGTTTTGTTGGGGTGTATAGGCACAGGATGTTTAATGAATAATCCCAAATTCTGAGCAAAGGTTGGCAAATTCATGGCTAGTGTATTCGCGAGCGTTATCCGTTCGGAGGGTTTTTATTGGTTCGGAAAACTGAGTGTGAATCTCAAGGACGAACGTGCGGAACACACGGGGAAGCTCAGAACATGTGTTGGACTGTAGGATCTGTCTTGATCTCCATGACGAGGGCCATCGGCCTATCCCGTTCCCCCAGTCGTTCCAAGCTGCGGAGGGAAATCTCCTTCAGTGGGGACGATTTAAGGCCCCCCAAGCAATAATCTTTACCACTCTGGCTAAACTCCATGACCATCTGTTCCCAATCAAAGGTCACCCGCTGTAACCGTTGCAACCAATGTACCCCCAACACCATATCTGAACCCCGGATCGGTAATAAATGCACATTCGTCTGCCCGATGTAGCCTTGTATCCTTAGCTCCACCTCTTTGATGGCTCCCTCACATTGCAACTTACTTCCATTCGCCGCCATGACGTGGAAGGCAGCGCCACGATCGATGTCGTACCCTACCTTCTGAGCTACTGCAAGGTGGATGAAGTTGTGTACTTCCACTGTCCACCAAAATAGTCACCTTCGCCTGACCCACCGTACCAGTGATGCGCAGGGTGAGTGGTGCGGTGCACCCCTCCATGTCTTCGAGAGATACCCCAAATTCTGTCAGATCCAGCCCCTCCTCAAGCTCTGTGCTGAGCTCCTCGTCTACCTCGTCCTCCTCCCGAAGCATAAACACATGGACCTTCTGGCAAGTATGTCCCCGAGTGTACTTCTCGTCACAATTGAAGCACAGACCCTTTTCTTTCCTCGCCTGCATCTTTGGCCACGTGAGTTTCGTCACCGTTGGACGAACGGGTGGTGGAGGATCCTTCCAAGCCGCCATCTGGGTGGCTGGGACCCGGGTAGGGGCTCTGTTCCGTTGTTTGCTGAACCGCTCCTCCTGTATTCGTGCGAGGATGATGGCATGGCTCAGGCTCTAAGGCATATAAGCATGGACCTCGTCTCGTAAATGATCTTTCAAACCGGAGACAAAACAGCTCAGCATGGTCTTTTCCCCCCAGGAGACCCGGTTCGCCAACCTCTCGAACTCGGTCATGTACTCCATCACCGTTCCCCGTTGCCTCAGCTTTTGTAAGGTAGCTTCGACGTCCTCATAGTCCAGGGGGCCGAAACGGGCCGAAAAGGCCCCACGAACTCTGCCCATGGGGAATAATCACGGCCCCTTATGAACCACTTTGTCCACTGATAAGCGTCGTCCTCCAGGTGGAAGGCCGCTAACTGCACTCAATGACCCTCCGGAATTTCCTGGTAATTGAAAAAAAGTTCCGCTTTTTGCACCCATTCCAGAGCATCGCCCCCCTTGAATTTTGGAAAGTTCATGCGCGTTCGCTTGGGTTGCATGTAAGGTCGGGGATTTGTCACCCCATACCCTCCTTGACCTTGGCCATACCCTCCTTGCCATTGTTGTTCTGCGGGTTGATTTTGTCGACCCCACACTTCCGGATAGGGAACTCCCCCATGGCCGCCGCCCATTTGCTGTCCTCCGCCGTGAAAACCCTGCCACGGGGGGTCGTTCATTCCACAATTCTACATTTCGAATCCCCATTGCTCCTCCAAACATTGGTGGTGCCGACAATAGCCCCGCTCCTCCTCCGACCGGAGCACCCATGGCCCCGGGTGGTCGAAAAGGACCCACCGGCGCCTCCCGACCTCGCCACGAGCCGAGAATGGGCCGTTCCTGCTCTGCTGGAAGCCCGCCAGGGCCACACCCTGGCATAACAGCCGGCGCTGGCTGTTGCACAGCCAGCCGGCTGCTGCGCCGGCCAACCGCCACCGGGCCGGCAGTAGCCGGTCCCCTCTGGCCCGGCGAAACCTCCCCCTTGCACACACGGTGCGCCACCTGCGGTCTGAGTCGATCCCGACGCCGCTAGGGCCGATCCCGTCCACGCATGCTCCATGCGGCCAGGATTGGGTCCGGATCCGCCCAGGGGGGTCACGCCCGATCCTTCTGGGGCACCGTTCGTGGATGGTAGCGCCGTGTGAGACGCCTCCGCCTCTGAATCACTGTTTGGTACAGTTTTTCCTCTTAGCGTTTGTACCAACAACGCTTTCATCTCCTCTAGGCGACCATCCATGCATTCCTCCATATTTTTTTGGGTTGTTTTCATTTGATCTTCGATCGCCGCTACCGCATCGGTCAACCCGACATAGTTCTCTTCGATGGCCACTAAGCGAGCGAGTTCGGCTTCGGAACGTGTTGACACCATGGCCGCAGGAGCGGTGCTCTGATACCAAATGATACGATCTACGGAGAAGAAGAGAGAAAGAAAGCTACGGCTATAAGAAATTAGGGTTTAGGAAGAAGATGAACCTGAAATTAGTCTTCAATAATCCTCTCATCAAGGGGTCCGAGTTTATATAGCTCTCCCGGACCCAAGGGGCCGGCCGGCCCCCATACGGGCTGAACCGGTCCGGTTCAGCCCCGTTTCTTCTGATTTATTGTTGGTGGGCTGAACCGGATGGTTCAGCCCTTTCTTCCTCCGTTGCCTCCTTCAGTCTGCGCTTGTATTGATATCCTCTGAATCGTGACGCGCCGCCCGGCGTAACAGTATAGCCATGTCGTTCGAGAATAATCATCAATAAACGTGATAAAGTAGCGATAACCAGAAACACTTGTAATTTTATACGGGCCTCAAATATCAGAATGTACTAAAACAAAAGGAGCAGAGCTACGAGTACAATGAGGAGAAAACGATGAGCGGTGTTGTTTACCCAGAATACATGAATCACAACTAAAAGAAGGAAGATAAATCTCTGAAAGAGCCTTCTGGAGGACTTGAAGAGGAGCATGTCCGAGACGTCGGTGCCAATCAACTGAGGAGACGGAAGAGAGGATGGTAGGGGAAGCTTCAAGAAGGTAGAGCTCATTTTGCAGTCGTCCTTTACCAATGATACTCTGCGTCCGTCGATCCTGCATAAGAAAGGAAGAGGAGGTGAATGTCACAGAGCAATTCAAATATGTAGTGAGGCAACTGACAGAAAGTAAATTGAACGGGGAACCCAGGACATGAAGAGCCGAGCGGAGAGAGAGAGAAGAATTGAGAAGAATATCAGCAGAATCGGAGACAGGGACGATGTCGTCATTGGCCACGGTGATATTTTTAGGATGCGGAGAGTTCAAGTATTGAGGCGGCTTCACCGAGGTGATGTGATGAGTAGCACCTGAGTCCACTATCCAGCGTGGACTAGTGGAGAGACAAGTGATACCTTCATTGGAGATGGAGGCGGCGGAGGCAACGGAGGCAGGCGGGCGGCTGAGCATGCCATGGAGTTGCTGGAGCTGGAGGCGGACATCTTCAAGGTCAGCACGAGTGACAGAAGGACTGTCGACAGCAACAGAAGCAGCTGCACGAGGAGGACGACCATGTTTGCGGTAGCAGGTTGCCTCAAGATGGTCATCCTTTCCGCAGAACGTACACTTAGGACGTGGTCGGCCTCCGCGACCCCCGCCCTGGGTAGCGGGAGGGAGAGGAAGTAATGGTGCAGACGAGTGCTGGAGAAGGACCGGTGACAGTGGTCCGGTAGTATCAGGAGGAGGTGATACCTTTAGTAGCATGGAGCACACATCGGAGAGTGATGGAATAGCAGCAGATGAGAGGATCTGGGCTCGAATGCTCTGAAGATGAGGCGGGACACGAGCCATCATCATGGCAATACACACTGCTTCTTTTTGAGCACGTTGAGCTGCAAGATCCGTAGTTGCGGGCTGATGTCGGATCCAGGCTTCAGCCAGTGCCTTTGCCTGAGCAACAAAGGAGGTCAAGTCGGCAGTACCACCAGTGTCAAGAGTCTGTAGATCCGTGATGATGGCATATAGGTGTTGGAGGCTGTCCTTGCCGGAGTAGAGAGAATGGAGCTCATCCCACATTGTCTTGGCCGTCTCATGATACATGGCCATTCGATAGGGTTCGCCATCAAGGGAGTTGAGGAGCCAAGTCTGAACACGGCCATCGTCCCGTAGCCAGTCATTTGTAGGTGCAGAGGGAGGATCCTTATTGAGATGATGCAGAAGTCCCTTAGATTGGAGGACCGGTCTGACAGAATGCACTCATTCAACAAAATTCTTCTTTCCAGCAAGGGAGATGGTGGTGATCCTTAACTCATCACGCACCTCCGGAGAAGGAGTCAAGCGGCCTGCCGGAGAGGGAGTAGGCAGCCCCGAGGATTCTGTCGAAGATCCCATGGAATTTCAGCGGAGATACGACTAGACAACAGGACCGCGCGAGCAGGGAGACCGCAAGAAGCAGAAGCGAGCAGGGCAGTGAACAGGACTGCTGGAGGGAGACCGCTGGGAGGAGGCCGCACGGTCTGCTGGAGGGAGACTGCTGGGAGGTCGGCACGGTCTGCTGGGAGGCCGCACGGTCTGCTGGAGGGAGACCGCTGGGAGGCCGCACGATCTTAGGGAGCTCGGCACGGTCTGCTAGCGGGAGACCGCTGGGAGGAGGCCGCACGGTCTTGGAGCGGCGAACAGGAGGCCGCTGACAGAGGGAGCGGCGAACAGGAGGCCGCTGGAGGGAGGCCGGCAGAAGGAGCGGCAAGAAGTCAAAGAAAGTGGGGGCTCACTTGTCAGAAGGGAGGAGGCTATAAGAGAGCCGAGGGGATTGAGGAGAAGAGGAATCCACGAGCGAGAGAACTGGAAGCGGATAGGAGAGGAGAGACCGCAGAGGAGCTGCGGTTAGAGAGAGCGTTGCGACTAGAGGGGAGATCGCAGGAGGGGACAGCGCTGCGATTAAAGGGGAGATCGCAAGGGCGAGCTGCGGATAGGGGGAGACCGCAGGGCGAGGCCGTTGCGACTAACCGCGGCTGCGGATAGAGGGAGATTGCGATTAGAGCTGCGGATAGAGGGAGACCGCAGGGCGAGACCGCTGCGATTAGAGGAAGGCCGCACGGGTAGGAGAGGGGAGACCGCAGGTTTGGGAACCTGGCTCTGATACCATGTAGAAAAAGGCTGAACCATGTATATTCTTCTTTGAGTACCAAATACAATGTATGAATACAAATATATAGGAGGGAGAAAGAGAGAGGAAATCCGTATACACAATATGTGACTAAAGAGAGAGAGAGAGAGAGAGAGAAACAGAAAAAATATGGTCTCCAGAATGGGCCATTACATGGGCTTTTCTAACAAGAAGGAACTGAGAGGGCGTGCTTGCAAAAATAACTAGCTGGGAAATTATTGGAAACAAAACGGCCTCATTTATATTGGACGACATGTGTCACTCCCTGCATTGATTTAATGTGGAGGATATTGGGATGATGTTTAATATAAGTCAAACGTTAAAGAGGGCAATGAACATAAATGGTTATATCTATGTTCGCCCTGGACTTGTCAACAAGCTGAGGAGTTTTACAGAGCAAGTGGAGCTAGTTATACCTGCTATGACGAGGTTTGCGACTTCTTTCCTTAAACGCTTTCGTGCATTCACAAGCAGAGCAACAATCTGAGAAAGATGTTCACTTCACCTGAGTGGACATCAAGCAAGTGGGCAAAAGAAACTGGTGGTAAGCAAGTACATGGCATAATATTAATAGTCTCTTTTTGGAGAAGTGTTGTGTACATTTTGAAGATTTTCGGACCTTTATTACATGTACTGAGATGAGTTGATGGTGAGAAAAAACCAGCCATGGGTTGCATCTATGAAGCTATGGATAGAGCTAAAGAGGCGATCATCAAGTCTTTTAATGAGAAAGAGAACAAATACAAGGATGTCCTGGAAATTGTATACAGAAGATGGGAAAGTCGGCTACATCAACCTTTGCATGCAACGGGACATTATTTAAATCCAAAATTCTTCTATTCAAACCCCGCTATTGCAAAAGATGGAGAAGTAAACGAGGGTTTATACAAGACAATGCAAAGACTTATTCCAAGCCATGGTGAGCAAGGTAAGATCATTGATCGGCTAACTTTATATAGAAATGTTGAAGGGTTATTTGGAATGAAATTTGTAGTTTGACACAGAAAGACAGTCCTCAAGTAAATTAGACAATATTCAAACACGCTTTTTCTATATTAAGAATGCATGATTAATTCTAAAAATTACTTACTCTGGAAGTTGAATGGTGGCAATCTTATTGAGCTTCAGCTCCTAATCTAAGAAGATTTGTTATAAAGATGTTTAGTCTTACTTGCAGTGCATTGGGTTATGAGCGTAATTGGAGTTTTTTTGAACATGTAAGTATTTAAATTGTATATTAGGACATTAATAAGGTGATGAAATGAAGTTGATTAATTTATATGGTTAATTGGTTTTATTCTAGATTCATAGCAAAAAAAGAAACAGGCTAGCTCAATAACGCTTGAATGATTTAGTATTTGTGAAATACAATTGAGCGTTGCGACGCTAATATGATGCACGTGATCGTATTGATCCGATTTCATTGACAGAAATTGACGATAGCAACAAATAGTTGATGGGAAAATGGAGGAAGATAATAAGGTTGAGCATGAGGAGGAACTGGTTTTTGATGACGAATACTTGACTTAGGGTGCAGTTATTAAGGTCACTGAGTTGAAGAGGATATCTATCACATGCGCTTATCAAAAGGAAAGAATATGATCCCTACAAGCACAAAGATAGTTGAAAAGGGGAGCACATCAAAGACGAAGGTTTCTACTTTAATAGTCCTTAGAGATGATGATGACGAAGATGAGGAAGTTGAGTACATTGAAGAAGGAGATTATAATGACAACGGAGAAGATGATGAAGACGTAGTCTTTTCTGAGAATTAGTAACTGATATAGAACTGGTGAGTCATAAATTATTTGCATACTCAATATTTTTTTAATTTTAATAGTACTTTTATCCTTCTTTGGTATATAATTCATTATTGGCATTAATTCTAGTGTGTTGATATGTTGGTAGATTTATTTAAGGTAATTTTAGCATTTTAATAACATAGATTTTGTATTTTGTTTCTTTTTCGCGCCTCACATTAGTCAAGCGTGCGCCTGCGCCTAAGCTCCAGGACCCTCTGCGCCTAGGTTCCAAGACCCTTTTGCGCCTTGGTGCGTCTTGCGCCTTTAACAGCATAGGTTGTGTGAATGACATGATTGAATGAATAGGCTGACCACTAGATACAAAACTTCAGTAGGGGGCCAAAGTCGGTTCCTCTTGTAAATGATGGAGGTACACCATATTTATAGGGTATTGTAAATCATGAGCGCCGAATGGGAAACTATGACTCAATCTAAACACATGCAGATATGTTTGGATGCAAGTCTACGTTCTGTACATGAAGTGCGCTACAACATCTGTATTGGATGCCATCTACTCAAATCTTATGTTGTGCTTAGTATGTCAACAAATTCAAGACAGGACAACATGAAACTTGAACTCCCTCAAGAATAAGTGGAACTCAGAACATAGAGATGACCAAAGTTTAACATTTTTAATGATTAGTAGCATTCAGTCATGTTTAATATGTTTCACATATGTTACGGTCATGCAAGTTTAATTGAGCTGAACAATCATGATAGTTGCACTCCTTATTTAGAACTGAACTTTTAAGCATAAGCCATATAAGTGAGGTACCTACTTCACATTAACATTTATTTCTTTTTCAGTGTCGCTTGGGGAAAAGGCAATCCTTACTCATCAATGGACAGACCCATTTTATGGGCTTTTCTTTCCATGAAGCTGAAGTCAGGATAGTCACCTAGGTTATCATGTATTGAGTTTTTCTTTTGTACTCATTAGTTGGCTCTGTTATTCAAATTAGATGTATTCATTTTAACTGTTGCACTTATTTCCTTTTCCACGGTTTACTTTATCCTCCATTTATTACCTTTTCTGTTAGCGTGCTAATCATATATTGTTTTCTAATTTTACTTCACAACACAATTGTCGACTGGGCTCATGATATGTTGCGAAACTAGGTGGTGTTACAACATACTTAGTAATGACAAAATTCATCCTCATTTCATTGTAGAGAGTTCTTACAGAATCCCCTTTGGCATCATTTTCTTTTTAGGGGTGCAATATGCAATCTAGTCCTTTATGTTTGATAAATTTATGGTTATGTCTTACCACAATTTTCCCAAATACTTTTTTGACAATCTACCTATATTCCGTCACAATGCTCACTATAAAGTTTCTTCCGTTCTTACACTGTACATATCAATATCTCAGCGGGTATGAAACACTAAAATATGAAAAATAACATAAATGCATGTAAAGCATAATATATATGGACTATAAAGCATCTTCTTCCGTTCTTGCATTGTACATGTCAATATCGCACGCGGGTATGAAACATTAAAATATGAAAAATAAGAAAAATGTGCGTAAAGCATAATATATATGGACTTACATGCCATCCTTTTTTGTTCGATAGTCAAGGTACTTCTTTAAAATATCATCAACATTTGGTGAGCGAGGAAGCTTCACAAGCTGCACATGCAATCTCAAGTTAAAACCTTTTTAAAAACCAAAATATGACTGGGGAAAAAAGAAATTAGAAGTATCCCTTTGGAATACAAGACAAAGAAATCATATGAGTAAATATTGGTAAAGAATCAATCAAGCATCATAATATTTTTTTATTAAATCATCAGAAGGCTTGGTAATCATTTATGAAAGCAAGTTCAAAAAAGTATTTGATAAAAGCAAGTTCGAAAAAGTATTTGATATGGTTTATAATAGAAAGGAAAGAATGATTATCCAAGGATAGTACTAGTTCAATAACACTCAGGAGCCTCCCGGATATCACAGCTTTTTGATCAATTGGAGAGTAGCATACATATCTCTTCTAAGTACGAGAGTACCTAACAAAGATATACTTGGTAGCCCATGGAGCCAATTTATCCAAAAGAGGACCAAGGTGATGAACAAAACACACGCGTAAAGACTTTAGGAGTTAGAGAGCAGGGAGGTGTGAAAGGAAAAAGATGGAAAATGGGGATGCAAAGACCATTAACGACATACGATTAATTAAATAGCACGCAGTAATGATTGCAAAATTCTAGTAGATCTTGAAAACTTCATTTGAAACATGAGAGAGTCGGCAACATCAAGCAGGTGACAGTTCTTCCTCTCTGCCACATCATTTTATTGTGGTGATGTCTGGTGGACAATATTGCAAGTGTAACAACCCGTAGTTAAGTGATTTAATTGTCATAACATGATTTCAGTTATACATCATGAGTTTACGAATTAGTTATTTTCATTTCTATAAAAGAAAACAAAAGATAAATGTTTGAACAGTGAATCGAGAGAATCACTGAATAAAGTATAAGTCTAAACCATATTTAATTATCCAATATTTTCATTGCTCGAGATTACTCCTGAAGTAAGAAAAATCTAATTGAATATATAAATATAGGTAATCGACGTATCTGTAAGTACTTGCTTAGTTGTTCTGATCACTTTTAGATTTCCCCAACAATGATGTTTACAAGCTTCCATCAAGCATTCCCAAGGTGTTGATAAAGTAAGTATGCTTAGTTTCATCTAAGGGTTTGGTAAAAATGTCTGCTCTTTGACTTTCTGTAGGAATATATTCTAAGGTTATCTTACCTTTTTCTACATTGTCTCTAAGAAAGTGATGTCTGATCTCTATATGTTTGGTTCTACTATGAAGAACTGGGTTGGATGCTATGGATATGGCACTAGAGCTATCACAATAAATTTTAGAGTTATTGACTTCCAATTTATAGTCAAGAAGCTGAATTTGCATCCAGAGGATTTGTGAACAACAGCTCCCAGCAGCTATATATTCAGCTTCAGCTGTTGAGGTTGAGACTGAAGTTTGTTTCTTACTGAACCATGATATTAATCTGTCACCTAGGAATTGGCAAGTACCAGATATGCTTTTTCTATCAACCCTACAACCAGCATAGTCTGCATCTGAGAATCCTATTAATTCAAAGTTTGTTTCTGCTGGGTACCACAGACCTAGTTCAGGTGTTCCATTTAGATATCTAAGAATCCTTTTTACAGAGGTGAGATGAGATTCTTTTGGATCAACCTGAAATCTAGCACATATGCAGGTTGCAAACATAATGTCAGGTCTGCTAGCTGTTAGATAGAGAAGGGATCCTATGATTGCCCTATATGTCTTTTGATCTACTGATTTTCCCTTATCATCCTTTTCTATAATGGCATTAGTTGCCATAGGTGTTTTCATTGTAGAGGCTGATTCCATACCAAACTTTTTGATTAATTCTTTAGTGTATTTAGATTGTGAGATAAAGATTCCCTCACTGCTTTGTTTCACTTATAGTCCTAAGAAATAAGAGAGTTCTCCCATGCTACTCATTTCAAATTTTAATTGCATTGGATTAGCAAATCTTTTACAAAGTTTGGGATGAGTTGAGCTAAAGATGATGTCATCTACATAGATTTGAACAAGAAGGAAATTGGAGAGAGTAAAAAGTGTTTTATCTACTTTTCCTCTTTCAAAAGAATTTTCTAAAAGGAAATTGGAGAGAGTTTCATACCAGGCTCTAGGTGCTTGCTTAAGACCATAAAGTGTTTTATTAAGTTTATAAACAAAGTTAGGTGAGGAGGGATTGACAAAACCTGGTGGTTGCTCTACATACACCTCTTCTTGAAGGTCACCATTCAGAAAATCACTCTTGACATCCATCTGGTAGACTTTCATCTTCATGAAGGCTGCATAGGCAAGAAAGAGTCTGATTGCTTCCAATCTTGCTACTGGAGCAAAGGTTTGATTGTAGTCTATTCCTTCTTCTTGTCTGTATCCTTGTGCTACAAGTCTTGCCTTGTTCCTGACAATTACTCCAGTGGAATCTAGTTTGTTTCTGTATACCCATTTTGTACCAATGACTGGGTAGTTTCTTGGTCTCTCAACTAAGTTCCACACTTTGTTTCTCTCAAATTAGCTTAGTTCTTCTTGCATGGCTATAATCCAGTGAGGATCACAATTTGCTTCCTCAAACTTCTTTGGTTCAACTTGAGATAAGAAGCATTGGAGCATCATCTCATTGGAGACTTGGTGTCTTGTTCTTACTCCAGTATTGGGGTCTCCAATTACTTGGGATTGTGGATGCTTTTTCATGTTGATCCCTGTCCTGCTTGGATTTGTCAGATGCTCTTCTTCCTCATTAACAATAGGATCATTGCCCAACTGTTCTTCCTGAACCATATTCTCTTGTGGGAGTTGGTTTTGATTGCTCTTTTCTGAACCCTCTTCATACTCTTGTTCAGACTCCTCACTTGTTTCCTGTAGCTGGTTTTCTTTCCCAGTGTCTCTGTTCTCTAGAGTCAGTTGTTCAAGCTGAGTATCTATGCTGCTATTTTCCTGTGGAAAAGGATTGGTGGAAGTTTCCTCCCCCTTAAACAGCATGTTAGTTTCATCAAATATAATGTGCATAGATTCTTCAATTCTGAGAGTTCTCCTGTTATAGCATCTATAAGCTTCATTCATCATATATATAATATATTCATATCTAAAAGTATAAAATTATATATCTAAATATTATAAACTTTTATAAGAGAGAATGAGGAGGATCTGAGAACTCTCTGGAAAAAAACACCTTCTCTGTTTGTCTTCGGGCTGGAGACGAAAACGAGGGGGAGAGGATAGTCGCTCGATATCTAAGGGGGAGCTCCAATGAGAAGGGAAAAAGAACGGAGAAAGGTCTAGGGCATCATCGTTCATTCTCATTCAACCTTGTGCATCGAGGAGGGCTCACATTCGGGCAAACCGTGCGACGGATTCAAGCAACTCGTGCCACCCTTGATCAGGTAACTCTCTTTCTTCTCCTTTGCTTCTGAAATTCTAGTGATCTTTGTTAATGGACGCATGCTCGGGTTGGTTTGGATGTGGTAGTCATACTTCATTTCTTCGAGTTCCTGGTAACCTAATCTTAGAAATTATTCTTCAATGACCCTTTGGTATCTGCTGAATTCATTATTGGGCTTCTGGGAAATACTTTGGTTAGCTCTTCCTCACCCTAGTTTAGAGTTAAGGAGGATCGAATTAAAAGAGGCTTGTGATAACCCCTTCCAGGTTAGAAATCGATAACTAAGTTTAATTTAATATACATATATATATAGAGAGAGAGATGTATGTATATGCCTGCATACATGTATATATATATGTATGCATGTATATACATCTCTCTCTCTCCCTCTCTCTCTCTATATATATATATTCTGAACTATCTTCTTGTATGTTTTATATTAAGTCGTCATTGTTGGACAAAAAAAGAATGATGATGAATGTCGAGCTCTGTTTTTAACGAGTATTCATGGGTTCCGATCATTCTCCTTTCTCCTCATCTTTTCTTCTTCTCTGGCTCCTGAGGCAATCTGCTACACAATTTTGTTAAATTTGAGCTACATAAATGAGTGGGAGGATGGGGGTTCATCCTCTTAAAGGGGATTTGTTGGAAATATGAGATATTTCATCTTCCTCCTCCTCTGGATGATTGGTATGTGAAAGTTGTTTTTATATATGTGTGGTATCCTATTTCAATCGTTATGGTCGTCAAAGGAAAGCATTGGAACTTAAATTGGTGAAGGCAAACCTTAGAGCTCTTTCTGATTTTGTTTACTTTCTACCTATTGTTCCCTTCAGTTGGGACAAATGATTGTAAGAAATAGAATACCTTTCCTACTTAATCTCAATGTGTTTATAATTCTATACTTCTATACCATTTCTAGTCGTTGAATTACCCAGTGAATTCTTATTGAATTGGCTATGACAGAGGTTTCAAGTTCTCAATGGAGTTCAATGATTAAACCAAATTATAAAGAAAAATAAGATGAATAAAAGGAACTTAGGGTTAGGAAATGCATTGGCCACATAAGTTGCTTGGGATGTTAGGATTTTAAATTTAATATCAGTTTGTAAGCTAATACAATTATTTCCGGGACAATTATTTCCAGGATGCCAATGTGGCGGAGCATAATTGTTAATCTTGAGTACAAGCGACTAAATAAAAAGGTTGGTGACCGTATGATTTTAATATAAATATTGTAATTGTAAAGCTTATTAATTACTTCCTTTTTGCTTATGTTGTGTTGCACACCTTATTTTACAAAATAGCTAATTAACATAGGAAATCATGATTATAGCATGTTAATCTATACTAAAACTCTATGGTAGAAGCACACGGGTCCTGTGGCAGAAGCATGGGATTAGTGAATGGGAGAAGTCCGCGCAGAAGCACGGGATTAGTGAATGGGAGAACTTCGTGGTAGAAGCACGGGGGTCGTGTGGTAGAAGCACAAGATTAGTAAATAGGAGAACTTCGTGGCAGAAGCACGGGGGGTCCTAGTGGAATGAAATTCTTGTATTCTCAGTTGCCCTAATCCGGGCTAGACATACATATATATAAAGACCAATAACACGTGACACATCACGTGGATACAGACATGCTCGAATATAAAATAAAGGTATATTCAACTCTCCCCCTCAAGTTGGGAATATATATTGATCATTCCCAACTTGTCAGTATTGTTCTGGAAGTTGTCACTGCTTAACCCCTTGGTGAAAACATTGGCTAGTTGATCATATGAGCTCACAAAAGGAGTGCAGATGGTCCCCTTGTCAAGATGATCTTTAATGAAATGTCTGTCATCTTCAACATGTTTTGTTCTGTCATGTTGTACAGGATTGTGCGTGATACTGATGGTTGTCTTGTTGTGGCAGTAGACAGTAAATGGTTTGTTCACCTGGAGGCCCATATCTTGAAGAATAGTCTTCAACCACAATCCCTCACACACTCCTTGTTCCATAGCCCTATCTTCTGCTTCAGCACTTGAGCGAGCGACACCATTCTGCTTCTTGCTCTTCCATAAGACCAGGTTCCCTCCCACAAATGAGCAATATCCAGTAGTAGACTTTCTATCATCCTGATTACCGGCCCAATCAGCATCAGTAAACACCTCGATTTTCAATGCTTGGTTAGCTTTGAACAGAATTCCTCGTCCTGGTGTCTTCTTGAGGTATCGCAATACTCTAACTGCAGCCTGCTTATGGCGAACTGAGGGAGAGTGCATAAATTTGCTTAGGACCCCTACAACGTATGTAATGTCAGGGCGAGTATGAGATAAATACATGAGCCAGCCAACCAAACGTTGGTATTTAGAAGCATCAACTTTCTCCCCACTCATATCTGCATCAATCTTGTGATTAGCTTCAATTGGAGTATCCACGGGAGCACACCCTAGCATCCCAGTCTCATCCAAAAGGTCAAGGGTATACTTCCTCGGAGAGATGAAGATCCCTCGTTGAGACCTCACTACTTCAATTCCCAAGAAGTATTTCAGCCTCCCCAAATCCTTGACTTCAAATTCCTTGCCCAGTTGTTTCTTCAAGTGAATAATCTCCTCCAGGTCATCACCAGTAATGATGATGTCATCCACATATACAATGAGAATAGAAACCTGCACTCCTCTTCTCTTGATAAAGAGAGTATGATCAGCTTGTCCTTGAGTGTAGACAAGTTGAAGCATGGTCTTGTTAAAACGTCCAAACCACACTCTCGGAGACTGTTTCAGGCCATATAAGGATTTCTGCAGACGGCAGACCTTCCCATTGGATCCTTCGGTAACGAAGCCCGGGGGGGTATTCATGTGGACCTCTCCTGCCAGATCACCATGTAAGAATGCATTCTTGACATCGAGTTGTTGTAGCTCCCATCCACGACTAACAGCACAAGAGAGAAGCACACGAATTGAGTTCATCTTAGCAACAGGGGCAAAGGTCTCTTGGTAGTCAATGCCTTGAGCTTGGGTATACCCTAGAGCCACCAAACGAGCTTTGTACCGCTCCACCACCCCATCTTGATTCTGTTTAACCGTGAAGATCCACCGGGACCCAACAGTTCGAATTCCATAAGGAAGACTAGCCAGCCGCCATGTTTCATTTTTTCCCAAGGCACACAATTCTTCCTCCATTGCCTGTTTCCACTCAGATATCTGAACAGCCTCCGGTCATGTCTTAGGAATCATAATAGATGAAAGAGATGAGATAAAAGCTTTATGGGCCTGAGAAAGGTGAGTATAACAGATGTAGTTGGCAATGGGGTGTTTGGTGCCACCCTTTTTACCAATAAAATGAGCAAGAGGAACATGGAGGTCATCATTTGAATCTGGAGCGAAAACAGTCACCGACATTGGGGAAACATCCACAGCCTGCACTTGCTCAACAGTCTTGGGACGACGGGAGTATGTGTATAATGTAGGAGGAGCGGAGGGGGCAACAGGAGCAGTAGACGGACTATGGGAAGGAGAAATGAGGAGTGACAACAATCGGAAGAGGAGATGTGATGGTCTCGTCACTACTCGTCTCCCCCTGACGAGGACCAAAGTACAACTCCCCATCACGAAATGTAACAACAATACAATAGTAGCGACGAGTCGGAGGGTGATAACGCCGATACAGTTTGGTAGTAGGAGAGTACCCAACGAAAACACATCGGAGAGAACGCGCATCCAGTTTATCCCGATGCGGGGAATGAACGTGGACAAAACAGACAGAGCCAAAGATACGAAGGGAAAGATGAGAGGTGTGGACGATGTGGTTCTTGGCAAGACGGGAGAGAGGCGTATCATAGGAGAGGGTGCGAGACGGAAGACGGTTGATGAGATGAGCAGCCGTGAGAACGGCATCACCCCAGTAGGATTTGGGAAGGTGCATAGCAAGGAGTAAACACCGAGCCACCTCCAGCAAGTGCCTGTTTTCCGTTCGGCGACCCCATTTTGAGTGGAAGTGTGGACACATGTAGTTTGATGTATAATGCCATGATCGGCAAGATAAGCGTCAAAGCGCCCCGGTCATCATATTCCCCACCATTATCACTACGAAACACACGAATTGTACCGTTAAACTGTTGGGCTGCCATTTTATGAAAGGACTGAAAAGAAGAAAACACGTCACTTTTTTTAGTAGATAAAACCACGTAGTGCGAGAGTGACAATCGATAAACGTAACAAACCATTTATAACCAAATAAAGATAACACCGGGGAAGAACCCCATACATCAGAATGAATAACATCAAATGGAAATAAACTAGGGACGAACAGATGACTACTACTCTGACGAACATGTTTAGATTGTTCACATGCGTCACAAGGACGAAAAACAGGAAACAACTTAGTAAGATATAAAACAGACGAATGGCCAAAGCGCTGATGCCAGCGGCGGATGTCATGGAGAGTCAGAGATCTGGTGGATGAAAGAGAACTGAGAGAGGTCTGGTCCAACAAGTACAGTCCACCAACGTTCCTACCACTGCCAAGCGTCCGCCTCGTCTCCAGATCCTGAAACACACAAGCATCCGAAAAAAAGTTACAGAGCATTTTAACGAGGTAGTCAAGTGACTAATGGAAAGCAGATTGCGAGGAAATGACGGGACATGCAAAACCGATGACAGAGATAGATCAGGAGAACAAGCAACAGTCCATTTACCAGCAATGGCAGAGAGAGACATTAGCAACAATAACCTTATCACGACCAAAAAGAGGAGTATAGGAGGTAAAACCTGAGGCAGAACCAGTCATGTGGTCTGTCGCACCCAAGTCGATAATTCACTCGGAAGGTGATGAAGACACAGCATGAGCACTGGACAGACCTGAAGTAGCAACAGCAGCGTGAGAGCCAGCAGTAGTAGAGTCGGTCTGGGAGCGCAACATACGGCGAAAAGCCTCTAACTCAACAGCAGACAGGCCACCAGAGATGTCCTCCACAACCTCAGTAGAGTGCGCAGAATACTGAGTGCGATCAACAGATTGACGGCCACCACCACGGTACCCACCTCTACCACGAGCACTAGAACCCCGACCAGCAGAGGCAAGGTGCAGATGGAGACGAAAGCAAGAGTCTTTGGTATGACCTTTCTTCCCACAATGGCTGGAAACAGGGGGGAACCGCGAGAAATCCCAGCGAGCGCAGAGTGATCACTAGCAGAGCCAAGAGTGCGACGACGATTCTCATCACTGAAAAGCATGTTGAAGGCCTCCCTAAGAGAGGGAAGAGGCTCATGATGAAGGACATGCAAGCGAACAACGTCAAACTCCAAGTTGAGGCCCATAAGGAAGACGTGAACCCGGAATCGATCTTTCTCTTTCTGAAGGGCATGTGCATCAGCAGTACAAGCAGCAGTAAAGGTGTTGAAGAAATCCAGCTCCTGAGAAAGACGCTCAAACTCAGAATAGTATGCAGAAACGGTCATAGTACCCTGCTTCAGCTCCAGAACACGGTGAGTGTGCTCATACACTTGCATCGAACTGCCGGCCTGAGAGTAGGTATCACGAGCCCGGGTCCAAATATCATATGCGGAGTCCAAAAACATATAACTGCGATACACCTGAGGGGACATCGAGTGAAGTAACCACGAGACAACCAAGGAATTGTCTGCATCCCATTTTCTCCATGCGGGATCGATACGTGGTGGCTCAATAGTGGTACCATCAATATGCACGTATAACTGGTGACTGTGAATAGCATGTTGGGCTGCCCTGGACCATTACAGGTAATTCCTGTCATCCAAGGCAACAGTAGTAATCTTCAACGAGCCAGACTGGTCATGACTCCGAGGAGTATCGGCAGAGGTACCAGAGAGAACACCGGAGCCAGACTGGCCATGACTCGGAGGAAGTCGGCAAAGATATCGGAAAGAACCCCAGCTGGGGAACTAGCGGAGGTATTGGATGGATCCCCCATCGGAGAGACAACGATCTCTCAAATCAGACGAAACCACATCCTACGGGTGTCACTTAGATCATGCAGCCAGAGAAGACACCGGAGGATGTGAGTTCGAGGTCTCTGGCAGTCCTCATGGAGGACCAAACAGACGGAGACACGGGGAGCCGCCTAGATGGCCGAGCGGAGAAGACCGCCGAAGAGACTCCCTGCGTTGCCGGCGCTGAAGAGAGAAGAGGAGACCGGCCCGGTGCTGAAGAGAGAAGAAGCGACCGGTGCTCGGCGGCTAGCGAGTGGACGAGGCGGGCGAGACCGACGAACGAGGCGAGCGAGCGATGGACGGACGAGCGAGCGAGCGCAGGCGGTCGAACGAGCGAGGCGGGCGAGACGATCGGAAGAGACGATCGATCGGAAGAGGCGCCCGAGACGTGCGCCCGAGACGATTGAGCGTCGTGAACGGGAGACGCCTGCGCTCTGATACCAAGTGGAATGAAATTCTTGTATTCTCAGTTGCCCTAATCTGGGCTAGACATACATATATATAAAGACCAATAACACGTGACACATCACGTGGATACACACATGCTCAAATATAAAATAAAGGTATATTCAACTGTCCTGTGGCAGAAGCACGGGATTGGTGAATGGGTGAATTCCGTCGCAAAAGTATGGGATTAGTAAATGGGTGGCGAAGATTGAAATGAAAATGAAATTGGGAATACGAAAATTGATTTTTACTATAATATCAGACATTGTTTAATTATTTGTTCATTTGCAGTGATGCAATTATCTTTTAATCATATGGCATATTATTGGTGGGTCAGTGGACTCACCACCTACATATTTTTCATTTTAGGTACACTGGAAGACCCCTTGGGAACGGGTGTGTAATGGTGAGGCGCCACAAGGAGACTTCAGAATATCATTCCATAATTAACATGTAAAATTTTATTTATCATGTATAATTAAATATTACGGTTTTCTATTAAAATTATGTTGATAGACAAAGATCTTAGCATCACATCATTTGTTCCTGACTTGATAATTCGAGTTTATCGGACCTGCTTGTAACAACAAGTCTCCTGGAAATTTTTAGATTATGTATTCACGAGATTATCGGTTCGAATGATTTTAATATTATTGAAAACTGATTGTAGGTTTTTGCGATAAATGAGTGAAAGACGTATTATTTCAGAATGGTTATGAAGTAAATAAACTCCAACCATTTGAGAGTGATCATCAAAAAAGTAGCAAAATAATGATATTCATATAAATTAGCAGTTTTATATGGACCACAAACGTTTAATGAACTAAAGAGAATGAAAAAGTACATTGGGGGAGAAAGTAGAACAAAGTAGTTTGTCGTAAATACATGATTCGCATAAAAATTAGAAAAAAGATATTCAAGAAGAGCCTTCTATAGAATCGGGAGAGGTGCATGGCCAAGGCTCCAGGGCCAGTCGACAGAAGTGATGGACAACAATGCAGAGGGAGGGAGATACAGAATATAGATCTCATTCAACAGTTGTCCCCTACCAATGATACTCTGCATCCAACAATATTATATCACAAAGGTGTAAGAAGAGAGTTATGGAGCAGTCATAATCATGAGTAAGACGACTAACAAAGAGAAAATTAAACTATGAGTCAAAAACATGAAATATAGATCGCAAAGAGATAGTTGAGGTAAGAGGCACGTATCCAGATCCATTAACCGAGTTGATTTCTTTGTTAGCAACAGTAATAAAACTAGGACAAACCGTGTCCATGTCTTTTGAGGGTTTCTCCAGAGTGATATGGTTTGTGACACAATAATTCGGTATTCAAGATGAGCAATGAAAGAGACATGATATACCTTCATCAAAAACCAAGGCAATAAGCAATGAGGCTTGAGTAACTAACCCATGGAGACTTTAGAGTTCCTCTCTCAGTATATTAATTTTAGATTGAGACGTGCTAGGAGTGTCCACTGCATGAGAAGCTTGATGAAGAGAAGTATGTTGCTGTTGTGGTAACCTATGTTTTTGAAAGTATGTTGTTGTTGGGGTAACCTATGTTTTCGAAAGTACGTCGCAATGGTATAATTCATCCGGCCACAGTATGTACAAAGGCGAGTGTTTTATCCCTTAGGATGGGTATGACAATCTCTCCCACCACCTCCGTGAGAGCTTGCACGACCTCAATCGCTCCCATTATTTTGGGGGAGTGCTCCAATAGAATGTTGGAGAAAGGCGGGTGATGGCGTTATAGAGACAATATTGGAAATAGTGGTTTTTAAAACCATCGAGTAAACATCTGACAAGGAGGAAGCTGTTGGAGAAGATGAACCATTTGCTTTGACATTGTATAGGTGTGGTGGAATTCGAGCCATCATCAGGGCTATACCAACAGTCTCTTTCCGAGATCTTTGGGTCGCCAGATCAATAGTGGGAGGTTGGTGTTGAATCTAAACCTCGATGAGGGTCTTGTATTGTACCACAAACGAAGTCAAATCACCATAAAGATATGGCACAACAGTTTGAAGGTTTCAAAGTCGAACAAATGTTGAAGGCTAGCTTTGCCATAGTAAATGGACTCTAGTTCATCATGCACAGCCTTGGTGATTTCGTGATGCATTCCCATGCGATATGGCTCGGCATATAGAGTTCAATATCCAGGACTGAACGTGATCATCATCTCTAATCCATTGCTCAGTAGGCTCTGTCGAGGGTTGCCTAGTTAGAAAATAAAGAAGACCCTTAGTTTGGAGTATTACGCATACTGAGTGGATCCACTCAACGAAGTTCTTCTTCCCAATTAGGGAAATAGTGGTGATATTTAGCTCACCTCTTATTTCATACATGGACAGAGTGGGGGATGAATTTAAAGCAGCATTTATCCCCATCTTATGAACTCGAGGAGAGAAACTTAACTGAACCTAGGAAACTCAAGCAACAGACTCACGGCGAGCTCAGAAAGTTTTGCGAGAACCAGGGTTCTTGCCGAGGTGGCGAGGTCAGGAGGACCTTTGGCAAGTTGTAGAAAAGAAAGAGCTCAAGCAAAGGACATGAGCTCTGGAGAGAGCTCAGAAAAGGATCGCACAAAAGGTAGCTCGGCGAGGTACATGAGTTCGCAGAAACAACTGGAGCTCTGTGAGAAATTGATTCTCAGTGAGAGAGTTCATACGGTTGCAGCGGGTCGCGAGAGAGATCAGCAAGGAGTTGCGAACTCGGCGAGTTCGATCTTCTGCAAGCGTGAGATCGACATGGAGTTGCGAACTCGGGAAGGGGCAAAAACGATGGTTGCGAGAACACGCACGGCAGAGAGCAAATTGTCTCTGATTGAAGACCACTCAAGACCAAGGGCAAGTTCTGTGAGCTTTGGTGAGCTCAAGAGAGAACCAGCTTAAGCAAGGAAGCTTCTGCAAGTCCTTGTGAGAACAAGCGAGACCAGAGGCGGACTCTGAAAGATCGGGTGAGCTCAAGCGCGAGCTGGGCAAGCAATGTTGAGAGAAGTACTGCTCTTATACCATATGAGAAACAAGGAAAACGTGTAACAATATTATTACTATGTAAAATAAATACAAGTGCATGGACTTATTTATAACTATCAGGAGTGAAATAAAAAACTCCTTTCACAATGTGGAACTAATACCTATATAAGATGAAAAGACTCCTAATGGGTCATTGTTAGTGGGTCTTTACATTGGGCTTCTATATACCACCATCTACATTCTATAGTCATTTACTCTGCTGATGTGCAGTTGTTTTTGCGTTTTCATATGATTTCACCTTGTACTTGAGCAGTTGTATTTTCTGTTCTACTACTTATTCATGTTGCATGTATGCATATTTTGGAAGTGCTGTGACCTGCAGGTTTTGGAGGTGGAGGGGAATTCTTTGGGGGCTCCCCTAGTAGAACTTGGGAGAGTGGGATGCGTCGCATAGTTACCTTTGGCAGACCCTCATTTATAATGATTTGTGGAAGAAAGTTCTTGAAATGTTGACCCAAGGGTACAATGATGCGCTCTCACCAAGAGTAGGATGTTATGTTCTCGTAAAAAGTGTAAAGTAAAATATATACTATGCAATCATATTGTAATTCATTTATTACCATAAATTATGTCATGTGCAATGTACATTGTGGAATATTCATGTTGATGTAATAAAAGATGATGGTGGTTATAATTGATTGTTCTTCGTAGTGTTGGCTCATTGATGATCTTCCGTTACATATTTAGGTTGTTTACATTTATATGCTTACTCTCATGATTGTGTGGTTTGGTTTGAAAAATTCCTCCCATATGTTGCATATGAAACATTAACAATTATTTCTCTGATCGAGAATATTAAAGCCCAAAGAAAAGGCTCATGTATATTTTTCCTCTCTTGTATTTAGTCTCACATCTCCAATTGTGTAATCTTCCCCTTCCTATATTCTATATAAAGAGGAGTGTTCTCATGTAATAGTTATGATTTTATTATGAAATTATTAAATATTAAAAATTCTCACATGGTATCAGAGCAGGACGTCATCGCTCGCTCCTCTCCTCTAGCATGAATAATCTCAGCCTTACCGCGAGACCCATCAAGTCTCGCGTGAACACCCCGGTCTCACATGAAATCCTCCACGTACTCATCATCCCTCTTTGAGTGCTCGAACCCTTGCTCTCCCAGCCCGATCGGCATCTCGACCAAAATGGCAGGCCCCCACGACTTTTTATAGATTTTCCTGGAAAGAGCAGAACTCGCAGTCCCTCAGTCCGCCGATCTTTGCTTTTGCAGCATCTGCCTCTCCTTGGCTTCTTATGTCGCGTCTGCGACTCTCGCCCAATTGAGCTCTCCTAAACAGCGATCGATTCCCGTTGTCATCTAGTGTGTGTGAGTCTTCCTGCGACATCCTCCTCCCGGCAGGCATGTTCCCTCCTCGTGCAACTTCTCACAGACCCTCGATGACCCGCTCCCAGCAACCTCTAGCCCGTGCAACGACTTCTCCCAACCCATGATCCTGAGTCCAACGACTTCTCACCGGTCCCTCTGTGAGCTCCTCCAGTGATTGTCTCCAACCAAAAGCCGTGTGATTCCCCTCCTGCTCACATCCTGTGAATTCCATTGTCACTGAGCTCGTCGTCCCTGCTTGACAAATTCTTCTTGCGCCTACTGCGAGTGTCGACGCTTCTTGCAACTTCTGTATAATCGTCTGCGATTTCTCTGACGCATGCGAGCTTTCTTCATCTTGGATCCCTCTGCATCACGCTCTTGCTGCCATCCATAGGGCTCGCATACACCCTTGCTCGCAGACCTTATTTGCCTAGCCGCCGAACTCCTATCTTTGCTATATGGCGACACTGCCATTCACTCCAACTCCAACACCCATGATTATTTCCAGTGCATCTGGAAACCTTGGGGCGGCTTCCAAATTAACATGCCCAAATTATCCAAATTGTTGAGTCTCTTTCATCTTTCTTTTGCGCTCTCAACACAAACGACATCATCTCACTGACTCTCCGCTTAACCCCATCTCCCACCTATCCTGACTGGGATGTCAGTGATGCTCTTGTTCGCACCTAGCTTGCAAACAAATCTCTCTAATGAATGTTTGTCTATCCTATGTCATGATGACACGGTAAAGGCGGCATGGGATCATCTTGCTGCCCTATACTCCAAGGGTGACAAATCCTCCCGCATCTACACCCTCTACTCAAATCTATTAACCCGGTCACCTCTCTCTCTCCTGATGTTACATATCAAGAAGTTCAGTCTCTCAGTGTCGAACTTCTCCAACATTGGCCCTTCTATGTTGACCTTGCAATTCAGCAAAAACATTTTCAGGAACTCCTTGTGGTTTTCTATCTTCTTCGACTTTCAGGCACATATGAGATGATCCGCTAACAGATATTGGGAGAATCTAACACTTCCACCTTGGTCGACGCTACCACTTGCATCCTTGTTGTTAGTATGTTACCAGTTTTCTGCGACGACCTCTAATATTTTCCCCTCCATCCTCAGACATTTATGCTCATGCGGCAGGTCAAGAAGTTCATCGTGGTCGGGGAGGTCGCACTGAGGTTCGTGTGGGAAACCGAACCCTTTACTCACATTGCGGGAGGCTTGGACATTTGGTTGAGCGTTGCTTTGCGAAGCACCCTCACCTCCATCCTTAGGCTCATCTCAGTAATACAGAGTCTGGGCCTTCTCCGTTTCCATCCACTTCGCAGCCTGAGTCCATCTGTTGGTTCTCTTCGGCCGATATTTTGGCCCTCATCAGTTCTTCCAAGCAAACTTCCTCAGTTTCCACCTCTTCTAGTGGCGCACATGTTGCTACGCAAGGTAAGTCGCTCATCGACTCTGGTACCACCAATCATATGACTGAGAACTCTCTTGTCTTCTCTAATCTCGAGAAGCACAATCGATTACCACTAGTTTTTGTATCAGATGACTCTCCTACTCCAGTTTGTGGGATTGGTGTTGTCAACACCAACTATCTTCTCCAGCTGGACGATAATCTCTTCGTCCCAAATTTTCCAGGCAATTTGTTATCCGTCAGTGTTCTTTCACGGTAGTTACAATGTTCTATCTCATTTTTCTCCTACTGTTTGTTATTTTCAGGACCTTCACTCCAAGAGGAAAATTGCTACTGGGACTGAATGTGGCAGTGGCGGTCTTTATTACCTCGATGAACTGCATATTCTCTCTGCATTTGCAGTCTCCACTTCTTTGCTCCAGTGGCATCATCGACTTGGTTATCCTCCGCTATGTCTCCTCCACCAGCTCCTGCCCTCTTTAAAATCAGAAGACTCCACTTTAGAATGTGAGAATATGGCAAGGATCACCACACTCTGCTAAGTTTCGTAAGAGTTATGTTAGTCTATTTGACCTTGTTCACTCGGTCATTTGTGGTCCTAGTCCGACCAAATCTGTTGGTCGAGGAAGTATGTATTTTGTAACTTTTATTGATGATTTTTCTCGATGTACTTCGGTGTACCTTTTCAAAGAATGCTCTAAACTTTTCTTTGTACTCTCTACATTTTATAATGAAATTCGCCACCAAATGTATCTCTGTAGGGTACTCCTCAACTCCTAAGGGATATCGGTGTTTCGACCCTATCTCCAAACGCCACTATGTCTCTGTTGATGTTAAATAATTTTAGTTTACTCCCTATTTTTCCATGAAAGGTGACTCATTCTCGAGGCTCAACATTAACCCTTCTCATCCCCTCCTACCTTTGTTTCATCTTTCCCTATCATTTATGCGCCTCCACCAGATATCCCACAACTGCCACCACCTATTGGACATATACCTCTTATTTCCCCTTTCCTGATCATTAACATCATCGTCCAACTTCCCGTCAAACTCTCGCTCCTTCCGCTCCAAAGTCCTCACTGCCAGTTCTCAGGCCAGCTCTCTCCTGTTCTGAAAGCTCCTTCATCTTAGCTGACTCAGATATGGATGTTCTCATTGCTCTGCGCAAGGGGGTAAGGGGGAGTACTCATCATCCGATTACTAATTTTGTGTCTTATTCAAATTTTAGTCCTTGCAGCAGATTTACTCTAGCACTCTCTACCAACACCATCCTGACTACTTATCATGAATCCCTTTGTATACCTTGTTGGAAGGCAGCTATGGATGAAGAAATGTCATTCTTGACATCACGGGGTACTTGGACTCTTGTTCCTACCCTGTCTGGGGCTGATATTGTTGGTTGTCATTGGGTCTTTGTCATCAAATTTCTTCTTGACGACGTTGTGGATAGATACAAGGCTCGTCTGGTTGCAAAGGGGTCCACCCAGACTTACAGTGTTGATTGTTTTGACACATTCTTTCTCATTAATCGTATCAGTACGGGTCCTCTTCTCTATTGTTGTCAACAAAAATTGGTAAATGAATTAGCTTGATGTTAAAAACGTCTTCCTATAAGGTGATCTGCACGAAGAAATCTATATTGAGCAACCTCCTGGTTATGTTGCTCAGGGGGAGTCTTAGGCGTGTAAGCTTCGGAAGGCTATTAACGTTCTAACGTAAAGTCCTCGAGCGTGGTTTGACAAATCTAGTCAGGTCATCTCTACCAGTAATTTTTTTTCAGAAATACTGTTGATCACTCTCTCTTTATACGGAAGACCAACCACGGACTGGTTATTTTTGTTGTCTATGTTGATGACATTCATCTTACTGGAGATGACTCTTCTGAAATAGAGATAATGAACAAACATCTTCGTCAACACTTTGTGACTAAAGATATGGGTCCTCCCAGATATTTCTTGGGAATTGAAATTGGAAGATGAAATAACTCTATTGTTCTCTCTCAACGCAAGTATGCTCTAGGTCTACTAAACGAAATTGGTCTTCTTGGCACAAAACCTGCTCGAAGTCTTATGTCTGTGGGACATGACAAAATTTAGAGTGAGACATCCCCTTCTCTTCAAGATATTACTCATTATAGGCGACTGGTCGGTAAACTCGTTTGTCTTATCGTAATCAGACCTAGCGTCTCATATGTTATTGCAAAGGTCAGTCAATTTATGCAAGCCCCCAGAAAGTGTCATCTGGATGTTGCCTTAAGAAAATTAGAATATATCAAAGGGTCTTCGAGAAAAGGTCTATTGTTTCAAAGAAACAACAATTTGCGTGTTGAAGCATATTCTAATGTTAGCTATGCAAATGACAAAAGAGGTCAAAAATCTACTTCTCGATTCTGCACATTCGTCGGAGGAAATCTTATTATTTGGAAAAGCAAGAAACAAGCAGTGATATCCAGATCAAGTACAGAAGTTGAATAAAGAAGTATGGCTCAAACTGTGTGTGAGTTAAAGTGGTTAAGAACAATTCTAAAGAACTTGGGAGAAATTTATGATTATCATCTACATATGTTTTGTGATAATAAGCTACTATTTATATATCTAAAAATCTAGTATTCCATGAAAGGACAAAATATATTGAAGTTGATTGTCACTTCATCAGAGAGGAAATTCTAAAAAGCAAATATGCATTTCATTTGTCTCGTCGGATAGAGAGTTGACTGGCTAATTTCTTCGTCTTTTTCAGATATTTGTGTCAAGTTGAGAATGATCGGCATATATGCTCCAGCTTGAGGGGAGAGTGCTAAAGCCCAAAGAAAGAATCTATTGTATATTTTTCCTCTCTTTTATTTAGTGTCACATCTCCAATTGTATAACCTTCCCCCTCCTTTATTATATCTAAAGAGAAGTGTTCTCATGTAATAGTTAAGTTTTTTTGAAATAAAATTATTAAATATTTCAAGCTCTCACTGAGACAAAGCACTTTTCTACCAAATACCTTAGGCAAGCCGCAAGTCACCTTACTCACTTTCACCTTTAGGAAGGCACGAACACCTTATAATAGGTCTCACACAGAACATGTTCCTAAGTAAGCTCACGGCAACTCTTAAAAAAAATCACAGCAACCATTTAGAACACCAATCAAGAAACAAAAGTCATGCTATTGAAGAAAATTCTAGTCCGAATGTTAGTGACACAACAGAGATTAGTACAAGAATATGAATAGTGTGCCAATTAAACATGTCTAAAAGGTAAAATTCAAAGATACCTGAAAGCATTTCAATAAAGCATCAACACTACATTTGTATATTTTTTATCCAAAACAGAAAATCGCAACTTCAGTAAGCCATGTATTTGATGAGAAAGTGAAAATTGCAATTACTGCAAATAGCAGAATTCAATCTTCATATTACTTGGTTGTAAAGTCTACTAGACACTTAGTGAACTAACATCAATAATTTGATTCACAAAAATCAGAAAATATTTTGCTTTAAAGTTTCCTATTATGATCGCCAGAAAGGAAAAAGGTAAGGAAAGGATTGCTTTGTATGGTCCAGCTACAGAAATTATATAAGCAAATAAAGGTACAGAATAAAACTACCTTACCCAACTGAGTTACAAACTCCCAGTCATCAACCAGCTGCTTCTTCAGGGTCGGTGGAAACTGTAGCATGGCAAGTTTCTCTGCAGATTTTGTGCTCTTCTCCTACCATACCACACAGGCGTGTGAGCATTGACGCAAATTGAACAAAAATAAAACAAGAGTTAAAGAAACTAAAAGATAAAGAAAGAGACAGAAAAGATTCTCACAAGGTAAAATTAAGTCCAATTGCACTAAGGTTATTTTTCTTTGCACTAAGCTTTAGAATACTTGATTACCTGATTTAATTGAAGGTGACCCACATACCAGCAAAAGACAATAATGCAATGATGTTAATTCATGAGTATTACGAAAAGAAAAAAGAATTCATCTGTTGAAAGGTAGACCTTATTCAATTAAAATTACTTGAGGATCGCTTGGTTTGGTGTTATTAATATGCCACTGTTAGAGGTGAAATATTGGATTTAATGTTCATCAGCATCAATAACTTACATCAATTATTTCGGTTTGAATTTATGAATCCAAATTTTACACCAGTTCTTATTGATTGCTGCCAAAGGTGTTAAAGCCTAGACTACACAATCATCATTAACAGCATTCATCCATGTACCTAATGTCTACCTATCTCCTACCTAAAATCTCGACAATAACTTCATCTATTTATCTGGCTGATACATTTTCTAACTGTTGAGATGGAAAAAACTGTTTCATTTCAATAATAGGCCCTCTATATATAGAGGAGGTACAATACTACAAAACCAAATACAATAATATTCTAACACTCCCTCTCAAGTTGGGCGAGAGATATCAATCATGTCCAACTTGTCCACAATCTTGCTAAATATGTTCCCACTCAGTCCTTTGGTGAGAATGTCCGCTAGTTGCCTGTTGGAGGGCACAAAAGGAGTACACACAATTCTTCTTTCAATATTTTCCTTGATAAAGTGTCGATCCACCTCAATGTGTTTCGTCCGGTCATGTTGAACGGGATTGTGTGCGATACTGATAGCTGACTTGTTGTCACAATACAGCCGGATGGGCCCTTCTTCCACAAGACCAAGATCCCTCAGTAAAGCCCGAAGCCATAAACCTTCACAGACCCCCTGGGCCATAGCTCTAAACTCGGCCTCAGCACTGGATCGCGCCACAACTTGTTGCTTCTTGCTCCTCCAGGTAACAAGGTTGCCTCCAACAAGAGAGCAGTATCCAGAAATAGATCCCCTATCGTCAACAGACCCGGCCCAATCAGCATCAGTATAGACTTCAATCTTTAGATCAGTATTTTGAGCAAACAGGATACCCCTTCCTGGTGAAGACTTGAGGTACCGTAGAATCCTGTGTGCAGCATCCACATGTCGGGTCTTAGGAGTGTGCATGTACTGGCTCACCACACTCACCGCATAGGAGATATCTGGGCGAGTATGGGACAGATATATCAACCTCCCCACTAATCTCTGGAATCCTAAGATATCTTCAATATCCCCTCCATCACCACGCCCCAGTCGGTGATTTGTTTCAATCGGAGTGTCAGCTGGTCTGCATCCGCTCATCCCCATTTTCTCAAGAAGATCTAACGTGCATTTCCGCTAAGAGACAAATATCCCCTGCTTAGATCTAGCAACTTCAATTCCCAAGAAGTACCTAAGTTTTCCCAGGTCCTTGACCTCAAACTCTCTAGCTAGCTTTTCCTTCAAACTCTGAATTTCCTCCACATCATCACATGTTATGACAATATCATCAACATACACAATGAGAACAGTAATTTTCCCAAGCCTATGTTTGATGAACAGCGTATGATCTGCGTTGCTCTGACTATATCCAAACGACATCATAGCCTTGTGGAAGCGACCAAACCATGCTCTCGGGGACTGCTTCTGCCCATATAGAGCCTTTAACACTTTGCATACTTTTCCTGCAGCATTAACTGGAGTAAGACCTGGAGGGAGAGACATATAGACCTCCTCTTCCAAGTCACCATGGAGAAAGGCATTCTTCACATCCAGCTGCAACAGGTCCCAATTTTTGCAAACAGCAACGGATAGTAAGACCCTGACTGTATTCATCTTGGCCACCGGGGCAAACATCTCCTGATAGTCAATGTCATGGGTTTGTGTATAACCCCTTGCAACCAACCTCGCTTTACATCTCTCAACAATCCCTTGGGGGTTCTGTTTCACCGAGAATACCCACTCGCACCCAACAAGTTTTTTCCCGTGGGGAAGAGGAACTAAATCCCAAGTATGGTTCTTCTCCAGAAACTTCATTTCCTCAAACATCGCCTCACGCCACATAGGGACCTCAAGAGTCTGCTGCCATGATACAGGTATGGAAGAAGCAACAAGGGAAGAGACAAAGGTCTTGTAGGAGGTAGAAAGAGAATCATAAGATACATAATTTGATAGAGGATGTCGAGTACAAGACCGGATATCTTTTCGAATGGCAATTGGAGGATCAGAAGGCCCTGAGTCAGGATCCACTGACTGTTCTGGTAGCATAGATGGATCTTGTGTGCTTGTCCTCTTCACACGCCGAGTATATACCTGCAAGAGCGGAGGTGAAGGTATGTAGGGTGGATGAGTAGGAGAGGAACTCACCTCCACCAGTATAGGAGGACTCACTTCCACTGGAGTCTCCCCCTGAAGTGAGGGATACGATGGAGGTATAGGTAGAGGAACAGAGGGGACACCCGAAGGGGGGGATACGGTGGTGGAGTTGGCATCAGCCGGAGGGTAATAGGACTCGGATTCACGGAATGTGACATCCATACTGACAAACACTTTCCTGGTAGGTGGATGAAAACACTTGTACCCCTTTTGCGTCGGTGAGTAACCAATAAAGACACACTTGAGAGCACGAGGATCAAGTTTGGATGGGCGAGGGTGGTGTATATGAACAAAGCAAACACAACCAAACACCCTAGAGGGAAGCCAGTAGGGGGTACATGGAGAGTATCAAGGGGGGTAGAATTCCCAAGGACACGTGTGGGCATACGATTGATGAGGTATGCAGCAGTAAGAACAGCATCGCCCCAATAAAATTTTGGGAGATGCATGGTGGACAATAGACACCGAGCAACCTCCAGGAGATGGCGATTTTTCCGCTCAGCAACACCATTTTGTGCTGGGGAATAGGCACAGGTAGTCTGGTGGAGAATGCCGTGATCAGCAAGATAGTGCTCAAACTGCGAATCAATGTATTCGCGGTCATTGTCACTACGAAGTATTTTAATTGTGGATTGAAATTGGGTGGAGATCATATTATGAAATCGGCGAAAAACAGAAAAAATATCACTTTTGTGACGCATCAAATGCAACCATGTAGTACGAGAGAAGCAATCAATGAACGTAACAAACCACACACAACCAGAAATGGAAGGGAACTGACATGGACCCCAAACATCCGTATGAATAATAGCAAAAGGAATAGAACTAGGTAACGAAACATGCTTAAATAAAGTACGAATATGTTTGTTTAAACTACAGACATCACACACAAAAGTCTCAAAAATAGCAGTAGGCATAGTATGAAACAACAACTTCATAACAGGGATAGAGGGGTGTCCTAGGAGACAGTGCCAGGAGTACAAAGGATGGACAGTGCTGGAATGGAGAGAGAGAGAGTAGGTGGAGGTGCGCCAGAGTCGAGCACATAGAGACCGTTCACCATGCTACCAGAGCCAATCACTTTCCCCGTCGTCAGGTCCTGAAAAACACAAGAAGACGGAAGAAAGGTCACAATGCAATGCATGGAGTTAGTTAAGTGACTGATTGAAAGAAGGTTACGAGTAAAGGTGGGAACATGAAGAACAAAGGACAAGGTAAGAAAGGAGCAGGGGATGGTGCCCTTCCCGGCAATAGAGGAAAGGAAACCATCGGCAATGCTCACCTTGTCACGCCCAGAGAGAGGAGTATAGGAAACAAAATCTGTAGAGGACCCGGTCATATGATCCGTGGCCCCAGAGTCAATGACCCATTGAGTGGAGGGAGGAGAAACAGCAGAATGGGCACCTGGCAGTCCCGTGTGAGCGTAGGAGGAAGAGGCAGAAGGCTCCGCAGAAAGGCCCTGCATCATGCGTCGGAGAGCCAACATTTCGTCCGCAGTAAAGCCACCAAGAGTGGCAGAGGCATCAGTAACAGAGTAGCCCTAAGAGATATCGGCAGCAGCATCAGTAAGATGGGACGCACGTGGAGCAGCATGACGTCAGGAGAAGCGTCCAGAACCACGACCACAACGAGGTGGAGCACCCCCTCTTGGGGTAGGGAACCCATGAAGCCGGAAGCAGGTATCCCGAGTGTGGCGACTCTTACCACAATAATCACATAGGAGATGATCCTTATCAGAACTCTTCGACTTGGGGTCCCGTGATGGACGCATACCAAGGAGAGAGGGGGTAGAAGCGGCAACGGCAGAGCTCTCCGGCACAGAGTCAGGAAGGAGAGTCTGACGACGATCAAATTCCTGCTGCACTAAACTATAGACCTCAGGAAGAGAAGGTATATGCGGGCGTCCCAGAATCTGAACACTGATCTGATCAAAGTCGCGGTGCAATCCATGAAGAAATTCAAATATGTGATTGCGGTCATCCCTGGCTCTAACCATTGCCGCATCAATAGGGCTAGCAAAGACAAGAGGATCAAAATGATCATAATCTTGGTAAAGCTGCGTGAACTCCAAGTAGTATGCTGAAGGAGGACGATAACCCTGCCTGAGTAAACAGATTTTGCGGCGCAACTGGAAGATTTGAGCAGCATTGCCACGGCGAGAGTAAGTAGACTCCGCACGACGCCAAATATCAGTAGCATTGTCCAGAAATAGATAGTTGCGGGCAATGGACTCCTGCATCGAATTAGTGAGCCAGGACATCACTAAGGAATTCTCCGATTCCCATTGCAGCCATTCAGGAGAATTCTTATCCGGTTCCTTCATTTGGCCTGTGACATAGCCAAAGAGACGCCGACTTTTGAGGGCAAGCGTGATAGACCGGGACCATGAGAGGTAATTAAATTCATCAAGGCATTCGGTAGTGATTTGAGAGGTATTGTGATCCGTGGTTCCACGGTAGAAAACCGGCGGAGGAGCACCACCGGAAACGGGAGACGGAGTAACTCCGGTAGAGAGAGTGGGAGAGTCCGCGCCGCTAGATCCCATGGCTCAGGAATAGAAATCCGGAAAACTCCCAAGGGGTAGGGCATCAAGAGGTGGATGGTAAGGGAGAAAGAATCCACCCATAAGATTCCATCATGAAAGGAAGACGGCGCCGGAGAAGGCAGGACTTACTGCATGATTCGTCGGCGCCGGAACAGGAGAAGAACCAAGGGAAGCTACGGTCGCCTCTGAGGGCGGACGCGGAAGAGGGCGGACGCGGGTCGGCGAAGCGGAAGATAGCGGACGCGGGTCGGCGAAGCGGAAGAGGGTCGGCGAAGACGCTGTTGCGGACGGGAGTCGCGGACGGCGAGCGACGACGGCGTGCGTGCGAACGAAGACGAGATTAGGTCACGCGGGATCGGTCGGCTTTGATACCATGTTGAGATGGAAAAAACTGTTTCATTTCAATAATAGGCCCTCTATATATAGAGGAGGTACAATACTACAAAACCAAATACAATAATATTCTAACACTAACCTTTGTTTGCATGTCAAACCACATGAATCATTTCATGTCATATAATCTTCAATAAATGTCTTTATCTCTTTTAGCTTTTTCCTGGACCGGTCCAGGAAAAACACAAATCTTGTAATATAGTACGCAACCATAGACCCTCAAACATATCTTATGATATAGCACGGTATTCTGCCTCAGCACTAGATCTGGCCACCACATTCTGCTTCTTACTACGCCAAGTCACCAAGTTTCCGCCGACAAAGGAACAGTATCCAGTTATGAATTTTCGGTCATCACATCATCCATCCCAATCAGCATCAGTGAAAACTTCGATCTTCAAGTGGTTGTTTTTGGAGAACAAAAGGCCATGGCCAGGTGCTTTCTTCAAATATCGTAACACACGATATGTTGTGTCTTGATATCTGATCCTGGGAGCGTGCATATATCTACTCAGAATTCCAACCGCATAAGTGATGTCAGGACGTGTGTAAGATAGATATATGAGTTTCCCAAACAATCTCTGATAACGTGATACATCAGTTTGATCACCATCACCATCACCAGCCTCCCCAATCCCATGATTTGCTTCCATAGGAGTGTTCGCAGGAACACAGCCAAGCATCTCAGTCTCCTTCAAGAGATCTAAGATATACTTACGTTGGGATATGAAGATTCCCTAAGTAGATCTAGCGACCTCAATACCGAAGAAGTACTGTAATCTTCCTAAGTCTTTCACATCAAATTCAGCAAATAAGAGAGTCTTGAGATTCGCAATCTCAGTTGTGTCGTTCCCAGTGATCACAATATCATTCACGTAGAAAATGAGAACCACAACCCTCTGATCACATCTCCGGATAAACATAGTGTGATCAGACTGGGTCTGCTTGTACCCAAATTTGAGCATAGTCGTGAGAAATCTTACAAACCAAGCCCTAGAAGATTGTTTCAGGTCGTATAAAGATCTCCTTAGGCGGCAGACAAGCCCTTCATCCCCTTTCTTCACAAATCCAGGAGGGAATTTCATGTACATCTCCTCATCAAGCTCACCATAGAGAAACGCATTCTTAACATCGAGTTGATGAAGATCTCATTCCATGCAAGCAGCGCACGATAACAACACCCAAATGAAGTCCATCTTTGTCATAGGAGCAAAGGTCACCTGGTATTCTACGCCCTGAGTTTGGGTGTAACCTTGAGCAACCAGTCGTGTCTTGTATCGTTCAACCTTACCATCTTGATTCTGCTTAATAGAGAAGACCCGTCGTGAACCAATGGCTTTCTTGCCAGGAGGAAGGGAGGAGACAGCCCATGTGTGATTCTTGTCCAAGGCAGACATTTCATCTTTCATAGCCTGAGTCCATACCGGTATACTCAAAGCTTCCTGCCACGTCTTAGAAATAACAACCAAGGAGAGAGAAGAAACAAAGTCCTGATGGGCCAGAGTAAAATGTTGGTAAGCCACATGATTAGAAATAGGGTGTTGCGTACAAGTAGCTTTACCTTTCAGCAGAGCAAGATAGGCATGCTGATCAGCATCATCAGAATCTGAGGCAGAAGTGGTCACTGATAGAGGTGGAACTCTAGTAGCATGTGTACCTGGGGGACGACGGTGGTATACATGAGGAAAAGGAGAGATCGGAGTGTCAGGCAAAGATAGATGTGGAACTCTAGTAGCATGTATACTTGAAGGACGACGGTGGTATACGTGAGGGAAAGGAGAGATCAAAGGGGAGATCGGAGTATCGGGTAAAGGAACCGGGGTAGGTGTCATGGCCATGGAGCCCAATAGAGGTCACGATGGTGGAGCAGAGGGAATAAGAGGAAGAGGAGCATCAGTGGAATGAGTATCACCACTACTCTCCCCCTGACGAAGAGAGTGAGTCAAAGGCAGAAAGTATGATTCCCCCTCCCTGAAGGTAACATCCATAGTACAAAACATACACCTGGAAGGGGGTGGTACCACTGATACCCTTTTGTGGTGGACGAGTAACCAAGGAAGACGCAACGTTGAGCCTGAGGGTCAAGTTTGTCCCTGTGAGGTTGATGGACATACACAAAACAGACACATCCGACGACACAGGGTGCCAGATGAGAGGTATTCTTCCTTGAGTTATATGCTTCTTCTCCCCCTATTTCTCAGTTTCAAACTATAAAACCTCCAAGTTCTCTCCTACAGAAACTTCAGCAACCCTTCCAGTCGATCCCTGATCACCGTTTGGTCACTGCCCTGTTGTTTCCAGCCCACAGTCAACCACTTCTAGACATTTCGAGCAGGTAATCATCAATGCCTCCCTTGCTGTTCAATGTGAAAAGTTCTTTTTTAGATTTCCAATCATTCTAATGTCTTATGTATTGGATCTAGGGTTGCCGACCCTCTCTAACGTATGTTAGAAAATGGTTTTTCCTAAATTTCAGGAAAACTATCCTTGGTGGTACTACAAGGGATTTTTGTGCGTAAAGAGGAGGGTTACAATATCTTTTTCAACGTCGAGGATCATGTCACCGCACCGCGTTTGCGAGTATCGCAAACCCCGATGTAAGAAATTCATTTCCTTTTAGTTAGAAATATCATATAGATAAATTAATATAATTCCATCTAGTAGTTTGTCTTTGTACGAAGAGTATGACATGAGTGAAAATATCAAAGAATAATCGTACATATCGCAAAAGGGAGAATGTTAAATCAGCAAGTAATCAATTATCACTATCTTGTGAATGGTGATATTAAGGGCCAGTTTGGGTGAGTTGTTGCTGATGAAAAGCTGTTGATGAATAGCTGCTGATAATAAAAGTGCTGTTTCTGGAAAACGGAATTTTGTTAAAAAACTGTTTGTGTGAAATGGAGTTTGCAGAGCTTTTGATAGGCTGTTTTGTAAAAACTGTTTGGCAGAAATAGAGTTTTTTTAGGTTAATTTTTTCTAATTAATTTAAATTCTTTGTTTAATACCTGAAATCATTTTCAACATTTAAAATCAACGTCACACCACATACCAAATAAAGTTTCAATGTTTTTCAGATATTACAAAACAACATAACAAAAAAACATTTTAAACTCTCGCCGCACGGATCCATCAGCTGCATGCAAGTATTTCTGTGTATCACCTACATAATTGAAAATACTTTATATTAGATTCTTATATTAATTTAAAATTTAAAATATGAGGAATGAATCTTACCTTCTTGCATCATAGAGTTGTTGCGCTATAGACTCACGCAGTGTTAACATCTCGTCTACACCACTTGATGTATCAGTGCATGTATCTTGTTGTCTTTGTGAGCCCACTCCGCCTCCCGTATGCTGGCTCTCACTTTCTCTAAAATCAGGATTCATACGTGATGGATGTCTCCGTATAAAATTATGCAAAGCCATTGTAGCTAGGACGATATGCGTTTGTTTCTCAAAACTATAGGTAGGCATATCACGGAGTATTGCCCATTTTTTCTTCCATACGCCAAAAGTGCGTTCAATCACACTCCTAAGAGAAGAGTGTGCTTGATTGAAAATCTCTCGAAGTCCCTCCACTGGACGATTACCACGAGCAAAATCGGGAAGATGGTACCGTGTATCTGGATAAGGTTTTATATACCCTCTTTGCAGTGGATATCCAGCGTCTACCAAATAATACTTTCCTGCTTGATTAAAAAATATATTTTAATGAAAAAAATAGGGAAGAAGTAATGTATGAACTACATTTATAATATCATTACCTCTGGGGGGTGCGGGAAGTTATATTTGGGATTGCTTATAGCAAAATTAAAAATCCGACTATCATGCGCGGATCCCTCCCAACCTGCCATGGCGAAAGTAAAACACATGTTGAAGTCGCAAACCGCCATAACATTTTGTGTAGTAGTTCCATGAAGGCCAATGTACGGTACTTGTTTTTTAACTGGAATACTTGCATCAACATGTGTTCCGTCTATTGCACCAATACAGTCTTTAAAAAACGGCATATAACGCGCATCTCCCATAATTTCTTGTGGAGTATTAACAAAATCTCTGTCTTGAGGCACTATAACATCTTCTGCAAGGCGCAGTAGTGCACGCAGACCTTCGCTAAAATATCTGCTAGCAGTCTCGGTTGAATGTTGAAACCGCTCACTTGCTTTTCTGATGGTCTCGTTATGTGATAAAACATATAATGTAATTGCAAGTACCTCTCTACTTGCGGTCCTTCGCGAACCTTGCAATCCGTAGTTTTGTTCTAACGTTTGTAGTAGATCAAAAAATATTTGTTTTGGCATTCTGAAAGCATTATGAAATCTTCCCGGATGCCCACCAACTAATTCACTCAGCCATTTATCACCAGTTTGTTTTGATGTCATGCATGGGGTGCTCGAATTGAATAAACTGGTGTGTTCAGCTAACACATAAATCGTCAAAGTTAGAACTTGATGATATGCAGCAACATGATGCCTTCTAACCCTTTCATACTCATCATTAGAAGAATCTGAGTCCTCACTGGACATTCTCTGATTCACAAAAATAAAGAAAAGCACAAACAGAATTAAAGCCTGAACCAAAAAATTAAACATAGCAAGATGTAAAAACAAATTAAAGATAACATCTAATAGCAATGTGACAAGATTACATAAATTAAACATAGCATCTAATAGCAAATTAAACATTGTTTAAGCATATCAAGACACAGCATCTTCTACTCAGACCCTTTTCTGTAGCGTGTGCGCAGCCATCTCACCCTGATCTCCTCCCTGAGACACATAAAGGTCTCCCTATGGTTCTTATCCATCAGCAACATTGTAGCAAAATCAAAAAATTCATACTCTTGGCATATCTCAGGGTAGGATTCAAGTTTCTCCAAAGCTTGGGCAATTGTGAATGGACAACTTGTCGTTGGCGGCTCCCGGAGAGATAAACTGATATCCTTAGTAGATTCCACCAAATCCACAAGGACTGAGCTGGCTGCCTTCTTTTTCCCCTTCCTCCGTCGTTTACAAGATTCAGATGCAACGGATGGATCAATACTCTCTGCATTCCCGCTGATCTCAACCGGAATATGGTCATCCTCAGACATATCACGCTCATCAATAGACTCACGTGCTTGGGACATAGTGTTAGCGGTACATGCATGAACTCCAATGGCCACAACTGCACTGAACATCATGTTCAATTTTTCCTCGAGCTCCGGTGCTATTCCTCCATACCTAAACTTCTTCGCGGTAGGAACAACCTAATACAATAATTTAATTAAAAAACAACCAAATATAAAAAATTAATTAAATATAACGCAATTTTTATTTAATTGTTTACCTTCAACCTCTCATCCCACCATTCATCTGAAGCATCGATGGTTTGTCTGGAGGAATTCCAACCTAGACCTGTTTCCCCTCTTTTGAGCTCAACCCACAACTTCCACTCTTTTTTAAGGTGGTCCCATTTATTTTTCATTTGGATTCTATCGTACTTCTTTCCGGTTTTCTGCTCAAATTTTACAACTAGGTTGGTCCATCCCTCTTTGCTGAAATGTGTAGTCGGCCGATTACCGAGCTCAATTTCGACAATGCATAAGTCACAAAAGATAGAGATATCATTTTGATCCCATATAGCTGATATCCCTCCATCTTTTGGTTTCCCCATCTACAATTTTATACAATTAGATACAAACACTCATGTATACAGCACACACACGTACACATATACATATATACAGCACACACACACTTACATACAGCACACACACACATACATATATAAAGCACACACACATATATATATACACTCTCACACACACTCACACACACACACACACAAATACATATATATACAGAACACACACACATTCATATATACACACACACCTACATATATACACAGCACACACACACACACAAATACATATATATATTCACACACACACACACACACACACACACACACATATACAGACACAGCACACACATACACCTATATATACACAGCACACACACACACATTCATATACACACACACACACATTCATATACACACACACACACATTCATATATATACACACACACACACGCACACACATTCATATATATACACACACACACACACACACACCTACATATATATACACAGCACACACACACACAAATACATATATATATAAATACACAGCCCACACAAACACACATACAAATACATATATATATATATATTCACACACACACACATATACATACACAGCACACACACACACACCTATATATATACACAGCACACACACACACATTCATATACACACACACATTCATATATATATACACACACACACACCTACATATATATACACAGCACACACACACACACACAAATACATATATATATATATATACACAGCCCACACAAACACACACACACACACCTACATATATATATACAGCACACACACACAAATACAAGAATATATACACAACACACACACACACACAAATACATATATATATACACAGCTCACACAAACACACATTCATATATATATACACACACACACACATACATATACATACACAGCACACACACACCTACATATATATACATTTGCAGAAATAAAAAAAATCGATCGATTGGGAGCAGAAATCAAAAAAAATTCATATACCTGATGTTGGATCTCGAAGAGTTGAGGCTGTTAGGAGAGGAGATCGGGTGCAGAAACGGCGTCGATTGGGAGCAGAAATCGGAAGAGTAATCGATTGGGAGCCGGCGTTCGATCGATTGGGAGCCGGCGCACTGGAGAAGAGGCGTCGATTGGTGGTCGCACTTCGACTGGAGAAGAGAGGCGAGGAAGAAGGAGGACTCGCGGAGGTAGGGTTTCGCCGTCGGGGGGAGTCGGGAACGAAGAAGAGTAGACGCGCAGAGGAATCGCGCTTGCGGCGCGGTGGAGCTGGAGGAATGAAGCGCGGATCAGCCCTAGGAATAAACAGCGGATATTTAGAACCGCCGTTTGAGAGCGGACGCTTACCAAACAAAGCTTATGAATGAACCTCCGTTTTTTACCTGCCGCACCGGAGCCTGTAAGCTGCGCCAAACGGCACCTAAGATGCAAGGAATGCGGTATAGCTTCCCGTGCACATGTATGTAAAAATGTAAAAAAATCGTTTCCTCTTAGCTAAACATACCACATAGATCAAAAGATGATTTTGGGATCAGTACAATGTTACATAAGAATATGGTACGAACATGAAATCTTGCATAACGCTCTTTAGGCATAGATGTGAAATAGTAAATCATAAGTTAATTATCTTGTCATGATAATACGAATCATGTATACGAGAATATGAGAAGCATCATCTTTTATAGTTAGACATATAATGTAGATATATGAATGGTCCCCGCAAATGTAATTTTACCATAATATGAAGAATAAATAATACACGTATCTATGAAAACACATCTTATGTATATATGAGAATAGTGAATCATGGTTTCATTATTGTATGACAATAATATGAATAATGGGGATTAAGATGTAAGAAGGTCCTTATGTAATTTCCCTACGCTCATAAGTCTATGAATTATGCGAATACCAGAGACTAAGAATCTCGTGCATAGAGATCATGAAAGTGAAAATCATAATATAACTAGTTCATCGTGTCAATCTCAATAACATAAAGATAGTACATAAGATAAACACGATGAAATTCATATTATAAGAATGAAACCTTATGTGAACGTTCCCCCAAGTTTATTCGTACAAGCTATCAATAAAAAGTTTAAAGGATTAATGGAACACAAAATTTAGATTAGTGGCTTTAATCGGGTGTTCGCTTCTATGTTCATGCCGACTACTAATAAGAAGATAATTAGGAGGCACGATCGAGACTTTTCACTCGTGATAGATAGAGACGCACTATCTTACTCATAGGGCGTAGCAGACCTTATGAGCCTCAAGTTTGGGGGCGAGACGAAACCCCATTTAGAAAATCAGTAGATGTGAGTCCGTGTCCGTGAGACACTAGAACAGATGCGTTCGTTAGTAGGGACTCGGATGGTTAGAATGCGCATAAGAAGATACTCAATTTAGAACAAGAAGAAAAGTTTTAAAACTCCTAGAACTCAAGGGTATGCCGAAATCTAGAAATCTCTATAGTTTAACGATTTCGAAGCTTGAAGGGAAATGGATATCATGATCACATTAGAACTGACATTTATGTTTAAAAGTATTTTTGATAGAAAAGCATGCATAGAAAATAGTTTACATTTACTAGTATAAAATGTTACTTTTAAAAGCATGCTCTTATAATTTGTTTCAAGATATTTTCTTAGTGTCACTGGGGGAAAAGTCTTTCTTGCTCGCTAGTGGGTGTATCCGTTTTCGGAATTTTTATTACAGGGATTACGGGTCAAGTTGTTCACTCTTACTTCCTAGTTGGCTCTGTGTTTCAAACTTTAAGGTACTTTATTAATTTTAATTCCAGTCATTAATTTCCACTGTAAACTAGTTCATCTTGTTATGATACTAACTTCATATTGTTGCTTAGTTTACTTCACATCAAAAGTTTCGGTCAGGCTTATAAATTGATGTCAAACTAGGTAGAGACCAGTTTAGAGCTCCCTTATCCAGGAGGTCTGGGGTTCAAGCCCCGACCTGAACAACCCACCATTGGAATTAGCGATTGCGGCCAATCAGATCCGTGGAGAGGGGTTCAGGTCACTGGTCTGCAGACCTGTAGCGCACCCACAGTAGACCGGGATGTTACAGATCATGTGTGAAGCAGTGAGCACAGCATCACCCCAATAGAACTTAGGAAGGTGCATAGTGGCTAGAAGGCAGCGAGCAACGTCAAGAAGGTGACAGTTTTTTCGTTCGGCAACCCCATTTTGGGTGGAGGTGTGAACACAAGTTGTCTGATGGATGATACCATGACTAGTGAGGTAAGAGTCAAACACACCACGATCCATCAAATTGGGTCTGAGTCATTTTATGAAAAGCTTGAAAACATGGAAAAAAAATCTTTTTTTAAAAGATAAACCCATGTGGTGCGAGAAAAATAATCAATAAAAGTAACAAACCAACGAAATCCAGATAACGATAAAACAGGGGAAGGCCCCCAAACAGTTGAATGTATTACAGCAAATGGAATGCTACTAGGAGACGATGTCGCACATGTTTGGACATATCACATACATCACAGACAAAAGTTTGAAGAAAAGGTAAGAAAGTAGGAAACAATTTTTGAAGGTAAACAAGGGACGGATGTCCGAGCCGCAGGTTCCAGTGGCGAACATCATCAGCAGTAACGGTAGAGCAGGAAAGAGCCTGAGGAGGGAAGCTGGGAGTCCAGGTAGTACAGGCCGTCGCGTTTCCTACCACTGCCAATGTTCCGCTTCGTACATCTCTTGTTCACCAACCATTCCACTCCCTTCAGTTCTTCATGTTCACTCATTTCCACGCAGATTACTTTCTATCAGCAATATTACTAAATCTCTTAACTGTTATGTAGCCTTCTTTCCTGACACTTGTGTTTTTTAGGAACTAAGGTTACAGAACAGTTAAGAGACCTAGTAATATTGTTGATAGAGAGTAATCTGCGTGGAAATGAGAGAACATGAAGAACCGAGGGAGTGGAATGGCCGGTGAACAAAAGATGTGATTTTGCCCGCAATGGGGGACAAACTGTCGTTAGCAGAAATGACCTTGTCCTTACCAGACAGAGGAGTATAAGAAAGAAAACTTGAGGAAGAGTCAGTCATGTGGTGGGTGACACCAGAATCGATCACCCATTCGGAAGAGGATGCAGTGGTTGCATGAGCACTCGGCATAGCAACAGTGGCAAGAGAACAAGGAGCACCGGAGGAAGTATCATCCCGAGGGTGAAGCAAGCGGCGAAGAACATCCAATTCATGAGCAGTGAGCTGACCGGGAGAGGAACACGATGTCTCGTCATAGACATCGGCAAAGTAAGCAGCATCATGGGGCCCAAAGTAAGCAGCATCATGGGGCCGTGAACCACCCAGTCTATGGCCCCCACGCCCGGGTCCACGACCATGACCAGGAGGGGCAAGGTGAAGATGAAGATTGAAACACACCTCCGGAGTATGTCCCCTGCGACTGCAATAATCACAAGTAGGCACAGAGGAGCCAGAACTTGGAACATAGTTGCGACCCACACCAGACAGAGCAGAACGATCAGGAGGGGCTATAACACTGAGAGACTTCCAGCGGTCTTCATCACCAAGAACCATATTGAATGCCTCCCGAAGATACGGGAGAGGAAAGCGGTGAAGGATATGTGTCTGCACCATATCAGACTTCATGTTCAAACTCAAGAACACATGGAGACGAAAGCGGTCCTGTTGTTTTAACTGAACAGCATCCGCAGTACAAGTAGGGATAAAGTGCGCAAATTAGTCCAATTCCTGATACAGATGCTCGAACTCCGAGAAGAAAGACGACACTGACATAGATCCATGCAGCAACTCCAAAATGCGACAGGTAAGCTCATAAATCTGGGTGGAGCTACCCATTTGGGAGTACATTTCCCGTGTGCGGGTCCAGATCTCATAAGCAGAGTCCATCAACATATAGCTCCGATAGACCTTGGGAGACATCGAATGCAGGAGCCAGGAGATAACCAGGGAATTTTCAGAGTCCCAACGCTTACATGAGGAGTCGGTCTTGGGGGGCTCCTTAATTGTCCCATCAATGTAATCAAACATCTGGTGGCTGCGAATGACGTGTTGAGCAGCGCAAGACCACTCGAGATAATTCATGTCATCCAAAGGAATCGTGGTAATCTTCAAAGAGCCAGAGTGGCCATGAGGTCGTTGAGGGTCACTCATCTGAAGTTGTATCACACCCGGAGACGAGGCAGAAGAATCAGGATCACCCATATTAGCGAAGAAATACGCGAGATCTCAAGCAGCAGGAGCAATCACGGCACAAGCATTTGTGCCGTCGGTGATAATCGGCATCAGAAAACAGAAGGCAAGAGGCTGAGAAGAGCAGTCGAGGGTGTAGCGGGACGATCCGATGAGGAAGCAAGGAGTGGCTGGAGAAGGCAGCTGTCGACTAGCAGACGGTAAGACGCAACAGCAAACAGAGGAGGCGAAGACGCCGGCGGGAAAGAACCAAATCAAGGAGAAAGAAGGATCAGGAGGTCCGACGGCATTATCGAAGGGCGGCGGCGGTGTCCTTTTCAGCATCTGGCGGGGGCGGGGGCGAGGGCGGGGGCGACAGGTCCGCCTGGCGGACGGATGAAGGAGCACAAGTGGAGACCACGCGCAGAGGCGGCGGAGGGAAGAACGGAAGGGTTACGAGGCAGATGGACGCAATCAGCAAGGTCGAGCGAAAGCAAAAACCACGCGCAGAGGCGACTAGGGTTCCCACGAACCTCTAATACCAAGTTGAACACCAAATCAATTAATTGTTTTCCAATACAAGACCTTACACACATATATACAAGACCTGAAAAACAAGAAAGACCAAACTGCCCCAAAAAAGAAAAAAAAACACAATAATAACGACTTGTAAATAATAACTCTAATCTCAACTAATCCTTGATGTAAATCCATTATGTTCCAAAATTTTATCGTCACACAACCACAAACTTGTAATATTAGTTAGTGGTTCATCATATATATCTTTAATAAATGCAGTACATTTGTGGAATGGTAGAATGAACATAATTCAGTACAATGAATTAAATGGAGGCCTTATAAAAGTAAAAAAGGTACAAAATTATAAATATACCCAAAAAATAGTAAAATTATATGCCCTTTAAACTCCTAACCTAAAAAGAGATTAGCCATAAACCAATTGATTTTATTTTTCATAAAAGAACACATTTAAACATTAGCAAAAATATCTACAAGTTGCTACTCATTTTAGCAAAAGGAATACAAAAAAATCAATTCATTCATTTATAAAATGCTTGTCTATCTCCATATGCTTAAGACTATCATGTTCAACTGGATTTTGGGTAATAAAAATACCAACTTTGCAGACCAGATGAATTAGACGAACATGTTCAACTGAATTTTGGGCAATAACTGGATTTGAATATGCTTAAGGCTTAATTTGGCGCGGCGGTGGCGGGAGAAGACGGCGGGAGCAGACGCGGGTCTGGAACCGGAGGGGCGGAGGCGGAGATCGAAACACGGCAGCTTGGCGGCTTTTCCTCCTTGCGGCGGGACTAGACGCAGCAAACGGGGACGGGGGTTTGATGAGTCCGGTTTATATAGTGATTTCCGGACTCATCTGGGTCGTTTTTCTCGTCAATGCACTTCACTTACTACTCATAAATGCTTATATTGATCACATTTTGTATTTTCACTTTTAGTGCACATTTACGCCCATTTTGGTGTGATTCCTTGTATTCCAGTGGTCCTGGATATTTTCATGCAGGTTCAAGGGTTGTGCGACACTCGGGATTGGTTCTGGGGGATTTTCGGCCGAAAAAGCCACTGGTCGTGCGCTTTCCTTCGCGCGCGACCAGGCGCACGACCACTGGTCGTGAGTTAATTCCTCTTATCAAACAGAGAACTTCGCACGATCACTGACCTTCTTCGCGCACGACCACTGGTCGTGCGTCACTGACCGTGCGCTATTTTGCAGTTCGGGACTATGCTACAGGTTCTTCGCGCACGATCAGAGGCATTTCTTCGCCAACGACCATTGGTCGTGCGCCTGACGTGCGCCTGACGTGCGCACTGTTAATTTCTGCACCGCCTATAAATACATGTGCGCGATTTTAGGTCAAGGACGACATTCCAGCTCCGCCGTTTTCGAGCCCTGTTCGCCTCCTCCGCCCCCTGCATCATCTTCCACCACCAGGAGGTGCTCCGGGACTATTCTTCACGCCTATCTTGAGCCCGGAGATCATCTCGGCCATCTCCGTCATCCACAAGCTTCAAAAGGAAGGATCTCCGCCCAGATTTCATCATCAAGTTTGGGAGCCATGTATTGAAGCCGAGCGGATAGTGACACGAAGAAGACGGGTCCATTGGGAGGTAGTGACAACCCTTCTCTACCCCGGACGTAGTTGCGGACCGAGCTTGGTCGCGGGTTGACAACCTTGCGATTCCAACCGTGAATCTCAACGAGCCTTCGGATTCGGTCGATTTCTTACTCTCTTTCAACTTGTAATGATATTGTAGGGTAGATTCTTGTATTTTTGGATGATATGCACAATGATCTTCAATTGCAATGTTTATTTCATATTTCTATGAAACCATTTGGTTATTTGTGTATATGAGATGCGCCACCACTTCATCCACCACTCCATCCACTACGTTCGTGTGTCGCACTAGCAATTGCTAGTGGCGTGCTTATTGACGAGGTGCTTGCGACCCTCACTCCGCCGGTGCGACTCACTCCATCCGCAAGCCTACTCGTCCTTCCGCGCAGCGAAACGGTGCATAGCGGCCCGTGTAATCCATTCGCCTCACGAAGCAGTGCGCTCAAGGCCTGCACAGTTCGATTCCGCACTTATTCACCTCATCCGCTTGCCTACTCGCCCATCCGCCCTTGCGAAGTAGTGCGTTCAAGGCCTACGTAGTTTTCCATCCCGCCTGGCGAAGCATTGCATAGCGGCATTGCATAGGAATAGTTGTAGTTATTTTATTTTATTTTCCATAAACCAAACCCCCCTTTTCCGCAATCCATCCGCGCATAAGGACTTCAATCTCAAGTCCCTCCTCGAAAGTTAACTCCACCTTACTGTGTTCCTTGAGAGATTCGATACTCGGGAATTCGCTCCCACATTTTATATTACTTGAACGATCGGTACACTGTCGTTTCGTGCCGCAGTCTTGCTACCGCATATAGCGGTGTGCTAAGATTTGCGCGTCAAGTTTTTGGCACCGTTGCCGGGGAACACAGTCGTGTGAGTTTTCTGGAGAGGGAAAACCTGCGAGAGAAGTTCTTCCATTTGTAAATTTCTTCCGTTATTTTATTTCAGTTCTTGTTATTCCTTTTTCTTGTTTTATATAAGGTTGCCTTAGTAAGTTAGTGTTGGGTGTAGTATTTTGCACAATAGTATTTTTTTTTAATCGAGTTATCTTCACGCTATGTGGGCTTCATTTAATATTCGTTGTCGTTGGTGTGGAGATACCTCTCATGTTAGTGATAAATGTCCAAAGGGAGATAATAGCCATAGCACTCAAGGCCCAGTATATGGAGCACCGACTTCGTCTGGTACTCCATATGGTGCGCGTAAGTCCTATGGCTATTCTTCTAAGCCTTTACCGGCATGCTTCTTTGCAGCTTCAGCACCTGTTGTGCCAATGAAGCCAGCAAGGAAGTGCTTGTTTTGTCAGAGCATGGATCATGCCTTGAAGGATTGTGCCGCTTATCTTCGCCAATTGGATGAGGATGCCGAGCCGGATATCCGGATTGCTCCAACTCCTAACTCGGGCAGCACACCTTCCACCTCTGATTACGTTGTTGTATCACCTTCAATTTTTGAAGGGAATGATTCAAACACGTTCATCAGAGCTGTGGCTGATCTAGGCTCTGACACGGCTGAATCCATCTCCCCTGTGCATATATCACCCAGCATGGATTTGATTCTTTGTGAGGAATCGGTGCTTGACTTTTATCCAAGCACTCTTCCTCCCCCTGTTGTGCATACTACAGTCGTCTCTGACGACATTGTTGATGATGTGTCGCAAAATGAGGTTGGCGATCTAAGTATTATGCCTGTTCCTATGGAGGATGAAAACCTTCTAGGTGAAGAGGAGTTTTCCTCAGCACCGGTGGAGGAAGTCCAAATCTTAAGCCTGGCCACTGTTGATCCCGCCGAACCTTGCAGCATTGATGACAATGCTGACATTATTTTACTTTCCCAACCTGATGGGAGTGAGACCGGGATCACTCCCCTGATTGATTTTAATTCATGTTCTTCTTCTTGTTTATTTCTTGATCCCCTTTCTCTATCTGAGCCTGTGCAGGTTGAGTCTTCACAGGTACCGCAGGAGGACTTGGAGCATTCTGCTCAAGTCAATGATGAGCGCATCCTATCATGTGAGGAGGTTGATCCCCCCTCCATAGTGGAAGCCTCATTCATTGTCTTCTCCTCCTGCCGCCTCCCTGAAGATGACACCTTGCTGGGCAAGGATTATTTTGGTGAGATGAGTGAGGACTCCTCCTCCTCTTCTTACTTTCTACTTCCTCTACCTGTGAAGAGCAGGTATTATTATTTAGGTAGAGGGGTAATTGTTTTATCACTGTATCGGTACCCGCTACCGACACGCATATTAGAACAGTTACCTGTGCATTTTTCTTTTCATAGACCCATTAGCTAGAACTCTTAAAGTTCTGAATAAGTCGTGCTGGGAAGACAATAACCCCAGTAGTCATCTTACCTTTTCCTGCACTTGTATTTCATCTAGTTTAGTCTAGTTAGTTGTATTTCATTTTATTTTGTATATTTTCTTTTGTTTTTGGCGGAGCTCACCCCTGCAGGTGCTTATTTTGGATCGCGGATGTTGCGGCTTTGTCTTGGATTTCAAGCGTCTTCTGGTATGCTTATTTACTGAGCATTGGGTAACCTCTTCCCCTCTCTTTGTTTTAAGATTGTAATGTCTATATTATTTCTACGCGTAGCATGTCATGAGTCTGGGGGAGAGTGTAGAGAGTTGTTGTATTTGTTACCCACTGCACGGGCACATCTCAGTGCATGCCAGAAGTATTTTATTTCAGTTATATATTATTTGTTCATCTTCATCGCACATCACAACACCCACTTCAGTGCGCACTCGCTTGTTTGTATGCTCCCGTATATTCAATTCTTGGTTGTGATGTAGGAATTGCTGTATTAGCCTAAAAATTGCAAGATGGAGTGGCATGTTGACTCTTGTAGTGCTCTAGTTGAGTACTTGTGTCTTGCCTAGGAATTTGAGTAGAACTAGTTTTTATTTATGCTTCCAATTTACAATTAGTAGATTTGCGTAGATTTTAATTTATTTTACTCAAAATGGTGAATATGGTTGAATCTAGTGGTAGCGATGTATTGTGTGTAGGCAAGCGCGAGGTTCATGTTGCTCGAGTCGGGAGGAAGGATTACCTTTCTCGGGTGCTAAGAACTTGCCCCAAGCGACTCTTGAAGCATGGGTGCGAACGATTTGCAAGTTGAGCGTGACGTAGACCATCTTTTTGGCAAGCTTGAGCTTTGTTCTACTATTCCTATACGTTAACCGTTGCTAGCCTATTTTGTGCCTACCTGACCTTTTGGTTCAGCTCCACCATACTTCACCAAGGCCTAAAAGCTAATCTCATTATCGCAACCAAAAATTAAGCCAAAAGCATTATTGAATTGTAATTTTCCAATGCGGTGCGGTCTTGTGAAACTTTTGTGTTGATGTGGATATCTTAAAAAAATCTATATGCTGAGATTCTTGCTAATAGATTTGGGAATATAAAAAAAAGGGGAAGGAAAAGAAAAAGAAAAAAGCAAAGAGAAAGAAAATATATATATCCCTAGCGTTTTAATTGAAACATCAATCTCTATCAATTGGAGTAGACCATATGCACACCCGGTTTCAAAGTCAAGTATGGGGGTGTGTTGCACGTGTTTTATTGGGGGCTGCTTTGAATTAGCACTTTTGTGAGCTCTTTTGGGTTGCGATTTGCCATCATGTTTATCTTTGCATTCCAAACCGTAACCTAAGCCTCGTGTATACCTAAAGTCCTATCGATTCATCTTGTGAGTTCGCTAGCGCCGTGGAGAGAGTGTGACAGGGCGAGCTTATAGTTCTCGACGTTGATGGATTTCAACGGAGATAATTCCGAGTTCCGGTCTTGGGTAACACTCCCCTTCGCGTCTTGCTTACTTTCGTACTACGTGTGACCTCGCGATTCACCAACATTCCATTTTTGAGTAAAAATAAATTTCTTTTTATGCATTTACACTTTTATAAATTAGCTAGCATATGTAGAAACTTCTTCTAATGAACTTCTATGCACACAAGTATGCAACTTCGCATTCTATTCCATGTTTGCAATTTTTTTAGCTAACTATGTTTTCCCACTCCGCCGGATTTGTTTGTTCGGGACGTGCAAACAGGTAAGTCTGGGGGTGTGATGAGTCAGGTTTATATAGTGATTTTCGGACTCATCTGGGTCGTTTTTCTCGCCAATACACTTCACTTACTACTCATAAATGCTTATATTGATCACATTTCGTATTTCCACTCTTAGTGCACATTTACGCCCATTTTGGTGTGATTCCTTGTATTCCAGTGGTCCTGGATATTTTCATGCAGGTTCAAGGGTTGTGCGACACTCGGGATTGGTTCTGGGGGATTTTCGGCCGAAAAAGACCACTAGTCGTGCGTTAATTCCTCTTATCAAACAGAGAACTTCGCACGATCACTGACCTTCTTCAAACACGATCACTGGTTGTGCGCCACTGACCGTGCGCTATTTTGCAGTTCAGGACTATGCTACAGGTTCTTCGTGCACGACCACTGGTCGTGCGCCTGACCGTGCGCATTGTTAATTTCTGCACCGCCTATAAATACATGTGCGCGATTTTAGGTCAAGGACGACATTCCAGCTCCGCCGTTTTCGAGCCCTGTTCGCCTCCTCCGCCCCCTGCATCATCTTCCACCACCAGGAGGTGCTCCGGGACTATTCTTCACGCCTATATTGAGCCCGGAGATCATCTCGGCCATCTCCGTCATCCACAAGCTTCAAAAGGAAGGATCTCCGCCCAGATTTCATCATCAAGTTTGGGAGCCATGTATTGAAGCCGAGCGGATAGTGACTCGAAGAAGACGGGTCCATTGGGAGGTAGTGACAGCCCTTCTCTACCCCGGACGCACTTGCGGACTGAGCTTGGACGCGGATTGACAACCTTGCGATTCCAACCGTGAATCTCAACGAGCCTTCGGATTCGGTCGATTTCTTACTCTCTTTCAACTTGTAATGATATTGTAGGGTAGATTCTTGTATTTTTGGATGATATGCACAATGAGCTTCAATTGCAATGTTTATTTCATATTTCTATGAAACCATTTGGTTATTTGTGTATATGAGATGCGCCACCACTTCATCCACCACTCCATCCACTACGTTCGTGTGCCGCACTAGCAATTGCTAGTGGCGTGCTTATTGACGAGGTGCTTGCGACCCTCACTCCGCCGGTGCGACTCACTCCATCCGGACGCGCAGCGAAGCGGTGCATAGCGGACCGTGTAATCCATTCGCATCACGAAGCAGTGCGCTTAAGGCCTGCACAGTTCGATTTCGCACTTATTCACCTCATCCGCTTGCCTACTCGCCCATCCGCCCTTGCGAAGTAGTGCGTTCAAGGCCTACGTAGTTTTCCATCCCGCCTGGCGAAGCATTGCATAGCGGTATTGCATAGGAGTAGTTGTAGTTATTTTATTTTATTTTCCATAAACCAAACCCCCCTTTTCCGCAATCCATCCGCGCATAAGGACTTCAATCTCAAGTCCCTCCTCGAAAGTTAACTCCACTTTACTGTGTTCCTTCAGAGATTCGATACTCGGGGATTCGCTCCTACATTTTATATTACTTGAACGATCGGTACACTGCCATTTCGTGCCGCAGTCTTGCTACCGCCTATAGCGGTGTGCTAAGATTTGCGCGTCAGGGTTCATTTGTTTTTCCGCCTTAGGTCGGCGTTTGCTCCAAACGCCTAGCCCTAAACACCTAACCAAACAAACCATAAGACTATCATGTTCAACTAGATTTTGGGTAATAAAAATATCTTTTTTGCACACTGAGACTAACATGCAAGAAGCTCTGAATATGCACACTGAGGCTATGTAACCTTAAGAAAATTTGAATATGCACATTGAGGCTATGTAACCTTAAGAAGATTTGAATATGCACACTTAAGTTCTCTAAGCTTTACTTTATTTAAGGTGTTGAAGTTCCGAAATTTGAATTTCAATTTATAGTTGAGAGAGTTTTAGTTCGCGTCTTCATTTTAAGTTGCATAGGTTACTAGGCACATTCTGTGATTTTGAGTCTCTGATGGCAACTTAAGGTGCTCTGGTGCGTCCCTAGTGTGGAACACGAACTCCAATCAAACTATTTAAATACACAGAAAAACGGGGTGTCGACCCCTATATAAGATTCATATGGTCTACGATGCCCTATGAGTCTGATGGTGTGTCCATTAATCATGAGAGAAACACCTCTCACGCCTCCTAATGATTTGTATATTCAGTGGTCGGCATGTTCAGCTGAAGACGACACCCGCATGAGTCCATTAGTCTAGGGAGAAGCATTTAATTCGTTCTTGCATTATATGCCTATATCATATCGGCGGGTTTCATTACCGATAATTACTTATCGGTGCAAAATAATGAAATTTCATACTTTATAAACTTTCATGTAATAGAACTTTTATCTTGAACCTTCACATTATAATTGCACGAGGGTCATTATCGCATAAATTAATCCTACCAAATTAAGATGCAACACAATTCCTGATACAAATTAAATATGATATTCATATTTACATGAGGAATCGTGTGAATCTAATTTTTATACTATTGACTTGTGATATGTCTAACTAAGAGAAGGAGAATTTCTTACCTCGGCGTTATGACATTCGTAAATACGGCCTGAATCTAATTTTTATACTATTGACTTGTGATATGTCTAACTAAGAGAAAGAGAATTTCTTGCCTCGGCGTTATGACATTCGTAAATACGGCGTGCCGGCGTGATTTCTCTAGGTTATTCTGAACTACGCAAAGTGTGTTCTCTGATCTACAACGGAAATGCCCTAATCTCCTCATTTCTTCGGTACACGCCAAGAACCCTAATTGAATTAATAATAAACCATGATAAATTCTAGAATTCACTTTCGTCCTCCGAGGGTAAATTGAAATCCTAAGAGATATCACATTAAAGAGGGACACCAAAAGAGAAAACATCGGAGAGAAGGAAGAAGATCTTACTATGGTCGATCAGTGGTAGGACGGCCGAAGAAAACAACTCTGGCAGGGTGGGGGTTGTCGATCTAGTTGACAGAGAGAACCAAATCGTTCAAAACAACCCGCGGGACACATATAACCCATGGTCCACAAAGGCAGAAGGAAGAAGAATGACATTAGAAGCTAGCTAAAAACTCACCAGAAGGGGAAAGTCGTGCATCTCCCGAAAGAGAAGGATCGCCGATCACGGTGTGGTCTGCAGGGAGATCGATCGACGGGGAGGAACGTGCAGGAAGAAAAGGGCAACGTCGGCCTTTGATCCTTAAGGTTGGGAGGGAACGGAACCTAGCGTCGCTTGGAGAGTAAGCCTAGGCGAGAGTTTTGTCGGTTACTCTTCACGCACGATAAAGAACAGAAGACGGAAGTGTCGGATATGAAGCACGAAGAGGCACTCGGCTATATTGGAGTTAAAATCAAAAAATGAAATTAGGTTTTTCCTATTTACAAAAATGTCATTGCCCGCCAGCAGCACATTATTTCATCGTAGAACACACTCGTGAACCTCAATTCTGCGACGAAATTAACGTCGTAAAGTTCTCTACTAAATGAAATAATTGTATACATTAATTAACACGCAAAATTACCTTGAAATTATAACTTAGATTAGAATTTTTTATATTACAGCATCATTTCACTCCATCACATCGAGCTTTTCTCAAGCTCGAACATAGGGTAAGTGCTCCAGAATGTCGAGAGGGCCTTCCAAGAGGCCTCGACTTTGTTATGGGTCTCCTACTGGATAAATACCACTTGGATACCAATTGCCAGTATGAGCACAGAGTCTTGCAAGGTGTCATAAAAATCTTGTCCTCCCTAGTAGGAAGCAAAGAAGGTAAAATACTCGGAGATCCACAAACATTGGCTTTAGATGGAAACATGAAAAGTGAAGTTTGGAATCCGATCTCCTACAAAGTAACCCAACTGGTGGAGTGTTTTGTCGTAGGCACTTTCATGTTATGAATCACCCATATTATAACTCATCTCGAAACAACTCTGAAATGGTCGGACTCAAGAATCAGTTCATGCAAAAACTGATAAAACAATCAACTTCCATTGCAAAAAGTTATTTCTAAGAACCGGACTGAATCAAACGGTCGGATCGTGAACCGGCCTATAAGCCGGTCTGATCATGCTTAATAATTGTTCCAGCTGAGAACTGCTCAAGAACCGAAGAACCGCCGGTCGAACCACTAAACCGGCGAAACGGTCCCGATTTCGGAAAACCTGGTGGTTCTCAAATCTCACTTCGAAAATAGATTATTTTAAAAAAAAAATCTATTTTATATTCTACACATGCTAGATAGAAACTATGAAAGAATTCTAAGCAAGTTTTCTACGCAAGGATTATTGTGTTATATCAAGCTTGATTTGATTCAAAGTACTATTAGATTTTTGAGCATTCTCCTTTTTTTAGTCACGTGTTCGAGTCCTGGAAGCAGCCTCTTGCAAAAATGCAGGGTAAGGTTTGCCTACATTACACCCTTATGGTGGCACCCTTCCCCAGACCCTCGCTGCGAGGGGATGCATTGTGCACCAAGCTACCCCCTCCTTTTTTTAGTCAACTTAACAACATTAGGTTTGAAATAATTTTAATGTGTCAAAATATTTTAATATATTTATATTTACTATATAATTTTAATTATATTTTTATTTTTTTAGGTTATAGGGTCCAACACTGATTGATTTGGTCGACCCGATCTAACCTTGAACCTCTCTTACTTTCGGTTCAATGTCCGATCTGGCTCTGAAAATCTTGATTTGCAGTACATTTGTGGATAAGAATATCAACAAAGTCATGTTCTTGAAACAACTATCACAGTACTTAGTATTTGAAAATCAGATTTCTTCCCTTAAGATAATCGAAAATGTGTGCCCATCATTGGTATATCAGCGCAATGTTCCTACGAAGTGAGTAGTAATCTTGACTAAGTCCAAATTTCATTTGCAATGTCAAGCAACACATGTATTAGAAATGAATGACTTCATCAAATTTTGATGTCATGAAACAACCAATGAATTATCTGATCCCCATGTACCAAATGAAGAACTAATAATAGTGGTGCAAGTTTAGTAATGTAGAAAAATAACACGCAATAATCATATTTTTTTCATTGTAAATAAAACAAGGAGTATATACACTTGTTTATATCTTGGAGAAGAGACGAAAAATCTCCTTAACCAATGTGGGGATAATGTCTATACAAGATAAAAAGATTCATAATGGGTCATTCTACCGAGCCTTTACATGTGGACTTCTATATACTTAATTACATGTAGTTGATGTACTCCTCCGCAAGTTAGAACATACATATTGTAGGCTCCAAAACAAACTGAAGATAGAGTAGTTGAGGCAAGGCCTTGGTGAAAATATCAGAGATTTGAGATGCAGTGAGAACATGCTAAAGATCAATTTTGCGAAGCTTAACTTTTTGTCCGATGAAGTGTCAATCCACTTCAATAAGCCTAGTGCGCTTATGGAAGATGGATTCTCGGCTATATGAATAGCAGCTTAAATATCGCAATAAAGAAAGAGGCACACCAACTTCAGTAAGAAAACTTTTAAGTCACGTAAGCTCGGACACCGCATAGGTCATCAAGTGACGGCGAATGACCGGGCCACATCATATTGTTTCTTGCTCCTCCATGTGACCAGATTACCCCCAAAATAAGTGTGGAACCCCCTTGTAGATCTTCAATCATCAGTGGAGCTCATAATCAACATCAGAGCAGGCAATTAGCAAGAGAGATGATGAGAGCTTGTGCACAAGCCCTTGATCAGAAGCATTCTTCAGGTACCGAAGAATTCGTTCGACCGCTTGAAGATGGTACTTCCATAGAGCATGCATGTACCGGTCAAACACACTAACAGATGTCTGTCCAAGTCACCATCAAATAAATAAGTTTTCCAACTAGTCCACGACAACACTCGGGATTAGATAGAGGATACAGACTCCTAAGCAAAGAGTTTTAGATTTGCATCCATGGGTGTATCAACTAGCTTGCACCTTAAGTGTACTGCAACTTGTAGTAGATTAGTCCAATACTTCCTGGGATAATATGAGTTCATCATGACGACGGGATATCTTATTGCCGAGAAAATATCGAAGATGGCCCAAGTCATTGGTATGGAAATTAGTGGCCAAGTGCTTTTTAGCCATAGATATGTCAATGAGGTCATCGTTGGTGATTATGATATCATCAACACAAACCAGAAAAATCAAGATATCTTCTTGGCGACAATGCGTGAAGAGAGATTACACAGATTAGTCATTTGAGCTCCTATTAAAATCAAGAGCCTGAACCACCTTACTAAATTTTTCGAACCACGAGCGAGGAGATATCTTCAGGCCATAAATATATTTGTGTAGGCCGTATACAATAGACTCTCACATAGTGTCATATCCAGGAGGTTGCTACATGTATACTATCTCAATCAAATTGCCACTAAGAAATGCATTTTCAATATCAAGTTTATGTAACCAATGACGATGGATTGCCAAAGTGAATAAATATCTGAACAATATTGAGCTTGGCCGCAGGAGAAAACATCTTCTCATAATCAATTTCATATTGTTGAGTGAATCCATGGGCCAAAACACGTGTCTCCAAGCACTCAACAGAACCATCAAGATGGTGTTTAACTGTAAGCACCCGTTTACAACAAACACAAGACTGGCCCTTCGTTCATAGTTGTCCGTTACCATGATCTTGGAAAGCCTCATGTACAAACGAAGGGGTGGAAACAGATGACAAAAACATGCAAACATGTGTAGTTGAGGAGATAACGGTGAAAAGAAACATGATAAGTAATAGGGTAAGCCGTCAGGAAGGTGTATCCCCGTGGAGAGTTGTGGGTAGAGCATCTGGACCAGGAGCAGCATCAGTAGTGGACGACTGGCTTGGTTCATTGTGGTGAGTATGATGACGAGTGTAAAGTTGCATTGGGGGAGGCGGATATTGTGTTGGCAGGGGTAGGTGCACAAACAATAGGGATATTGAGACGATGCAAACCAGGTGGTGTTTCTGGTCGAATAAAAGAGGAATATAAGGGTTGATCCACTGGGTATATAACATCCACAAATGTTACAGCTTCCCGATAAGTTGGAGAGTAACACACATATCTCTTCTAAGTTTGAGAGTACCCAACAAAGATATACTTGATAGCATGTGGTGTCTGTTTATCCAGAGCAGAACCAGGATGGTGGGCAAACACACCCAAAAATTGTAGTAGTTAGAGAGAATGGGGGTGTGGATGAAAAGAGGATGGAGAAAAGGGACGCAAAGTCAAGGACATCCTGCAGCATATGTTTAATTAAATAGCACGCGGTAGTGATCACAAAATTTCAATAGATATTTTGAACCTTCATTTGAAATATCAAAGATCTGGCTACCTCAACAGGCGACGATTCTTCTACTTTGTTACACCATTTTATTGTAGTGTGTATAAGGCGGAACGTCTAATGAATAATGCTTAAAGCATTACAAATCTCCTAAAACTCTTGACTTAGGTATTCGTGAGTATTATCGGTCCTAAAGAATTTGATATTAGTTGAAAATTGGTTGCGATTTTTTGTGATAAATGCACGGAAGACACACATTATTCCAGAACGGTCATGAGGAAAATAGTCATGTGAGAATGATCATCAATAAAATAGCAAAATAATGATATCCAGGAAAACTAGCAATTTTATAAGGACCCCAGATGTCCGAATGAACTAGAGGATGGAGCATTGCTTCTAGTACAATAGGAGGGATGCAAAACAATGTTGTTTTCCATAGATACATGATTCGCAGGAAAAATAAAAAATGACACTCAGGAAGAGCCACCACAAGATCGAGAAAGAAGCATCGCCAAGGGGCCGATGCCAATCGACAGAATGCAGAGCTTGTTCGACAGTCATCCCTTACCAGGATACTCTGCTTCCGAAGATTTTATATAACAAAGGAGGAAAAAAAACTATGGAGGAATCATAATCATGAGTAAGGCAACTAACAAAGAGGAGATTAAAATATGAGTAAGGAACATGAAGTACAGATCGCAGTGAGATGGTTGAGGTAAGGGACACGTCTCCAGATTCGCAAACCATAGCAATTTTTTTGTTAGCAACAGTAATGAACTTCAGACAAGCAGTGCCCATGTATCTCAAGGGTTTCTTTGGAGTAATACGATTTGTTGCACAAGAGTCGACTATCCAAGATAAGTTATAAGATAGACATAATATACCTTCATCAAAAGTTGAGGCAATAGCCCAAGGAGACTCTAGAGTTTATCTTTCAATATATCAATTTTAGATTGGGGCGTGCTAGGAGAATCCACTACAAGAGAAGCTTGCGAAAGAGAAGGTTGTTGGTAGTGTGGGACTACCTATGTTTCTGATAGTATGTTGCTTTTGTGTGATTCGCCCGAACACAATAGGTACACAGACGAGTGTTCAATCCCTTAGGACCTCCCCCACGCCCATTATTTGAGGGGAGTGCTCCAATAAAATGTTGGAGAAGGGCAGGTGATGAAGTTATAGAGCCGTCGACGAGAGAAGTGACTTTTAGAATCATCGAGCAGACATCTGACAAGGAGAGACCCATTGGAGAATATAAAACATTTGCTTAGACATCGTATGGGTGCGGTGGAATTCGAGCCATCATCATGGCTATACCAACGACCTTTTTTCGAAATCTCTAGGTCGCAAGATCAAGGGTGGGAGTTGATGTTGAATCTAGGTCTCGATGAGGGTCTTGCATTGCGCCACAAACGAAGTCAGGTTGCCACCTGGACCTGGCTCAAAAGTATGAAGGTACTGAGTTATGTTGTTGAAGGTTATCTTTGCCAGAGTAAAAGGACTTTAGTTCATCCTAGTAGTCTTGGCGGTTTCGTGGTGCATTGTCATGTGATTATGGCTTGCAATTAACAAAGTTCAATTTAAAGGACTGAACGCGACTATCATCCCAAAGTCATTGGTCAGTAGGCTTTGTTTGGGGTAATCGGGTCAGATGATGGACAATCTTAGTCTAAAGTACTTGGCGCACCGAGTGGACCCACTCAACAAAGTTCTTCCCGATGAGGGAAATAGTAGGGATCTCATCTCATCTCTGATTTCATACATGGGAGCGGGAGCGGAAGAGACCGTAGTGGTGGGCGAAGCAGCATTTGTCCACATATTACAAACTCAAGGAGAGAAACTTGACTGATCTAAGGAAACTAGCTGGAACAAGTCTACCAACTCGGAATTAGGCGAGAACCGCAGACTGCATGTTTGGCGAGATCAAGCCAACAACATGACTTGGACAACGAGATTAGGTAAAATCACAATTTTCGGGCTCGACGAGCTCAAGCGGGCATAAGAGATCAGGCAAACTTAAGAGGTCGACAAGCTCAAGCGGGCATAAGAGATCAGGTGAACTTAAGAGGTCGGCGGGCTCTTGTGAGAACCAATCGAAGTGGAGGACTCTGCGAGCTTAGGAGTGGGGAGAGCTCAAGCGCACTCTCGGCGAGTAATGATAACAAGCGAGCTCCAACAATAGCCGATCGAAGTGGAGTACTTTGCGAGCTCAAATGTCAGGCGAGCTCAAGCAGCGGGCTCTCAGCGAGCTCAGGCAGACCCTCTGTGAGCTTAGGAAGACCATCGGCAAGCTCAGGCGGACCCTCGACGAGTTCAAGCAGTGAACTTCAACAAGTAACAAGAGTGAGTTCAAGGAGAACAGATCTAATGGTCGCGAGATCATCAAGATCGACTGCGTCGATCGCTAAAGACTTTGTCGAGTAACGTCAATTGAATCTTCGATAAATATCAAGAATCCGAACTTGGCTCGGATACCATGTGAAAAAATAACACGTAATAATAATATTTCTTTATTGCAAAATAATGCGAGTATGTGCACCTATTTATAGCTTGGATAAGTGACACAAAATATCCTTAGTCAATGTGGGACTACTGTCTATACAAGAGAAAAAGACGCATAATGGGCCATTGTAGTGGACTTTCACATGTGTACTTCTATATACTCAATAACATATATTTGTTATAAGTAACAGTGATATATCCATATAAACAATTGTTGGGTCCAGTGATGGGTCCATCGCCACCCTTTAACTCAAGTAGGACTAACCGCCCAGCCCATGGCGCTTACGGCACAGTATCTCATGTCCATTCGGTGCTTAGTACAAGATTTTGCGTTGTCATTGTTTAAAAGAAAATAGTTGCGGTCTTTCCATATCAAGCTTATAGACCAGTTGTGTAAGTGATTGATCTCGTAACAATGAATCCTAAGAACTAAAACAAACATCCATGAATTTATCCAAATTTCTCTGTAGTGTCTACTTGAGTTTGTTCATGATTTTGAATACTAGGAATTTTAAAGATCCAAAAAAGTTTTCCTTTATAACATCCAAATATATCCATGACAGTGCATAGGAAAACCATTTGGTTGATATGAGTCTTCATGGAATTAAGTAACCAGATCAGAAGAATATAGTTGCTTAACTTCCATGAAGCATAAATGTTTAATTGTAAATATTGGGTCTCCTGCTTCACTGCTGATGTACCGCATCTTACCTCTTCAATGACAAAAGACAAATTGGGACCACTGCAGGAAAAAAATTCATCCAATTTTGGTTGTAATCTCTAATAACAATTTTTTTACAAAAGATAATAATAACGGGGCGGAGCAAACTCATGCGAAGAATTCATAGATATCATCTTCTATGCCTGTAATCTCATTCCCGAACTATCATTACAATTTTTCAATAATTAGACAACGTCGAAATCTTGGCATTAGCTCTAATTCAAAAAAAAAATAGCGCTGATATAGGGAGAAGAACAGTGGCAACTCTCAAGAAGGGAGGAGAAATGGGGCGAGCAATCATATATTGATTCGTAGAATGTCGGGGGGAAGGCAGGACTAAAGTGGAAGGTGAGCAAGCAAATTTCGAGGAAGGAAGAAATCTCCTGATGCAATATATTTTATGAATCCATTATCCCATTGACTGCTCGAATTTTCCCACAAGTCGGGGCTTTCCTCTGCTCTTCCTAAAAATTAATCTTCTCCACACCTTTGGAAACTCCTTTTGCTCTTCTCATCAGTCATCATAAGAACCTATTCCCAACATCAAATTCCTAAGCACTAGGCATCGTCAGGAGTGCAGAGATGTGATCAAGTTCATTCGGTCATTGGACCAGCCTTGTCCAGTTTTTTTCTCTGCTATTAAGGGTTTAGTTTAAAATTTTGAGGTGTGACCTAAGCGGGTGGGTGAGGCCGTGCGGGGGACCCATTAGTATTTAGATTTTGTCTTTTGCCATTTCAATCACCTAATCCCGAGCATTTGAGTTATTGTGAATTGAGCGCGGAAGAATCTTGTTGGCCTCCTCCTTTATGTCGAGAGAGTTCTAGAAACCCTCGTTTCTTATCCGAAAAGTGGTGTCCTAGGCCTTACCTCTGTCGATGACAAGTCTTATATCTTCATCCATCCTCCTTTCTTCTTTGATTGGGATTGTCTAACATGAACTTTGCTTTCAGTGTCAGTTGTTATTTGTTTATGAAATGTTAGCATTCATGCTCTTTTAATCTATTATTGTTGAAACCCGAAAAAACGGTTCAATTGAGTTCAGACCGAGGGGGTAGCTTGAGTTACTTCTCTCGCCGTCGAATCACAAAGATTGAGTATTTCGAGCCTAGAACTATCCCACTCAAATTAGTTGGCGGTTGCCTATAATCAGACTCACAGGCTGCAGCGAGGAGGTCCTGCCACTAACCCGGAAGTTTTTTGTCACCTCCCCTCCAAAAACTAGGAGCTTAGTCAGCACCTCAGATAGCACAGAAGAAAGACAAACGAGAACTCAGGCTCTTTCGGGGGGTGAATCTGTGCTGATCTAAGGGATTAAGGGTCCTATTTATAGGCAAATCATTATGGGGGCAAAATAGTCTTTTTGGTATGCGGGGGTAGTTGCCTCCGCCTTAACCAAATTACTATCTGCAGACTCGAATGACCTGCAAACAGCCCCTCGCGCCTTTTTGAAAATACTATTCACAGCCCATGTGGCTTGCGGATAGCCTTTCTTGCAGTCGGGTCGCCAGATACGAATGAGAGCACGCGAACTGGGGTGGCTCGAACTCGACTCGTGTTTTTCTGAGGGGGCGAGTACGATCTGGCCGTCGGGATTCCCCTTTACCATCCGAAGGGATGGGCGAGTACGACCAGGGGGTCTAGGCCTACTCCTCTTCGGTTGGGCGGGTACTCGGCCTACTCGCCTAATACGGGTTGTACAATTATGGTGGTGGATTTGATTGTGTTGTGTTTATTCTTCTCTTGACCTAACCCTAAAGTTTATGCATCATAAATAAATATTGTAACATCTGTGCTCCAAGTAATCTAGAAGAAGACAGGAACCATAAAACCTGGTTCGGATACCATAAATGCTTTACTGATGCCTTTCCTCTGTTTCTCAACCCAGGTTGCTCTAGTTAATCTCCCAAATAGTCACAATAGATGAAGGTATATAGAAAGACTTAAAGTGGTTTTGGATAGTTACAAAATTAGTTCTGGTCCTCTTGCTTTACTTCTAACATATTTTCGACAAAATCCTCCTACCAATATTTGAAAACTTCCAATAATACTAAAAAAAATAAAGAAAAGAGTAAAGATAATGGTAGCAATCAAGACAAAATTCTGATCAAAAGGCAATGTGAAAACAGTCAGAATAACAACATGCACTTTGCAACACAAATATGTAAGGTGAAAGGCATGCATTCCTTTTGGCGATAAGGTGAAGAACATCATAATCAAGGGATTTAAAGAGACTAGAATGCTAACTTCTTAAGCAGTTAACAGAGTATGGCTAAGCAAAAAAATTTCAGGTAGACAGAAGCATATACCTCAGTACCCAAGTGACCTTTACGCTTTTTGCTTCTTGAGGCTGGAAAGAATCAAATTTAAGAAATTCAAAGCTCAAAATACTAAAAGAGATGCACAATGCAAAATAAAACTGTAAACCATGTTTTTGGTGACCATATAGTATGATACTAATACCAACCTAAAGGTTTACCCAATGCTTCAACGATCTATCTATCATGCATGTAATTCTTAATTATGTCAACTTCTCTACCAGATTGCGACTATTAACATAACAATTTTAAACCAAGGTGATGAACAACATGAAGATCAGCATCTAACATATCCCGAGTAGAAATGATTGGAACTTCATATTGATAACTTCCAAGATTCAGATAACAAAAACTTAAATAGAGAGCCTAACCAAAAAGACAAACAATGAGTTTTGCTCTGTTAGCTGAGATTTGATATTATTGCACAAGCAGAGTTGGCTACATTAGTTGTAAATTTGGGATCTCAAAGATTTATAACATAACTGAACCAAGCCAGCCTACAAAGATGTATCTAAGCCATCCATTTGAAATAAAGGGTTAATCTTTAACGAAATAATCTACAGAACACCCTAGCATTGTTAGACTTCTCAGAAAAAAATGAGATCAAACCATATAAAATTGATTTGAACCTCAACAAAAGTAGAATTACCAAACTTTTCTATATCAGTACCGCATGTGAACAAAAATAGATACAGATGAACATAAAAGGAAGGTTTAACTTCAGAACTGCAATCTAGATGTTCCTGTTTGTTATGGATGGCTTTAACAGGTGGATTACTTGGGAACCAAATCATTCTATACACGCTATTGTATGCCACCACATAAATAAAAAATTAGCATAATATTTCACTGAGCATAGGAACTCAAGAGATCAAAGACAATAAAATTGGAAGTCCAATGGGAAACAGAGTGCAAATGAATAAGGAGCAACAAAATGATCTTTTATGTGCATGTGTAAACATGCATGCAAGAAAGAAATTGTGTGCATGTGCATAAATGACAAGGAGAGCGAGAAGGGAAAAAAGATAGGGGAGAAAAAGGGATAAGAATGTTTACTAAGTACAAATGTGCACTGTTATTACATACAAAGCGAACTTCTAGGAGCAAGCAACTCCACTTTTTATCGAGAGGATCAAAGTAGTAAAGGATGTGACTGATATAATCTATCTAATTACTTGAATAACAGTAGCGCTTGGGGATTTATAATACCAATGTAAAGCAAAATATTAATATATCCAATATATCATAGAATCTCAGTTTGTGTTATATATATATATATGTAATCTGAGATTGATGCAGATCGATCACACGTTAGTTCATATATTTGTGAAATTGACATTTATGGATCGTCAGATTGACGATCGGAGACCTTGATCGCGACCAGCTCGATATTTCACATGTTTATGTTTTTTTACTTGTATTTTGGGATTTACGTTAAGTCATCCGATCGTGCTTCCATATGAGAGTCACTCGGTCCTTCCCCCCTCAGTGCGACATCGAGGGACTCGTACGGTGCAGACGCCACAACCTGCTACTTCCAGGGATGATGACACCATGTCTACCTCCGCTCCTACCTCTGGTGAGTCTCCCCCGTTCCCAACCACCGAAACTTCCCCCCACCACTCAACAACTATCAAGTAACTACCTGAAACTATGCACAACCACTGCTGTCCCTCTTCAAAAACCATCATAACTCCCCCCCCCCCCCCCCCCCCCACTCACAACTACATAGCTCTACCCCGTAACCACACTTCCACCAAGTAACCGCTCCCTTCCCTAGTAAAAATTGATCATAATTGCCTCTACTCAACCACCATTCCATCTCATCTCAACTTCCACTCAAGTAACTACCTATAACTCCTCGTAATTACCATGTAACTCCTCAAAAAATGCTCGTAATTGCTGTAACCGCCCACTACTGTAGTAGTTAGCGGTTCCTTCCTCCAGCCAGCCCGAAAGCAGTGCCCCGACTCTTCAAGGCCTTGCACAACTCACTCTGAGTGATCTTCCTACAGCAGCCCCACCCGGAGAGCCATCCCCAGCCCCCACACTTGCTGCCTACTCCATATCAGCAAATCTTGTCCTGTTGATATCCCGAGCCTGCCGTCCAGTCAACAGTCAAAATCCCAGCCACCAAATTGTTTTGCCGAACAAGTCCTTCACATCCCCACAACTTCTCCAACAGCAGTTACGCCCTCTGGTAAGTGGCTAGTCCAAAACAGTGCAGAAATCTGTCATTTCACTGCTTGAACTGCATCAACTCCACTGTCCAAGCCTGGAATCAGTAACATATGACTTTCTTGAACTCCAATTACTTGTGTGGGTTCATATTTAAAGTCTATATTACTCTGCGTTGATTATTCAGTAAAATGCATATGATTTGGGATCTTGACTTGTAAAAGTTTGCTCAGTTTTTATTCTATTAAAAGATTTCATTCGCCTAGTGATTAATTGAAGCCCTCTTCTTTTTAGTTCTAATTGGATTTTGTTTGTGTTTCTAAAATATAATCTCTATTGTGCATGTTTGTGAATTCCCCAATTAATTTCAGGATTTGCTGTAATTACTTGTCGGATATTTGTATAAGCACTGCATCATTTAGATCCCTCCACGACACTACACTTGCATTCATCCATTAGAGATTCCTTATGACATATTTACACCACAACACCACATTCGTCTTGCGGCACTATTAACATAAGATCATTCTCAACAAGCTTGGTTATCCTGAATGTCTCAAATAATGGCGAGTCTATAGAATAGAACAAGAGACAGTGAGGCTGATCATCGAATGGAAACCAGCAAGAAGAAAGTAGATACCTTTGTATAAACTTGTGAATGGAATCAGGTTATAAGGAAAGGTCGGGGCAAAAAAAACAAAGTTAAGAATTATCAAGGATGTGGGCTTTACACAACCAATGCCTTAAATAAAATAGATAGAATCATCAACAAGTGCAACATTAGTAGTAATAGGAGGTTTTTGCATGTGATTACAAAGAGTTGCATTACAAGATATATGATCTAAAGCATCTGAATCGAGAATCGAGGTAGAGAAAGTCAATGACTGAGTCATTAAAGTAGACAGATGCACTGGGATAAGCTGTCTAAACCTCCAGAGGAGTCGGAGATTGGAGAGCCTGATAATGGAGAAATCAAGAGAAGTCATTAACAAACACAAGTATGGTTTCTCCACGCAAAGGAGCAGTTATAGAAGCAATATGAGCTGAGTGAGATTGGCCGGACGGTGAAAATCCATGAACTGTAGGATGTGTGTTCATCTTGTTACAATGAGTATATTTGGGACGTCTGCAACCCCCTAAATGCCCACTCCCAAAGCCAACCCTCCCCCCTCTTAGAGTAATATTAATCGCTAAAGTAAAACAATAAATAACTTCATCCCAAGTTGTAGCAAGACCCGGGATGGCCACTGTTGAGATGATCAAGCCAAAAAAGCTACAGCAACCCATTCTTTTGTTTCTGTTGAACCTTATTGTCGAGCGAGTCTGGAATTTTCCAACATGAGTGGAAATGTTGGATTCAAACTACTTGAATTGAAATTGATTCTAGTTGACATCATATGCTCGAGTGTTATTACTCATTAACAAAGTCTTGGCACGAGTCCATGTTGTATGGAGGTAAGAAACGCCCAAAAGATTGATTCTCGATGAATATATATAATGTGCCATAACATGGCAAGAAACTGGGCATAAATACTCTTCCAGGCAGACCTATCACCAATAGCAATTGCATAGCGGCAGTTTTGACAACATATTGGTTGATGTGTCAGAAAATTGGATACTCGTCAGGATTTGGATCACCAATAGCAATTGCAGTTTTGACAACATATTGGGACTGAATCTGATGAGATAAAGTTACATGAATCATCAGCGAGTAGGAGTGAAGCACACAGGATGTAGGAACGTCTTAAGTTTTCAAGTTGATTTATAGTTGTTTGTGTCAAGCAATCTTGGCTTTAGTATTTGTAGAAGAATACGAATGGAGAGAGAAAAATAATAATATTTATTAATTTCTCATTAATTTCCTCAAATACAACACAAGTATTTGTACATATATATATAGGAGGAGAGAGGAGAGCCTAAACACCATCCTAAGGTGTGGAACTAATCCCTAAGAGGGCTTTACATGGGCCTATTATATGGGTCTTTATTTACAAGGTATTTAACACTCCCCCTCAAGCTGGAGCATACAAGTCGTAGGAACCAAGCTAGGACAAGAACTAAAGATATAGTGGTCGCGGTAAGGCTTTGGTGAGAATATCAGTGATTTGTTCTGCAGCAGGAACATGTCTCAAATCAAATTTCCTTAGTTGAACATTTTCCCGAATAAAGTGACAATCAACCTCGATATGCTTGGTAAGTTCATGGAACACAGGATTTTTGGCAATATGAATAGCAGCTTGACTATTGCAGAACAAGGTAGCAGGAGAGGAGAGTTTGATGTTTTAAAAATCGGATGTCGGTGACATATCGGATTAAGTTTTTAAATGTCGGATGTCGGAAGTCGGAGACATGTCAGGGATATTTTAAAATATCGGCTTCTCATGTCTTACAAATAAATTTTTTATTTTTATGTATAATAACTATAATTATATGTTGTAAAAATAGAAAAATAAAATAACAAATAGATAAAATGAGTCATTTATATTACGAAATAAAATCGAATAGTATCTAAGATAAAATATTATTAACAAATACAAAATGATACATGGTAAAATATATTTAATAGTATACAATAATTTTATTTTGATAACAATAAGTTTATTGCAAATAAAGAAGATTTAAAATTTTTCATATTTTTTGTAATAAATCTATTAAATATTTTCATATTTTTTGTAATATAAAATAAAAAAATTATGAAACAATTATTCAAAATTGGTTGTAAGAATAAAACGTTAAAAAAATCGAAACAATAAGTCTAATCGATTTAAACATACATAATATAATATTCATATGTGGTTTAAACATATGCTGCTAGTCTGCTAATATACAACAACAACAGAACCCATATAGTCCCCAATCATTGGGGGTATGGGCGGGGGAAGATTGGAAACAGACCTAACCTTTGGCACTATGCACAAAGTGGCTTCTCTCAGAGGAGAAAGACCTAACCTTTGACAATAAATGCACAAAGTGGCTGCTCACAGAGTACCACTGAAATAGTGGCCCCCTATACCATCGTGTTTGCTAGTCTGCTAATATAACCTAAAATAAAATAGCGGGCGATATATTTAAAAGTCGTGTCGGCCGATATATCGGAAAAAATCGGACATGTCGGCCTATATTTTACAAAAGGACATAATCTATTTATTTTAGAAAAACATATCGTTTTGCCCTAAAAAATGACATGTCGGGAGACATGTCGGAGGACATTTAAAACAATGCACCCAGGTCTCCCAGAAGGCTTTCCCGAAACGTGAGATCAGAGACGACAAAGGTCATTGATCGATACTCAGCTTCTACAGATGAGCGTGCGATGAAAGACTGCTTCTTGCTTCGCCAGGTATCAAGATGCCACCAAAGTATGTGCAAAAATCACTTGTGGAACGGCGATCATCCAAGGATCCAGCATAATCAGCATCGAAATAGGCAATGAGAGATATTGAAGAAGGGCTTATATACGAGCCCTTGTCTAGGAGCAGACTTCAAATATCGGAGAATGCGCTCAACTTCCTGAATATGAGAGGTATGTGGAGCATGCATAAACTGACTGACAACCCCAACAACAAAGGATATATCAGGTCTTGTAACTGTAAGATAGATCAATTTTCCCACAAGACGGCGATAGTACTCTGGGTTTGGTAAGAGTATATCAGAGTCGGAGGTATAAGTGCAGAGTTTGTGGTTGACATCCATGGGTGTGTCAGCTGGCTTGCAACCAGAGTACCAGCATCATGAAGAAGATCAAGGCAATAATTTCTTTGAGATAGGACAAGGCCATCAGGACGACGAGCTACCTCGATGCCGAGAAAGTATCGGAGATTCCCAAAATCTTTGGTCTTGAACACAGAGGCCAAGTGTTCTTTGGTCATGTGGATGCCTTTTGAATCGTCACCCATAATTAAGATGTCATCAACATAAACCATGAGTATAATAGTGTTTGTCGTGCAATGACGGGTGAAGAGAGAAAAGTCAATCGAGCTTCAAGTAAACCCAACATCACTAACAACTCGATTGAACTTGTCAAATCATGCCCGATGAGACTGTTTGAGACCATAGAGAGACTTCTTGAGGTGACATACAAATGGTTGCCCCGTAGTCTCAAAGCTGAGAGGTTGATGCATGTAGATAGTCTCAGCAAGACCAACATTTAGAAAGGCATTTTTGACATCCAACTGATGCAACGTCCAATGACGATGAACAGCCAGCGGGATCAAAACACGGACAGTGCTTAACTTTGCAACAGGTGAGAAGATCTCTTCGTAATCGAGGTCGTGTTGCTGAGTAAAACCACGGGCGACAAGGCAAGCCTTTAGATGTTCAACCGTCCCATTTGGATCACGTTTGATAGTAAAGACCCATTTGCAACTCACTCATGTCTGGCCAGGAGGGAGAGGGACAAGATCCTAGGTGTGATTGGCCCAGAGAGCATCCATTTCCTCATCCATAGCCGTCCGCCACCACGGATGTTGAAGAGCCTCCTGCAAAGAAATAGGGGTGGAAGCAGACGACAAAGAGGTCGCAAATGTGTGAAGCACCGGATATAGTCGATGCAAAAAAACAAAATTAGTGATGGGGTAAGCTGTAGAAGTCGTGGCCGGATCAGCAGAGCGCAGAGCTTCATCAGTAGGGGGTAATGGCCTTAGAGCATCGGAGCGAGAAGGACGACGAGTGTACACACGAAGATGAGTGGGTTGGCGGTTCTGGTGAATGGTGTGGGAAGGAGAGGTGGGGCAGGAGAGGTGACAGAAATGGCATGACGTGGTAGGAGAGGAGGGGCAGGAGAAGCCATAGGTGAGGAGTGAAAAGGTTGATCTTCGAGGAAAGTTACATCAGCAGTCGTTACTAATTTTTGAGTGGACGTAGAATAACAGATATAGTCTACTGAGTGCGGGAGTAACCAACAAACATATACTTAGTAGCTCGAGGATCAAGCTAGTCAGTTGCAGGCTAGGAAGCATCGGTGCGGGTACGAATACCGGGTACGATACGTATTCGGTACAGCGGTACACCAAAATTTAAAAAATAAAGATACGGGTGTGGCGGGATATGTTGTATTAAATATAATAAATCTATATGTATAATCTCACAAATGTAATTAAAATCCTCAAAATAATAAAACATCAAACATAATTGCATAAATCACCAATTGAAGTACAAATTCATAGTTAATGCAATATAATATGTTCTCAAACAAAAATATTCATAATTATTTCAAATTTAAGGATGTTTATCAATCATTTTCTTCCTCTTCTTCCCTATTACTGGAGATTAAAGCATTTCTGGCTAATTTTTCTTTTCTAAAAGACACGCAAAAATTTTTTGTTTACTTCAAGAAAATATACTCTTATTACAATATGCAGAACAATCTACCAAGTCCAAGTGTATCTACAGACTAGAATAACAGGTGTACCCGTGAGTATCGGGTACGTACCGTATCAAATACGTACCCGTTACGGGTACGTGACCCTAAAGGAAGTATCGGTGCTTCATAGGTTGCAGGGCCAAGGGAGTGAACATAGCAGGTGCAGCCAAAAACACAAGGCGTCACAGGAAAGGGAGGGGTGGAGGGGAAGAGAAGACTGAAGGGAGTGGAAAAATTGAGAATGGAGGATGGCATGCGATTGATGAGATAGCATGCGATAGACACCGCAAAATGCCAATAAAGCTTGGGTACCTGCATTTGAAACATAAGGGAACGAGCAACGTCCAGGAGATGACGGTTCTTGCGCTCAGCAATGTCATTTTGTTGTCCTGTGTAAGCACAGGAGGTTTGGTGGATGATACCGAACTCAGTACAAAGGTTTTGAAATGCATGACTCGTATACTCGCGTGCATTATCGGTATGAAGAGTTTTAATAGTGGTAGAGAACTGAGTACGTATCTCAACATTAAAGGCATGAAAGACACGAAGTAATTCAGAGCGATCGCGAAGTACAACCAGGTCATGCGAGAGTAATCATTAATAAAAGTAAGAAAATAGCGATAACCAAAAACACTAGATGTTTTATAAGGGTTCCAAATGTCCGAATGAACTAAAACAAAGGGAGCATTGCTCCGAGTACAATGAGAAGAAAAAGAAGAGTGATGATGCTTGTCGAAGATGCAGGATTCATAGTTGAAGTCAGTGAGGGGCAAATCTGGAAGAGCTTTCTTTAGAATTGGGAGAGGAGCATGCCCAAGATGTCGATGCCAGTCAGCGGAGGTAACAGAAGAGAGCGCAGTGGAGGAAATATTCAAGGTGTAAAGCCCGTTAGACAATTGTCATCTACCAATGAAATTTTGCATCTGTCGATCCTGCACAACAAAGGAGGAAGAAAAAGTTACAAAACAATCGAGGTCTTTAGTAAGATAACTGACAGAAAGTAGATTAAAATGAGAGCCCGGAACATGGAAAATCGAGCGAAGAGAGAGAGAGATGAAGTCAGGTGCATGTCGCCAGAGCCATGAACGGGAGTGGTGTCACCATTGGCCAAAGTGATGAACTTAGGACAAGCAGTGTCCAAGTACTGAGGAGACTTCTGCGGAGTAATATGATTGGTGGCCCCAGAGTCCATAATCTAAGTTGGACTATGGGATAAACAGGAGATACCTTCATTGGAGATGGTCACAACAGAGCCCGAAGGACGACTCAGCAGGCCCTAGAGATTCTGGAGCTGGGTGCGTAAGGCAGCAACATCAAGGTGAGTAGCGGTGGGAGCAGCAGTCGCCATAGATGCAAGGTGTGTAGGAGGGACACCATGCTTGCGATAGCAAGTAGCCTCAAGATGACCTTCCCGACCACAGTAGGAGCACTTGGGACGCGACCTAACATATCGACCTCTACCCCGAGAGCCGGTGCGAGCTCCACGAGCCAGCGGAGGGGTGAGGTGAGTAGTAGGAGATTGTTGGAGAAGATCTAGAGAGACAGTGCCAGGAGTATCAGGAGGCGCGGACATTGGCGCGGACGCTGTGTAGATGTGGGGGAACACGGGTCATCATCATGGATATGCCAACAGCTTCTTTCTAAGCTTGTTGGGCAGCAAGATCCAACGTGGGAGGCTGATGTTGAATCCATGCTTCAATGAGAGTCTTGGGCCGCGCAACAAAGGAAGTCAGATCACCATCCACCCCTGGATCAAGAGACTGGAGGTCGGTGAAGATGTCGAACAGGTTTTGCAAACTGTTCTTGCCAGAGTACAAGGAGTGAAGTTCATCCCACATACCTTTGGCCATTTCATGATACATGTTCATACGGTATGGTTCACTGTCCATAGAATTCAAAATCCAAGTTTGGACACGCCCATCATCACGGAGTCATTCCTCGGTGGGGGTAGTAGGTTGTGTCTTGGTGAGATGATGGAGGCCTTTGGTCTGAAGGACACGGCGCACTGAGTGAACCCATTCCACAAAATTTTTTCGGCCACTAAGAGAGATAGTGGTTATCCGGAGCTCATCCCAAACTTAAGGAGTAGTAGTCGTGGCACGTGTCGGAAGAGACGAGGCATCATTCAAGTGCATGAAGACGCGGAGGGCAAGAAGGCGGTTACGGCGAGGAGACCGCGCGCGGGGCGAGAAGGCGAGCTCGGCGAGGAGACCGCGGAGGGCGAGAAGGCGGTCTCGGCGAGGAGACCGCGGAAGGATTTGAGGCGACTGCAGCTAGAAGAGAGTAGAGACCTGGCGGGCACGCGAACAGAAACAACGGCGAGAAGGGCGGCAAACGCGAAGGACCTCTGGCGGGCAGCGGGAGCTCGTGGGAGTAAAGCGGTCAAGAGCTTGGCGAGCAGGAGCTTGGCGAACATGCGAGCAGGATGAGGAGAGCACACAGAAAAAGGCGGCCAAGAGCTTGCGAACAGGAGCTCGGCGAACGAGCGAGAAAGCGATCAGGCGAGCTGAGCGAGCAAATAAAGTGAGCTCAGCGAACAAGCGAGCAGGGGATCTGAACGATCAGGATGAGGAGAGCTCGCAGGAAAGATGCATTCAAGGGCTTAGCAAACGGGAGCTCGGCGAACAGGCGAGCAGAGCGAGCAAACTAAGAGAGCTCGCTCGAGAGGCCAACCAGGTGGGCCCCGGTAGATATTAGAGGCAATCTATAAATCCAGCAGAGGAGGGAAGAAGGAGACGGAGCATAAGCTCAACAGCAGCGGTTAGAAAGACGATGGCGCGGTACGAAACCGAGCGAAGAAGACTGTAGGATCCGTTGGCTTTGATACCATGTAGGAGAATACTAATGTAGAGAGAGAAAATAATAATATTTATTAATTTCTCATTAATTTCCTTGAATACAACACAAGTATTTGTACATATATATAGCAAGAGAGAGGAGAGCCTAAACATTATCCTAAAGGTGTGGGACTAATTCCTAAGAGGGTTTTACATGGGCCTATTATATGGGCCTTTATTTACAAGTCATTTAAGAGTATCTAAGTCGACGAAGATTAGAGAAGACGATCTCAGCATTCAATTGTAAAGTTACAGGAAATACATAAGACAGGAGAAGATGATGGTTGCGGCAAGAATTTTAGTGACACTAATAACAGAATAAACTAATATGATATGAGCTAACAACAACTATAAATGCACTTAGTACAAAGCTTAGGAGTATGTTGAACATGCCAACAACTAACAGATCTATCAACAAAAAGAATTTAACAAATAATTGAGACATGGGAGATCAAACTGCAAGAAAATTAGTCACCCTGATTCCGGAGATCTTCTTTTTCCACTTTCACATCTGTAAATCACAATATAAGCATGCATTACAGCACGTTATGAGCAAGAATTCAGTTAGACACTATCCAATAAAAGATAATATTTGGGATGAAAAAATTCCATTTCTGTAGCATGCAAAAGAACGACTGGATAAAAAAGTCCATTTCAGTAGCATGCAAGAGAACGATTACACAACAAGAAAGTAAAAGCTAAGCATGTAAGGAAAGACTAGCACAAGGTAACTAGAGTAGAAAAGAGAACCATTTGAGCTTTTTGGCTTGCTCTGAGTTGATCTCCCTGACTTTAAACTTTTATCAACATTCTGATTTTTTTCAAGAAACTTCTGCTTTGCAACATTTTCCTCGGTAAACTTGAGCAAACGTTCAGCAGCAGTCCATTCATCCCAACTACAGAAAGGGAAGTTTACAAAGACAAACTACTTTTTCTCTAAATCAGAGTGATGCTCTTAAAAAAAGGGGCATCGTATTTGACTTAAGTTTGTGAACACATTAAACAAAAAATAGCATATTAAGAAGAAGACATTATAATCAAAGTATCACATAAAGCAAAGAAGACAAAATATTTCATATACTCGTATGAATAATCAGCAATATACAAATATCTTTAAGCTAATACAATCCTCTTTTGATAATGATAGACTAGACTAGCTCATTGGATTTATCGAGGTTGCAAATAATCCCGTCCAACATGACAGAACCAAGCATATAGAAATCGATATATTCTTTATCAAGGAGAAGCTGGAAAGTATGGTACTGAAGCTTGGACATGTTGTTACAAAAGACCAGGTGGCCGATTGTCTAACTAAAGGACTTAGCTCACTGGATTTATCGAGGTTGTGTGACAAGATGGGCTTAGAGGATATCTTTCGCCTTCCTTGGGGGGGTGTTGGTAATTGGTGTGCGTTTTTTGTGTGCATTTAGCGCCCTCCTCCTTTTTAGCAACCAATTTCTCCATGAGCACGTTAGTTTATTTATTTGTCCTTTTGTTTTTGCCGCAAAACAAATTGAGGTGCAAAACCAACTTGAGTGTCTGGTTTCCCTGCCGCACCAGGTAGATCGCAGCCGGTTTTGATGCCTTTCCAACCTAGCCGAGAAGGAAGACATTGTGCTGCCTTTGCGTGCACGGCCGCAAGTCGCACGTTTTTCCTGTTGCGACTCCCTCTGTGCGCCCGCACTGCCTCTGCGCGCACAAGCACAGGTCGCATGCGGACAATGGAATCTGTAGCGCGCTCCTCTGAATGCTCTGCGTGCCGCGTGAAGAGCCGCTCGACAATCCTTGTCGCTTATTTCCCGCACGGCACTACCGCACTCCTCATGTACGCCATCTGCGACCTTCAGAATCCCTCGCACTACGAAGAAGACGAAGGCGAAGCCCTCGCGCGCAAGTCTCGTGCAGCCGCAACAGGATTGTCGCGCTCCTCCCTTGCCTGCCGCGCATTGTGTGTACTCTCCCTCAGCGCACGAGACGCACGTTGGAAGCCCTCTGCGTACGTGAGAAGCTCTATGTGCACACAATGTGCTTCTTCCTCGCAGACGCACGCGGGAAGCCCTCTGTGCATGCATTGTGCTTCTTCCTCGCAGACGCATGCGGGAAGCCCTCTGTCGTGCACTCCTCTGCGCACACATTGTGCTTCTTCCTCGCAGACGCACGCGGGAAGCCCTCTGTCGTGCATTGTGCGCGATGTTCTTTTCCTCGCGCTACCCGCAACAGAGTGCGGATGCAGGATTTCTCCATACCGGTTTTTCGGAACCTCCCTCTGATACCAAGTAGAAATAGGAAAAATGTTATCTTTGTATTATCTTCAAGTCGGTTACATTGCTCCCCTATATATACACACTAGAGGGGAACCAAATACATGATTGGAGATGTGGGACTAAATACAAAAAGAGGGCACTAAACGCACACCAATTGGTGCTAAACGCACACCAATTACCAACATATAGCTTTTGCAGAATCGCATTAATAGCTAAAAATTAAATTAGCAATATTAATAGAGCGCGCAACTCATGAAGAAATTGGAAGATTTTTAGGAAACATTAAATGTAGAGAATGAAAAAACGATGACTGAATAAAACTAGCAAGAAAAAAATTTAAAGCTGTAAAGGAAAGAACCATCTTGTGGTGTAAAGAACCTCCAGAAGAATATATTGATAAAACTATTTTTTTAATGAAGAGTAGCAAAAAGAATAAGTTAAAGGAGCAACAGAAAAAATCATCAACTTTGTGGTGTAAGAGACTCCAGAAGGATATATTGAGATTATACTGTATTGTCTGCATCACCTTGGTCCCTAGGTTCCTTCAAGGAATTCCTCAAGATGACTATTTAGAACTTGATGAATTTCACAAGATGGAATTTAGAACTTGATGAAAAGAGCAGAGATCCTTTTTATATCCAGGGACATAATAATTGCGACTCTTGGTGATGCAAGAAGGAATAGGCTTTAATCTCTCCTATTCTACACCAAAATACATAAATTTGATCTTCATTGACTTCATTCCAATCCCTGATATGACTTTTTAAGCACTCTTGAATTGAACACTTAGCTCTAGTGTAATCGAAGATAAGTGAAATATTTTAATTTGGTCATCTTAAAATTTAAGCAAATTTAGGATTATACTTGGTTTAACATATTAGAATGGTTAAGAATATAAAGTAGATCTCTTGTGAGCAAACTTATTACTTTAGCTAGCTATAACAATGATTATATTTGGTTTAACATATTATTATCTCTTGTGAGTTGGGTGGGTGGGTGGGTGGGTGGGGATAAAGTGAAGATAAAATATAGTACATATCAATAAAAGCAAAAAATAAATCAGCGAGCAGTCCATTGTCGTGAAGTTGATCTTGTTGTTGAAATTTTATTTCATGAACTAGCCTTCGCCATAAAACCTATTACAAAGTGCCCAAGGAAGTTCATCACCTAGACTCAACGTGCGGATCAATCTCAAATTCCATTCATAATTTTCATGGTATTGAAGTACAAAATGACCTTCTATTTACTAATGTAAGAACGGAAGACCAAAAGACACGATAAACAAATATTGGAGAAGGGGTACTTAGACATGGTGAAGGGGAGGGGGAATGAAATAGTGTTATGGGCATAGGCTAGTTGCCCTTTTATTTCATGTTTTTGTGTATCATATTAAGTCCATGTTTCTGATGATGTTAGAAGTCATCACAGTCGTCGTGATTAATTATCAAGGCAAGTCTTTTATATTTTTATGAGTCATCAATAGTTGTTAGGAGTGTTAGTTGGTAAGAATCCTATAAGTGTAACGCCCCGGTACGCTACAGGTCTACAGACCAGTGACCCCAACCCATCCCCACAGATATGATTGGTTGCAGACGCTAATTCCAATGGCGGGTTGTTGAGGCTCGGGTTCAAGCCCCAGCCTCAACAACCTGTCATTGGAATTAGCGGCTAGCGCACCCACAATAGACCAGGGCATTTCAATAAGCCAATTTAAAGACATGAGATATTGGAATGAAGGTGAGTATGAATTGAGTCTCATTGTCCATTATTATAATATTGTGGTAACTCTCTTAGTCTGAGAACGCCCTGTTTAGGCAGGCGCAGAAGGCGCCGTAGTATCCTTCACCTCCACCCAATCCACCTGGTGAAACCAGTTTCCCGGCTTCAGCGTTCGAAAGGGGGTTGCGACTAACCCTTACTTGACCTGAGCCTAGACCCGTGACCGGTTGCTAGGAACTAAGAGACTCGGACTTGATGAACACTTGAATCCACAAATGGACCCCTTAAGCTGCAGCGCGGAGGTCCCACCACATACCCGGAAGATCTTAGAGCGCTTCCCCTCCCAAGCCAATGCTGAGCCTGGGCACCTTGGAGGGCACTAAGAATCACCTCACCGTCAACTGGAAGATGACGGGGGAGGGGGGGTGCTTGCTCACAAGACCACGCGAGGGAGGGGGTAGAGGCCAACCTTTCCCAAGGTGCCCATGGGGGTCTATTTATAGACTTTCCCAAAAATGGACTGCGGATAGCCAAAATTGGACTGTGAATAGCCAAAATTCTGCTATCCGCAGTCCGACCATGACCATGAACAATCAACGCGTGAGGGGGGGCGAGTGGGACTCGAGATGCCCACTTCCCCCTCATGGGAGGTCATCCCGACCTCCCCCCAACGTGCCGGGCGAGTGGGAGCATTCCTCCCACTCGCCCAAAAGAGGGTGGCGAGTGGGAGGGCCCCCTCCCACTCGCCCCCAAGGTGGCCGGCGAGTGGGAGGCTCCTCCCACTCGCCGGCGAGTGGGAGGGTCCCTCCCACTCGCCCGGCGAGTGGGAGGGTCCCTCCCACTCGCCCGAAGGGGGGTCGGGGGAGCGGGTGCTCCCCCTGCTTCCCCCGCGGCCTCTCTTTGCCTTGAGTGGTTTCGACCGTCTCCACGCGATCGTATTGCCCGTCTCGGTCGCCTTCGTAATCTTGGCCTCATCCGGGTCGGGTCCCACCGACTCGGGAAATATGAGGGTTGTACACAATCCCCGCTCTTTGCGAGCTTGTCCCAAGCTCGGAAAGAAAGTCCAACCCACCTATTTGACGAGTAGGTGGGACCTTAGGGGAATCCGCGAAAAGATCTGCCAACGAGGCATCCCTGCCGAGCTTTTCGGTTGATCCTGACTTGAGACGGAAGGTGAACCTTTTTCCACTAAACACCCCTCCTATGAACCGAGCTCAACTGGAGATGGAAAAAGCTCAACACCTTAGGTCGAATTGACTTCGATCTGAGGTGGAGGAAAGACTCAGCACCTCTAGTCGAGCCGAGCTCGACCTGAGATGGGAGGAAAACCTTTCTCCACTTGAGAACCCTCCTATGGGCCGAGCCCAACTGGAGGTGGAGAAAGCTCAACACCATGGGTCGGATTAACCTCGACCTGAGGTGGAAGAGAAACTCAACACCTCTAGTCGAGCCGAGCTCGACCTGAGGTGGGAGGAAAAACCTTTCTCCACTTAAGAACCCTCCTATGGGCCGAGCCCAACTGGAGGTGGAGAAAGCTCAACACCTTGGGTCGGATTAACCTCGACCTGAGGTGTAAGAGAAACTCAACACCTCTAGTCGAGCCGAGCTCGACCTGAGGTGGGAGGAAAAACCTTTCTCCACTTAAGAACCCTCCTATGGGCCGAGCCCAACTGGAGGTGGAGAAAGCTCAACACCTTGGGTCGGATTAACCTTGACCTGAGGTGGAAGAGAAACTCAACACCTCTAGTCGAGCCGAGCTCGACCTGAGGTGGGAGGAAAAACTTTTCTCCACTTAAGAACCCTCCTATGGGCCGAGCCCAACTGGAGGTGGAGAAAGCTCAACACCTTGGGTCGGATTAACCTCGACCTGAGGTGGAAGAGAAACTCAGCACCTCTAGTCGAGCCGAGCTCGACCTGAGGTGGGAGGAAAAACCTTTTTCCACTTAAGGACCCTCCTATGGGCCGAGCCCAACTGGAGGTGGAGAAAGCTCAACACCTTCGGTCGGATTAACCTCGACCTGAGGTGGAAGAGAAACTCAACACCTCTAGTCGAGCCGAGCTCGACCTGAGGTGGGAGGAAAAACCTTTCTCTACTTAAGAACCCTCCTATGGGCCGAGCCCAACTGGAGGTGGAGAAAGCTCAACACCTTGGGTCGGATTAACCTTGACCTGAGGTGGAAGAGAAACTCAACAACTCTAGTCGAGCCGAGCTCGACCTGAGGTGGGAGGAAAAACCTTTCTCCACTTAAGAACCCTCGTATGGGCCGAGCCCAACTGGAGGTGGAGAAAGCTCAACACCTTGGGTCGGATTAACCTCGACCTGAGGTGGAAGAGAAACTCAACACCTCTAGTCGAGCCGAGCTCGACCTGAGGTGGGAGGAAAAACCTTTCTCTACTTAAGAACCCTCCTATGGGCCGAGCCCAACTGGAGGTGGAGAAAGCTCAACACCTTGGGTCGGATTAACCTTGACCTGAGGTGGAAGAGAAACTCAACACCTCTAGTCGAGCCGAGCTCGACCTGAGGTGGGAGGAAAAACCTTTCTCCACTTAAGAACCCTCGTATGGGCCGAGCCCAACCGGAGGTGGAGAAAGCTCAACACCATGGGTCGGATTAACCTCGACCTGAGGTGGAAGAGAAACTCAACACCTCTAGTCGAGCCGAGCTCGACCTGAGGTGGGAGGAAAAACCTTTCTCTACTTAAGAACCCTCCTATGGGCCGAGCCCAACTGGAGGTGGAGAAAGCTCAACACCTTGGGTCGGATTAACCTTGACCTGAGGTGGAAGAGAAACTCAACACCTAACAGGGAGCCGAGCTTACCTGGAGGTGGAGGAAACTCCACACCTACCGGGGAGTCGAGCTCACCTGGAGGTAGGGGAACTCAACACCTAACAGGGAGCCGAGCTCACCTGGAGGTGGAGGAACTCAACACCTAACAGGGAGCCGAGCTCACCTGGAGGTGGAGGAACTCAACACCTAACAGGGAGCCGAGCTCACCTGAAGGTGGAGGGACTCAACACCTAACAGGGAGCCGAGCTCACCTGAAGGTGGAGGAACTCAACACCTAAAAGGGAGCCGAGCTCACCTGGAGGTGGAGGAACTCAACACCTAACAGGGAGCCGAGCTCACCTGCAGGTGGAGGAAACTCCACACCTACTGGGGAGTCGAGCTCACCTGGAGGTGGAGGAACTCAACACCTAACAGGGAGCCGAGCTCACCTGCAGGTGGAGGAACTCAACACCTAACAGGGAGCCGAGCTCACCTGGAGGTGGAGGAACTCAACACCTAACAGGGAGCCGAGCTCACCTGGAGGTAGGGGAACTCAACACCTAACAGGGAGCCGAGCTCACCTGGAGGTGGAGGAACTCAACACCTAACAGGGAGCCGAGCTCACCTGGAGGTGGAGGAACTCAACACCTAACAGGGAGCCGAGCTCACCTGAAGGTGGAGGAACTCAACACCTAACAGGGAGCCGAGCTCACCTGGAGGTGGAGGAACTCAACACCTAACAGGGAGCCGAGCTCACCTGGAGGTGGAGGAACTCAACACGTCCTCAGACCGGCTTCTCTTCTTGGAGCCTTACCAACCCAAACGAATCTATCTGACGAGCCACCCAGCGACCGACATCAACAAGCCCGGGCGAGTGGTCTCCAGTCGAGGACCCGACTTGAAACGAATCTACCCGACGAGCCACCCAGCGACCGGCATCAATAAGCCCGGGCGAGTGGTCTCCAGTCGAGGACTCGACTTAAAACGAATCTACCCGACGAGCCACCCAGCGACCGACATCAACAAGCCCGGGCGAGTGGTCTCCAGTCGAGGACTCGACTTGAAACGAATCTACCCAACGAGCCACCCAGCGACCGGCATCAATAAGCCCGGGCGAGTGGTCTCCAGTCGAGGACTCGACTTAAAACGAATCTACCCGACGAGCCACCCAGCGACCAGCATCCACAAGCCCGGGCGAGTGGTCTCCAGTCGAGGACTCGACTTGAAACGAATCTACCCGACGAGCCACCCAGCGACCGGCATCAACAAGCCCGGGCGAGTGGTCTCCAGTCGAGGACTCGACTTGAAACGAATCTACCCGACGAGCCACCCAGCGACCGGCATCAACAAGCCCGGGCGAGTGGTCTCCAGTCGAGGACTCGACTTAGATGCTATCTTTAACTACTTTTGATATATCATAAATAGATTACATACCATTACATTGCGCTTCCTTGAGCTTACTCGGCCACATGCACCTTGGCCATCTCATTCATCACTTCCTCCATCTCCTCAGCTTCCTCCTGGTCCTTTGGGGCATAGCTGTCTCCTCTCTGCCGAGATTCTTCTTCCTTTCCTTAACTCCAGAAACTCTGGGCATGTGGCTGTCGCGTGGCCCTCCTGCTGATGGAAGTCACAGTATGGCAATGCCATCCTCCTTGCTTCCTTCCCTGCGCGACCCCTCTTCTTATTTCCTCTTTTTCGGCCAATCGTCATGGTTTGCAGGTGGTAGGGTTGCAATGGCCTTGTGTCCGGCTGCCACCCTGCTGGGTTGAACCGTCCCTGCTCCCCCTGAGAGTTTCCTCTCCCTTGGAAATGGCCTCTGCCTTGGCCTTGAGGGGGTCCTCCTGGCGGCCTCCAGGTTGGTAGGGCGACTGGTGGTTGAAACTCCCAGCCTTGCTCCTGCCCAACGGGGGGTCCCTGGTCCCCCTGACTTCTCGCTTCCTCCTTCTTCTTCCCTCCTTGCTGATGTGCTTGCTCCGCCTCCATCGGAGATTGCGAGGTGAGCACGGGTGTGGGTGGTGTCGAGCACTCGCCGCGAGGGGGAGGTGCGATCCGCAAGAGCTCCAGGATCGACTTCTTGAACTCGTCAAAATCACCCTTCTTCAGGTACTCGCTGATAGGGGGTGAGTCTCCCAACTCATCGCTTCCGGACATGAGACTTGGCTCAGAGCTTTCCGAGCTAGTCGCTTCCACGCTCACCGCACCAGAATGTTGAAACCAGTTTCCCGGCTTCAGCGTTCGAAAGGGGGTTGCGACTAACCCTTACTTGACCTGAGCCTAGACCCGTGACCGGTTGCTAGGAACTAAGAGACTCGGACTTGATGAACACTTGAATCCACAAATGAACCCCTTAAGCTGCAGCGCGGAGGTCCCACCACATACCCGGAAGATCTTAGAGCGCTTCCCCTCCCAAGCCAATGCTGAGTCTGGGCACCTTTGAGGGCACTAAGAACCACCTCACCGTCAACTGGAAGATGACAGGGGAGAGGGGGGGGGGGGGGGGGGGGGGGGGGGGGGGGGGTGCTTGCTCACAAGACCACGCGAGGGAGGGGGTAGAGGCCAACCTTTCCCAAGGTGCCCATGGGGGTCTATTTATAGACTCCCAAAAATGGACTGCGGATAGCCAAAATTGGACTGCGAATAGCCAAAATTCTGCTATCCGCAGTCCGACCATGACCATGAACAATCAACGCGTGAGGGGGGGCGAGTGGGACTCGAGATGCCCACTTCCCCCTCATGGGAGGTCATCCCGACCTCCCCCCAACGTGCCGGGCGAGTGGGAGCATTCCTCCCACTCGCCCAAAAGAGGGTGGCGAGTGGGAGGGCCCCCTCCCACTCGCCCCCAAGGTGGCCGGCGAGTGGGAGGCTCCTCCCACTCGCCGGCGAGTGGGAGGGTCCCTCCCACTCGCCCGGCGAGTGGGAGGGTCCCTCCCACTCGCCCGAAGGGGGGTCGGGGGAGCGGGTGCTCCCCCTGCTTCCCCCGCGGCCTCTCTTTGCCTTGAGTGGTTTCGACCGTCTCCACGCGATCGTATTGCCCGTCTCGGTCGCCTTCGTAATCTTGGCCTCATCTGGGTCGGGTCCCACCGACTCGGGAAATATGAGGGTTGTACACCACCTTCAGCCACCTCTTCAGTGAGCTTCCAACACGTTATGGTAGAGCACGTAACACATGGGAAAGGTCAGGAGTCATCATGGAGAAGCTCAAAATTTACTTCTAAAAAGAATGAATCTAAGTTTCCAAGGAGAAGATGATAAATTAGTCGAGGTGAGAATAAATGAAACAAATAAATTGTAGAAGAGAGAGGAGCGCATAAGCTAAGAAGTTGATTGGGTCAACCCATTTTAGCACAGAAAATCCAATATAATTGATAACCTCTAACACAAAAGTGAGCCATATGATTCAAAATATTAAAATACATGAAAAAAATTCACCATACATAGAAAAATCCTACTGTTGCAATATCATGAGGGTCCTACTTACAATCTAAATACAACACTGACATATTTGTCTATAATGACAACTCAAAATGAAAATATCCCACATCAGCACTTCCTAACTTGATGAGTTTGAATCCAACAAATGACACTACTGGTACATGTGAAGTAGCTTAGAGCATATACATTGTAAGTCATACAATATCAGCCATGAATCTACAAGACTTAAGAGTTTCTCCAGTAAATGGGGTAATTATTAATTTCACTGTTAGTTGTGGAAAGGACTAGGCCAACTAAAATTTATAGGAACACGTGATCTCAAGAATTGAGTTAGTGGTAGCAGCAGTGTGCAGGGATCAATGCACTCATCCATCAATATTTATATATTGAGAGAAGATGATGGAGATAAAAATGAAGGGAATGAGGTAAAAAGTCAAATGTCGGCTATCAGTATGGAGTCCAATCTACCGCATTAATCCACAATGTTCTAAAATCAATAGAAGAAAACAATCCCTGAGGCACAATTTTCATTCAACCTCAAGATGAAGATACTTGGGAGGTCAAGGGCCTATTAAAGAAAAGGAGAAAACAAGTATTTCGCAAATAACCTTACCCCATTCAGTTGAGATTTATGACAGTACGAGCATGGATAAACCATAATTGACATAAACGGTCAATGATTTGACATTTTGGCTTTATCATTGGAGTCGTCGCATGCGAATGCCATGAACGCGTCGACATGTGATACATCCTTCTATCTTATGATGGCATGGTGAACACTCACCCTCTACTCACCCTCTTCGGACACACTCTTTACCTGTATTACCTCCATCTCATCCCATGTCATTCATGAATGCACCAACTCTTCGATCGCCTCGTTATTCCTGCTTGTCGCCACAACTACTGACATCGTTTTGCCACCTTTATCTCTTGAAATCGCCTCATACTTACCTAATTATAATCACTCTTCACCAAGGGTGCGTTTGGTTGAGCGTCTGGGCTCCGGTGCGGCAGGGTAAAAACGGAGGTTGCCGGATAAGCAGTGTTTGGGGGAGCTGATCCGGCAACCTCCGTTTTTTAGTAAACAGCATTTCTTATAATAAAGCATACGCGCCTATCGACTCCAATCCAGACGCAGCCAGAGCTCATCGTTCTCTCGAGGAACCTAGGGAGCGGGATTTCCCCCTTCCTCTCGCCCCGATCTCGCCGCCGGTGAAGGTAATAGGCCCGTTCTCATTTTCCTTCGTCCTTCCCGACCACCGGCCCCTTCTTCTCTCGAGATTTCTTCCTCTCAACGATTTTCCCCTTTTTTTCAGGGTTTTAGCCGCAGGTTTTCTCGGCCACCAGAACTCGCCGCCGGCCTTCCCGTCCTCCATATTTCTCGGCTAGGTAACTCTTGCTTCTAACTAATGATTATTATGTGGTAAAATGCATTTGGAAGAAGTGTGTGTGTATGTTATATGTTTGCGTTATTTTTGTGTGTATGTTTTGTATGTGTGTGTGTGTGTTTATATGTATATGTTTATGTTTATATATGTGTGTATATGTTTATGTTTATATATGTATGTATATGTGTGTGTGTATGTGTGTGTATATGTGTGTGTGTGTTTTGGTATATGTGTGTTTGTATGTGTGTGTGTGTGTGTGTTTATGTATATGTGTGTGTGTGTGTGTGTTTTATATGTATATGTGTGTATATGTGTTTATATGTGTGTTTATGTATATGTTTGTGTGTGTGTGTTTGTATGTGTGTGTGTTTGTATGTGTTTGTTATATGTTTGAATTTTTTTTACAAGATGGGTAAGCCGAAAGATGGAGGTGTGTCCGCTATATGGGATACAAATGATGTCATGATCTTTTGTGACATTTGCATTCAAGAGATAGAGTGAGGGAACTGACCTATGACACATTTTAGCAAAGAGGGTTGGTTAAATGTGACCAAGAAATTCCACAACCAGACTGGAAAACAATACGACAAAGTTCAAATGAAGAACAAATGGGATCACCTGAAGGAGTGGAAATTGTGGACTGAGTTGAAGCTGATATGACTGGTTTGGGTTGGAATCCTACTACAAAGACAATAGATGCTTCAGACGAGTGGTGGACAGAGAGATTAAAGGTAATCATTGTGTAGTTTGATATTGATGTTCATTGTGTAGTTTGTTATCTTCACTCTCTAATATATTCTTATAAATCTGTAGGTTGTCCCAGCTGCAAGAAAATTCCGCTATGCTGGCATCCCGCCCGAGTTGGAGGAGAATTTGAGCTTGATGTTCGATTCTGTTGTTGCCACAGGACGTCATGCTACCACTTCTAACATAAGGACCCTTCCTCGCGAGTCCATCGACGAGAGATATTTCTCTGATGAGGATCATGATGACCAAGAGATTTGTGGAGCACCACCTCCCCCTGAGGTCACCTCATTAAAAAAGAGGAAGAAAGGAAAGAAAAAAGCAACCAGCTCGGTCTTAGAAGATTTGGCGGAATCTTCTAAGACCATTAGTCGATGCATTCAAGAACATCTGAAGCTCTCCAATCCTCTACAAAGCACGGATACTTAAAAATGCTATGCGTATCGGCTCGGACGCGTATCAGATACAGGAAACTCCCGGAAACGTGCGGAAACGCGTTTCCGAAACTATAGGAAACACATTTTTAAATAAATAAATAAAATTTAATTCGGAATCGCGTATCCCACTTGCGGGATACACAATTCCCGTGCGGTAAGAGTCCCGCCGCTTATTTCATGGCTTATCTATTCACTCTTTAGGTGTACGCCATTCACGCTACTCTTCGTGCGCTCGAAGTTTTCCCGTCACGCCGTCGTCGAGAGGAGAGGTCTCTGCGTCGAAGCTCTCCGACATCACGCCCGTCGAAGCTCTCCCCTCTCTTGCTTTTGCTGCCGCGTTGCTACTGCTGCTCCACTGCCGCTCCAGATCCCGCTCCCGCCCTGCTTGTAAGCTCTTCCTCCTCTTCTTCTTCCTCCTCTTCTTCTTCCTCCTCTTCTTCTTTTTCTTCTTCCTCTTCTTCTTCTCCCTCTTCCTCTTCTTCTTGCAAATATGAATTTAATTTTATACATAGCTGTTCAGGTTAATTTCATGTACAGTCTCTAATCTATAGAGTTCTTAGTGATGTGATACAAAGTTATAACAAACAAGAAATACTTATACTAAAGACCAACATCTGATGTTAAAAAGTTTAGTTGCTACGGATCTTATATCTGGTGTTCAGGTAAATTATCTCACATATGTGATTTAATATAGTACCTACTAAGTTTCACATATCAACTAATTTATCCTCATGACATTCTTTAAAATTATCTTTAATATAGTACCTACTAAGTCAGATGTCAATACGTTTCAAGTTTTTTCAAGAAATACTTGCAGATTAGTTACATTATGCTTTAGCCTTTAGCTTCAAAATATACTATTTTTTTGGTAAACTGAGAAACATTTAATTGCACATAATATCATTTGTACTTTTTTGAAATAATCAGAAGGTTGAACTCTTATTAAGCTTTGTCATTATATCACTATATCAGGATGGATTGGATGGTAGGCAGACATTATGTTATCTTATTAAGCTTTATAGCATTATATGAAATGTCAATAATGTATAATATAAGTTTGAAGTCCCGGTTTTCATATGTATGGTCTATGTTGTAATTTTATTAAATCTTTTTGTTACAATTCAAAATATGTACAATTAGTTTGTTAGTTGTCTTATTTTTATATTAATTAATGCTTATAGTAAAATAATTAAAAACGTTTCTCGTATCCTTATTTTTTTTAAAATCACGTTTCCCGTATCTGTTTCGTATCGTATCTTGTATCCCGTTTCCGTCCCCGTGCTACATAGCCAATCCTTATACAATTACTCAGGCATTAGAGCGATAAAGTGGATACCCTGAAGTGGTAGCTGACGAGAGACTCTATGACTTTGCGATCACGTTCTTGTTGGATAAAGGTCATAGAGAGATCTTTATGTTCCTACCTGAGGGTATGAACATAAAGTGGCTTCGTAATCGCTACACTGGTGGAGATTAGGAATGTGTTATCCCGATAGGAGTGTTATTTTTATATTGTGCATGTACTTTATTTATATTTGTCGTGGACTTTTATGTTATCTGTCATGTACTACTATTATCTTATTTGTCATGGACTATTATGTTATCTGTCATGTACTCATATTATCTTATTTGCCATGGAATATTATGTTATATGTCATGTACTAATACTCATATAATGTTATCTGTCATGGACTATGCTTGCAGATAATGTCTACTGATTACTCTGATGATTCAGGAGATAGTTTTGAAACTAATCGAAATTATGCGATTGCACATCATCAAAATGTTGTATCAGCAGTTAGTTTTTTGGTTGAAAGTAGTTCTCTTTTCAACCAACCAGTACCATACATGACATCGAAGCAAACAGGTGATAAATGGGTTGGAGAAATGCTTCAATCTTCTACAGTCAGATTTCATAATTCTTTTCGGATGTCCCAAGAAATTTTTATGGATCTATTGCATGTCCTGGAGGAGAAGTACGGATTTCACGAACGAGACGGACTGCATCTAGAGAGATTTTGGCAATGACATTGTACATATTGTCTCATAATGAGGTAATGAGAAAGACATGTGAGCGCTTTCAGCATCGACGGAGACTGCTAGCAGGTTTTTTGGAGAAGGCATTCGCGTGTTGCTACTACTAGCGGATGAAGTGATTCAGCCATTAGATAGATCTTTCAGTAGCACACAGCCAGAGATTTTGTACGACTCACGTTACATGCCCTTCTTTAAAGATTGTGTCGGTGCAATTGATAGAACACATGTTCATGCATGCGTACTTGTTCGTGATCAAGTACCGTACATTGGGAGACATGGCATGCCATCACAAAATGTGATGGTTGCTTGTGATTTCAACATGTGTTTCACGTTCGTTATGGCAGGTTGGGAAGGCTCTGCGCATGATAGTCGCATTTTCAATTATGCGCTTAGGGATCCCCGTTACAAATTTCTGCAATCACCACGAGGTAATAATTAATGACTTCTATTCCTTTTTTTATACTTCTCACTTTTGGAGCATAACAACTGAACTCATGTTTTTCAGGAAAATATTACTTGGTGGATTCTGGATCTCTGCTACAAAAGGGATACTTGAAACCATATCGAGAGACACGATATCATCTTCCGGACTTTGCTCGTGGCGGTCGTGCACCGGAAGGACGCCGAGAGATTTTCAATCATGCGCACTCATCACTTAGAAGTGTGATTGAAAGATCGTTTGGCATTTGGAAGAAGAAGTGGGCCATATTACGGGATATGCCGAGCTACAACTTCGCTAAACAAGGCGATATTGTGATGGAGACTATGGCATTGCATAATTTTATTCGGCGACACCCTTCGTGAAGGGATATTGAATTCAGTGACAGGGAGCAGGGATGTGGGGATGAGGGGGTGAGCACACAAGGGCCTCGAGAAATTTGTCCTGATACTGCAGGCGGTGTAGAAGAGATGATCACGTTGCGTGAAAGTATAGCGCAACAGTTGTGCGCTTCTAGATCGTAGATGGTGGGAAGAAATGTTGTTATTTTTATATATTGTAGTAACTATTATAAAGGTTATGTATTTTATGTGTATTGAGTATTATATTAAGAAAAAAATTCATCAAAAACTTCATTTTGTTACCAAACAAATTTTTCAAAACTCCATTTCAATAAGTATTGAAAACTCCATTTGACCCAAACAGTTTTTATGACGAAACTACATTTCTCGGAAACAACTCTTTTTCAAAACTCAATTTCTGATCGGCAGTTTTTCATCAGCAACAGCCCAACCAAATGCACCATAAACCATCAGGCTTATCTCATTTCCCCTGCAACTCCCTCGACCACCGCATACACCTTCAACTCAACTCCTTCCTCATTTTGCCCCAACTACTATCATCATCTCCAAAAATAAGAGTTTGAACAAGTTACCGACATGTTTGCGCGATGAAACCATTCAACCCAATACCAATCAGTTTCCTCACCACTATCGACGAGTTGTTAATACACCCTGCAACACCGCATACTTCTACAAGCTCAACCTTTGTTGCAACTTTCACCAAATTCAATTTAAATCACATCAAGACAACCTCCTTTTGCACCAAGATGGGCCACTGTGAATTCGTCGGCATGTCCTTCAAAGTAACCAACGAACCTTGAACCCCTCCCAAGCAGGAAAGAAAGACACATTTTGCCCATCTATCTAACGTCTGGTTCTTCTCTTCTTTGAGGACATTCTCGCATACAACCCCTTTTAGTCCACCCATCTGGATATGATTATTACTCCAACTACTAGCAACTACACTTACCTTTGGTCTCTTCCTTAAGTGTCCACCAAAAATACCTGTTGAGTACCCCAGACCAACAAACAACTGCATCTACTACTCATGGTTGAGTACCTTGATAAGTAATTGTTTAGATGGTAAAATGATTTCATTAATTATTACAAAGAGTTTCACTCGTATAAATATTAGTGAGGGGAGGAGAAGAAAAACACAAATAGAAAAACAGGAAAATACAAAACTAACACATGTTACCCCCCCCCCCCCCCCCCCCCCACACACACAGCTCAAGTTGGGCGTGTAATGTTGAATTGTTGATCATGCTCAACTTGGTAACGATCCTTCCAAAAGCATTTGTACTCAATCTTTTCGTGAGGATGACTGACAGTTGTTGTTCAGATGGAATCAACATAGTATAAACGATTCCTCTCACTATATTTTCTTTGATGAAGTATCTGTCAATTTTAATGTGTTTGGTGTGATCGTGTTGAATAGGGTTATGAGCAATTCTAATGGATGTCTTGTTATCACAATATAGTTTGAGTGGCTCATTGATCTCAAAGCCCAGATCTCCATAATAGTTTGAATTCACAATCCTTCACATATTTCATGCACCATAACTCTGAATTCAGCTTCAGCACTGGAATATGTGAAGGATTGTGGATTTGAACTATTATGAGAGATCTGGGCTTTGAGCACAGTCACTCAGACTATAATGTGATAACAAGATGGCAATTAACATTGCTCATAACCTATTCAACAAGATCGCACTAAACACATTGAAATTGACAGACACTTCATCAAAGAAAACATAGTGAGAGGAATCGTTTGTACTCCATTCGTTCCATCTGAACAACAACTGACAGACATCCTCACGAAAGGATTGAGTACAAGTGCTTTTGGAAGGATCATTACCAAGTTGGACATGGTCAACATTACACGCCCAACTTGAGGGGTGTTACAAGTGGGCCCATAACTCACAGGTCCGAGGATCGAAACCTCGCTCTGATACCATGTTGAGATGGTAAAATGATTTCATTAATTATTACAAAGAGGCTCACTCGTATATATATATGAGGGGAGAGAAGAAAAATACATAAAGAGAAAAACAGGAAAATACAAAACTAATACATGCTAACAGTAACCAATACTTTGTATGTTGAGTATATAACTGCATTCCTCTTAATCTAATAATGTAATTATTTATAAAGTATAATAACTTAGGCGCCTTCCAATAAATTGTTATAAGACATTATATAACTGCATTACAAATTGTTATAAGACACAGGAAATTGAACTTCCTTACCCTCAATCTCTCATATTCCTATACCCCGTTCTAGGAGCTCATATCATGCTCGAAAAGAAATTTGATTATATATCCTCTTATCTTATTTGAGGAGCATAAGCACTAACAACATTTATAATCTTCTCATTTATAATTAACTTAATCGCAATTGCTATTTTCACCAATTATATTCATCTCAAACAATTTATCATTCAACTATTTATCAGTATTGACTTAACAATAACTTAATATTCCTCAATATCCTTAGATTTTGTTTCCATTAATAATAAACTAAATAGCAATTACTATTTTCATTATATTCATTTCAAATGATTAATCTTTCAACTCTTTATCATTGTAACCTAACAATAACTTACAGCATTCCTCCATGTCCATAGATTTCTTTCTTTCCTATTAGTTTTTTGCAACAAGTATATTTAGTTTTGCGAGGGAACATGTGCTTCTAGCAGCATGTCGTCTAGGTGTGATTCGGGTGGCTACAGTAGGTGCAGATACGAGTGATCTGTTCCTGAGGAAATTGGATCTGAGAGGTCATCTGCCCCCAAACTTGGCTACAGCCATCTCGCCCTCCACCTCCCAGAAAACCAGCACGACCTCGCTCATGCCCAAAAGCAGGGACTTTCTCTAGTTTGATGCTGAAGAAGAGCATGAGATGGAGTCATGGAGGTGTCAACAAAAGAGTGTGAACTTTAACACCATCGAATAAACTTCTGATAAGGAAGGAAAAGTAAGACCAGATAAGACGTTCGATCGAACATTGTGAAGGTGCAGTGGAACCCTAACCATCATCATGGAAATACCAACCACCTCCCTTTGAAATCTCTGAGCAGCTAGCGCAAGAGTGGCAGGGTCATGCTGAATTTATACCTCAATTAGTGGCCTATACTGGGCCAAAAATGACGTCATGTCACCATTTAGACCTGGCTCGATGGTCTGAAGATCTCGTAATAAGTCAAACAGGCATTGGAGACTATCATTGCCTAAGTAGAGGGACTTCAGCACGTCCCACACAGCTTTGGCTGTCTCGTGATACATCGCCATCTGGTACGACTCGCCATCCATTGAGTTCGGTATCCAGGATTGAACCCGACCATCGTCTCATAGCCATAACTCTATGGGTACAATGAGGGGTTATTTGGTCGCATGATGAAGAAAATCTCTAGTCTAGAGCACATGGCACACTGAATGGTCCCACTCGACAAAGTCTTCTTCCGAACCACAGATATAGTCGTGATCTTGAACTCATCCCAGGGCTCATAGTGGGAAGAGAATGAAGAATCTAGGGTGGTGGACAAAGAAGACTCAAAATTCATCGCCATATCGCAGGATAAAGCTATAACGACGAAGGGCTCAAGTTAAGCTAGTATGTACACCAAAGGAAAACGAAGATCTGCCACTTTAGTGAAAGAGAGCAATGATCCTCAAGTTATATTAGCATAATACAAGACAATAGTGAGCAATGCTCAAGCTATAAATCCACCAATATAGACGCCATTGATCATCGACTGAGATGATGTTGTTGGTAGAGATCGGGATATATGTTTTGAGTAGTTTTCTTGGAGCTTCGACCAGCAAAATCGACCAAGCGGAAGACCTAGAGAAGTTGTCAATTTGGTCGTTTTCGGTCGACTTTGTCGTTAGCAGGAGACTTGGAGGAGTCGTCGACTTTGTTGTCAAGGCTAGAGCGGGATATCTAAGATACTAAATCAAGGAAGCGGAATCTGGAGAAGTCGTCGACTCCTACCAACATGGAGCGGAAACATTCATCGCGTCTACCATTAGGACGAGTTCACACTCCTATACTATAAAAGGCTTATATCATGCCATACGAAGAAAGAGGAAAACTTATTCTCTATAAGAACTAAATATATTATAAAGATGATGATGGTTAGGTCATGTACACTGAGGAGGAGAAGTGCACCAATAAGATAAAAAAAATCAATGCTGGGGATTAGGACAAAAAAGAGACAGACCAAAGGTAACTAGAATATAGGTTGAACGATTAAAAAATGTTCAGAACACCTGATGCAAGATCATAAAAGCAAAGCCAAAATGAGTTGAGGCAAATTAGGATTATGATAGCAATTAAATTTCTCAGATGACCTTTAAAAAGAAGTATTTTATCATATGGAATACAAAAAGTAGGCATTTGCCAACTTTTGAAAAATAAAAATGACTTAGTGAAAATGATAATTATATATAGGAGAAGGGTCTAGTTTTTGTTAATGGAAGGTTTCTTCACAACCATCAGCCTTCCCATTCTTCCTCCTAACTTTCACTCTCTGAATAACGGTCATAGTTAAGGACCACAAAGGAATATTGTCTAGATATGACGTGAAAGTAAACACTCTCCACGTCTTCAACAAAAGCAGAAGGTAGAAACCATGATAAGGGTAGAGTACCTTAACAAGCTCAATAAAACCAAAATCGAATAACAAGCAAAATCTGATTTTTTTCATGCATAAACATTATTTCTATATACAAAATTAGAGAGCTAACTAAGTATAATTCAACAAAAAAGTAAAGTGATCATCTGATAAAAAGGTAATGGAACATTAAAGACAAGAATGGCGTAATTTATACGAATAATGGGTCAAAAGAAAGGTCATCATGATTACAAATCATGTCAAATTCCAAAGTATGTGATTAAATCACACAATCAAGCATGTTAAACATTCAAAATGCACCTTTTGCAATAGACCATCAGATGTGGCATCTTAAGCCTAGTACTTGATCATGACATCATCACACCATAATCTTCCTACTCCGTAGTAGTTTGTCATCATTTCAACTCAAGGTTGTAGATGTCAAATGTCGGGTCCATGTTGGTTTGAGTTTACAATGTCGGATTTTAATAATAAAAAATTATTTATATATATACATTTTTTTGTAAATATGTACAAATGTACACATAATGTATGTTTATAAATTACCCAATAAACATGTAATAATATAATTATAATAAAGTAATGAACACAATAAATACAATTTTGTATATAACAAATAATTAAATATTGAAGCAAGAGACTTGCATATACCTTTATGATTGTTTGACGATCCATCAAATTTGTCAAATAGCTCCATGATACAAAACATAAGAAAGAAGCATCAAAGCTAGGGTACAAGAAAGAGGTGTCGACTATAGTAAACGGCATAAAGAGAACCGAATGAGAGCGAGATGAGAAAATCACGAAGCTAGGCTCAGAGAGATGCACGAAATGAAGCACAACAAATTATACCGCTGGGCTGCTTAAAAGAAATAAAAATATATATTTTAATACCCACACCGATCTATCGGCCGCGAGACATCGCCCGATATATCGGGTGATATTTTAAAAAATCGCGCTTAGAATGTCGATATCGTGGTGTTTTCTCCGTCAAACCTTTATGTCAACAGACATATCCGAATGAGAGCGAGATGAGAAAGTCACGAAGCTAAGCTCAAAGAGATGAACGAAATGAAGCACAAAACAAATTAATACCGCTCGGCTTCTTAAAAGAAATAAAATATATATTTTTTAATACTCACACTGCTATGTCGGTCGCGAGACATCTCCCGATATATCAGGCGATATTTAAAAAAATCACATTTTTGCTTAAAATGATGATATCGTGGCGTTTTCTCCCTCAAACCTTTATGTCGGCCGGACATGTCGGACGGACATGTCGGCCGGACATGTCGGCCGGACATGTCGGCCGGAAATGTCGGACGACATCTACAGCATTGGTTCAATCTTAGACCCAATATTACTAAATTGGCATAAAAACAGCCATTGTGAGACAAAATATGGTAACCTTTTGGGGTTTTAGAAGCATGAATAAAATACAAACATGTTCTGCTATAACACAAAATATGGCAAAGAACAGGATTCAAACTTAGACAAAACTAAGGTGGCGGGCGGAGAAGCGGGTGGAGACGCCGGTTGGGACTGGAGGGGACGAGCCGGGGCTGGAAACGGAGCGGATCCCTGGCTTTTCCTCTCTCCGGCGGGTGCAAACGGAGCAAATGCCGCCGGAGCCCGTTTGTTTACCCGTCGTCCGGCAGCGTTTGCTCCAAACGGCGGCGGCGAAACGCCGAACCAAATGAAGCCTAAAGCTCACAGCGTTTAGGCATGAAAAGTCCATATTCCACCAACGGAATGAAAAAGCTATAATATATGCCATTATACTTCTACACAGTAACTTCCAAAATTTTAAAACTTGGAAGAAATTTGGAACTTCTTATAACAAAGGATGTCTATTAAAATATTATTGTTGTGAATATTTATTTAATCAGTGCATATTCATTTAATATTTACAACATAAAACAAGAGAGATTGAGTTCTAAGTTGATAAATTCAAAGTAAATTCATCAAAAATGAAGCATTCAATTAATAAAACCTACGCAAAAATAAAGTGTAATAGCAATTATGTATCAATGGCATGTATGTAAACAAGATAACAAAAATACACTTAGGGCGTGCCCCAAACATACTTTTTGCTCCAACCCTGCAACATTAAAACATTTACTTACAAACATTTCAAATCCTCGTTTTTTATAAGTAATCAACCTGAAAAAAAATAGTACAGGGATTTACTTACAAGATAGTGAACAAAATATTTCCATTCATCTTTTCGTGCCTCGATTCTTTGCACCTAAGAACAGATAAGCGTGTCATAAATATTTCACAAAGAATAGAGAAGATGTCTAAAGGCGCGAAGAGAATTGTAAGATAACAAAAGAAAGCGATAAGAATAAACGAAACTAAAATTCTAAGAACATCTAGGACCATAATAACAGGTTCTTTAGTACTAATATTTGTTATGCTAGGACAGGTGCAACAAAATCGGCAAAGGATTAATAACAGTTATTGCGTGGTTATTCTTAGATGTTTTTTCCAAAGAAAGATGAGCTTAAATTACAAATCAAGCATTACTTTTACATAACTTTTAATTTTTTGGTTATCTGCAAAAATGGGTTTGAGTCGCGGGTTCGAGTCCTAGAAACAGCCTCTTGCAAAAATGCAGGGTAAGGTTTGCTTACATTTCACCCTTGTGGTGGGACCCTTCCCCGGATCCTCGTTGTGCGGGGATGCATTTGTGCACCGGGCTGCCCCATTTTTATACGGCAAAAGTTGGTCATGTCGAAATGACATGGCAAGCTTACAATATGCTAAGCCTAGTGTATGGAATATTTTAAACTGCCCAAAAGCCGGCAAAAATAAAAAGGAATATGAATAATATAAAATTTTAAAAACAACTAAAAGGGGGCATATGATCTGAAAGCAAAGCAAGCATTTTTAATTTTCTATATAAGTAGAATAAGCAGTCGTACATGGGTTTCTCTTGTGCGCAATGTGCAGCGAAGATAATATATGATGCCTCCTATACAAAATCATTTTTTTGCAAGACACATTATGAGGGGTATTGGGGCGATGTGAGCGGTTTCGAGCATCTGTTAATAAAAAAATGGTAAATAAATTAAATTAAATATTAAATATTTAAAATGAAAAGTAATGGTATCTTCCAATAATTTTCTAATTAACATCAAAGATATTTAAATTAAAATAAAATTTTAAATATTTAAAATGGAAGAGAGTGGCATGTTTATAATCATAAGATAATTAAATTTATTTCTCTTCAAGTGATGTGCATCAATAAATTGTAATTACCGAGGATAAAATTGGGTATGATATATTTTCATATGTCATGGCTTCAATGTAGTGGGTTCAAAATGGGGTGCTATACCCTCATGTACGGAGAAAGCAACTAATTATAAATTGCTCCCACTTGCTAAGAAAGTTCTTGCCACTATGCAAAAGAACGAATGAGACTATTATGATGATCCTATTTTAGGACCATCATGAACCAATGTTTTTTTATTACTAGTATAGATAAAATCATGTGCACAAAATGAACAAGAGAAATTAACTAGAATATTACAAGGATCGGCATTGTTTCAAAACCAACCTATAATAGAATATGAAAGATTCATTGGGTTTAGAAATTTGAAAAGAAATGCATAAGCAAAGAACATGACAAGTAAATAAAATGCTCCCACATGCTAAGAAATGTGTGCCCTCCCCCCTGATGACGTCACTATTCAAAAGAACGACTGAGATTATTTTGATGATCTTATTTTAGGACAATCGTAGACCCATGTTGTTTATATTAGTATAGATAAAATCATAACGAGAAAATTTGACTAGAATATTGCAAGGGTCGGCGTTGTTTCAAAACTAATCCTATAATAGGATATGTAAGAGTACTGGGTTAGAACTACATAAGTAAAGTGCATGGCAACAAATTATAAATTGCTGCGCCGACGCACTGAGAAATGCATGGCCCCGCCTTTGAAGAAATTGCTCCCACGCACTCAGAAAAAACTGCATAAGCAAAGTACATGGCAACTAATTATAAATTGCTCCCGTGCACTCAGAAAGAACTGCATAAGCAAGGTACATGGCAACTAATTATAAATTGCTCACTCGCACTAAGAAATGCATGGCCCCACCTTTGATGACATCACTATTCAAAAGAACGGCTGAGATTATTATGATGATCCTATTTTAGGACCATCATGAACCCATATTTTTTTATCTTACTATAGATAAATCATGCACACAAAATGAACAAGGAAATTGACTAAAATATTGCAACAACAACATTGTTTCAAACTAACCGTATAATAAAATATGTAAGATCAATAGATTAGAAATTCACAAAGAATAGAATATGTCAGGCCTAATTAGGAGTAAGAATATAGATAAAATATGTTATTTTAATAATGCCCACATGAGAGGAAAAAACACTTGCCATTACACCAAATAAGCTCATTCTAAAGATGTGATGTTCGAAAATCTGAATGAACGGCTACAACGCACAAGCAAAAAAGGATACTTTTGTGGCAATTTGGTAAGGTATATGATGGGATACAAAGGATCGAAAATAACTATAAATAGAAGATATAGATGTGACGCAAAATCTATGCTTAATTATGTGTTAGACTATTCCTAAAGGCTGCCAACTGTGATGATATCCTAGACTATTCCTCAAGTTTATTAATGGACCAATGGTGGTGACCACATCGCTCTTAATTGACAAGTAATTCCTCTCCTTATTCCCATGAGTAAGGTTTAATGTTGTTTTAGACTCAACAGCTCAATTGGTATTTTTCTCCTACACCCAATGTAATGACAACTATCTCATCCAGGTACGCCAATATGGTATCAAAGAGGTTTTTCATGTAACGTGATATCCTCTCTGACGCAAACCTTCAGACCAATGGCTACAACAATCTCATTTGTCTTCTCATATGCAGTTGTTCCTATCGCAACAGCTGAATGTTCTTTACCTGATGCAAACATTCAACAGAATGCCAATTGTAGTATTCTCTCTTATCTGAAACAACAGTTCTTGCCTCAAAAGTCGAACGTCAATCACTATTTTCTCTCCTCTCTAATTGAATAATTTCTGTCGCAGAAAAGGACAAAAATCGCATTCGGTTGCATATAACTTTTCGTCATAAAGTTCCTTCCAACACAAAATAAAAGTATTTTGTTGTTGAACGCAACTACTTTGATGTCAACAACAGAACGATTTGGTATAAGAAGAATTGATGAATTTGTTCGCATAAATAGAAACAGAGCTTCTTCATATGTCCTTTTTCTTGATGTTCACATCTCGCAACTATATCCATATGCTAGCAAATGTAATCATCTTCCTTGAGCATTCCTCCTTAAAGCCAAGGTTTGACCTCGAGAAGATTTTGTTTGGTAGCAATTTTTTTCAACATAGATAATTTTTCTAATGACTATAAGGAGTTGAACATTAAAGGAATGTAGTTGAATGCCAGCAACTATCTTCTTTGGCCTTGAACTATGGAGTGTGATATCATTGAATGTGGTCGACATGGCTATCTCATATGGATACTCTTAGTCCGACAGACATTACGAAAAAGAGATTTGATGAGAACAAAATGTGATGAACACATGTTGAGGCATTATTTATCAATGTCAAGGAGTCTGTGCTTAGCCACAAGCATTCCTTTTGTAAATCTAATGTCAGATAAGAAAATTTTTAAAATTTGTACATGGATCGGCTACTAATGCTATGCAAATATTTTAGTTCTCTCATGAACTTACTACTCTTATGCAGGGTGAGCGGACCATGTCTGAGCACAATCATATTATTTCGAACAGAAGGGCTGAACTTGATATCTTTCACGGCTCCCGCTATGACGACCCGCAGACCACCACAATTTATAGTATTCATCACATAGTAGAGTTTTGAGTTTGCAACACAGTAAACAGCCGCTAACACTCATGATCACGTTCTTAGGTATCTCCAACGAAAGATCAATTCAATTTCTTGGCAGATTACACTTTGACCACTGGAACTGCCCTATCATATTTTGTCAATTGATCATATTATGTCACTTGAAACTTCACGCATGTGAGACAAGTTCTTTTAAGCAACGCAAGAACAAACAATCATGTGAACTCTTACTCCTTCCCAAACCGAGAGAATTGCTCTTGAGATTCAACTGATACAAGTAGTTCCACCTGCATACCCAGATAGAAGTACTATGATACGACTGAGGCTCGGGGTCGCCTCTGTGCGTTACCCACCCGGGCGCACCGGGGTCCAACCAGCCGTATCAGGGTCCGCGGCCCAAAGTGTATATACGCAAGTATACGTGCCGGATCAAGTAATATAATAGTGAGATAAGATCGTTCCCTCGGAGAAGTGAATACTCTAACGCTTATGAGTATTAGCTAACTCTTTTCCTTAAATCCAAGTTAAGTAATTCGATTGGCTTGATAAAACTAATTCACCGAAAATTTAAAACTAATTTTAAAACTAAAAGTACTTAAGTTATCTTTTATCAAATTTGAGAGAAAAGAATCTTGTAAATTGCTTTCCTAGGTCTGATGTGATATTTGCTAAGTATACTGATGCATTATATTTGTTTTACTATCTTGCTCGATTAAAAACTAGGAATCATAATCTCTCGATCCTTGAATTCTCATAACCTAGACTTCTCTAGTTATCTCTAACTTAGAAAAATGCAAGGTAAACTAAATCGCTCAAATCGCTCTTGCTAATAAGGTGACGGAATCTCTTCCTCTCTCTTTTATTATATCAAAATTATGATGTAAACACACCGCTCCTCTCTCGAATCTCGCGGCGTAGTATAGAAGTAAAAGATATAAATTAGATATCTATGCGACTCATCTCTCGAATCTCGTCGCATAACATTAAGTATTTATCTTAAATAAATCGTGATTCCTCTCTCGAATCTCACCACGAAATATTGAGGATAAACATTGTTCAAATCTTTCGAAATAAGTCATAACATTGATAAAGATAGCAAACCAAGAAATCATACGGAGAAATTATAAATTAAACATCACAACAAAACCCAGTACTCACAACATACAAAATAGGAAGGTTTAGTTCATGTTCCTTGAAATGAAAAAACAAATTAGAAAGATCTTACAAGACATTGTTCGGAGTCTAGATATTAGCGCAGGAATTCGTCCTCTCTATTTGCCAATCCGCTCAAATCTGTCTTCTCTTCCTTCTCTCAAAGCCTTCTCACTTTCTCTTTCTCTCCAGTTTCAAAGAGTCACCCGGCTCCTTTTTTTCTAAACTGTCCAAGCCTGCTTTTAATCTCTGCACGCTACTGTGTTTTCTCTGAAAAGGCGCGTCCTTTCATAAAGAAACTGCTGGCCACACTTTTAGTTTTTCGAAAATCTGTACGTTTAGTTCAGCAAAATTAATTTGAACTGCCATGTTATGACCAGGTCATGACCAAGCTGCTGCAATCCGCCCAGCACTTTAATTCCAGTCTACAGTTGTCTGTTCTTTCATAGATTTCTCACATCCCTGCACAAATATATTACACATTTGACGATAAAAATGTCCACAGTAAAAGATATAATGTTTATTAGTCAATTAATCGTTATCTTTCGTATATTTTCTCAATATTCACTAAAATAAAAGAGTTAATAACTTCTTTTTTGAGATGTTATCACAACCCCACACTTAAGTCTTTGCTAGTCCCTAGCAAAAATTTAATCAATTCTGGCAAATAAATATGAAAACTTCTATTGGGACAAGGCAAGAATCATCTTCTTTACGTACATCAGCTTAGGCTTACTTCAGGATTTCAAATTAACTAAGGCAGATCTCTTAAAAGAAATTTCAAACATTCACAATTCCGTTAGTTAGATAGCAAGTGAAGCTCTCTCAATACTTTTAGTGTTGTGTGTGCTTTTCCTTAAAATTGTTCACTCTCAAACAATTTAACTCATTAAACATGCTCATAATTGGAAAGGATAAGAATATGCCGAGTCTTTGCTTTATGCCTTCACAAGAGTTTAGTAGTTCAATTTGATAAGAAATCATAAGGGCTTACAATATGAATGACTTTGGCTTGGTGAAGACTTTATGAATAAATTTTGATAGAGAGTGGAATTTCCCTAGTTAAAATTCTTAATGACTCTCCATACTTTGAGGTTTATTTCTCAATCATCATTTTTTTAGCTCATAGTTGAGATCATTCCAAGTAGGTGTACACACACTTAGGCCACATATCACTATGTCATTATACATTTTTCTCTTTTTTTTTACATTTTTTTTAATCAATGATCTCCGATAAGTCAACCTTATCTGGCGCGGTGGAAGAGGAAGGAATGCTTGCTGCGGGCTTTGGAAGGGAGTCGGTGTTACCAGCAGGGGGTGGTGTGCTCTCATGAGTGTCCAAACTGTCCCTAATATTACTGGTGATGACTACCTTTGTAATATGGTGTCCGATTTTTGTAATCAAGGTCTTTTTGTCCCCGTACATACCGTTAGCACGGCAGAGTTCAGTAATAAGAGTAGGGAACCACAGCTGTAACTTATCCATAGCAAGGAGCCTCTTTTGTAGCTGACTTGAAATTATACTCCCAACATCAAAACGAATTCCTTTTAAGATACAGTAGATTAAAAAGGCACGTTCCATGGTGACTCTTGTGGTGTTTTTGGTTGGGATTATACTTGTGTTTATGAATAAAAGCCACACATTGGCTTCCCTTTTTAAACAATTCGCTTTCAGATTTAAACCCTCCGCTGAAACCCAGGCTGTGTCTACATTATTGCAAATTTCCTCCGCAATGACAGACGGCGGAGTTGTGGCTTGTACGCCCAGGAATTCCTCTTCATTCGGAACCTCAATGTCAAAGAAACTATTAATTGCATTTCCTGAGAAATCGATTTCTTTTCCCCTTACAAAAATCCTTCTGTGTTCAAGAGTAAGAGCATTAGCATAAAATCCATATACCCATGGCAAAACAGCCTCCTTCCGGGGGTGGCAAAATGACTCTCATCCGAAATCTTTCATGCGGGTAACATACTCTGTACTCCAAGACCTTTTTTCGATGTCAAACCCTCGCTCAAAAATGAATGGCTTATCCTGTAATCCCTCATATCGTAACTTTGGCTCATCATTTATAAATCGAAAGTCTTTGCTTGGCACGGGTTTGTTCTTTCCTTTACGCTTAGAAGACATATTCTGACATGAAAAATGAATCTATCATGAACCCTAGAAAATTTTTAAGATTTTATTACCTTTTCTGGAGGAAGAATAGTTGGGAAATGCTACTGAATCGAAGCCGAAGCCGAGTCTTTTATGCTGCGGCTTTGCTAAAAAGCAGTCGCCGCCTCCTTGTGAAGAGGACTCGAACTCAGTCGCCGCCTCTTTGTACGAGCAGTCGCCGCCGCCAGCAGTCCCGCGATGCTCTCCGTCTGTAGGAAAATAGGGTTTCTAATTTCGCAGCCGTCGAACCAGGGCATGGGATGAGAGAATGAAACCTAAACCGGTTTTCATTTGTTTAAAACTCTTAACTTGGACCGGCGGTTTACTCAGGGTTGACGAAATTAAACGTCTAGGTTTGACGAAATGTAAACAGGTTTACTGGCGGTATTAATAAAGTTGTACGGACGGAGATCCGGTCGACGAAATCTAGTTCGCTTGATTTAACGTCTCGGCTGGACCAAGTCGTTCTTAGACAGATAAATTTATCACCATCGCCTCCCGAGGCTCATTGTTATGGAAGTAAGTTTTGAGTCTTTGACCATTTACTTTAAAAATAGAACCGTCTTTGTCGTTACAAATTGAAACTACCCCAAAAGGATGAACTTTTTTAACTCGAAACGGACCGGACCACTTAGATTTCAATTTACCCGGAAATAATTTAAGGCATGAATTATAAAGTAATACTAACTGATCCGGAATAAATGCCTTCTTCTCTATTCTAGAGTCATGCCATCTTTTTGTTCTTTCCTTATATAATTTTGCATTGTCATATGCATGAAATCGCATCTCATCGAGTTCATTGAGATGAACAACCTATTCTTACCGGCTTCCTTATAATCGAAATTTAATTTTCTCGTAGCCCAATAGGCTCTATGTTCTAGCTCGACAGGAAGGTGGCAAGCTTTTCCATAGATCATCTTATACGGGGTCAGTCCTATTGGCGTCTTAAATGCTGCTCTGTAAGCCCACAACGCATCATTCAATTTTTGTGACCAATCTTTCCTAGTGGCACTTACAGTTTTCTCTAAAATGGATTTAATTTCTCTGTTGGAAACCTCAGCCAAACCATTAGTTTGAGGATGGTATGCCAAAGCAATCTTATGTGTCACTCCATACTTCCTTAGTAATGTTGTAAATTATGAATTACAAAAGTGGCTTCCGCCATCACTAATAATCGCTCTAGGTGTACCGAATCTTGAAAAGATGTTTGTTTTTAAGAATTTCAATACGACCTTGGCATCATTCTTATGCGTAGCGATAGCTTCGACCCACTTTGACACGTAGTCGACTGCTAATAAAATATATAGGTTGCCATCCGAATTAACAAATGGGCCCATAAAATCAATCCCCCAAACATCGAAAATTTCAACCTCTAAAATGGTATTCATTGGCATGCTCGCTTTGCGACTCAGGTTCCCCATTTTTTGACATTTATCACAACTCTTCACGAATAAGTGCACATCCTTAAATAACGTGGGCCAGTAAAACCTGACTCAAGAACTTTTGTCGCAGTCCGGTCTCCCTTAAAATGTCCTCCATAAGGTGATGAATGACACTTTTCTATGATACTAAGAACCTCTACTTCAGCAACACACTTCCTGATAATTTGATCCGAACAAATTTTATATAGGTATGGATCATCCCAAAGGTAGTATTTCACCTGGAGGAACCTTTTCCTTTGTTGATAATCCATATCTGGATGTAATATATTACTAACTATGTAATTCACATAGTCAGCATACCATGGTATACTTCCCACAGCGACAGCTAATATCTGCTCGTCTGGGAAATTTTCTCTTATCCCTACTTGTTGATTCCTCTCATCACTTTGTTCTAATTTCGATAAATGATCGGCTATTTGATTCTCCGCCCCTTTTCGGTTTTTGATTTCAATGTCAAATTCCTGAAGTAAGAGCACCCATCTAATCAGTCTAGGTTTGGCGTCCTTCTTCTCCACAAGATACCGGATTGCCGAGTGATCCGTGTAAACTGTCACCTTAGAGTTAATTAGGTACGATCGAAATTTGTCAAAGGCAAACACGACCGCTAAGAGTTCCTTTTCGGTGGTTGTATAGTTTACTTGAGCGTCAATAAGTGTTTTGCTAGCATAATATATGGTGTGGAAAATTTTGTTGCGAACTTGACCTAAAACCGCACCAACAGCATGATTGCTAGCATCACACATAAGCACAAATGAAGAAGAAAAATCCGGTGCAACAACGATAGGAGATGAAATTAAACTTTCCTTCAACGTTTTAAAAGCTTCAAGACAATTTTCATCAAAAAGGAATGGAGTATCTTTTTCCAATAAATTGCATAATGGTTTAGAGATTTTAGAAAAATCTCTAATAAAACGCCTGTAAAAACTGGCATGACCCAAAAAACTACGAATCCCTTTTACATTTGAGGGGGGAAGAAGATTTTTTATAACATCTACCTTTGCTCTGTCAACTTCTAATCCTTTGTTAGAGACCTTGTGGCCCAGCACAACACCCTCTCGTACCATGAAATGACACTTTTCCCAGTTCAATACCAAATTAGTCCTAACACATCTGTCTAGCACTTTCTTCAAAACTTCTAGACATTTATTAAATGATGATCCAAACGCCGAGAAATCGTCCATGAAAATTACGATGCCTTCATCCATTAGATCAGTAAAAATGGATAACATGCATCGTTGGAATGTGGCAGGCGCATTACAAAGGCCGAAGGGCATTTTTCTGAATGCAAACGTCCCATATGGGCATGTAAATGTAGTCTTTTCTTGATCCTCGGGTGCAACCATGATCTGATTATAACCCGAATATCCGTCTAAGAAGCAAAAGTATTCATTACCCGCTAACTTATCCAAGACTTGATCGATAAATGGTAACGGGAAGTGGTCTTTCCTAGTGGACTTATTAAGTTTACGATAATCCATACATATCCTCCACCCTATTACCGTTCTTGTAGGAATCAACTCATTATTTGCATTTTTAATTACAGTTAAACCGCCCTTCTTCGGCACACATTGCAAGATTATATGAAAAAAAAATAGCGTCGACCTCAAGCGAACTAGATTTCGTCGACCGGATCTCCGTCCGTACAACTTTATTAATACCGCCAGTAAACCTGTTTACATTTTGTCAAACCTAGACGTTTAATTTCGTCAACCCTGAGTAAACCGCCGGTCCAAGTTAAGAGTTTTAAACAAATGAAAACCGGTTTAGGTTTCATTCTCTCATCCCATGCCCTGGTTCGACGGCTGCGAAATTAGAAACCCTATTTTCCTACAGACGGAGAGCATCGCAGGCTGCTGGCGGCGGCGACTGCTCGTACAAAGAGGCGGCGACTGAGTTCGAGTCCTCTTCACAAGGAGGCGGCGACTGCTTTCTAGCAAAGCCGCGACATAAAAGACTCGGCTTCGGCTTCGATTCGGTAGCATTTCTCAACTATTCTTCCTCCAGAAAAGGTAATAAAATCTTAAAAATTTTCTAGGGTTCATGATAGATTCATTTTTCATGTCAGAATATGTCTTCTAAGCGTAAAGGAAAGAACAAACCCGTGCCAAGCAAAGACTTTCGATTTATAAATGATGAGACAAAGTTACGATATGAGGGATTACAGGATAAGCCATTCATTTTTGAGCGAGGGTTTGACATCGAAAAAAGGTCCTGGAGTACAGAGTATGTTACCCGCATGACAGATTTCGGATGAGAGTCATTTTGCCACCCCCGAAAGGAGGCTGTTTTACCATGGGTTTATGAATTTTATGCTAATGCTCTTACTCTTGAACACAGAAGGATTTTTGTAAGGGGAAAAGAAATCGATTTCTCAGGAAATGCAATTAATAGTTTCTTTGACATTGAGGTTCCGAATGAAGAGGAATTCCTGCGCATACAAGCCACAACTCCGCCGCTGTCATTGCGGAGGAAATTTGCAACAATGTAGACACAACCTGGGTTTCAGCGGAGGGTTTAAATCTGAAAGCGAATTGTTTAAAAAAGAAAGTCAAGGTGTGGCTTTTATTCATAAACACAAGTATAATCCCAACCAAAAACACCACAAGAGTCTCCATGGAACGTGCTTTTTTAATCTACTGTATCTTAAAAGGAATTCGTTTTGATGTTGGGAGTATAATTTCAAGTCAGCTACAAAAGAGGCTCCTTGCTATGGATAGGTTACAGCTGTGGTTCCCTACTCTTATTACTGAACTCTGTCGTGCTAACGGTATGTACGGGGACAAAGAGACCTTGATTACAAAAGTCGGACACCATATTACAAAGGTAGTCATCACCAGTAATATTAGGGACAGTTCGGACACTCATGAGAGCACACCACCCCCTGCTGGTAACACCGACTCCCTTCCAAAGCCCGCAGCAAGCATTCCTTCCTCTTCCACCGCGCCAGATAAGGTTGACTTATCGGAGATCATTGACAATTTGATAAGTGTAACAGAGGAGCAAGAATATATGAAGTGTTACCAGCGATTCAGTCATCTCCTTATTAATGAAAAATGTGATGATATCCTGAGGAATCAAGTGAGACTCATGGAGGATGCTGGTTTAGATACAGTGAAGACGGTTTACAAATACAAGTCAAAATTTGATCAGCAAGGTTACTTGCTCTATTCGGATGGCGCACGGATCGATCTGAGTGAAGTCGGCGGCATGGATGAAGATATGGCCGACGTTTAGTTTCTTTCTCTTTCTGTTTTAATCAGACAATGGATGGCGTGAACTTTTGTTATTTTGAAGACTTTTATGCTACTGTGATGTAGCTTTAATCTGACTTTTATGCTACTGATATGTAGCTTTAATATGACTTTTATGCTACTCTTATGCTGCTATTATTTTGATATCTAAACATTTATGTTTTATCTCTTGGTTATATTTCCTTTTCAACATTAGCATTGTTATTGTCTTTCTTAAATCATGATTTCGTGACTTATATGAGGTGCCAAGTAATTGATTTGGACTGTGTTCCAATCCTAAGAATAACCCTGACAATTGTTTTATCTGAATGCGCTTTATCTTCACTTTATTCCAAGTTAATTGATTTGGACGGTGTGTTATCAGAATGTCATGCACTCTAATGTTTGCATTATCACACTTCTGAATTTACTATTTTCTTGGTCAAGAATTATACCATTATTATTTTTGTGCTCTGCTAAATGAGGTTATTATTGTGCTATATATCCTTAGCCTATCAACTAGTGCACCCCATGTAATGGAGCGTCATTCCTGCCAAAATTTCCAGGGGAGTGTTCTATTTTCATTTATTATCTTCTTTGGATTCCTGTTTTATTTGAAAGTTTCAACGAATTTTTGTTTCACTACGTTCTCAATGAGGTCTCTGTTAGGGCCTAGCAGAAGATTTAGTGTGGGGGTGACGTCAGTTATCCTCCGTTTTGTTTCACTTATAAAATTTCTATTCAGGGCACATTTCAATAAGTTCTTCATTTTTGTTACCACCAGACGGCTTACTAAAGTCATTTCATGTTAAACTAATTGGCAGATTAATTAATTTAGTGGTTTCAAGTAATGAATTTAAAGTTAGTAAGATGCGGTTATAGCTCTCTTAAGTATTTCAATTATGCATTAGATTCTCTAAAATAATTTGCTCTCTATAAAATAAATTTATTAACCTATTAACATAATTGTGGAAGGATGAGCAAGAACTAAGTCAATGTTGTAAGCTAAAAAATAGAGTGTATGTAGTTAATTGATAATAATGATTAAGGTCATCTTTGGATCAGTTCACACCACGCAGCCAACAATTATTTAGATTATCTATAACCCTTTGAGCTTGAGCCTTGCCATTTTGATACCATTTGACCATGCATAATTTTCCTATAATTTTACTAGTTATTTCTTAGTTAACTTTCCAACTTTGGGCGTTTAATAAAAAAATGTATAATGACATAGTGATATGTGGCCTAAGTGTGTGTACACCTACTTGGAATGATCCCAACTATGATCATAAAGTAAAAAAAATTTGCAAAAAAAAGGAGAAAAATGTATAATGACATAGTGATATGTGGCCTAAGTGTGTGTACACCTAATTGGAATGATCTCAACTATGGGCTAAAAAAATGATGATTGAGAAATAAACCTCAAAGTATGGAGAGTCATTAAGAATTTTAACTAGGGAAATTCCGCTCTCTATCAAAATTTATTCATAAAGTCTTCATCAAGCCAAAGTCATTCATATTGTAAGCCCTTTATGATTTCTTATCAAATTGAACTACTAAACTCTTGTGGAGGCATAAAGCAAAGACTCGGCATATTCTTATCCTTTCCAATTATGAGCATGTTTAATGAGTTAAGTTGTTTGAGAGTGAACAATTTTAAGGAAGAGCACACACAACACTAGAAGTATTGAGAGAGCTTCGCTTGCTATCTAACTAACGGAATTGTGAATGTTTGAAATTTCTTTTAAGAGATCTGCCTTAGTTAATTTGAAATCATGAAGTAAGCCTAAGCTGGTGTATGTAAAGAAGATGATTCTTGCCTTGTCCCAATAGAAGTTTTCATATTTATTTGCCAGAATTGATTAAATTTTTGCTAGGGACTAGCAAAGACTTAAGTGTGGGGGTGTGATAACTTCTCAAAAAAAGAAGTTATTAACTCTTTTATTTTAGTGAATATTGAGAAAATATACGAAAGATAACGATTAATTGACTAATAAACATTATATCTTTAACTGTGGACATTTTTATCGTCATATGTGTAATATATTTGTGCAGGAATGTGAGAAATCCATGAAAGAACGGGCAACTGTAGGCTGGAATTAAAGTGTTGGGCGGATTGCAGCAGCTTGGTCATGACCTGGTCATAACATGGCGGTTCAAATTAATTTTGCTGAACTAAACGTACAGATTTTCGAAAAACTCAAAGTGGGGCCAGCAGTTTCTTTATGAAAGGACGCACCTTTTCAGAGAAAACACTGTAGCGTGCAGAGATTAAAAGCAGGCTTGAACAGTTTAGAAAGGGGGAGACGGGGGTTACTCTTTGAAACTGGAGAGAAAGAGAAAGTGGAGAAGGCTTTGAGAGAAGGAAGAGAAGACAGATTTGAGCGGATTGGCAAATAGAGAGGACGAATTCCTGCGCTAATATCTAGACTTCGAACAATGTCTTGTAAGATCTTTCTAATTTGTTTTTTCATTTCAAGGAACATGAACTAAACCTTCCTATTTTGTATGTTGTGAGTACTGGGTTTTGTTGTGATGTTTAATTTATAATTTCTCCGTATGATTTCTTGGTTTGCTATCTTTATCAATGTTATGACTTATTTCGAAAGATTTGAACAATGTTTATCCTCAATATTTCGTGGTGAGATTCGAGAGAGTAATCACGATTTATTTAAGATAAATACTTAATGTTATGCGGCGAGATTCGAGAGATGAGTCGCATAGATATCTAATTTAAATCTTTTACTTCTATACTACGCCGCGAGATTCGAGAGAGGAGCGGTGTGTTTACATCATAATTTTGATATAATAAAAGAGAGAGGAAGAGATTCCGTCACCTTATTAGCAAGAGCGATTTGAGCGATTTAGTTTACCTTGCATTTTTCTAAGTTAGAGATAACTAGAGAAGTCTAGGTTATGAGAATTCAAGGATCGAGAGATTATGATTCCTAGTTTTTAATCGAGCAAGATAGTAAAACAAATATAATGCATCGGTATACTTAGCAAATATCACATCAGACCTAGGAAAGCAATATACAAGATTCTTTTCTCTCAAATTTGATAAAAGATAACTTAAGTACTTTTAGTTTTAAAATTAGTTTTAAATTTTCGGTGAATTAGTTTTATCAAGCCAATCGAATTACTTAACTTGGATTTAAGGAAAAGAGTTAGCTAATACTCATAAGCGTTAGAGTATTCACTTCTCCGAGGGAACGATCTTATCTCACTATTATATTACTTGATCGAACCCCCGACCCCCTTGATAAGAAGTCCTTCCATGGACTCTCATCACCAATTGAGCTATGATACGACTGAGGCTCGGGGTCGCCTCTGTGCGTTACCCACTCGGGCACACCGGGGTCCAACCAGCCGTATCAGGGTCCGCGGCCCCTACACCCCAACCCATCTCGGCACCCATTATTCATGCCGCGGGTTGTTGAGGCTGGGGATCGAACCCCAGACCTCCTTGAGGAGTGGAGATTTCATCCACCCTCACCAACTGAGTCGCGGCTCAGTTGGTGAGGGTGGATGAAATCTCCACTCCTCAAGGAGGTCTGGGGTTCGATCCCCAGCCTCAACAACCCGCGGCATGAATAATGGGTGCCGAGATGGGTTGGGGTGTAGGGGCCGCGGACCCTGATACGGCTGGTTGGACCCCGGTGCGCCCGGGTGGGTAACGCACAGAGGCGACCCCGAGCCTCAGTCGTATCATACTATGTCCATTAGTCATGGTGGACAGATCTGCATCTCTAGTAGGTTCATTAGGCTCATGTTGTATTATAGAAACACTATGATTCCTGATGAGGAGCATATTCATGTGAGAGTTCACTCAATTTTGAGCCTTTTGCGCTTTCTAGCAGTCCAATCAGAATAATGGATCTTTTGTCACTTCTTATACAATACAGACCCCTACCACCCTAGCAGGTACTTTCCCACTCACTGTTTTTACTAATAAACTAAAGTATCCTCCACTTATGTAGATTAGGTCACTGACTCAAGATCCCCAGATCACATGGGAGGTTTCTTTCCCCATAGTTCATCTTATCACACACATGTTGTTTGGTCAATGGATCCCATGCCTTGATCAATGGATGCAATTATCTCTCAATTTCTTTTTCTTTTATTCCTCAAAAGGTGTTGCATGTTTCCCAATTATCCATTAATCTTCTTTCGGTTAGTGTTTTGACTCGCACCACAAATTGCCCTATAACATATTTTTAAATTGTCTTTTTAAGACCTATGTGAAAGAGAGATTTGTAGTATATCCATGAGAGTAGGCATTATATATTTTGAAGGATGGATGCTCCCTAGTACACTATCATTATTCCTTCAATCTCTTAGTTTTTTAATGTTTACAATGTTTACCTGATCTATCTCATGAAACAACTGAAGACATTTATCATGGCATACTCGATTAGGTCCCGTGAACTTTGATGCTCTATATGTTAATTCTCCTAATTTTAGAAATAAATTCTCTCACTACATGTTGCAGTACAATGTGTGCAAGACTACTGAACATATTCATACTTAAAATGTCAGTTCTAAAAAATATGAATCTTTTTTAGACGGTAAATTATAATGTTTGGGGGCCTTCACCGATACTTTCAGTGGATGAAGATCGATATTATGTTATCTTTAGAATGGTGTGGTATTATATTAAGTTATTCTTAATCAAGAATTGAGATGATGTGTTTGGTACGTTTAAAATACTGCATGCTTTGATTAAGACTCAATATCAGGGTGATGTTCACGGATTACAAAGTGCCAATGGATGGGAATATCTTTCATCGAATTTTGAAAAGTATTCGCAAGAATGCAAGAATCTGTAACTTTCATGTCCCACCCAAGTAGTGTGACTAAAAGCAAGAATCATCAATAGAATTCACTTGTGTATTTCAAGTACAACTTCCTTCAAAATATTGATCCTTAGTTTTTTTCAGACGACTTGTTTCATTATCAATAGCTTACTCGGCTTCATTATGGTGTTTTTCCATTATCCGTTGTGAATGTCACTGCCACTTGTATCTTTACCACTTCGCATATTTGGTTGTGTTGTTTAAGTTCAGGACCTATGCGCATCACGCCACAAGTTGGATAACACTTTCATATGTTACATATTTGTATGAAACTCAAAAACAATTCAAGGGTTATAAGTGTTACTATCCATCCAGCGAGTAATAGCTTTTTCGCAAGAAAGTCACTTTCATGAGCATGTATGGTTGTATGCTTCGATTTTTTCCACTCCTAATTCTCCACTTTATTTGAATTGTATAAGATGTGATTCACGATTAGAAGTTGTTTGTCCATGCTTATGGTTCCAAAAAAGGTATTCCTCCCTCTTTGGCACCTTAGCATGGGTTCCAGATATGCTCTGACTTATGGTAGGCATTTACCCCTTTCACGGCATCCCTTTCCACTCTTCTCTAGATCATCCAACTGTTGGGTAAGGTATATCTTCCAATCTCTCTCATCATTCTGGTATTGAGATTGTGTTTCCTGTTGATACCAAACTTTGCAGCTTCCTATTGTTTTCAATAAAATATTCCATTATAGCGTTATCATTCATCCCATTACAAACTGTATCTTATCGGTTGTCTTCATGTGTGCCTTTTTGTCCACATTGGTGTTATCCACATACCTTGTCATGCAGGCTCGATCTATGCTCGTTTAGATGGAGTAGGGCTATCAAGGAGGTGAAGGATGTCCTCACTCATAATCAGGCATCAATTGGTCATCCTTCCCACTTGTCACAAAGTTAGATATAGATGGTATTCAACCTTAAATATCATGTTGGTAGGTATGTGGTTTGAAATAAGGCTAGTTTTGTGGCCCATGACTTTACTAGGTCTTATGAATTTGATTATTATGCTATTTTTGCTCTTTTTGCTGAGTTTACCTTCATAGAGTGCTTTTCTCCCTTGTGGCTACTTTTTGTGTCCCCTTGACCAATTGGATGTTAAAAATATTTTTCTTCACAATGTCCTGGATGTCTTCATTATGTTCTCGGCTTAAGAAGGTTTGGAATGATGTGTATAGTATGGATTTATACAATTACAGTCCGAAAGGTGTGTCGGCTTCTCAAATCTATATATGGCCTCAATCAATCGTGCATAGCCTAGTTCCATCATTTCAATAGTGGTGTGGTGTATGGGATACATATAGTTAAAATATAAGAACAATGTCTTTATTAACTCATGGTTGTAGATGTACTGTAATATTATCTATGTGGAAGACATTATTATTTAGGATACAACCATACCTTTATTTCCTCTATATAGACATTCTTTGAGAACTTCTATGATATCGAGGATCTTGGTGACTTAAGATACTTTTTGAAGCTTCGGTTTATAGATTTTATCATAGTGTCTCTATGAATAAAAGAAAATATGCAATTGATCTCTTATCTAATATAGGCATGTAAGGATGTAAATCTTCACTAACACTTATGGATCCTCGTGCCACTATTATTAGTGATGGGAAACTTCTAATTGGTATTCACATGTATAGGAGTCTGATTGAGAAATTGATCTACAAAGCTATTACAAGTCATGATACATTTGTTGTAAGTGTTGCATCACAATTTGTGCATGCCCCTCGCTTGAGTCACTTGGTAACTATATATAGGATTTTTAGATATATTAAGGTTTATGTAGGAAAAGATCTTATGTTTTGTGCTTATGGACACTTAGAGGTTCACCGACGCGAATGGGACGGGATTACCCTTTGATAGATGATCAATGGAATGGTACTATGCTTTGTTTAGACAAACTAGCCATTTGGTAGAGCAAGAAATAATTTATTGTTGTTTGCTCTAAAGTGAATGAAAATAGATCTCTCTCTATCTCTCAAGGAGCATGCAAGATAGTGTGAGTTCATTCTCGGATCCCTGAACTTGGCTCCAAGTGACTCTTCCAATATCATGTTCATGTAACAATCAGAAGGCTATCCAAATAGCCAGTGATTATGTTTTTAATGAGAGGACAAAACATATTGAGGTAGATGACTAGTTTGTTCGACAGAATGTTCATGATGGATATCTTATTGTTCAGTGTCACGTCAACAACTTTTTTATGATGTCAGTTGAACCTACTATCTTGCATGATCTCTCTGTTGGTCTTGTGATATTTATGGGGCTACGTGAACTCTTCAGTTTCAACTTGAAGGGGGTGTTTGGTTGTTCCCTAAGGTCAATGGTGTGGTAATCACATCATGAATAATTACCCATCCCTATTTTCAGAAGTGTGGTTTTCAGTGTTATTTTGGGGTCATGATCTCAACCGATTATACTTCATCTACACCCAGTACGGACATAGCTTCACCACTTTCTAGTAGGCTAACAATGGGGATGCATATGAACACTTATTGTTTTTCATCGTACACACTTCGGTTAAACTGCTCTATGATACTATAATGCACAAATATGCAATACTGGGAATGCAATACAAATATGCAATACAAATATGCAATACTGGGAATGCAATACAAATATATACAAGTATTGCAATACAAGTATGCAATACTTCATCTACACCCAGTACGGTCAGGCTGACGAGTCGAATGCTGCCGAGGTCAGGCTGACGAGTCGAATGTTGCCGAGGTCAGACAGACGAGTCGAATGCTGTCGAGGTCAGGCTGACGAGTCGAATGATGTCGAGGTCAGGCTGACGAGTCGAATGTTGTCGAGGTCAGGCTGACGAGTCGAATGTTGTCGAGGTCAGGCTGACGAGTCGAATGCTGCCGAGGTCAGGCTGACGAGTCGAATGCTGCCGAGGTCAGGCTGACGAGTCGAATGTTGTCGAGGTCGGGTTGACGAGTCGAATGTTGTCGAGGTCAGCTGACGAGTCGAATGTTGTCGAGGTCAAGCTGACGAGTCGAATGCTGTCGAGGTCAGGCTGACGAGTCGAATGCTGCCGAGGTCAGGATGACGAGTCGAATGCTGCCGAGGTCAGGCTGACGAGTCGAATGCTGTCGAGGTCAGGTTGACGAGTTGAATGCTGCCGAGGTCAGGCTGACGAGTCGAATGCTGCCGAGGTCAGGCTGACGAGTCGAATGCTGTCGAGGTCAGACTGACGAGTCGAATGTTGTCGAGGTCAGGCTGACGAGTCGAATGCTGCCGAGGTCAGGCTGAAGAGTCGAATGCTGCCGAGGTCAGGCTGACGAGTCGAATGCTGCCGAGGTCAGGCTGCTGCCGAGGTCAGACTGACGAGTCGAATGTTGTCGAGGTCAAGCTGACGAGTCGAATGCTGCCGAGGTCAGGCTAACGAGGTGGCACCCTGGGAACCCTAACGAGGTGGCACCCTGGGAACCCTAACGAGCTGACACCCTGGGAACCTGGCGAACTGGCACCCATAGGTGTCTTCCTTAGGCAATCTTGATCTCGACAAAGATGGGGCTGAACATGCGAGATCTTCTCTACTCACCCCAAGTGGGCGAGATCTTCTAAGCCGTCCTCAGTCATCTCTGATCTCGACGAATTACGGGTTATACAGGAAGGGTATTATGCTTTGTTTAGACAGACTAGTCATTTGGTAGAGCAAGAAATAATTTATTGTTTTGCTCTAAAGTGAATGTTGAAAATAGATCTCTCTATCTCTCAAGGAGTATGCAAGATAGTGTGAGTTCATTCTCGGATCACTGAACTTGGCTCCAAAGTGGCTCTTCCAATATCACGTTCATGTAACAATCATAAGGCTATCCAAACAGCCAGTGATTATGTTTTTCATGAGAGGACAAAACATATTGAGGTAGATGACTAGTTTGTTCGACGGAATGTTCATGATGGATATCTTATTGTTCAATGTCACGTCAACATCTTTTTTATGAGGTCAGTTGGACCTACTATCTTGCATGATCTCTCTGTTGATCTTGTGATATTTATGAGGCTACGTGAACTCTTCAGTTCCAACTTGAAGGGGGTGTTGGGTTGTTCCCTAAGGTCAATGGTGTGGTAATCACATCATGAATAATTACCCATCCCTATTTTCAGAAGTGTGGTTTTCAGTGTTATTTTGGGGTCATGATCTCAACCGATTATACTTCATCTACACCCAGTACGGGCATAGCTTCACCACTTTCTAGTAGGCTAACAATGGGGATGCATATGAACACTTATTGTTTTTCATAGTACACACTTCGGTTAAACTGCTCTATGATACTATAATGCACAAGTATGCAATACAAATGAAATGATTATATGAAAGTCAATAAGACATTCAAGGAAAAAAAAACTACTGATTTACCTTATTCTTGAAACCATTCAAATAATTACGCAGGTTAAACTTATGAATGTCATTGAACTCGAGATATTTAAGGAAAGTGGCATAAAATTATAGAAGAGAAAAGGTAAGTACTATTTATTCTTTCAGTTAAAGTGGGCAACATCATTTTTGGCAACATTCACTATGATAAATGTGCCACTCCTTTTGAACTGAAGCCTCTTGATTCTACGGATACCAAAACAACCCTAGCGTCGAATGCGCTCTAACCATCCTCACATTCCACAACCTTTGGCCCGCATAAACTCCAAATATCTACCTATGGAACCAGAATTTTAACCTTCAAGAAACAAAATAGGAGAAAAGGGCGTAGGTAAGAAAGAAGAAGATGGGAAATGAAACCCTAACCTTGGCTTCGTAAAGGCAAGGGCCGTGATAAGCGAGTACCTTCTCGCCCTCTGAGAACCGGCGAGAGGCAGACTTTTCCCGCGGGGATGGGTCTCCGCCAGCCCCTCCATCCTCCATCTCGCTTTCATCCTTGACGCATCCACCGGCTGTGTTCGAGCTGCCCATCGCTGCTCTGCTGTTACAACGGCCGCACTCAAAGTAGCAATGCGGCTTTCTAATTTGTGAAATTTTGTAAAGAAATATCACCGAAGGCGTTCTAGATATGTTTCGCTGTTATATGCAATCAATGTAAAAATTTAAAAAAATAAATTTTTTTATAAGTAATTTAATACTATTATATTAGTAGAACATGTGGAACATATTATAATTCTTTCAAAAAATCTTGTAGTTCATCATCTTCGTCAAGTGAAGCGAGCTTGCAATCAATAAATAAAATTTAGATATCTGATTGAGTGTAACTTTTTATTACATAAAATGTTAAGCTTCAAAAAGCTAAAAAATAATGTATACTTTAGAAGCCACTCAAATCTATTACCTCACATATTGTGGATATTTGTTAATTTGAAATTTGTATTCATGCAATGTATTTGTCCTCACATGTGTTTGCAATTGGATCAAAACTTTCTCCAAGAGGAGACAATATGAGGTAGTGGACACCCTCCATGCATCACCAAATGTACAAAATAATTGACATATATGTAACCCATTGCAACTAGCTTTTGTGTTGGCGGCGGTGGTGAATTCAACGGTAAAAAAGTGAGATTTTGAAATTGTGAAAGTTGGATAAAAGCTATATTATAGCATGAAGCAACCACAAGACTCATATCTGGCATTGACATCCATTTATTTGGATGTGCCGGTATTTTCGTACATTGAAGAGAAGACATCAACTCTTGCAATTTTTCATCCCCGGAAATTTCAACATACATGCTCACTTCAACCTTGAGTTCATTGATAAGATTCAACTTCACTTGTGCCCAATTTTCATCCATCTCTAATGTTTGTGCAACAATACGAAAATCACAATGGCTATCTTCAATTGCATTAAATACCTCTTTGATGTGCTCCGCTAAATATGCTGAAAATTGATTACAAATTTCAATAAAGAAACGTGCAACTACACTTTTTTGAAGTGCTCTTACGCTTGTTTTGCCTAACTTGTTTAGTATTTTTCACGGAAATGACCGGCTTTATCATAACCCAGTAGAACACGTGGACGTGATCTGCCGGTGACTTTATCAGAACTTAATATCGTGACAACGTAACATAGACTCCTTCTAACCTTAAATGCACAATCAATCAAATCTCCACTTGATGCAATATAATGTTTATTTGAAAACCGAAGTCGCATTTACATGAAAAATTTAACAACCTTTACGGAATAACTACTGGGTGCGCAAGCAATACAATGCACATGAATGTACATTTTCGGATAGATTACAATACCATATTCTGGCATAAACGAAGGAACCTCCACATTATCCGACTTCATTACTCCAAGTGCTAATGATTGATCCTAACAAAATATGCAATAAAGAAAACTTTAAATAATGTACAGCACGAAAAATAGCTACAACACTTCACTACTCATGCTCCAATTTAAAATATGAATAGTTACATAGGAATTTTATCATGAAACACAGTAATGGACAACAAAAATGAAGTTATGGAACATTCAGTTGATGCACATTCAACGCCCCAGCAGCAGATGCCAACTCCATTGGATGCTGGTCTTGGTGCCCCAAAAATCCCGACCCAACAACAGACTTCTTGAATGAGCGGGTTGGGCTTGAGCAACCAATTTGCGGCCAAAGCAGGAGAGAGGAGGAACAGAAGATGAGGGTGAAGGTTTTGATTACCTCATGCTGGGAGGAGAGATCCAGAGAAAGATGGGCGGAATCTAGGTCGCAGTCGTCCGGGATACTTTTTCCGTCACCATCGTTCGTGTCTCGCGCGACAGTACCCGACCTCGCGCGACAGTACCCGACCTCGCGCGACAGTACCCGTGCCTCGCGAGTGACAGTGCACGGGGGGGCTCCGCGTGCCCCGTGCGACAGTACCCGTGCCTCGCGAGTGACAGTGCACGGGGGGGGGGGGGGGGAGGGGGGGGGGCTCCGCGTGCCCCGCGCGACAGTACCCGGCCCGCGCCGACGGGCTTCGCCCGCCCCCCCCCCCCCCACCGGCGGGTTTATTTTTATTAATTGTTCATTTGAATTATTCCTTTTTAATGGTTTTTTATTTTTATTTTTTCTATTATAATTTACTTTTTAAAATTAATGTATTTTATTAATTCGTAAAATTTTAAAAAAATAAATTAAAAAAAAAGCTGGTGGCGGTGAAGGCAGCCGCCGCCGGCCTCGTCGGATCCCACCAGCGGGTTCGCCGGAGTCCGGCGAAATCGACAGTGGTATCCCGACGACGAGCGGGCAGGTTCGTCGGGATACCACCGACGAGTTTGCCGGACTCCGGCGAACTCGCCGGGGCTTGTTCGGCGGCGAGCGGGCAGGGCCACCGCCGGCGGTGACCCTGCCGGTGAGATCCATAACCGAAAAAATGCGGTATCTGGGATTTCAGCGGGCTAGGCCGCGGCTATTTGCGGGCTAGGTTCTAATTTGACGTCCTAAAATTTTGATATTCGTCATCCACAAAATCTTCTCAAAATATAGGTTACTTATTACAAGTAGTAGAAAAAACTTTATAGCAAATTCTATATAACTATTAATGCATAATATTTTTCTCAAAATTTAGAGAATCCAACGTAGTAAAAGTAGTACAAAAATTCATTTGTAGAGTAAATAAATTTATAGTCTTCTAAAAATATAATAAAAAAACAAAAGTAATATACAAACGAATTTATTACACTTTGGGAGATAATGATCGTGCTAGTAATCCAAAAACTCGTCCTAATATCTTTCTTATGTGCACCTTGCATAAATAATAGTTAAATTAAATAACATAAATTATTTTTTGATAATGAATTGGTTGAGCAAAACTAATATTATATATTTTTTATTTACTTTTCGGTATGTGTTATGTATGGAATGTCTTGGTGTTCGACTATTTATTTATGATATCTTGTCCAAACAAAAAATATCGCTTGTTGTGGACAATCTTCATTCATCAGCAATTGAAAAAAATGATTGTCATTTATAAAGACAATATACTTTGGTTCATCTCTCTTAAGAAGTTGAATGCAAGGGAAGAAACATGAATTGTTAGTTTGATAAATGAACAGGTTATACATTGTAATAAGATGTCACAATTAGGCCTATCTCTGACATTCACATGTATTTATTTGGAACTGTAACCACACAACAATCTAGAGAACGCAATAATTCCAATCTTCTGAATAATCCAAAAATGTCATTGTATGAACTTTCATACTAGCGTAGCTCTTGTGAAAGATCACGTCGAACCTTCATCCCATTATGATTCATATTCAATGATTCACTGATAACTTTGTATCCACAATGTTCATCACCCATGACACTAATGTCATCCATGATATGTGTAGACATATTTGATGGGGCTTGCTTATGCATGTACAACTTTTAGAAAGTTATATATAATGGTTGTGACTCTCCTTGCAACTTTTTTATATTGATTTTTATGATTGTTGGTCATGCATCAATACATATTCAAAATTTGAAGGATCTCGCTTTGCAGATTTATAGTCATTTGTGAACTTGTTCCAACTTTCTTTTGGTCGGCATTTCAACTTTAGTGACAATTTGGGTTCAAATGGTTGACTAATAGATGGGTCCACAATCTCTCGCAACTTTTGCTTAAATTATTTTTGAAGATCACTAACATTGTTTAATTTACTTTTGCAATAACCACTCAATGTCCTTTTCTAAGTCATTTGGTTCTATAGCTTCTTCTTTAACCGTGAAATTGGACTAACTATCATGGAAAGTTAATTATTTTCAGTGCCTATGAGTCATCTATAATGAAAAAATGCTAGATTGTTTCACATATGGCACCAGCACATGCGTACACGACAATCCAATAATATATTTATTCTTATGTGTGCAGCTCTTAATTTCATTGTATTCGTACGATAAGGATACTTCTTCCTTTTTATCATCTCTACAGCAACAATGAAAATATTACTAAGAAGTTTTGAATATAGCAAACCACTAAAACATTTGTAAACAAGGATCTAACGTTGTATAAACATTTGTTTAATCTCTATATGTTGCAAGTTAATTAATTATGTTTTCGTATTGTTGTAAGGTTACAAAAGAAAATTTTACAAAAAATATTTAACTAACTATGTTCGCCCTCAACACAATTTGTAGAAGTGTTTCCCAAATGTAAATATTTATCAGCTCATATAGAAACAAAGCATTCTTGTAAAGGGCTCAACCATGTAGTCGTCACCTATAGAATCACATTCAGGTATTTCATTGCGTACTCACTTAACATTTAATTGAAGAACATGTTAAATTCATTTTATGAGTGTGCTTCCATTAAATTATCTTATACCACAAAATATGCCATATTTGTACAACCTTGTATTTATTGACCGGACTCATCAGACCAACATGAAGAAAGGAAGAAAAATACAACATTTTGGGAAGAGGGACGAGTGCGGCTAGGGGGACTAGTGCACTTGCCAACCATGAGCGAGTGCACCCCTGGCAACTTGCACCCGCCCCTGGTGCTGGGGCGAGTCGCGAGTGGCTGACATCATGGGGTACTCCTCGGCCCCAGGCGAGCACGCCTCAAGTAGCGTGTACTCGCCCACAGGGGGAGTGCGGCTAGGGGGACTAGTGCACTTGCCAACCATGAGCGAGTGCACCCCTGGCAACTTGCACCCGCCCCTGGTGCTGGGGCGAGTCGCGAGTGGCTGACATCATGGGGTACTCCTCGGCCCCAGGCGAGCACGCCTCAAGTAGCGTGTACTCGCCCACAGGGGGAATCCATTTTTCCAGGGGATTTCGTAATGGCCTGCGATTAGCCATACCAAACAGCGGGATTCCACTATTAGCAGACCAGTTTGGGCTACCGATAGTAATTCCAAAAGTTGGGATTGCGCTATCCGTAGACCAATTCAGAAAAACTATAAATAGACCTCATGAAGCTCCTTTGGAGAGGATTCTCTTTTTTCCTCCTAGAGCATTCTAGTGCTCTCCAGGTTGCCCGACTCAGCTCTGGTTTGGGAGGGGAAGTTCTTTTAGATCTTTCGAGTTTGTGGTAGGACCTCCTCGCTATAGCCCACGGGGTTTGTGTTTTTCACCAGTGTGAGTGAGGTTTCTTGCTCCGAGTGCCCGATACAGGGTTTTCACTCAGGAGAAGTAAGTGCAAGTTACATCCAGTCGATTCGAACTCCGTTGGCCCAGGCTTCCGAGTGCAACATTCTGTTAACCCATGTTTATGGGTTCAACAATATTCTTTACCTTTTTTGAAGTTTTTTTTTTCAATTAGCTAAAGTGTACCATGTTATTATGTACCTAACATAATAATTTTTTTGCTCGAGGAAATATAATCTTGATGGCATACGTTCATTAATGTTATCTCTCGATCTGCCACGAATACATTTGACAATAAATTTTGGTCAAACATACACTAAAAATAATTTAGCGCTTTGTGTAACTTGCTTCATTTCATTAGATATGAATACAAATGAACAGGACAAAGTCGGATTCGTTAAAGTCACTCCAACAATACAAAGTAGTAGTAAATGATAATGATTGGTCTTATAAGTGTAGTCAATGAAAAATGTATTGGAAGATAATTACTTAGCACAATAGACATTGGATGGGCATAGTACACACATTTCAAATGATGATTAGTTTCATTCACATTGTTAAAGCTTGGGCATCCATATTCATACACTTAAATAAAAATTGAATTGGAGTCCCGCCATCCCATTTAGTTATGTACATTCTTGATTTCTCATTTAAATTGTTCTTATTGATGTAGTATTTGCAAGTTTTTTTAACGGACACTATATCTTACGAGGTTTTACTTTGTACATATCTTGATAATTTTTTTCTCATTCTCATCAAGTCGTTCTACAAACGCATGTGCTTCATAGTGAATAATTTCATGATTATGAATTTTAAACACGGCTTCAACTTTTCACTCATCTATATTTCATCTATGTTCTTTTAGAAAAATTGATATCCACAACATGAAAAGCTTGATCATCTAACATTTTTCTTAATCCATCCTTTTTATTATGACTTTCATGCATAAATTTGTTTCTATTACAACCTAGAAATCCCGTTGGTTTTACTCTAGTTGAAATTGTTGGAATATTTTCTTATATTCTTATATTAATATACAAAATAATATATTTTTTGTTTTTAAAAACTTTTGCAGAACAGTATATGTGAGGACCCTGACCACAGCCTAGCGCACCAGCGCTGCCTTTCGTCCCAGGCCCCCACATGGGTCGCAGCCCATGTGGGGGCCTGGGACGAAAGACAGCGCTGGTGCGCCACGCTGTGGTCAGGGTCGTCACATTAAAAGTGCAGCTCAATTAGTGATGAGAAGTGAAAGAACTCTATAGTTAAGCGTGCTCGGATGGGAGCAATTCTGGGATGGGTGACCTCCTGGGAAGTCCACGTAGAGGCGCTTAACTAGATCACTTATCGTCAAAGGGATGTCGCGGTCTCCAACAACTCGCCGTGGCCGAAGGGGCGCGGAGAGGGGTTGGGGTGGCATGGGCTGCGGCCCATGTGGGGGCCTAGAAAGAAAGGCAGCGCTGGTGCGCCAGGCTGTGGTCAGGGTCCTCACATAAAAAGTGCACATTTAATGTGAGGACTTTCAACTGATGCTCACTTCTCCAAGGTACAACACCCGGTTAGATCCCGAAAGCTCCGATGTGTGCAGACACCGAAGAAGCACAGAGCACCCGCACTCCCACTTGATGAAGCAAATGTAAAGAAAAGGAATCACGAAAATAGTCGCAAGAATGTGAGAGAGCAAGAGAGTAGATTTCTGAAAGCGTATATCATAAGTAGAGAAAACGATTCAGAAAATTCTCATATATGGGAGTCTCGTACAAATAACATGTCATTAATTCCAACGGTTATAATTGGTAAGAGATAATCGTGCAAATAAACGCGCGTGAAAGATTTACAACGTAAAAGAGTAATGGCGAGAAAACTGCGTGAAACGAATGGTTAGAAATTACGCGTAATAATTGGGCAGAGAGAACGCAAAACGACAGAGGTCGCATCGAGTTTAATTCGACATTGCGTCGAAATCATATTGAGGCAACTCGACACTACGTCGAGTTCTTATCGACGCAAGTCAAAACGACGGAGTTCTATTCGATGCAACCCGACGCTACGTCGAGTTCTTATCGACGCAGGCCAAGCCGGCGGAGAACTTGTCGACGCAAGTCGACGCTACGTCGAGTTCTTATCGACGCTGGTTGGGTGTGTCGAGTTCAATGCGACGCAACTACAATTTCAAGCGAGCCAGTCGATGCCGCTTTGAGTTCTACTCAACGCAGCTCCGACTTCTATTCGACGCAACTCCGAATAAAAATACTAAAACTATTTTGTACAAAAAATACAATTCAATTAATCCCAAATCCTGGATCCGGTCCGGTGCGGTGCATGCGCGCGCGCGTGTATGGTTAATTCATAGTTTCTTCTTATGTTCTTTTGAACAAATAAGAAGGAGTGAAAACATTTATATACTCACAAACAAGATTGGAGAATGGCAAGGTGGGACTAAATGGTTCATCCTTTCCTTCATGAAAGGTTCCCTCCAAATATTTGGATTCCCTTCATTTGATTTTGGAGCTTTTCATCAATTATGACGAGTCAAACACCAAACACCATAAGGGCTCCAATAAAACATTATAAAATAAATGTTTTCTTTACAAAAATTTCTAACAGAAATTTTATCTGTCCTTGCAATAATGATAGTGAAGCCAAATCTTTTCCCAATATTTTGAGCAAGCAACTAACTTCTTCTTACTAAGAAAACTCATACTTTTGCTGAAATTAATGATGTCCAACATCTATTGGTGTATATTAAGAAGTTTCTCAATGCGTTAACAACTTTAATTAGGTCATGTGAATTCATTCATATTCTGAAAATTAGTTCCACAAAAAAATTTAGAGTGCATGACATAAAAAGTAAATTTTTGGTTCCACCAGGAGTTTGGTGCAACACAAACCGATTCGGTTCCACTCAAAAACCAAATACCAGTATTGTATAGGTTCAATTTTGACTTTTTGGAACCGTAGCCAACCCATGTACTCAAGATATATATAACTGAAGCAAAACTGAAAAGCTCGGTTCATTTTTGGTCAGTGTTGAAACCGGCAACCGGTCTCCTGAGTTCGGACCCACTGGGGGGTGTAGCCGACGCTTACTTCTCCCTCACTAAACTCTCTGACTGGTGGATGAGGAAATTGGAATAGACCCAAGGCTGCAGCGAGGAGGTCCCGCCACACACCCGGAAGATCTTAGAGAGCTTCCCCTCCCAAACCAAAGCTCAGTCGGGCACCTTGGAGGACACTAGCAGCCAACCAAGACTAGCCTAGAGGAGAGGACTCTCCAAGAATCGGATCTCCTCCAAGGTGCCCTTAAGGGTCTATTTATAGATTTTTCTAGGCTGGTTTGCAAATAACATGAATCCGCCTTTTAATTTTGCTAACCGCACCCCAAATTGGTCTGCTTATAGCCTAACTCCGATGTTCTGAAGGGCTATTTGCAGCCCATAAGGGGCATCGTGGTCATTTCCTCCTTCAAGCCCTGGGGGACGAGTGGTCCATGAGGGCACCACTCGCCGAGCTCCCGCTCGGCTGGGCGAATGCACGCACTGCTGGGCGAGTCGTCCGCGAGGGCGCCACTCGCCGATTTTCTCCCTCTCGCCTGCGACTCACCCCCACTCACCTGGGGGTCTTCCCACTTGTCTCAGTCTGGGCGATTGATCTGGTTGACTCAGATCTCGCCAGTTGGCCTGAGGGACCCACTCCGCGAATACGGGTTGTACACAATCCCCGCTCTTTGCGAGCGGTTCCTGCGCTCGAAAAGAACAGTCCAACCCTGTATTCGATGAGTGCTTGCTGACTGGACCCATAAGATTAGGTGGGTCCCACCGTCACCCTATATATACTTCTTCATGTCAGACCTTCCTGGAACGCTCTCATCCTTCGGCTCGGAGCCTTTTCTCTCCCTTGACCTTTCGCCAATTCCAATGTCTTTTCACAAGCCTTCCGCGAGACCCCTTTCGCAGGAAGTGATCGAACGCCTGGCTGCGGCCCAGAGCGCAACTGCCCCCAAGACGGCCAGGTTTGCTCCCTGGCTTACGTCCAAACGTGACCCGAGTGCCCCTTACGTCTCGCGTCGAGCCAAGGCGATTCGGCTGAATCGTCAGGGAGGCGAGACTGCCTCGGAGTCTCCGGCGAACGCTCCTCCGGACCCCGGAACGCAGGTATGGGAATTCCTCCCGTCTTTCTGTTTAGTTCCTGCCCCCTCATCCTGCAATCACTCTGACCATTCGCAGGGGATTTTGGCGCTTGAGGACGACCATGGGGCCGTTTCGAACAGTGTCGTGGTGCCACCTCTCGCGGATGCGAGGCCTCCTCCAAATCTGGATCTTGCTCCTCCACCCCCTCCGGGCGAGACCATACGGCAATCTGGTAGGTTATGAATTCTTGTCCTGCACGCTGTGCGTTACTGACCACTGTTTTTTATAGCCCTCAACCCCGACCTTCCGCCGCGGGACACCGTTCCTCCGGGTTCTCCTGTTCAACAGAACCCCTCCGTGCCTGCAAATGAGCAGAGGGTCTCCCTGAAAGGGAACCCAGTCAGCAAGACCGTGTAGATGACCACGCGAATGCTTCAGTTCCTTCTTTACAGCCCTATCGCCCCGGGAAAGGAAAAGTCCTAACCCCCGCTGCTGGATTGTTTAAAGCGCACCCCCATTCGTCACGTCCCCCAGGTCATGGGGAACCCATACCAGGTTAGTGACCTCATCCGCATGTAGCGAATTCGTTTCATTCAACGCGACTGACCAGCCTGTGATCTCGCAGGCTATCGGGAAGCCTCTCCCTTTGGATCCTACCCCGAGGGGGAAGACGGGATGCCCTCGCCTCTCCCTTCTCCCGGGGACCTCTCTGACTTCCTCGGCGACCCCTCGGACCACGCGACCCTGAAGGAACGAATGACGGAAGTCTTGGGGAAGCTTATTTGTATGCAGCGGGACATCGTCGGCCATGTGGATGGTGTGCGGATTGAAGTCACGCGCGAGCTGAAGGCCCTTCGGAAGGACTACTCGCGTCTCCTTGCAGCGATGGAGCGCCTGGGAGGCGAAGGTGGGGAGCTGTCTCCCGGGAGACATGCCGCGCGAGCCCGAGATCAGCTTCAGCTGGCCTATCATGAGATCACCTCCATGCTCGCGTACTATCGCCCGCGAATGCCTCCGGAGGCTGGGCCACGAGGGCAGGGTCGGTGGTATTTTGAGGAGCGTTAGGCTGGTCATCATTCGCTTCTTGTACTATTTCTCTTTCCGTTTACGGTGTTGAGGACATTGGACTTATTCACGTCTGTAATAATTCTTACTCTGTGCTTTGCGAATGCCTTGCTTTTTGTTTATATTTCTCGCAGCTTGCCTGGTTATGCCGGATGATATCTCACTGCCGAATGTTTTTCTTTCAACCCTCGCACATGGTCGTCGAGCGGGTGGTCGTAGGGCATTTGCCATTAATGGGCGAGAGGGACCAGCCCGGGTTTCGAGGCGCCGGGAAGGCGCGATTGCTATCCGCACCCCTGTTGCCTCGAAAGCCCGAGCGTTTTTTAGTTCTCCTATAAATAGGCGGTCCCAACTACCGTATTGATTATCCTGCCATCCTCTCCCTCTCTCTCCTTGCGCTAGCACTCGCGCTTCTCTCTTTTTCTTGACTCCCGTCCTCCTCAGCATTCGCGAAATGGGTGGCGAGACCGAAGGCAGGGCGAAGTGTGCCAGCGCGTTTGTCAACCACGTCTTCGACTCCTGCGACCTCTCCGATGAAGCTTATTTAACCGCCGTCGCGGACTACGTCCCGCCAGGATTTGAAGCGCGAAAGCCCGGGCCGGAGGATCGCCTAAACTCCATCTCGCCGTGTGCTCTCGCGATCCTGTTGGAGCACTTCGAGGTGGGGTTTCGTCTCCCCATCTGGCTGGAACTCCGCCGGACCTTCCGGTATTATGGTGTCGTACCCGCCCAGCTCAACCCCAACTCCATCGCTATGCTGGTCGGGTACGCGTGCTTCCTGCGAGAAGAGGGGATAGAGTTTTCGCTACCCGTCTTCCGTAAGCTGTACACCTTCCGCTGTTCACACGACATCTCCTTCTTCTCGGGTCAGAGTCCACTCAAACACCAGGGTCTCCCGAACAAGAACCATGACTGGGTTCGCCACTTCATCTTCGTCAGCGGGAGCCTCGGAAACACCCTTCTCGCCCCAGTGCAGGAGGAGGAATCAACCTTCCGGCCCCCGACTCTGGGGGGCACGAGGCCAAACTGCACCAGTACATCCTGGAGCACGGGATGGACCTCGTCTACCTCCGGCGAAACGTCAACTCGCTCCCGCCCATTCCGCAGGGTGAGGGTGAGTTTTCTAAACCTTCTCCATTCGCTTGGTTTTGTTGATTTCTTACCATTCGCTGAGCCGTTCGTGTTCAAAAATAGGCGTGCGAGACCTCCCTCTTCATCCGCCGCGTCCCTCTGGGGTTTCCGTGTCGTTTGCACAAGCCACCGCGGATGCCTGTCGGGAGGAGCCCTCCTCCTCCAAGTCTAGCAGCCGGAAATGAAAAACCGGGGTGCTTCCTTCTTCTTCTTCCAAGAAGTCGAGATGTCCTCCTTCCGTCAAAGGGAAGGGGGTTTTGGATGAGACCCCAGGGGCGAAAGCTCCGGCCCAGATCCCGGGAACGGGTGCGTCGGGCATGAATGTTCTCCATGTGGGGCCGTCGTTGCCGCCGCCGCCATTGCCCAGGGACCACCGGAACTTCCCCCAGGGCGAGAAGTATGTGGACCCCTCAGGGGCTCCCTTGGTGAAGTGGGACAGGAATTCGAATAGGGTCTCGCTCTCCACCCTCCATCCATCATGGATAGAGAGCGACCTCACCAGTGGTGAGGCATACGCCATCGCGTATGCCATCTACGGTCGTGAAGATGTCGAGGTCTTCGATGCTGAGAAGACGCAAGTTCTCGCCCACGAGACCGCTCGAGCCCTGCTGCGGGCCCTTGAGCTTGCGCATATGTCTTCGCGCCGGAGCATTAATCTGGCGCGGAGTCTGGCGGAGGTCGAGGAGACCAGGGCTATTGTTTCTGCCGAGGCGCGTGAACTCAGGGTGAAGCTGGAAGCCCTTCTCGCCAGCCGCCCCGTCAGAGAGGTATATCCTCCCCCCCCCCCCCCCCCTCGCGAATGACCGTTGCTGACTGTCGCACTTTCTTCTCACCACCTTTGTTTTTTCAGGACACTACGATCGCCGAGATGCTTCGCGCGCGGGTGGTTAACCTTGAGGTGGAAGTCCAGCTGGCTAAAGACGAGGCCCAACAGTCGCGAGAAGCCGATGCTTTGGCACTCGCCTCAGGGAGTAGGGGGCACTTTTACCCTCACCATGAGTTAGAGCAGTTGATGTAGGAGAATGCTCAAAGCGCCGTGAAGCACGCGCTGCAGGTGTTGCGGCAGGCTGGGTACCTGAAGGAGGAGGTCGAATGTCTCTCTGCCCGACAGGTCGTCCCCGAGCTCTACATCCCGATCCCTTTCCCGGAAGATGAGGACGGCCTCCCGGATTCGGGCGAGAGCGATGGATCTTCTGGCGAGAAGCCTGCCGACCCCTGAGAGGGGCCCTCGTGATTTTTTGCTTTCTTTTTATCTTTCATTTTGGATGTAATCATGAACTGGGGCGAGTCCCCTTGGCATATATATTGATTACAAATTTTTGTGCTATCTTGATTTTTACTCATTTGCTACTGTATCTCGCCGGGCTCATTAGGACGTTGGGTCGTAGTGTTATTGTCTTGGCCACTCGCCGGATGCTCGAAGGTGACCTAGGATGCCTTGCCCTTTCCGATCTTCCGCTACTCGCTCCACTCGCCCCCTCTGACCATTCGTCCAGGTCAGGGGTCTCGCATGGATAGGTTATAAGGGAGAGGAGAGACTACCTTACTGGTGTGCAGTCCTCGCGAGTGCTCCCGAGGTCGACCTTTGAGAATCTAGGACCAGCCATCGAGTGAGCCTTCGGACCTGCCAACTAGATGAAAGCCTGAACAGCGGGTCTGCTCGGGGCCATCTTCCCAACAACTTAGAACCTGCCACCGAGTGATCCTTCGGACCTGCCAGCTAGATGAGAGCCTGGACAGCGGGTCTGCTCGGGGCCATCTTCCCAACAACTTAGAACCTGCCACCGAGTGAGCCTTCGGACCTGCCAGCTAGATGAGAGCCTGGACAGCGGGTCTGCTCGGGTCCATCTTCCCAACAACTTAGAACTTGCCACCGAGTGAGCCTTCGGACCTGCCAGCTAGATGAGAGCCTGGACAGCGGGTCTGCTCGGGGCTATCTTCCCAACAACTTAGAACCTGCCACCGAGTGAGCCTTCGGACCTGCCAGCTAGATGAGAGCCTGGACAGCGGGTCTGCTCGGGGCCATCTTCCCAAAAACTTAGAACCTGCCACCGAGTGAGCCTTCAGACCTGCCAGCTAGATGAGAGCCTGGACAGCGGGTCTGCTCAGGGCCATCTTCCCAACAACTTAGAACCTGCCACTGAGTGAGCCTTCGGACCTGCCAGCTAGATGAGAGCCTGGACAGCGGGTCTGCTCGGGGCCATCTTCCCAAAAACTTAGAACCTGCCACTGAGTGAGCCTTCAGACCTGCCAGCTAGATGAGAGCCTGGACAGCGGGTCTGCTCGGGGCCATCTTCCCAACAACTTAGAACCTGCCACCGAGTGAGCCTTCGGACCTGCCAGCTAGATGAGAGCCTGGACAGCGGGTCTGCTCGGGGCCATCTTCCCAAAAACTTAGAACCTGCCACCGAGTGAGCCTTCGGACCTGCCAGCTAGATGAGAGCCTGGACAGCGGGTCTGCTCGGGGCCATCTTCCCAACAACTTAGAACCTGCCACCGAGTGAGCCTTCAGACCTGCCAGCTAGATGAGAGTCTGGACAGCGGGTCTGCTCGGGGCCATCTTCCCAAAAACTTAGAACCTGCCACCGAGTGAGTCTTCGGACCTGCCAGCTAAATGAGAGCCTGGACAGCGGGTCTGCTCGGGGTCATCTTCCCAATAACTTAGAACCTGCCACCGAGTGAGCCTTCAGACCTGCCAGCTAGATGAGAGCCTGGACAGCGGGTCTGCTCGGGGCCATCTTCCCAAAAACTTAGAACCTGCCACCGAGTGAGCCTTCGGACCTGCCAGCTAGATGAGAGCCTGGACAGCGGGTCTGCTCGGGGCCATCTTCCCAACAACTTAGAACCTGCCACCGAGTGAGCCTTCAGACCTGCCAGCTAGATGAGAGTCTGGACAGCGGGTCTGCTCGGGGCCATCTTCCCAAAAACTTAGAACCTGCCACCGAGTGAGTCTTCGGACCTGCCAGCTAAATGAGAGCCTGGACAGCGGGTCTGCTCGGGGTCATCTTCCCAATAACTTAGAACCTGCCACCGAGTGAGCCTTCAGACCTGCCAGCTAGATGAGAGCCTGGACAGCGGGTCTGCTCGGGGCCATCTTCCCAAAAACTTAGAACCTTCCACCGAGTGAGCCTTCGGACCTGCCAGCTAGATGAGAGCCTGGACAGCGGGTCTGCTCGGGGCCATCTTCCCAAAAACTTAGAACCTGCCACCGAGTGAGCCTTCGGACCTGCCAGCTAGATGAGAGCCTGGACAGCGGGTCTGCTCGGGGCCATCTTCCCAAAAACTTAGAACCTGCCACCGAGTGAGCCTTCGGACCTGCCAGCTAGATGAGAGCCTGGACAGCGAGTCTGCTCAGGGCCATTTTCTGGAACCTTCGGGGTTTCTCCACAAGCTGCAACATTACTTTCACACGCACACAGGTTAAACAGAATATTCTCATTTCAAAAGCATTAGCATTACATAGTTTGTAGGGATAGAAGCATTTGAGATCGTCACCACTCCATGTGTGACCGAGGGGTTGGCCCTCCACATTCTGAAGGCGGTATCCCCCAGACTTTAGCGCCTCTTCCACGACATAGGGACCTTCCCAGTTGGGATTAAACTTTCCCACTGCGGCAGACCTTCCAGCCGCGTCGACCTTCTTGAGTACTAGGTCCCCCTTTTCGAATTGCTTGACCCTGATGTGCTTGTCGAAGTACTTGGCCATCCGCCGCTTGACCTCTTCTTGGCGAATGGCTGCCAGATCCCGGGCTTCTTCGATGAGGTCGAGGGAGAGTCGCAACTCCTCTTCGTTCCCAGCTCTCCAATCTTCCTCTCCATTCGTGGCGGCCTTTACCCGTGGCGTCATGACTTCGAACTCTATGGGGATGACGGCCTCGCAGCCGTGAGAGAGTTTGAAAGGGGTCTCTCCCGTGGCGGTGCTAGGGGTAGTCCTTAAAGCCCACAGGACCGAGGGGAGCTGCTCCACCCAATTGCCCTTAAGATTTTCCACCTTCTTCTTGAGCAAGTTCACGATAATCTTGTTTGCTGCATCCACCTGCCCGTTGCTCCTGGGATGGTGGACGGATGCAAACCTGAGGTCTATTCCCAACTGGCCACAAAAACTGATGAACTCCTCGCTGGCGAATTGCGGGCCATTATCTGTGACTATGGCCTGCGGAAGCCCATGTCGACAGATGATCTCCCCCCATATGAAGTTGCGGATCACCTGGGAGGTGACCTTGGCCAGCGCCTTGACTTCCAACCACTTCGAGAAGTAGTCGATCATGACCAAGAGGAATCTCCTCTGCCCACTGGCCTGGGGGAAGGGTCCCACCAGATCCATCCCCCATATGGCGAATGGCCAGGGCGTCGTGATACTCCTTAGCCTCTGAGCAGGCAGGAGCTGAAGCGGGGCGAACATCTAGCACTTCTGGCATTTCTTAGCGAAGGCCGCCGCATCTTTACTCAAGGTCGGCCAAAAGTACCCCTGCCTCATTATCCTTGCCTCCAACATCCTGCTCCCCGAGTGGCTGCCACACTCGCCGGAGTGAACTTCTTCCAAGATCCTCGGGACTTCATCTTCTGAGATGCATCGGGCCAGGAGGCCCGAGAGGGTCTTCCGATACAAATCCCCCTCATGGAGCACGTAGTAGGCGGACTTGTACCGGAAGCGCCTTTGGTCTGGAACCTCCTCCGGGAATTTCCCTGTTGCAAGGAAGGTAACGAACGGATCCTTCCAAGAGGGCCGCTGCTCTATTTCCATGAGTTCCCCCTCCTCGATCGAAGGACGGAACAGGTATGTCAGGGTTCCTCCGGCTCGGGGACCGGCCTTGGCCAAGCGATCCGCTGGGGTGCTCTCCTCCCGAGGGATGTGCCTGATGGAGAAAGTCTTGAACGCTCCAATGAGGCTTCTCACTTTTGCTAAGTATCTTATGAGTGTAGGTTCCCTTGTCTCGAACTCTCCCTTGATCTGAGAGGCTATTATCATCGAGTCGGTGAGGACCTCCACGTCATGGACACCTAGTTCCTGAGCCAGACGCAGGCCGACGATCACCGCCTCATATTCCGCCTGGTTGTTGGTGACTGGGAAATGTATTACGAGTGTCTGTTCGATCTTCATCCCGTGGGGGCTCTCCAGCACCACCCCTCCTCCGAGAGAATTTTTGCCTGAGGCTCTGTCAACCAGCAGCTTCCATGGAACATGACGAGGGGCTTGATCCTCCTCCATCTCGGCCACATAATCTGCCACTGCCTGTGCCTTCATGGATAGTCGAGGGACGAAGGTGATATTAAACTCACTTAACTCTATTGACCACTTCGCGAGCCTCCCCGAGTGCTCTACTCCTTCGAAGATCTGGCGAAGGGGGTGATCAGTCACCACTTGAATTGAATGGGCCTGGAAGTATGGCCTGAGCTTTCTTGCCGCGACGATCAGAGCGAAGGCCAGCTTCTCTAAAATTGGGTACCTGAGTTCCGCCTCCCTCAAGACCCTACTTACGTAGTTGATGGGCAGCTGCTTCTTGCCTTCTTCCCGGACCAGGACGGAGCTTACGGCCTCAGTCCCGACTCCGAGGTACAAGGCTAGGTCCTCCCCCTCCTTGGGGCCCTGGAGCAGCGGAGCCTGGGTGAGCTGCCTCTTCAAGGCCTGGAAGGCCTCCTCGCATTCCTTTGTCCACTCGAATTTCTGGTTTCCTCGTAACGTTTTGAAGATGGGGGAGCATTTCTCCCCGGCCCGGGAGAGAAACCTGCTCAACCCCGCGAGCCTTCCCGTCAAGCGCTGAACCTCCTTGGCATTTCGAGGCGATCCCAACTCCATGATGGCTTTGACCTTGTCCGGGTTAGGTTCTACCCTCGAAGGGGTGAGAAGGTGTCCCAGGAACTTCCCCTTGCTGGCCCCGAACACACACTTCAGGGGGTTCAGGCGCATCTTGTACTTGCGCAGGGTGGCGAAGGTTTCCTCGAGGTCTTGGAGATGAATGCTCACGCTCTTGCTCTTCACCATGATGTCATCTACGTAAACCTCCAAGTTCCTTCCTCTTTGCTCCTTAAAAACCCGGTCCATCATTTTCTGGTAGGTTGCTCATGCATTTTTCAGCCCAAAGGGCATCATCTTATAGCAGTAGCACTCCTCCCGGGTGATGAACGAGACGTCTTTGATATCCGGGGGGTGCATCCTGATCTGGTGATAACCTGAAAAAGCATCCAAAAAACTCATCACAGAAAAACCGACGGCTAAGTCAACCAGCGCGTCGATCTGAGGCAGGGGATAACAATCCTTAGGGCAGGCTTTGTTTAACAAAGAAAAGTCAATACACATACGCTAGCGGCCATCGCCCTTTTTTACCATGACGACATTGGAGACCCAGCCTGGATACTGGATCTCCGATACAAAACCTGCTTCGAGGAGCTTGGCCACCTCCTCACGGATCGGTTCTTCGAGCTTGTCGGCGAAGGCCCTCCTCTTCTCTCGGATGGGGCGGGCTCCCGGCTCAAGGTTGAGACGATGGCAAGCCACGTCTGCCTCGATGCCTGGCATGTCTGTTGCGCTCCATGCGAAGATGTCCACGTTCTTCTGGATGCACTCCAGCATCCTTGCCCTGTCCTCCGAGCCGAGGCCCCCGCTGACACGCACCTTCTCCACCCTTCCTTCCTGGGTGATGACCTCCATTTCTACCACTTCCTCCGCCGCCTCAAGCTGGGCCGGCTCTTCCCATCTGCCCTTCGCTTCTCGCCCTTCTACCCGGGCCTCCTCCTTCGCAGCACCTTCCTCCTCCATTGGTTCGACCTGCTCCTCCTGAGCTACCTCCATCTCCTTTCTTCGGGCACTGCCCTCTTCCCCTTCTCCCCTCTTCTCCACTCCTTCCCCTGGCCCCTCCGGCCTCCTCATCTCTTCATCCATCTTCTCAGCCTCCGCCATCCAAGAGATGGTGTTGACGGCAGTCACGTAGCACTGCCTCGCCACCTTTGCATCTCCTCGGATTCGGATCTGGACTCCTCCACTATGGAACTTCAAGCACTGGTGGTATGATGAGGGCACACATCGGAAGGCACTGATGAGGGGGCATCCGAATATGCCGTTGTAGCTGCTCGGAGCGTCAACGATGACGAACCGGTAGTTCCTCGGGACCCCTCCTGTCACAACACGCATTTTCTCCGAATTTAAGGATATCAGAGTAAGAGAAAATACACGTCATGATGCCACGTCATACAGGAGACAACTGTAGATGCTCAGGCGGAAACCTATTACTTAACTAGACAAAACATGATTATATGATAAGTCATCATTTGAAATCATTTATTAGGGGTTTTGAGGTAAGAACTGTGTCTCTCAGTTCGTGGATCAACTAATCCACCGGGAAAGTATATATAGTTGCAGCGGAAAGTACTTGATTTAGTTTACTTAAAGTCCTACATGTATGCAAACGACGGAGCACGAAGTAAATGATATGCACATAACTAGGCGTATTGTAAGAGTAGAAAATACCTTTAGGCGACTTTAAAGTTAAGGGTTTCAGTTAGAAAGAATGCAATGAGGATGAAGAAAAAAATCATTTTATAACTATAGTGCACCTAACATAAATCATTCCCAGAGGGTAAGATACACAAGATCTAAAAGTAGTGGCATAATCTGACAAATAAACTATAAAGTATAAAAAGGGGCACAATGGGCGTCAACAACATGACACTAACCCATTGGCACCAACTAGTATGTCTGAGCACAAGAAGTAACTAAAAACAACTACCTCGCAGCAACGGGGTGAACAACTACTAAAACTCTGAACTTCAGGCTACACCACTAGCCGCTACGGCTCTGAACCTGAGGCATTCAATAAAACAAAGAACGCCTCAGCAAGGAATTACAAGTGGCCAAAAAGTAAGCAGAAAGTAAATAAGGCAAAAGGGGTACCAACCCAGGCCAGATTCACCGAAAGAAAAGCTCCAAAACAAGGAACCAAACAAAACACCAAGTGCACCAAAAGAAAGTGCCATAAAGAGGAACAAGCAAGTTTCATTTATCTTGTTACATTAATTAAAGTGACTGATCAGCTCACATTAAACGGGAGCGGTTACCTACCTCCGCTACCCAAAGCCCAAAACCAGGTGGGGGTGCCACTAGACCCAACCACCCAAACACGACTACCGTGCAAGGCTATAACAGTCCTCCACTATCCCCCAAACACGACTACCGTGCAAGGCTAAAGACAGTGGTTCTTAATAAATTTAATCTTTAATTAAAACACGGGGCGTAGCCCGTAATAACAACACCATAACACTCTAAGAATAGGGTAATATATGAAGAGAATGGCCCAAAACTTTGATCAGAAGGTTCAGGGATTTCTTGAGTAAAAGTCTGTATTTCATGAGAGGAAGTCTGTAATTACATGAGAGGAAGTCTGTAATTCATGAGAGGAAGTCTGTAATTTCATGAGAGGAAGTCTGTAATTTCATGAGAGGAAGTCTGTAATTTCATGAGAGGAAGTATGTACTTTCATGAGAGGAAGTCTGTAATTTCATGAGAGCCAGTCTGTAATTTCATGAGACCCAGAGAGGATTTCTCGAGAGGCAGAATTGATTTCTCGAGAGGCAGAAAGGATTTCTCGAGAGCCAGAAGTGATTTCTCAAGAGGCAGAAATGATTTCTCGAGAAGCAGAAAGGATTTCTCGAGAGCCAGAATGATTTCTCGAGAGGCAGAAATGATTTCTCGAGAAGCAGAAAGGATTTCTCGAGAGCCAGAAGTGATTTCTCGAGAGCCAGAAATGATTTCTCGAGAGCCAGAAATGATTTCTCGAGAAGAACTCTGTATTTCTCGAGAAGAAGCAAAAACCGGAATTTTCGAGTAAAAACTGATGATTTTCTTGACAGCAATTTAATAGTTAAGTATATAAGAGGAAGTTTGATGAATCAGGGGAGAACACTAAGGAGGTTATAGGTTTTGCATGACAACAAATCAACACAAGGAGTAACATTCCAACAAAAGAGAGAAGAAAAGGATTACCACTTGCCTCAAAACTTGCACAAAAACTAATCTCACCGCTCCGAAAGCTAAGGATCCGGCCAAGAACTCACCCGAGCACAAAACCTGAAACTTTTCGGATCAAAAGGAGGGGTTAGGTCACTACCAAAACTCCCAAAACTCCACGAAACGAGAAAAGCTTACCGCTAGAACGAAGATCTCGCCGAGAGCTTTCCAAAACTTCAAACCAAACACGATTCCGACCACTACAGCCCTAGGAATTGCCGGTGAAATGTTCCACGAAACCTCGCTCTCGCTCTAACGCACGGCGGCTGCTTTTGATCGAGGAAGGGGAATATGAATAGGAGGAGGAGATTTTAGGCTTTTATATAACCCTAAATTATTATTTAATTAATAAATAAATCCCCCAATTTACTTAAACTGCGAGGGCGACCAAAATACCTCGAATTTCTACGAAATTCGCACCTTAACTAAAACACGGTGCTACGAATCCAACGGCGAAGTCATAATTCAATTCCGACGGGCCAAACTCGGGCTAAAGCCTCCCGAAGCTAAAATCTTCATATCCACCCAAAATCTTTACTTTAACTCGAAACGATGCGAAATCTCGCACGCTCGATCTACCAGACATACTTTAACTAAGCTAAGGCTCAACACACTACTAGACGAGCTGACGTAACGCCCTTACGCCAAAATTACGTCACAGCGGGCACGTAAAATAATTAACGAAAATCCTGGGCGTTACAGTCACTCCCCCTAAAAGGAAGTTTCGTCCCGAAACTTGGAATCCGAAGATCAAGAAAGATATAGAATCAAATTTAAAAGATTAACTGACAGAAGATTTACCCGAAATCTAAGAGAAGAGGCTAGGGTGGGTCTCTCTCATGGCAGACTCCAGCTCCCAAGTCGCGCTTTCGACACCCTGATTCTTCCAAAGAACCTTAACCATCGGGATCGTCTTCTTTCGCAACACACGCTCCTGAGTCTCCAAGATTCGGACAGGTTCTTTGACATACGAAAGATTGGGCTGCAAAACGGGTACCGAATCAAGAACAAATCGATCACTACGCAAACACTTCCTCAGCTGGCTCACGTGAAACACATCGTGAACATTAGGAAAGGAAACAGTCAAATCCAATCTATACGCTGACACTCTAATGCGCTCAACAATCTGAAAAGGTCCCACATGTCGGGGATCCAACTTTTGGTTCCTTCCAAACCTCTTAACACCTGGCATCGGAGAAATTTTCAAGAACACCCTGTCTCCAACGGCAAACTCTAAATCCACTCTTCTTCGATTCGCATACTTCTCATACCGCTCCTGAGCAATGCGGAGCTTCTCGCGGATATGAGTCACAGCAACATTCATCTCTTCCAAAGCCTCTGGGCCTAGCAAAGGACTCTCACCAACCTCGGCCCAAAACAACGGAGTCCGACAACGCCTCCCATACAGAGCCTCAAACGGGGCCATTTGTAGGCTTTCTTGATAACTGTTGTTATACGCGAACTCCATCAATCCAAGCCGCTTATCCCAAGCTCCACCATGATCTAAGATATAGCACCTTATCATATCTTCCAAAATCTGATTTACTCTCTCTGTCTGACCATTGATCTGGGGATGATAAGCGGTAGAGTACCTAAGGTCAGTACCCAAGGCTCCCTGCAAACTCTGCCAGAAACGAGACGTGTACCTCGAGTCTCGGTCTGACACAATGCTCACAGGCACACCATGCAATCTGATAACTTCATCCAAATACAGCTCTGATATTTTCTCCATCGAGTATCCAATCTTAAAGGGCACAAAGTGAGCACACTTTGTCAAGCGATCTACTATAACCCACACCGAGTCATGACCACTGGGAGATTTCGGCAAACCGGTAATGAAGTCCATCGAAATACTCTCCCACTTCCAGCTGGGAATATCTAACGGGTCCAACTTACCTCCAGGCCTCTTATGATCTGCTTTCACGCGCTGACAAGTTAAACATTCTGACACATACTTTGCTATATCATTCTTCATACCTGACCACCAAACGATCTGCTTCAGATCTTTATACATTTTCGTGGAACCAGGATGATAGGAAACATTAGAATCATGCGCCTCGCTGCAGATCTTTGTCCAAATTTCTTCCAAGGCGGGGACGCAATATCTACCTCGGTACCTCAAAGTATCCTTATCATCGATCGAAAAATCGGGCAATTCCCCTTTTTCAGTTCTACTTCGAAGATGCTGCAAGTCAGGATCTTCCTTCTGATGCATCCTAGTAAGGGCAATCCAATAAGGCTCTTCAGCCTCTAAGCTCGAGGGTGTGGTACAACTACCGACTGAGATATCCATCAACATAAACTCCTCTACTAAGGACTGCACTGAGAGATTGAAGATATGCACGGTTTTCCGTCTCAGGGCATCGGCCACCACATTAGCCTTACCCGGATGGTACATAATATCTACTTCATAATCCGCCACATACTCCAACCACCACCGCTGGCGCAGATTCAGCTCCTTCTGGGTGAAGACATACTTCAGACTTTTATGGTCCGTGAAAATCTTGCATGACACTCCATATAAAAGGTGTCTCCAAAGCTTCAAGGCATAGATCACTGCGGCGAATTCTAAGTCATGCGTAGGGTAATTCTTTTCATGAACTTTCAATTGTCTAGACCCATAAGCAATCACCTTCCCTTCTTGCATCAACACACAACCTAGTCCAATGTGAGATGCGTCTACATAAACTGCATACTCGACTCCTTCGATCGGCAAGGCCAACACCGGAGCACTACACAAACGCCTCTTCAATTCCTGAAAGGCCTCTTCGCACTTATCGCTCCAAACAAAAGCAGTATTCTTCTGGGTAAGCTTAGTCAAGGGTGCGGACAGCACTGAAAATCCTTGGACAAATCTCCTGTAGTACCCGGCCAACCCTAAGAAACTCCTTATCTCCTTAGGCGTCGAAGGCGTCTTCCAATCCAATACGGCAGAAATCTTAGCGGGGTATACAGTAATTCCATCTTTGTTCACCACATGACCCAGGAAGGACACCTGAGAAAGCCAGAATTCGCACTTACTCAGCTTCGCATAGAACTTGTGTTCTCTAAGAGTAGACAATACTAAGCGCAAATGCATAGCATGCTCCTCAGCACTTCCAGAATAAACCAGCACATCATCTATGAATACCACCACAAAATGGTCCAGAAAATCCTTGAACACGCGGTTCATCATGTCCATAAATGCAGAGGGTGCATTTGTCAAACCAAACGACATGACTAGAAATTCAAAATGGCCATAACGAGAACGAAAGGCAGTCCGGGGAACGTCCGACTCACGGATCCTCAACTGATGGTAGCCTGATCGAAGATCAATCTTTGAAAACACCGTGCTACCACGCAACTGATCAAACAGATCATCTATCCTTGGCAACGGATACCTGTTCTTGATGGTCACTTTGTTTAATTCTCTATAGTCTATGCACAATCTCCTGGAACCGTCCTTCTTTTTCACGAACAACACTGGAGCACCCCATGGCGAAGAACTTGGCCTAATGAAACCACACTGCAACAACTCATCTAACTGAGTTCGCAACTCTTCTAACTCGCGCGGGGCCATACAGTACGGTGCCTTAGCCATAGGACGAGTACCAGGCTCAAGATCAATAACGAACTCCACATCTCTATCAGGCGGGAGTCCAGGAAGACTGACAGGAAAGACGTTAGGAAACTCTCGCACAACCGGAACGCTCTCAGCACACGGCGGTCCAGGAACAGTTTCTACTACAGAAACAAGGTAAGCTAAACAACCGGAAATTAACAGGTTCCGAGCACATACCGCAGAAATTATCGAAGAACTCTGGTACGGAGAACCAAAAACGCTCATGGGATGACCGTTGTCCATCACAAAGTCCAGACGCTTTTCCTTGCATCGGATGACCACATCATAACTGGACAACCAGTCCATACCCAATATTACGTCAAAGTCTTCTAAGTCCAACACTTTGAGATCAGCAACAGCCAAGAAATCTCCTAAGAGAACGGGGCAACTTCGGATGCACTGGTTCGAGGACACCAGATCACCAGAAGGGAACTTAACGAGGAACGAATCGTTGCCCAGCTCAGGGGTCAGACGGTGACGCTCAACGAAGGCCCTTGCTACGAACGAATGGGTAGCACCCGAATCGAACAGAACACGCGCCCAACGATTCTTTACCATAAATCTCCCTATAAGCGCGAACAAAAACTAGTCTAATACATCGAACTAAAAAGAAAACAAGACTAAACAGTTGTCTTAAGGTCTAACCTGCGATCACTTGGGTCGAAGACTACGCTTGCTCCTGGGTTAACACGTTCAGCTTTCCTCTTCCTCTATCCTGATGTTGCGGCGGCGGCAAGGTTCGAAGCGGAACAGGCTGCAACGGGGGTTGAATCAGCGGGCATTGGAACTTCATGTGCCCCTTCTGCTTGCACTGGAAGCAGACTTTATCTTTGGTCCAACACTGGGCCACATCATGCCCTTTCTGCTTGCACAACTGGCAGAGCACCTCACACTTCGGAGCACCCTGGATTGCTAGCACTCGCTGCTGCTTCTGAGCTCCCTTCCTCTTAAAACATTTCTCAACTGGATGGCCGGGGCGGCCACAGAAGCTACACACCTCACCACTCCTTTTCTTTGGAGCCGGACTAGATACCTTGGGGATCTCCCCTCTTCGATTTTCCTCTTGTCCTTTTTCATTAGAGCACCCCGATTCTTGGCGTTGTCGATAGCCTCAACTTTCAGTGCTGCTTCTACCACTTCAGCATAACTTTCAGATCTATAAGCGCTCGCCAACTGCTGAATATCGCTACGAAGACCTCCGAGAAATCGCTTCACTCTTCCTGCCTCAGAAGCCACTAAATCTGGAGCAAATCTGCTCAACTTACTGAACTCGATCTCATACTCACTAACCGTGAGTTGTCTTTGCTTCAGGTGCAGAAAATTATTCATTAAACGGTCTTGCTCGACCGACGGCAGGAATTTCTTTAACACCATCCCCTTGAACGACTCCCACGAACATCCACCTACGAGATTTTCCCTCTCCCTAATCCACCAGCTCTTAGCAAGTCCTTTCAGCTGGTAAGCGGCGACCATCACCTTTTGGTCTGCAGAGATTCCTGAGTACGAAAACATCTCCTCAATGGCAACAAACTAGTCATATAATGCCATGAAATCCGCTCTTCCGTCAAACGTAGGAGGTCCCAACCTTTGAAAATGCGAAATAAAATTCATTTCCGGAGGTATCGCTACTAGGGGTACCAAGGGAGCAGGAGGAGTAGGTACAGTCTGTCCTACTGCTGGGGCCTGCACTACGGGTTGCTGCCTAGCACCGGCAGCCAACAACGCCTCGACCTGCGACTGCATCGCAACCATCTGCTAGTTAGAGCCTCATTGCTCTGGCGCAGACTCTCGATCAAGGCTTCACTCTGCGCACCCGAAGACTCGCCCTCCGACTGGGGAGTCGACCTAGTCGCGACTCGCTTGCGTGCCATTTCTGCTAAAACGCATAAACCTCTAATCAAAACTTAACCTTACATTAGTACTACACTGCTCGGTTCAGAACATACACGTACAGCTACTTGCTATTTCCACTACTTTTCTCGGGGATATTTTCATGATGATATGCCAAATTCAGGAACGATACTACATCGCCCCACTTGACTCATGTGCAAGGGGCATGAATGCATGAATTTTCTATTCGTTTTGAAATCATGTGTGTACGTGTGTCATCATATAAGTCTTTAACTTCGCACGTGTGCTTATGCAATGCAATGTAAAGTATGTTGTGCTATGCATTCTAATAAAGGCCTTAATGCATGTTATGAGCGGTGTACGCATGAAATATTATGCATCTCATACTACATAATATCGCATGCAACGAAAAAGAAAAATGTGCTAATGGGCATCCATGTGATGATGGTTATGCATCCCATACTACATAACCGTCACATGTTGCCACCTATGGTGGATCCATATACAGACGCATATTATGCATCCCATACTACATAATATGCCCTGTATACTTCTTATCATGTTATGAGTGTAGTGTTCATGCTTCGGCCAAGACGTACTGATGACACATCGGTGTGTGTATGCAATGAAACAAAAAAACTACTAAACTATATCAGAATTTGTTGCCCGACCAACTTGTCGAACAACCTCCCTCTGATACCAACTGTCACAACCCGCATTTTCTCCGAATTTAAGGATATCAGAGTAAGAGAAAATACACGTCATGATGCCACGTCATACATGAGACAACTGTAGACGCTCAGGCGGAAACCTATTACTTAACTAGACAAAACATGATTATATGATAAGTCATCATTTGAAATCATTTATTAGGGGTTTTGAGGTAAGAACTGTGTCTCTCAGTTTGTGGATCAACTAGTCCACCGGAAAAGTATATATAGTTGCAGCGGAAAGTACTTGATTTAGTTTACTTAAAGTCCTACATGTATGCAAACGACGAAGCACGAAGTAAATGATATGCACATAACTAGGTGTATTGTAAGAGTAGAAAATACATTTATGCGACTTTAAAGTTAAGGGTTTCAGTTAGAAAGAATGCAATGATGATGAAGAAAAAATCATTTTATAACTATAGTGCACCTAACATAAATCATTCTCAGAGGGTAAGATACACAAGATCTAAAAGTAGTGGCATAATCTGGCAAATAAACTATAAAGTATAAAAAGGGGCACAATGGGCGTCAACAACATGACACTAACCCATTGGCACCAACTAGTATGTCTGAGCACAAGAAGTAACTAAAAACAACTACCTCGCAGCAACGGGGTGAACAACTACTAAAACTCTGAACTTCAGGCTACACCACTAGCCGCTACGGCTCTTAACCTGAGGCATTCAATAAAACAAAGAACGCCTCAGCAAGGAATTACAAGTGGCCAAAAAGTAAGCAGAAAGTAAATAAGGCAAAAGGGGTACCAACCCAGGCCAGATTCACCGAAAGAAAAGCTCCAAAACAAGGAACCAAACAAAACATCAAGTGCACCAAAAGAAAGTGCCATAAAGAGGAACAAACAAGTTTCATTTATCTTGTTACATTAATTAAAGTAATTGATCAGCTCACATTAAACGGGAGCTGTTACCTACCTCCGCTACCCAAAGCCCAAAACCAGGTGGGGGTGCCACTAGACCAAACCACCCAAACACGACTACCGTGCAAGGCTATAACAGTCCTCCACTATCCCCCAAACACGACTACCGTGCAAGGCTAAAGACAGTGGTTCTTAATAAATTTAATCTTTAATTAAAACACGGGGCGTAGCCCGGAATAACAACACCATAACACTCTAAGAATAGGGTAATATATGAAGAAAATGGCCCAAAACTTTGATCAGAAGGTTCAGGGATTTCTTGAGTAAAAGTCTGTATTTCATGAGAGGAAGTCTGTAATTTCATGAGAGGAAGTCTGTAATTTCATGAGAGGAAGTCTGTAATTTCATGAGAGGAAGTCTGTAATTTCATGAGAGTCAGTCTGTAATTTCATGAGAGCCAGAGAGGATTTCTCGAGAGGCAGAAATGATTTCTCGAGAAGCAGAAAGGATTTCTCGAGAGCCAGAATGATTTCTCGAGAGGCAGAAATGATTTCTCGAGAAGCAGAAAGGATTTCTCGAGAGCCAGAAGTGATTTCTCGAGAGCCAGAAATGATTTCTCGAGAGCCAGAAATGATTTCTCGAGAAGAACTCTGTATTTCTCGAGAAGAAGCAAAAAACCGGAATTTTCGAGTAAAAACTGATGATTTTCTTGACAGCAATTTAATAGTTAAGTATATAAGAGGAAGTTTGATGAATCAGGGGAGAACACTAAGGAGGTTATAGGTTTTGCATGACAACAAATCAACACAAGGAGTAACATTCTAACAAAAGAGAGAAGAAAAGGAGTACCACTTGCCTCAAAACTTGCACATGAACTAATCTCACCGCTCCGAAAGCTAAGGATTCGGCCAAGAACTCACCCGAGCACAAAACCTGAAACTTTTCGGATCAAAAGGAGGGGTTAGGTCACTACCAAAACTCCCAAAACTCCACTAAACGAGAAAAGCTTACCGCTAGAACGAAGATCTCGCCGAGAGCTTTCCAAAACTTCAAACCAAACACGATTCCGACCACTACAGCCCTAGGAATCGCCGGTGAAATGTTCCACGAAACCTCGCTCTCGCTCTAACGCATGGCGGCTGCTTTTGATCGAGGAAGGGGAAGATGAATAGGAGGAGGAGATTTTAGGCTTTTATATAACCCTAAATTATTATTTAATTAATAAATAAATCCCCCAATTTACTTAAACTGCGAGGGTGACCAAAACACCTCGGATTTCTACGAAATTCGCACCTTAACTAAAACACGGCGCTACGAATCTAACGGCGAAGTCAGAATTCAATTCCGACGGGCCAAACTCGGGCTAAAGCCTCCCGAAGCTAAAATCTTCATATCCACCCAAAATCTTTACTTTAACTCGAAACGATGCGAAATCTCGCGCGCTCGATCTACCAGACATACTTTAACTAAGCTAAGGCTCAACACACTACTAGACGAGCTGACGTAACGCCCTTACGCCAAAATTACGTCACAGCGGGCACGTAAAATAATTAACGAAAATCAGGGGCGTTACACCTCCTAATGTCACCTGGAGGCCGACACCTCCCTCAACCTCCTTCCTTTCTCCTGAGAAACCGAACAACGGCCCATCAGAAGCCTGCACCCTCTTCTTCTCCATCTCTATCGCATCTAAAGCCTTCTTGAAGATAACATTCACTGAGCTCCCATTGTCCACCAGGATCCGGGAGACCGTGAAGTTTTCTATCGCCGTCTGGATCACCAGGGCGTCGCAGAACGGGTCCTCATAATCGGGCATATCTTCCGAGGAGAAGGTGAGCTTCTCCGTGGGGGGTGGGGTCTAGGAAGTTGACGCGACGTCTCTCCGGAACATCGCCTGGAAGCTCCTCTTGCGAGAGGCCTCTATCCCAACCCCACCATGAATCACCCCGATTCCCCCTGGCTCCTATATCCGCCCTATCCTCGCATCGGTCCTCTTCCGCCTCTGGGAGCACTTCCTCGATCCTGGCCTACTGCCGCCGTGGCTGACCTCTCCCTCTCATCTCCAAGAATTCTGGGCAGGTGGCGGTCGCGTGACCTTCTTCCTGGTGAAAGTCACAATAGGGCAACGCCACCCTGTCCCCCCTTCCTGCTCTTCCTCTCCCTCCTCTGGCTCCTCTACCTCCTCTTCCTCGGCCTACTGTCATAGCTTGCTCCCTTGGGGGGTGAGGGGGTCTGGGGCCTTGCCTCCACCCCGGATTGATTCCCCCCCGCCTCTCTTCCTTGGTACCCCCTCCTGACCTCTCGCTGGTCCTTCCTGGTGCCTCCAGCCCAACCTGTTGTTGGGCTCTTGATACCTCCAATTTCGAGGCGGTCTTTCGAACCCCTGACCCCTGGGTTCTTCTCGCCTTCTTCCTTCTTGCCGCCTCACCTCAGGCTCGCTCATCTCCGCCAACCTCTTGTAGAACTCTGGGTTGGCCGCCTCCCCTTCTATCTCCTCCGCTGCCTGCTCCATCAACTCCTCAAAGGAGAGAGGAGCCCTTCTCTTCAGGTCCATCTTGAAGAACCCATCTCGCAACCCCACGATGAATGCCATCTTGAGGGCGAACCCCGGCACCTCCTGCACGAGGTGTATCTCCTCTTGAAATCTGTCCACATAGTGTGCCAGTGATTCCACCTCCCTTTGCCTGATCTTGAAGAGAGCCTCCGCATCCTTCTTTCTCTTCTTTGACGTCGAGAAGCGCAGTCGGAATCTCCGACGCAGATCGTCGAACGCGTAGATGGAACCTACGGGGAGCTGGTGGAACCAACCCCTAGCTTTCTCCTTCAAAGTGGTCGCGAAGAGTCGGCACTGAAAGGCATCCGTCATGGGCAGAATTGAAACAATGTCCTCAAACCATTGCAGGTGCACGACTGGGTCGTCCTTGCCGGTATAATAGGACATCTCCGGCCCTCGGAACCCCTCCGGCACTGGGGCCGAGAGGATCATCTCGCAAAAAGGGCTCCCTTCCCCTGCTCGGCGAGTGGTCCTCTCGCGCGGAGCCAACTCGCAGACCTCCGCACTCGCCGGGCTGCTGAACAGCTGCCGCCCGGGGAGATCTCGCGCACTTCCTTCCGCTGGCACTTCCTTCCCAGGTCGTTGCCCCGGAGCATTCTCGTCGATCTGCTGGGGCGGAACCACGGGGACTGCCGGCGTCTCGCACTCGCTTCTCCCTGCGAGAACCGTCTGCAGAACTTCTCGCTTGAATTTTTCGAACATCTCCAGCCACTCCCCTGTCGCCGGTGGCTGCGAGTGACCTGAGTCAAGACCATTTCCCCCATCTCCTGTCATCCAACCTAGCTTGAGATTTTCCTTCACCGGCTACGATCCACGCTCACCGCACCAAAAATGTTGAAACCGGCAACCGGTCTCCTGAGTTCGGACCCACTGGGGGGTGTAGCCGACGCTTACTTCTCCCTCACTAAACTCTCTGACTGGTGGATGAGGAAATTGGAATAGACCCAAGGCTGCAGTGAGGAGGTCCCGCCACACACCTGGAAGATCTTAGAGAGCTTCCCCTCCCAAACTAAAGCTCAGTCGGGCACCTTGGAGGGCACTAGCAGCCAACCAAGACTAGCCTAGAGGAGAGGACTCTCCAAGAATCGGATCTCCTCCAAGGTGCCCTTAAGGGTCTATTTATAGATTTTACTAGGCTGGTCTGCAAATAACATGAATCCGCCTTTTAATTTTGCTAACCGCACCCAAAATTGGTCTGCTTATAGCCTAACTTCGCTGTTCTGAAGGGCTATTTGCAACCCATAAGGGGCATCGTGGTCATTTCCTCCTTCAAGCCCTGGGGGGCGAGTGGTCCATGAGGGCACCACTCGCCGAGCTCCCGCTCTGCTGGGCGAATGCACGCACTCCTGGGCGAGTGGTCCGCGAGGGCGCCACTCGCCGATTTTCTCCCTCTCGCCTGCGACTCGCCCCCACTCACCCGGGGGTCTTCCCACCTGTCTTAGTCTGGGCGATTGATCTGGCTGACTCAGATCTCGCCAGTTGGCCTGAGGGACCCACTCCGCGAATACGGGTTGTACAGTCAGTTCTCAGTTCTGCGCATATTATAAAAAATAGAAAAAAAATGTTTGCATCAAGCTCTGATCACTCTCATCAAGCCAGGTTCAAGCTTATTGCACGCGGCTCATGCAACCAAACACAATATAGTGGAGGTGCTTCTACTTAAAACTAATTAGTATATATACTGCTTAATTACTTACTTCCCTCAACCAAGATTTTCTGTCTCCATAAGCAAAAAATCTTCTATTATTAGCAAAAACTGTAACTGAGCACAAGAATTTTAAATCAACACTGCAAGTGTTAGGAATCCTTTAAATGTAAGAGAAACTATAATGAACATAAGCTAACTACTTAGCATAAAATGTATTGATAGCAACAAAAAGAATCTTGATTTTAATTCAATACAATCATTTTTAACAGTAATGTCTACAATCTGTAACAATTGTACCACATGCCTAGTAGATATACATAAAGAAAAGAAATAACTTGAATTTCGTAATGAAAGAAGTAACATGTGTTAATTTGAAAGTTCATATTCAACCTAATGAAAACATCTTCAGCTAGCTAGGCCTTACTTGAGAAACAAATTAATTAGAGTATATATTAATGCTATTAATTAATTTTATTCAATATTTATGTATGAATTTTTACAAGTCATGAGTCTTGTTACATAATAATAAAAGCTTGTAAACCCCCTATAGGGATCAAGAATCGCCCTTCCTATTGTATTCTACCTCCTTCCAATTTTACCGTCTCTTTATTATTTTCAAGAGCAAGACACTCTATTAAATTTTATATAATACGAGTGAGAGGTACGGGGCTCCGCCCCCCCTACAGTCGACCGCGACAGTACCCCGACTTTGATAGGCTCGGGGCATCACCCCAATCAATTATTTAATGCCACTTACAATAAACATCACATCAATTAATTAATGCAAAAAGAAGTTACATTATTTTTCAATTTTTGTTAAAAAATTCTAATGATGATGCATATATTATCATGTACGTCAAATCAAGTTTAATAAAGTTGATTGATTTAATGATAGCTCCTCGAAATTATAGCAGACATGCCTAATTACAACTTTTCTTAAAAAGATCGTTGACATGCTTAATGACAGTCTACTATATTAGGTGTAGGAGCTCTACTAAAAACATTTTAGATTTAATGAATTTTCATCATTAATTTTAATTTTAGGATATGCTCTAATTATTTGAATGAAAATTATATTTTTAATTTTTTTAAATAAATTAGACGTTAAATCATAAAATTAAAAAATAAGAATATATTTGACAATTTTGAATGCTTCACCAAAAATAATTTTTTCCTTCTAATATTATAAAGAAACTATCAATGTAGTTCAAAGACGAATGCTAACATTTTTAAAACATTTTCGATAATCCCTATAAAGAATGAAAAAGACAATGAAACTTCAAACTCTTTTCATGATTAAAATTGTTCCTCACAGGCTGCAGCAGATGCCAAAACAGAGATGAGGAGAGGGAGAGAAAATACAAATGAACAATCTTTAGGGAAATAATAAATCTTGATCAAGATCAAGCGGCGGAAGCGTTGGATCCGGCGGCAACATCAACAACGAAGCGATATCGAACATCATTCCGCTCCAGCCTCTCCAAGGCCTCGTTGATCCGATCAAACTGGACGATCTCGATCGTGGAGGTCAGCCCCTTCTTGTTGCAGAACTCCAGCATCTCCTCCGCCTCCGCCATGCTGCCGATGAAGCTCCCAGATATGGATTTCCTCCCTTCAAAGCCAACACAGTCAGTCGGAATATATATTTAACTTATTTCAACTTCATTACAAGGTTTTTTAGTCCAGTAAAAATATACTCCAACATACATGTGAGACCGATGTTTTTAGCTACACTATTTGTCTACAAACCTATATTCAGATCTTTTTATTTGGGTCAAAATGAATAGTATTTATTTGGTGATCAAAATTCTTTCTTATAGGTGATCCAGCAGGTTAACTAATCTCTATCATTTTATATTTTTTATACAAGAACAACACTCTTTATCCCACTATAGTGGGGTCGGCTATATGGATCATTTGTCGCCATTGCGCCCTATCTTTAATCATGACATCACTAATGCTTAAGTACATCATATATTTCCTTATAGTTTCATTCCAAGTCTTTTTTGGTCTACCCCTCCGTCGTTTAACATGTGTAGTGACTAAACTCTCACAACGCCTAACAGGTGCCTCTAATGGTCTCCTATGTACATGTCTAAACCATCTTAATCGAGCTTCTCGCATCTTCTCTACAATTGATGTCACTCCTGTCTTATCCCTGATACATTCATTCCTAATTTTATATTTTTTATACATACAAAAAAGTTAGAATATATAAAGTATGTTTGGTAACAACACTATTTCTTTTCTTTAGAATATGAGTGAGAGATACGGGGTTCCGCCCCTATGGCTAACCACGATAGTACCTAGATCGCGACCCTTTCAATTAATTAATGCAGCTTAAAATAAACACACGGTTAATTATATGAAAAATAGTTATACACTACTTCTAAATTTTTGTAAACAAAACTAATCTTCATTAATTAATGTCAAATCAACTTTATTATTAATAAAGTTGATGAGTTTAATAGTAGTTTCTTAAAAATATCGCTGACATGCCTAATAATATTATTCCTAACAAAAATTGGTGACATGCCTAATGATAACCTACCATAATATATATAAAAAATCTACTGTTTTTTTTTTTGGATTTTATGAATTTTCGTCATTTATTTTAATTTAAGGATAAAATGTAATTAATTATTTGAATGAGGATTGAATTTTAAATTTTTTTAAAATATATTATAATATATGGTGTCAATTTTTAATTCAAACACCATTTTTCTCATTTAATATTATAAAGATATAAATAATGGGCGCTGATATCCGCGCTCCAGTTTTGGCTATATCCGCACTCTATTTGTATGAATTATTACGCGCATTTTGAAAATACGTCCTGTACATGTATTTTTAGGAAAAATGTTCAACAAAAAAGTTATAGATCTGGACGAGACCTACAAGAAACTTTTGCCAGAAACTTTTGCCAGTATAGTTGTGCAGCAGATATCCCCACCCGAAAGGAAAAAATAAGAAGAGCGACAAAAAGCAGCAAGACGATAAGTATTCAAGGAGGCTTTTTTCACCTAGCATGATCATGGGCGTGATGAAGTGCATCGGCTGGTTGATCACGCCCATCATGATGATCTTCCCGTCCACCTTGAGCAGCGACAGGTACGGCTCCAGCGGGTGAACCACCGGCACCGTATCAATAATATAATCCAGGCCATCCGCCGCCGCCGCCATGGCCGCCTCGTCGGAGCTCACGAGATACTTATCCGCTCCCAGGTGCTCCACCGCCTCTTCCCTCTTCTTATCCGACGAGCTTATCACCGTCACTTCATGCCCCATCGCCTTCGCTATCTTCACGCCCATGTGCCCCACCCCACCCAGACCCACTATTCCTCCCCTCAGCCCGCTTCGCGTCAGCCCGAAGTGCTTTAGCGGGCTGTACACCGTCAGCCCAGCGCACAGCAGCGGCGCCGCCTGCTCCGCCGCCAATCCCGCCGGTATCTTCACCACAAATCTGCCCACAATCAACAAATCATTCATATATATTAGCCCGCCGGCTCATGACCACAAGGTGTTTGTGTTTATGCGTGACTCACTTTTGGTCGACGGTCATGGCGGAGGAGAAACCGCCCTGGGTGGGCTGACCGTCTGGGTAGACGTCGTTGTAGGACCAGACGCGCTTGTTGCAGTACTGCTCGATGTTGGATTTGCACGGGCCGCAGTTTCGGCAGCAGCCGACGATTACTCCGGCGCCGACGATGTCTCCGGCGTGGAACCTTGTCACGTCTGGGCCCACCTCCACAACCTCTCCGACCACCTCATGTCTGGTACAAGTAGATGAATATTCTTCATAGCCATGAATTCTTTAATATTTTGCCACAGTGGGATCCATAGACTCGTATTTGTACTAATCGTGGTCATGCTTGTTAAAATTTTTTGGTATTAATTTGATTAATTATACAAATAACTAAGATCATTAACTATATATATTATTATTACCCGGGAACCATGGGGTACTTGGACATGCCTAGGTGGTTCTTAATCTGATGTATATCTGTGTGGCAGATGCCGCAAAATAGCACCTTTATTAACACATCCTCCGGCCCAATTTGCCTGCAAAAATAATAAATAAATAACAGTGCAGTTTAAAAAAATGTATATGCTGCTTCGGTATGATGCATATATCATGTATATACATACCTCAGTTTATAAGTAAAAGGGGTAAGGACTCCGGAGTCATCGTGGGCGGCGTAGCCGGTGGCTGTTTTTTCCGACGATATGCTGCCCATTGTTTCCGACGAGAGTTCTGGAAAAAAGATGAGAATGGAAATGGGAGAGAAAGAGGGAGATGGAAACAAGGAAAATATATAGGTGGGGGAAAAGGACTTTGGAGTTAGTGGAGACGCGGTTAGTGGAGAAGCGAACCAGCAAAACATGGAATTTCTTTTTTCTAATTTTGTGTTTGGCAGTGCGATTGGTAACGGGGTTGGTGAACGGAAGAGAAAAGCTTATGTCACCCGCGACATACAGTGCGGAGTTGTTCGTGGTACTGTGATCGCCAATCAGACAGGTGGCGGATTGTGGGAGGCGGTGCGGTAGAAATTGTAGGTGTGTGCCAGTGATTGTAGGTCCCACGTGGCTCTCTTTACTTGTAAAGAAAGGGACCCAGCAGCGGCCGTTGGGTGGAATTCGTTGGCATTGTGCGCGCGCACAATGTCCAGATTTTTTTTATCATTTCTTGCAAGTACGGGGATCCGGATCCCGTGGAGTTCGTGCGGGAATTTTTGGGGTGGATTGAGTTCGCGCGATCTCGTCTGTTTGGGGGGATCCGGATCCCGTCTGGAAAGAGTATTTTGTTCATTCATAATATGGCTTGAACCAAATAGAAGGATGATCTGTATAAATCCTTCCTAATTTGATTTATTTGGTATGCAAATATTTAGTTCGTGCTTGTCCATAAACATCAATTTACTCATAATCGCCTAGCAAATGCGGAGGTGAGCAGATAATATATTGTAAAATTTAAAAAAGTTTGTGAAGACATTAGAACTGGCCTTTTGGTATAATTAGTTAGAATAAGATGATGGAACCGAGAAGACAATACAACTCCACACAAATAAACGAACATGATGTGATGTAATTTACGTGATTTGGCGAGGAGCGCCTAAATCTACGGGGAGGGTCTATTCACTATCACCGGTGGGGGAGAAAAGAAGAGGTTAATACAAATTACAACTCCACACAATAAAAGAGTTCTAACGACTCTTATTTATAGGCGAAAATTAGGGCAACCCAAAAAGACAAAAATACCCCTCATATACCAACAATCTCCGCCTCATCTCTTATTTGAAACAAAACAAATATGAGATGACAAAATAGACTACAACACTAAATCGGCTGCACCAAGATGGCTGCCTTCGTACCCCCTGCCATGGGATCAAACCACGCGTAGTTCTTCAAAAGTGCCTCTCAAGGCACGCATCTCTGAGCTCGAACGTTCACCCAACCTTTGCAATATGTGAACTTCTGAACTGGAAGCACCTTCATGAGCATGACTGTTGGGTTCTCCTTGAAGTGATAATGGACTTCAGCCTCATCTGTTGAAAGTGCAAATGCAATGTGGTCCCTCAACCAAGCTGGCTTTGGGACATTTTGCCTCCTGGTCCGGCTCCTGGCAATAGAATCCTGAACATGACTCTCTGCTTTAACTTCCTCCACATCCTGATCACCAACACCTAGTACCTCATGAGCAGTCTCATCATATACCTCGTCAGATCTGTGGAGAACTGGTGAAACAAATGGAGTCACATCAAACTCCTTCTGAACAGTAGTAGTGATCGACTTGGACCTCTCCACCTGCCCCGAGTCCCGAGGCTTTAACAAACTCGCCTCATCAAAAGTAACATCTCTGTTAATGACAATCTTCCTCTCTGTCTGATCATACAGTTTGTAGCTTTTGACTCTGCGCCTGAAGTCAATGAAGACCGTCTTCTTTGCCCGTGGTTCCAACTTATCATTTCTCACGTGATAATAAGCTGGACACCCAAAAACTTTCATGTGCACATAATCTCTAACAGGATGCCCTGTAGATAAATTTGATCTACTTGCGCATCTAACAAACATACACTTAAGCGTATAAAAGTTAGATATAACAAACTGTTAGCGGAAGTAAAATGGAGGGATTATATTAACCCTTGATTAATACACATGACACAGTTATAGAAAAATTAAGGAAATCAAACCGAATTTTGAAGCGTCCATGGATTCAAAACTTTGAGAGTACAAAGTTCAAGGTTTTCAATCACGTTCTCTCCTTGACACCACCTGATGAGCGGGTTTGGAATGGAAACAAAATTAACTTTATGCTAGAGCAAAATTTCTCTAGACTCGAAGTCAATACTTACTTTATTTAATGTGCCGTATTTAAGAGAAGAAAATAACTTCCTCATTCTCCTCAAACGACGCACCTTATTAAATTCCCGTACAGGATTAAAAACCGCAAGACAGCTAGCAGTTTCCACCTTTTCGATTAATGGAAAAAAACCTTTTCTATTATAAAAATAAAATGCAAGAAATTTATTTAGATCAGATCTACTAAACATTCCGTTTCCAAGTCTTTAACTTATTTGTGTCTCTTCGGGGAGAGCCATGATTGGAACCAAGACTCAACTTTATGGGTTCGCCAACAAATAAAAGATTTGACTCATCACAAATCATAATGTTGAACCCGCCAACTTGTATCGCGAACTGTCCAATACCTACCCTTGATTAGGTTGACAATTAACATTAACGAAGCCCAAAATATTAGTATAAAATACCAACATGCCCCGACCACATCTTCTTTGGTGTCTTCTTTCCAATAGTTGCAGAAGGCAGACGATTCACCAAATGGAAAGCATACTCAAGGGCTTCAGCCCAGAAAATCCTGTCTAACCCAGCATTAGACAACATACATTGAACCTTTTCCACCAAAATCCGGTTCATGCGCTCTGCCACCCCGTTCTGCTGTGGTGTCTCCCTGACAGTGAAGTGATGCACTATACCTGATCTCTGACACTCTTGCAAGAACGCATTCAATGTGTATTTGCCTTCATTGTCTGATCTAATACATCGAATCTTTTTGCCGGTCTGAGTCTCAATCCACTTCTTCCTAGTCACAAATATCTCCAGAACTTCGTTCTTATGCTTCATGCCCAAACATATCTGGAATATTCGTCAATGAAGGAGACAAAATATCGTCGTCCGCTAAAAGATGTCATCTTCGTTGGGCCCCAAACATCTATGTGAGCATACTCTAAAATACCCTTCGTACTGTGGACGGCAGTCCCAAAAGATACTCGTGTTTTCTTGCCAAGCACGCAATGCTCACAGAAATCCAATTTGCAGCTTCTTGCTCCCTTAATCAATCCTTGCCTTGATAAAGCCTGGAGGGAAACGTCTCCAGCATCAGCCAGTCTCATATGTCATAAAGTAGTGACATCCAAAGAATCATCAGCAACGACCACAATCCTAGTAATTATACTCCCCTGAAGATAGTATAGGTTGTGGTGACGAACTGCTCTCATGACAACCAAAGTTCCGTGACTAATCTTCAGAACTCCTGCCTCGATCACTACTTTGTAGCCCTTGGCTTCTAAATCCCCAACAGACTGCAAATTCTTCCTGATATCTGGAACATGTTTGACCTCGGTTAACTCTAGGCGTGCAGAAAAAGCCCTGCGGGCCCAGGCCGGGCTCGGGCCCCCTGGGCCCATTTTTTTTACTACTGGGCTCAGGCCGGGCCCTGCTTAAACCGGGCCCAGACCGGGCCCGGGCCTCGTCAAAATAAAAGGGCCTACCTGAGCCTACCAAACTAGGCCCACGCAGGACCAAAATGCTGATTATTCGCATTTAATCAGCATTTTAATGCTGATATATATATATCAGCATTTAATGCTGGTATCCACATTTAATGCTGGTATCCGCATTTAATGCTGGTATCCGCATTTAATGCTGGTATCCGCATTTAATGCTGGTATCCGCATTTAATGCTGATATCAGCATTTAATGCTGATATCAGCATTATATGTTGCATTTAATGCTGATATCAGCATTAATTTTTGGGCGTTGCCACCCCCAGCAATTTAATGCTGGGCAGTGGCAGCGCCCAGCAAAAGGGTTTTTAGGCCCAGGCAGGCCTGGCCCGGCCTGGGCCGGGCACTAGGCCGGGCCCTGGTCAAATAAGGGGGCCTTGTCACCCCCCTTAGGACTGGCCCAGGTCTGGCCCGGGCCTAACCAGACCCGGGCTTAACCGGGCTCAGACCCAGGCAGACCCGGGCCGGGCAACCGGTCCCAGGCCAAATTTGCATCTCTAAGTTAACTCTCTCACTACATCGTTGTGCATCCATACACGAATACTCCCAACACCATTAGTATGACAAGCCTGATCATTGCTCATTGTAACAACCCCAGTATCCAAAGACTTGTAAGCACAAAACCACTCCCGATTGGGACAAATGTGATATGTAGCACCCGTGTTCATAATCTAACACGAATCATCAATAAATAAACACTGAGGAGTGACATAAAGAGAAACATCAGACTCACCACCACTAGTAATCTCTTGAGTAATATGAGTCTTTGTCTCTGAGGAACCTCCCTTATTTTTCTCTTTTAACTTGGGGCAATCCTTCTTCCACTGACTCGTCTCCAAACAGAATGCACACTGATTGCGCCGAAGACTGCGAGCACGTGACTTGTCACGCTTCTGAGTATCGTTACTACTCTTCTTGTGTCAAATCTTCTTTTTCTCAGATCTGTCACGATGAGACACAAGTGCTTCAGCCGACTCCGCCTTCGATGACTCTTTATCCCTTCGACGGAACTCGTGATTCAACAACGTCGTAGGCACCTCACTGTACTTTAAGACCTCATTCTCATGAATAAGAGACATAGTGAAGTTCTCATACTCATCTGGAACCGAATTCAGTAGAAGGAGCGCCTTGTCTTCATCGCCAACATTCTCGTCCAAATTTAACAGATCTGTCAGCAGTTTCGTAAACTCATTTAAATGCTCATCATCGAGACTCCACGTCTCATCTGAAACCGGTACAATCAACGCTTCATGTTGAGACGATTCTCCACACTCTTCGTGAGATACTTATTCTCTAGCGTTCTCCAAAGATTTTCCGCAGAAGTCTCCAACATAACCCCATATTTGATCTTTTGAGTTAGGAAATTTCTGATCAACCCGCATGCACTTCGATTCATCTTCAACCAAGCTTTCTCAGTCATCCCATCAGGGCATTCATCACCATCAAGAACGTCCTCCAAATTTAGAGAGCATAATACATTCATCACCTCGCATTGCCACGTGCCAAAGTTAACTTTTCCGTCGAATTTGGTTACATCAATTTTCACCGAAAGTGAACTCGTATGATGGATCATTAATTCCACCGCCCCGAAAGATGAAGAAACCGCACCGGAGTCTTCCATTTTTTTCGGCTGATTCAAACAACAACAAACAAACAGGGCGGCAAAAAAAATTCCTTTTTTGTTGTTTTTAGTTTAATCTGAAATGATAAAAAAAACAAATTTTTTTAATAATACCTCCTGTAGCGTCGCCTCTACTGAACAGGTAAACTAAATCCCGAAACCAGACAATGCGGGAGTCGCCTCCTCAGCAACCGGCTACCGGATCTACTGCGCGGTCTCCGAACGGCCCAATGAAACCAGCGCCACCAACGAATGGCCCTCTGAGATCAGCGCCGCCTCCCGTTCTTTCCAATTTGACACCGCCAATGCCTTGAAAGATGATAAAACAAAATCCTCCTTCCGTTTCTCTTTTTTTTTTTTTGCACTGCCTGACTAGAGAGGGACATAACCTCCTCTGAAACCTGCAACCCCGACGCCGCCTCCTGTGAAATCCACTCCCTACGCGCGCAGCCTCCACCAAAACGAGAGACAAGAAAAAAAAAACTTTTTTTAAAAGAGAAATCAAAACAAAGAAAAAAAAACCTAACAGTAGGAGAAACCGTTCTTTTTTTTTTTCAGTTGGCGCCGATTCCACCTAAAGCGAGAGATTCACCCCTTTTTCTGCGAATAGGGACGGAGATCCACTCCGCCTAATCACGTCGCCGGTACCGCTTGAGGAAGGTGAACGGAACCTCCTCTCCTCTCCCAAGTTGTCGCAGGAGAGAACGAAAAACTCCAAACGTCCCGGTTGGCGTCGCCTATTCCTGTGCCGTGGAGGAAGACTGTAACGTCGCCGGAGGGCTCTCCGGCGAGGTTGCTGCGAACACTTAACTATTGAAAGGGAAAAGCTAATACTTTATTATCATCATACTATTACAACGTTGCATGCATGCATATTTATAATAATTATCGGAAATGGAAATAATGCTGGAAAAGGGAACAGTGCTTGGAAGGGAAATACATATAAGCAATAAATATATATTAATAATACGCGTGATCTTCTGTTGCCCTGGGAACTAGCCGTTGGGCTTGCTGTTGGAATCTGCCACGTGTATGGCTCCTGACTCTTGATTGTCTATACCCTGGATAGCTGAGCTGGCATGATCTGGACCTTTGCTGCCGAAAGCGTGCTTTTGGCTGTTACATCGCTGCTGCGCCTCGAAAGCAACGTCCGCGTTGCTTACTATCTGTGCTGTCGTATTATTTCCTTTTCTGACGCCGAGTGAGGGAGGAAGCGCGGTGTGCTGCCGGCGGGAGGAGCGGGGTCGGCGCGGTATGTGTGGGAGTTGCGGTATGAGGAGCTTTCTGCGGAGGTGCAAGCGCTGCGATCGGCGACGATGTGGTGGTGTTTTGCTTCTAGGCCATAGAGGTGGTGGTGCCCCTGTCGCTTCGATCACCGGTGTGGTCAGAGATAAGTCTTCTTCCTCGTCTTGCTGGGCTTGTTGTTCTTTGTTGTTGTTGTTTATTGTACCTGCATCAAACGGAAGTGTGTGAGTGTGTTGTGGAAAACGTAAAGTGTTGCGTACTTGTTCTTCTTCTTCGTCTTGTTGGTCTTGTTGTTCTTTTCCGACGTTGCTTAACGTACCTGCATCAAACGAAGGTGTGTGAGGGTTTTGCGGAAGCCATAAAGTGTTGCGTACCTGAGGCGGAAGAGAGTCTACGTCCTCCCACGAGCTGTCTTCGGGTGCTAATCCTTCCCACTGGATGAGTGCCTGATGTACCTGTGCGGCCTGACGCCAAATGATGCGTTCGTCCAGAACTGATAATATGCCATGGATTGGTGTATTATTGGCTACTGCTGGTGGTAGTTGATGGATGATTTTGTTTGTGGAGGCATGATAGGGTTTTAATAGAGAAACATGAAATACGGGATGGATCCGTGAGTACTCGAGGAGTTGGAGTTTGTAGGCCACTGGGTTAATTTGTTTTATGATTTTAAACGGTCCATAATATTTTAGATTGAATCGTGCCGACCGCTGTTGTTTAAGTGATATTTGTTTGTAGGGGTGTAATTTCAGCAGTACCAAATCTCCTTCTTGCAGCTGAATTTGTTTCCTCTTTTTGTTTGCTGTAGTCTGGACGCGGTGTTGAGCCTTCTGAAGATTCGAGCGGAGTTGTTGCAGCAATTTGTCTCTATCTTTGAATTCTGAATGTACTGCTTGTATTGTATTATTATGATCATAGTGCCGAACTATTGCAGGTGGTCGTCGGCCGAACATGGCTTCATAAGGGGTCATATCGGCCGACGAATGGTATGTTGTGTTGTAATAATACTCTGCCCAACTCAGTAATTTGGACCAGTGCCTAGGGTTTTGGTGTGCGAATATCCTAAGGTACTGGTTCAGGCATCTGTTCACCCGTTCTGTCTGCCCGTCCGTTTCGGGGTGGTAGGCAGAACTGTAGCTGAGTTTGGTGCCTTGCTGTGTGAACAATGCCTTCCAGAATTTGCTCAAAAATATTGGGTCCCGATCAGTGATGATTGTGTTCGGTAGGCCGTGCAATTTGCCCACATTGTCCCAGAATGCTCGAGCCACCACTGGCCCTGTTAATGCGGATAATGGGGTGAAATGTGCTCCCTTAGTGAGGCGATCGACTACCACCAAAATGTTAGTATAGCCCTCGGATGCTGGTAGATGCGTTATAAGATCCATACATAATTCCGTCCAAATTTGTGTGGGAATGGGGAGGGGTTGTAGTGTCCCAAATGGGTTGTGGTTCAGTCCCTTCCCTTTCTGGCATAAGTCACAAGTGCGGATGTAACTTTTAATATCTATTAACATTTTGGGCCAATAATAGTTTGATCGCAAACGATAGTACGTGGGTTGAATTCCGGCGTGTCCACTGGGCCTTGACGCGTGGGCTTCCTGAAGCAGTTCCTGGCGTAGTGGGCAGGCTGGAATGTATAGAACATTTTTATAAAATAGCTTGTGGTCAAATAGGGTCCAGTTGGTGGTTCTGTGTGGCTTCCGTTTTATTATGTTGTTAATCGTTTTTGACAACCGATCAGATTCGTACCACTCATTCAATTTTTGAAAATTAGTACAAATGTTATAAGAACAATTGAGGGTGTTTAATATTTGGTCTGGCATTCTGGACAGTGCGTCCGCGACAGGGTTTAATCGACCGGGTTTATATTCGATTTTAAAGTTAAAACCTAAAAATTTGGAGAGGAAACGCTGTTGGGATGGGCTGTTTAGTATTTGTGTGGTCAGATGATGAAGTGTCTGATGATCCGTGCGTATGATAAATGGGGCGCCCAGAAGATACTGTCGCCATTTGTCTAAGGCTGCGGAAATGGCTAATAATTCGCGTTCATATGTTGATTTGTTTTGCTCCCGTGCGGTGAGTTTTTTGCTAAAGTAAGCCAATGGGTGTTTATCTTGGGATAAGATTGCTCCTAGTCCGTAGCCGGATGCGTCGGTTTCGAGTGTAAATGGCTTAGAAAAGTCTGGTAACGCGAGGACGGGGGCCGTTGTTAAGTGTGTTTTAAGTTGCTCGAATGCTGTGGTGGTGTGCTCATTCCACTTAAATCCATCTTTAGCTAAGAGGTCGGTGAGGGGTGCTGCGATGGTGGCATAGTTTTTAATAAATCGCCGATAATACCCGGAGAGGCCCAGGAAAGATTTTAATTGTTTGGGTGTAGATGGTCGGGGCCAGTTTAAGATTGCGTGTACTTTGTCCGGGTGGGGGCTTACTCCGGCTGCGGTGATGACGTGGCCTAGGAAGTCGATCGTGGGTGTCATGAATTGGCACTTGGCGCGTTTGATATTGAGTGAGTGTGCCCGCAACGTTTGAAAGATGGTTTTTAAATGTTGCAAGTCGCTCGGTAAATCTTGGCTGTAAATTAATATATCGTCGAAGAAGATAACTGCAAAATTCCGTAGGTATGGTTGGAAAATTGTATTCATTAAAGCTTGAAATGTAGCCGGTGCGTTTGTGAGGCCAAATGGCATTACGAGAAATTCATAGAGGCCTTGTGGGGTGCGGAATGCGGTTTTGTGTATATCCTCCGGGTGCATGCGCACTTGATGGTATCCTGACTGTAGGTCCAATTTGGAAAATATTGTGGATCCATGTAATTCGTCAAATAGTTCATCGGCTGTGGGCATGGGAAAAGTGTCCCGTATTGTGACGTTGTTTAATGCTCGGTAGTCGACGCAAAACCTCCAAGTGCCGTCTTTCTTTTTTATTAAGAGGACTGGAGAACAAAAGGGGGATGAGCTTGGTCGGATTAATCCTTGTGCGAGCATCTCCTCCACTAAACGATCAATCTCCGTTTTTTGGTAGTGTGGATAACGGTAAGGTCGTACCTTAATACTTGTCCCGGGTTGTTGAAGTGGTATTTTATGGTCGCAATCCCTTGGTGGTGGAAGGCCTTGTGGTTTTTGAAAAATGTCCTTAAAGTCGTCTAGTAGTGTTGTAAGGTCGGGGTCTTCCGGTCCCGTAGTTGTTTGTATTTGATCGTTGGTTTGGAGAGAGAAGAAACATAAAACGGATGCTGATATTGAGTCTTGGGACAGTAGTTTATTTATTTGGCTTGGGTTGATCGGGTTGTTTACTATTGGGCGAATGCCCTGGAGACAGACGGTCTGATTCATGTGTTGGAAGGTCATTTGTTTGTCTTTGTAGTTCGTGGTGACGTTTCCTAGGGATTCTAACCAAACCATTCCTAAAACTACGTCTGACCCGTATAAATCGAGTACGAAGAGATTTGTGGAGAAGGTGTGTGTTTGGATAGTGATGTTTGCATTAAGATATATTCCGGTGCATGTTAACATTTCGCCATTCCCGACATGAACCTTGAATGGTTTGATGACGGTGATGGGTGCGCGAAGGAAGTTAGCGATCCGGTGGGAAATAAAGTTCGTGGAACTTCCGCAATCTACTAGTATCTGCACTGTGTGTGCTAAGAGGGACCCTTCAAATCTAATTGATTGGCTGGAAAGTGACCCTATTAGTGCGTGATACCCGATCTCGTATTCAGGGGGTGGTGATGGTTCTGGTGGATCCTCGGGGTTGCTGGTGTCGATTGTTTCAATCGTGTCTGGCATGTCGTCCTCCATGAAGAGGCATGAGGCTTTGTTTTTACAACGGTGGCCGGGAAGGTAGCGTTCGTCACAAGTATAACACAAGCCTTTCTCCCGTTTTTGTTGTAGTTCTGCTGGTGACAGACGTTTATATCCTGGTTTGAAGTTATTGTGTGGCCTGGGTTCGTGGGTTCCAGGTGTTGGTTTGAATGTGGTCTGAAACGTCTGTTTCGTGTGGTTTGTTGTAAATGTTGGGCGAGTTGTCCTTGACTCGTCGAGCCATTGTTCTTCGTATAGTTTGGCAAGGTTAAAAGCTTCATCTAGTGTGTGTGGCCGCTGGGTGATGACGCTTCGTTGGATTGTTGGTTTTAATCCGGCGATAAATATTGATTTTAGTAGCTTCGGTGGTATCCCGTGTATTTTGGTTGCGAGTTCTTCAAATTTGTCCTTGAAAGCCATCACGGTGGTTAGTTGGCACAATAATGTGAGTTTAAGCATGGGATCTTCGAACGCTGATGGACCAAATCGTGAGAATAGAGCGAATTTAAATTTGTTCCAATTGAAATAAGCGCCATCAGGGTTCAAGGATTCATACCATCGTGATGCGGGTGGATCTAAGTGCATTGCGATAATAGGCATATATGAAGAATACGGAATGTTGTAAAAACGAAAATAATGTTCGGCTTTTGTTACCCAATCGGTTGGATCTCCATTTTCAAAACGAGGGAAATGAAATTTTACCTGACCGAAAGAGGGAAAGGAGTTTGTTGATGGTGCACCTGGAAAAGTTGATGTGAAATGCTCTGTCCCGTTGATTGGTGGTTGTGCGTTGTAGGGGTTCCATGATGGTTGTGCCGCGAATCGTGGGTTGGCTGAGAACCCGGTTGTGCTGACATTTGTTGGCCTTCCTGGAAAGATTTGTTGATTTGGCGATATGGTGCCCAGATGCATAGTCTGGAATGGACCTTGTTGTCCGAGGCCAAGGCCGTGACCCAGTCCCTGGAAATTGGGGAACGGAGAGCCTGGGCCCTGCATGTTTCCGTCGATGATCCCTTGAGATGGATGAACGTTGCCGATGCCGGCTACGCTTCGAGGTGGCGTGAACGCCTGTGGGACTGCTAGTGGGATGATACCGGTCGATGATGCGGAGGAGGCAGCCATCAGCGCCTCGGCCTGAGACCGAAGAGGATCAAATCCTCCTTCCGGTGGGTGATGAGGGGTTGGCTGCAGCAAAGCCCCCATCTCTTGTCGTAATACTCTCAAATCTTGGGAAGATTGTTCGGTCGATTGATGGATTGCGGTGGTTAATTTCAGCATTTCTGTTTCCAATCTTGTGAAATTTTGATGCTGTTCCGCGTGGCGTTGGTCCATGGCTTTCCATAGTTCCTGTTGGCCGGTGGCGAGATCTTTCAATCTTGTGGCGGGTGGAGGTTCGTTGCCCGTCATGGGGGGAGTCTCAACGAGAGCACCAATGTAACGTCGTCGGAGGGCTCTCCGGCGAGGTTGCTGCGAACACTTAACTATTGAAAGGGAAAAGCTAATACTTTATTATCATCATACTATTACAACGTTGCATGCATGCATATTTATAATAATTATCGGAAATGGAAATAATGCTGGAAAAGGGAACAGTGCTTGGAAGGGAAATACATATAAGCAATAAATATATATTAATAATACGCGTGATCTTCTGTTGCCCTGGGAACTAGCCGTTGGGCTTGCTGTTGGAATCTGCCACGTGTATGACTCCTGACTCTTGATTGTCTATACCCTGGATAGCTGAGCTGGCATGATCTGGACCTTTGCTGCCGAAAGCGTGCTTTTGGCTGTTACAAAGACGACCTAAAAAACATTTTTTCACTGCTCTCTCCTGTACCGCTGAAGAAGAGAACCAAATTGTATATATATATATATTTCGGTTACTGTGATGAGGGATTACCTTGCTGGGAGAGGAGGAGAAGGGGTTCCAACCAGTAGTCCAGAGCACAAAAGAAGAAGGAAGACCACTCCCTAAGGTCGTCGATGGCTGCTGGTGAGGGAGAAAGTGGTCGATAGGTCTCTACGAGCGGTAAGGAGATGGCGTCGAGGGTTTCTGGAGGGAAGGATTGATCCTGCACCTCTCCTCTGAGTGTCGACAAACTGGAGTCCCGCGAATCCTCTAAGTCACGTTCTTTCCTCCCTTCTCCATGATTTTCCCCTTTTCATTTTCAGTCAACATTTGTACAACCTCCCTTATAGAACTTTCTACTAAGCCCTATGAAATTTTAATTAGGGTTTGGTTCCACATCAACGTGGTTGGTTTAACAACTCCAAGCTTAGGTGAGAGCATTTTCATTTCAGAAATAACATGTCTCCGCCGTTAGAGAAGTGGTAAAATTTCCCTCCCCTTCGTAATGAATTAGTGTCCCTATGATTTTAGGAAGAATGAGTGTATGTTTGATTTATCCATTTTAGAGTTCTCGAGGAGATTTGAAGGAGTGAACCTCGTTGGAAATCAGAGAACAAATTAGTGCTTCAGAACACTTCTTATAAGGAAACATGCCGCCTCGCCGCGTCTACAAGCGTCGCACCATTGAGGTAAGAAATTCTAATTCTTTTTGACTAGATATATCACTTAGTATATTGCATAAAATGTCAACGTATAATTATCGTATGCATTGTAATAGTGGAAAATCATGTGTCAAGATGCAATAACAGTTGAAAATAAGAAATTATGGACCCGACAAAACATCCTATTAATACGAGTAGAACTGTGTAAGTATAAGCACTTTACTTTTTTTAAGTTAGATCCCCACAAATTTTGTGAAAATATACAAATTGTGAAATCAACTAATTCTTTAGAATATGTGGAAAAACCAAACCATATGAATATGTATATAATGTAAATTAACTAGTAAGAGGCGCGGCTTAAGACATTCAGATGAATAAGTATGCAATACAATTGTTAATGATAAATAGTTAGGAGGCACGATTGAGACTTTCTCTCGTGATAGATAGATGCACACTACCGTATGAGCCTTAAGTTTGGGGATATGACACCCCGGTTAGAAGATTAGTATATGCGAGTCCATGTCAGTGAGACACTAGAACACCTGCGTTCGTTAGTAGGGAATCAGATCGTTAGAAGCTACTCAACCTAGAATATGAAGGACAAGCATAAAACACATACAATTCAAGTATATGACGAAATCTAGAAATCCATATAGTTTAACATATTCAGAACTTGAATAAAAATACATAATATGATTACAATATATTTGATAGAAAAGCATGCATAGAAATATAGTATTGTTTTCCTCAGCATAAAATGTTGTTTTAAAAAGCGTGCACTCATATTTCTTTCAAATTATTTTTATTGTCACTATGAGAAATGATTTTTCTTACTCTTCAGTGAGCTGATCCATTTTCGGGCATTTCATTACAGGGGTCACAAGTGGGGAGTTGCGTCTAGGATTAATATTTGTGGACTTCCATTTATAGTTTGTTTTTCATTCAGCTGTCTTTCCTTTCAGTATTATACTACCTTCTTTTATGAACTCAGGGTAACCCAAATGTTTAAGATTTTCTTTGTATCAGACAATTTTTAGTAATTCATTATTTCATATATGTCATTCATTTCAAATCTAGTTGACTTTGTGGATTCAGAAATTTGAGGCACCCGTTTACCTTTAGCTTCATTTACTACTTTCGATGTAAGTTTTCTTTTAGTACTTTTATTTTTATCTGCTATGTACCAATTTAGATATTGTTGCTTAGTTTACTTCTTATCACGGGGCATGGACGGACAGCTGATTTGTTGTTAAACTAGGCTGGGGTGTTACATGTATCTCCTTAATGGCTCTTCGGGGAACCACATTTCCCCTAGCTAAAAGTTGAACCACATTTATCCCTTATGACTCTCAAGGACACCACTTCTTCCAGTTAACAGGGGGTTTGCCCCTCCCTATACGTGTTGAAACCGGCAACCGGTCTCTTTGAGTTCGGACCCACTGGGGGGGGGGGGGGGGGGGTGTAGCCGACGCTTACTTCTCTCTCACCAAACTCTCCTGGCGGTGGATGAGATAGCTAGAACAGACCCAAGGCTGTAGCGAGGAGGTCCCGCCACACACCCGGAAGATCTAAGAGAGCTTCCCCTCCCAAACCAAAGCTCAGCCGTGCACCTTGGAGGGCACTAGCAGCCAACCAAAACTTGCCTGGAGGAGAGGATTCTCTCAAAATCGGTCCTCCTCCAAGGTGCCCTTAAGGGTCTATTTATAGATTCTCTAGACTGGTCTGCAAATAGCATGAATCCGCCTTTTGGTTTTATTAACCGCACCCCAAATTGGTCTGCTAACAGCCTAACTCCACTGTTCTGAAGGGCCATCGGCAGCCCACAAGGGGTATCTAGGTCATTTCCTCTTGAAAGCCTTTGGGGGCGAGTGGTCTGTGAGGGCACCACTCGCCAGACTCCTTTCTCGCCCCGTTCGGCCGAGCGAGTGCCCGCACGCGAGATGCTCAGCCTGCTCACGCTCGTCGAGCGCTCCCCCGCACATGTTAAACGCTCCTGAGCTCTGGGCGAGTGGTCCGCGAAGGCGCCACTCGCCGGTCTTCTCGCTTATTGCTTGCCCTCATTCGCCAACACCCCTTACCGTCACGCGGGTGCTCTGAGAGCGGGACCACACTCGCCCTGTGGTCCGCCCTTTCCCTTGGCCTGGGCGAATGGTCTGCTGGGCTCGACTCTTGTCCCTTGGTCCCTTCTTTCGGGTCCGGGGGCCCACTCGGCGAATACGGGGTTGTACACAATCCCCGTTCTTTGCGAGCGGGTCATCCGCTCGGAAAGAATAGTCCAACCCAGTATTCGATGAGTGTCTGCTGACCTGGATAGAATCTTCCTGTGGGTCCCACTTCTACCTTATATATATACCTCGGGCCCGAGCCATTTCTCCAAAAGCCTTCTTTCCTGCTGCAGCGTTTCCTCCCGCGCTCCAACTTTTCGCTATCTTGAAGGATTCCCATGGAACCATCATCTAAGTCGGTCTCGCAGTCAAAGGTGGACTCACTCGCGACGGCCCAGGAGAAGGATCCCCCCAAGGCTGCCCGGTTCGCCCCTTGGCTTTCCTCGAGAAGGGACCCCAACGCTCCCTTTCGCTCCAGGAGGGCCCTGGACGTTCGTCGGGGTCGGGGGGAGGGAGATTCCGCTTCGAAATCTCCCCATCCGACCGTCCACCCTCCCCCGACATCCGAATGCAGGTACTTTCATTTCATGTTGCTTCTTCGCTATTCCTCGAGATGACACTTCCCGATGGTTTGGGACCACTCGCAGGAGGCGCTGGATACCGAGGAGAGCCGTGGGACTGCCATGCTGAAAACTATGACACCCCCGCCCGCCGATGCGAGAACCTCGCCGACCCTCAATCTCGCTCCTTCAATCCCTCCTGACGGGACCCGATCTCAAACAGGTAGCGTCTCGCGTACTGTGAATGCTCTTACCGTTCCTTGGTTCTAATCGCTGCTTTCCGCAGCCCTCGTCCCGGGCACCGCGGGATTGCCCCTTACTCCTCTCCGCTCTCCCCTTCGCCCGGGAACTCTTACTTCCGCGAACGGGCGCGGGGGCTCACCGGCGATGGACCACGGTCGCGCTCCTCCTGCCTCTGATCAGGCTGCCATTCCCGCCATCAATCCGGAACCCTTTCGCCCGGGGAGAGGTAAGTCTCTTCATCCCACGAACAGCATCTTCGAGGTGAATCCCTCGATGTCTCGCCCCCTAGGCAGCACGAGCTCGTACCAGGTAGGTAGCCTTCTTGGCCTTGCCCCGATTTCATCCCCATTTCCGGAGCGAATGATCCTCGTTCTCGCAGGTCACCGGGAGGCCTCCCCCATGGGATTTTACGACGGCGGAGAAGGAATGGTTTCGTTGCTCCCTTCCCCCGAAGAGCTTGAGGATTTTCTTGGCGACCCCACCGATGTTCATACCATGAAGGAGCGGATGAAGGAAGTGCTGGGGAAGCTCATCTTCATGCAGCGGGAATTCGCTGGTCAGCTGGACGGTCAGCAGATGGAGACCGCTCACGAGCTCAAGGTCCTCCGACGGGATTACGCTCGCCTTCTCGCTGAGGTGGAACGCTTGGGCGCTGAGGGCGGGGAGCTTTCTCCCGGGAGGCACGCTGCGCGAGCAAGGGACCAGCTGCACCTAGCCAACTAGGAGATCACCGCGATGACTGCGTACTACCACTCGAGGGCGCCCCCGGTCGTTGATACTCGAGGTCGGGGTCGATGGCATTGGATAGAGCATTAGGCTACCGACCCCCCCCCCTCCTATTTTTCTTCTTGACGTTTTCGGAAAACTCTGCAACACTATTTGGTTCTGTAATAATTTTCTATGTTCCGCGGATGGTAGCTTTACTCTTGATTTCGCCTTTTACTTTCTTACATTTCTTTCGCTTCCGCTGAGGGTTATCACCTCGCCTTGCTTTCCGCCTAACTGAGTTATCTTCTAGCCATGCGGTATTCTGACGAAAGACTATTCGCCGAGCTTTCGTAAATGCTTGGGCGAAAACAGGCCGGCATGAATTCTGAGGCGTCGAGGTAGTTCCGTCACTATCGACTCACCCGCCGCCCGAGGAAATGATTACTTTTTTGTACTTTTCTATAAATAGGCTGTCTCACCAACTTTATTTATTACACTTCAACCTGCCGCCTTCTTCTTCATTCGCCGACCGCTTTCGCACCTCTCACCTCCGCGCGAGCTCCTCTACTCCAAACCTTTTTGAGATGGGCGGTGAACCGGATGGAAGGGGCAAGTGCGCCAGCGCTTTCGCGGACCACGAGTTCGGCCCCTGCGACCTCACCGAGGAGGCCTTCTTGACGACTGTCGCGAACCACATCCCGGGGGAGTTCACTGCGACCCGCCCGGAACCCGGGGATCGTATCAATTCCTTCTCTCCCGGGACCCTCGCCATCCCGCTAGAGCACTTCGAGGTGGGGTTCCGCCTCCCTATCTGGCCGGAGGTCCGCCAGACGCTCCGGTACTTCGGAGTTGTCCCTGCCCAGCTCAACCCGAACTCCATCACCATGCTGGTGGGGTTCGCCTGCTATCTGCGGGAAGATGGGATCGAGTTCAGCCTCCCCGTCTTCCGCAAACTCTTCACCTTTCGCGCGAAGCACGGAACCTCCTTCTTCTCGGGCCAAAACCCTCTGAAGGTGGCCGGTCTCGCCAACAAGAACCACGACTGGCTTCGCCGGTTCGTGTTCGTTAGGGGGAACTTCGGGAACGTCCTGTTCGCGCCGGTGCAGGAGGAGGAGTCGACCTTCCGGCCCCCATCGCTGGGCGGTCATGAGTCAAAGCTCCACCAGTTCATCCTGGAGCAGGGCATGGACGTCATCCACCTCCGGAGGAATGTGGATTCGCTCCTACCCATTCCGCCGGGCGAAGGTAAGTTTGAGCAGTCTTCGCGCGACTTTCCTCTCCCTCCTCGCTTTACTTACCGAGCGTTCTTCTCTGATTACAGGTATCCGCGACTTCCCGCTGAACCCTCCGCGCCCTGCCGGAGCAGCTCTGGGACATTCGCTGTCCACCGCACGAGCTGCCGCCGATGCCTGTCGGGAGGACCTGACTTCCTCCAAGGCTAGCGGCCACAAGCGAAAGCCGGACTCGGCCGCGCTCCCCTCCTCCTCGAATAAGGGGAAGGTCCCCCCATCGTCAAAGGACAAGGCCACCTCGGCCTCAAAAGGGAAGGAAGCCCCGGGCGAGGTTTTGGGGGCGAACGTTCCGGCGGGGACCTCTGTTCCGTCCGCGGGAACCTCTTCGGGGCCCCTGCCGAGAGATCACCGCAATTTTGCCAACAGCGAAAAACTCGTGGACCCAACGGGAGCTCCCCTTGTTAAGTGGGACCGGAATAACAACCGGGTCTCCCTCTCGACCCTCCATCCGTCGTGGATCGAGACCGATGTCGCCAGTGGAGAGGCCTTTGCTTTCGCCAACGCCCTATACGGCCGTGACGACGTTGAGGTGTTCGACGCTGAGAACACCCAGGTGCTAGCCCACGAGACGACGCGGGCTCTCCTTCGAGCACTTGAGCTCGCGCACATGTGCTCTTGCCGGAGCATCAACCTCGCGCGAAGCCTCAGCGAGGTGGACGCGAACCGGGCGAGTGCCTCATCCGAGGCCCGAGTGTTGAGGGAGAAGCTGGAGGCCGCCGAGGCCCTACTCGCTAGTCGCCCCATCCGGGAGGTACGATCTCTTCCTTGGACTTGCTAACCACTGCACTCCCCCACCTTTCTGACTACTCTCCTTCCCACAGGACACCACCAGCGCTGAGATGCTGCGCATTCGAGTGGCCGGCTTGGAGGAGGAGAACCGGGGGCTGAAGAAGGACGTCCGGCGCCTGCAGGCGGGTTCCGCTCAGGCCCTTGGCGAAGGAAGCAAAAGGCACTCCTATTCGAACTTCGAGTTCGAGGAGCTGATGCAGGAGAGCACCCAGGCTGCTGCAGAGCATATGCTGGGGGCCCTTCGCGACGGCGGGTACCTGAAGGAGGGGGCCGAGACGCTGCTGGCGCACCAGGTCGTGCCAGACATTTTCCTCCCAGTACCCTTCCCGGACGGCGAGGACTTTCCTCCGAATGACGAGGTCATCTCCCTGGGCTCAGATGAGAGCGACAACCCTTCTCGTAAATGAGGGCGAGGGCTTGTTAACCGTTTTGATGACAACGAGTTTTTTTTGTGATAATTTTTTGCGAAGGCTTTTGTTGGCACATTCGGTAGATACATTCGGGGCCATTTTCCCCATTTTGTCCATATGATAGTTTTTGTTGATCATTGCGCAATCGTTTTGCTTCCGTTTCCCGCTAGGCTTGCTAGGATGGTATAACGTTGTGTGATCGCGTCGGGCACTCGCCGAGTGCTGAAGGAAGTATAAGTTATCTTGCCCCTGCCGTCTATTCGCTTAGATTGGGGGTTTTTGTGTGAATCGGTACTAGGTGAGGAGACAGGACTTCTCGCTTTGTGTGTTATTTTTTGCTCTTGCGCTTCGCGACTCCGGCCTCGGCGCTCTCGCTAAGGGACTTTTTACGTGCGGGAACGTCGTGGTCGCAGTCAGCTCCCGCTCGCCGTTCCCATGCCGAGACTTAAGTGTTTCCGCGACTTTCGTCGGGGTCGTTACCGCGCTCGTGTGTTCGTCGAGTTCGAATAGCCTCCCACGACCCTTCGAACAGCAGCGTGCTCGTTGCGCAACCGCCGGCCGAATGCTGTCCTTGGTTTGTATCATTCGCCCTCCCGGGGTTTGACTTTGCCTTATTTCAATTCCTCGTTTTTAAGCCCTTCCCTTCCTACTTCACCAGCTAGGTGTGAGCCTGGTCAGTGGGTTCGCTCAGGGCTAACCTTTGGACATAGAACCTGCCACCGAGTGAGCCTTCGGCCCTGCCAGCTAGGTGAGAGTCTGGTCAGCGGGCCTGCTCAGGGCCAACCTTTGAAGCATGGAACCGGTGGGTGATGAGGGGTTGGCTGCAGCAAAGCCCCCATCTCTTGTCGTAATACTCTCAAATCTTGGGAAGATTGTTCGGTCGATTGATGGATTGCGGTGGTTAATTTCAGCATTTCTGTTTCCAATCTTGTGAAATTTTGATGCTGTTCCGCGTGGCGTTGGTCCATGGCTTTCCATAGTTCCTGTTGGCCGGTGGCGAGATCTTTCAATCTTGTGGCGGGTGGAGGTTCGTTGCCCGTCATGGGGGGAGTCTCAACGAGAGCACCAATGTAACGTCGTCGGAGGGCTCTCCGGCGAGGTTGCTGCGAACACTTAACTATTGAAAGGGAAAAGCTAATACTTTATTATCATCATACTATTACAACGTTGCATGCATGCATATTTATAATAATTATCGGAAATGGAAATAATGCTGGAAAAGGGAACAGTGCTTGGAAGGGAAATACATATAAGCAATAAATATATATTAATAATACGCGTGATCTTCTGTTGCCCTGGGAACTAGCCGTTGGGCTTGCTGTTGGAATCTGCCACGTGTATGACTCCTGACTCTTGATTGTCTATACCCTGGATAGCTGAGCTGGCATGATCTGGACCTTTGCTGCCGAAAGCGTGCTTTTGGCTGTTACAAAGACGACCTAAAAAACATTTTTTCACTGCTCTCTCCTGTACCGCTGAAGAAGAGAACCAAATTGTATATATATATATATTTCGGTTACTGTGATGAGGGATTACCTTGCTGGGAGAGGAGGAGAAGGGGTTCCAACCAGTAGTCCAGAGCACAAAAGAAGAAGGAAGACCACTCCCTAAGGTCGTCGATGGCTGCTGGTGAGGGAGAAAGTGGTCGATAGGTCTCTACGAGCGGTAAGGAGATGGCGTCGAGGGTTTCTGGAGGGAAGGATTGATCCTGCACCTCTCCTCTGAGTGTCGACAAACTGGAGTCCCGCGAATCCTCTAAGTCACGTTCTTTCCTCCCTTCTCCATGATTTTCCCCTTTTCATTTTCAGTCAACATTTGTACAACCTCCCTTATAGAACTTTCTACTAAGCCCTATGAAATTTTAATTAGGGTTTGGTTCCACATCAACGTGGTTGGTTTAACAACTCCAAGCTTAGGTGAGAGCATTTTCATTTCAGAAATAACATGTCTCCGCCGTTAGAGAAGTGGTAAAATTTCCCTCCCCTTCGTAATGAATTAGTGTCCCTATGATTTTAGGAAGAATGAGTGTATGTTTGATTTATCCATTTTAGAGTTCTCGAGGAGATTTGAAGGAGTGAACCTCGTTGGAAATCAGAGAACAAATTAGTGCTTCAGAACACTTCTTATAAGGAAACATGCCGCCTCGCCGCGTCTACAAGCGTCGCACCATTGAGGTAAGAAATTCTAATTCTTTTTGACTAGATATATCACTTAGTATATTGCATAAAATGTCAACGTATAATTATCGTATGCATTGTAATAGTGGAAAATCATGTGTCAAGATGCAATAACAGTTGAAAATAAGAAATTATGGACCCGACAAAACATCCTATTAATACGAGTAGAACTGTGTAAGTATAAGCACTTTACTTTTTTTAAGTTAGATCCCCACAAATTTTGTGAAAATATACAAATTGTGAAATCAACTAATTCTTTAGAATATGTGGAAAAACCAAACCATATGAATATGTATATAATGTAAATTAACTAGTAAGAGGCGCGGCTTAAGACATTCAGATGAATAAGTATGCAATACAATTGTTAATGATAAATAGTTAGGAGGCACGATTGAGACTTTCTCTCGTGATAGATAGATGCACACTACCGTATGAGCCTTAAGTTTGGGGATATGACACCCCGGTTAGACGATTAGTATATGCGAGTCCATGTCAGTGAGACACTAGAACACCTGCGTTCGTTAGTAGGGAATCAGATCGTTAGAAGCTACTCAACCTAGAATATGAAGGACAAGCATAAAACACATACAATTCAAGTATATGACGAAATCTAGAAATCCATATAGTTTAACATATTCAGAACTTGAATAAAAATACATAATATGATTACAATATATTTGATAGAAAAGCATGCATAGAAATATAGTATTGTTTTCCTCAGCATAAAATGTTGTTTTAAAAAGCGTGCACTCATATTTCTTTCAAATTATTTTTATTGTCACTATGAGAAATGATTTTTCTTACTCTTCAGTGAGCTGATCCATTTTCGGGCATTTCATTACAGGGGTCACAAGTGGGGAGTTGCGTCTAGGATTAATATTTGTGGACTTCCATTTATAGTTTGTTTTTCATTCAGCTGTCTTTCCTTTCAGTATTATACTACCTTCTTTTATGAACTCAGGGTAACCCAAATGTTTAAGATTTTCTTTGTATCAGACAATTTTTAGTAATTCATTATTTCATATATGTCATTCATTTCAAATCTAGTTGACTTTGTGGATTCAGAAATTTGAGGCACCCGTTTACCTTTAGCTTCATTTACTACTTTCGATGTAAGTTTTCTTTTAGTACTTTTATTTTTATCTGCTATGTACCAATTTAGATATTGTTGCTTAGTTTACTTCTTATCACGGGGCATGGACGGACAGCTGATTTGTTGTTAAACTAGGTTGGGGTGTTACATGTATCTCCTTAATGGCTCTTCGGGGAACCACATTTCCCCTAGCTAAAAGTTGAACCACATTTATCCCTTATGACTCTCAAGGACACCACTTCTTCCAGTTAACAGGGGGTTTGCCCCTCCCTATACGTGTTGAAACCGGCAACCGGTCTCTTTGAGTTCGGACCCACTGGGGGGGGGGGGTGTAGCCGACGCTTACTTCTCTCTCACCAAACTCTCCTGGCGGTGGATGAGATAGCTAGAACAGACCCAAGGCTGTAGCGAGGAGGTCCCGCCACACACCCGGAAGATCTAAGAGAGCTTCCCCTCCCAAACCAAAGCTCAGCCGTGCACCTTGGAGGGCACTAGCAGCCAACCAAAACTTGCCTGGAGGAGAGGATTCTCTCAAAATCGGTCCTCCTCCAAGGTGCCCTTAAGGGTCTATTTATAGATTCTCTAGACTGGTCTGCAAATAGCATGAATCCGCCTTTTGGTTTTATTAACCGCACCCCAAATTGGTCTGCTAACAGCCTAACTCCACTGTTCTGAAGGGCCATCGGCAGCCCACAAGGGGTATCTAGGTCATTTCCTCTTGAAAGCCTTTGGGGGCGAGTGGTCTGTGAGGGCACCACTCGCCAGACTCCTTTCTCGCCCCGTTCGGCCGAGCGAGTGCCCGCACGCGAGATGCTCAGCCTGCTCACGCTCGTCGAGCGCTCCCCCGCACATGTTAAACGCTCCTGAGCTCTGGGCGAGTGGTCCGCGAAGGCGCCACTCGCCGGTCTTCTCGCTTATTGCTTGCCCTCATTCGCCAACACCCCTTACCGTCACGCGGGTGCTCTGAGAGCGGGACCACACTCGCCCTGTGGTCCGCCCTTTCCCTTGGCCTGGGCGAATGGTCTGCTGGGCTCGACTCTTGTCCCTTGGTCCCTTCTTTCGGGTCCGGGGGCCCACTCGGCGAATACGGGGTTGTACACAATCCCCGTTCTTTGCGAGCGGGTCATCCGCTCGGAAAGAATAGTCCAACCCAGTATTCGATGAGTGTCTGCTGACCTGGATAGAATCTTCCTGTGGGTCCCACTTCTACCTTATATATATACCTCGGGCCCGAGCCATTTCTCCAAAAGCCTTCTTTCCTGCTGCAGCGTTTCCTCCCGCGCTCCAACTTTTCGCTATCTTGAAGGATTCCCATGGAACCATCATCTAAGTCGGTCTCGCAGTCAAAGGTGGACTCACTCGCGACGGCCCAGGAGAAGGATCCCCCCAAGGCTGCCCGGTTCGCCCCTTGGCTTTCCTCGAGAAGGGACCCCAACGCTCCCTTTCGCTCCAGGAGGGCCCTGGACGTTCGTCGGGGTCGGGGGGAGGGAGATTCCGCTTCGAAATCTCCCCATCCGACCGTCCACCCTCCCCCGACATCCGAATGCAGGTACTTTCATTTCATGTTGCTTCTTCGCTATTCCTCGAGATGACACTTCCCGATGGTTTGGGACCACTCGCAGGAGGCGCTGGATACCGAGGAGAGCCGTGGGACTGCCATGCTGAAAACTATGACACCCCCGCCCGCCGATGCGAGAACCTCGCCGACCCTCAATCTCGCTCCTTCAATCCCTCCTGACGGGACCCGATCTCAAACAGGTAGCGTCTCGCGTACTGTGAATGCTCTTACCGTTCCTTGGTTCTAATCGCTGCTTTCCGCAGCCCTCGTCCCGGGCACCGCGGGATTGCCCCTTACTCCTCTCCGCTCTCCCCTTCGCCCGGGAACTCTTACTTCCGCGAACGGGCGCGGGGGCTCACCGGCGATGGACCACGGTCGCGCTCCTCCTGCCTCTGATCAGGCTGCCATTCCCGCCATCAATCCGGAACCCTTTCGCCCGGGGAGAGGTAAGTCTCTTCATCCCACGAACAGCATCTTCGAGGTGAATCCCTCGATGTCTCGCCCCCTAGGCAGCACGAGCTCGTACCAGGTAGGTAGCCTTCTTGGCCTTGCCCCGATTTCATCCCCATTTCCGGAGCGAATGATCCTCGTTCTCGCAGGTCACCGGGAGGCCTCCCCCATGGGATTTTACGACGGCGGAGAAGGAATGGTTTCGTTGCTCCCTTCCCCCGAAGAGCTTGAGGATTTTCTTGGCGACCCCACCGATGTTCATACCATGAAGGAGCGGATGAAGGAAGTGCTGGGGAAGCTCATCTTCATGCAGCGGGAATTCGCTGGTCAGCTGGACGGTCAGCAGATGGAGACCGCTCACGAGCTCAAGGTCCTCCGACGGGATTACGCTCGCCTTCTCGCTGAGGTGGAACGCTTGGGCGCTGAGGGCGGGGAGCTTTCTCCCGGGAGGCACGCTGCGCGAGCAAGGGACCAGCTGCACCTAGCCAACTAGGAGATCACCGCGATGACTGCGTACTACCACTCGAGGGCGCCCCCGGTCGTTGATACTCGAGGTCGGGGTCGATGGCATTGGATAGAGCATTAGGCTACCGACCCCCCCCCCCCCCCCCCTCCTATTTTTCTTCTTGACGTTTTCGGAAAACTCTGCAACACTATTTGGTTCTGTAATAATTTTCTATGTTCCGCGGATGGTAGCTTTACTCTTGATTTCGCCTTTTACTTTCTTACATTTCTTTCGCTTCCGCTGAGGGTTATCACCTCGCCTTGCTTTCCGCCTAACTGAGTTATCTTCTAGCCATGCGGTATTCTGACGAAAGACTATTCGCCGAGCTTTCGTAAATGCTTGGGCGAAAACAGGCCGGCATGAATTCTGAGGCGTCGAGGTAGTTCCGTCACTATCGACTCACCCGCCGCCCGAGGAAATGATTACTTTTTTGTACTTTTCTATAAATAGGCTGTCTCACCAACTTTATTTATTACACTTCAACCTGCCGCCTTCTTCTTCATTCGCCGACCGCTTTCGCACCTCTCACCTCCGCGCAAGCTCCTCTACTCCAAACCTTTTTGAGATGGGCGGTGAACCGGATGGAAGGGGCAAGTGCGCCAGCGCTTTCGCGGACCACGAGTTCGGCCCCTGCGACCTCACCGAGGAGGCCTTCTTGACGACTGTCGCGAACCACATCCCGGGGGAGTTCACTGCGACCCGCCCGGAACCCGGGGATCGTATCAATTCCTTCTCTCCCGGGACCCTCGCCATCCCGCTAGAGCACTTCGAGGTGGGGTTCCGCCTCCCTATCTGGCCGGAGGTCCGCCAGACGCTCCGGTACTTCGGAGTTGTCCCTGCCCAGCTCAACCCGAACTCCATCACCATGCTGGTGGGGTTCGCCTGCTATCTGCGGGAAGATGGGATCGAGTTCAGCCTCCCCGTCTTCCGCAAACTCTTCACCTTTCGCGCGAAGCACGGAACCTCCTTCTTCTCGGGCCAAAACCCTCTGAAGGTGGCCGGTCTCGCCAACAAGAACCACGACTGGCTTCGCCGGTTCGTGTTCGTTAGGGGGAACTTCGGGAACGTCCTGTTCGCGCCGGTGCAGGAGGAGGAGTCGACCTTCCGGCCCCCATCGCTGGGCGGTCATGAGTCAAAGCTCCACCAGTTCATCCTGGAGCAGGGCATGGACGTCATCCACCTCCGGAGGAATGTGGATTCGCTCCTACCCATTCCGCCGGGCGAAGGTAAGTTTGAGCAGTCTTCGCGCGACTTTCCTCTCCCTCCTCGCTTTACTTACCGAGCGTTCTTCTCTGATTACAGGTATCCGCGACTTCCCGCTGAACCCTCCGCGCCCTGCCGGAGCAGCTCTGGGACATTCGCTGTCCACCGCACGAGCTGCCGCCGATGCCTGTCGGGAGGACCTGACTTCCTCCAAGGCTAGCGGCCACAAGCGAAAGCCGGACTCGGCCGCGCTCCCCTCCTCCTCGAATAAGGGGAAGGTCCCCCCATCGTCAAAGGACAAGGCCACCTCGGCCTCAAAAGGGAAGGAAGCCCCGGGCGAGGTTTTGGGGGCGAACGTTCCGGCGGGGACCTCTGTTCCGTCCGCGGGAACCTCTTCGGGGCCCCTGCCGAGAGATCACCGCAATTTTGCCAACAGCGAAAAACTCGTGGACCCAACGGGAGCTCCCCTTGTTAAGTGGGACCGGAATAACAACCGGGTCTCCCTCTCGACCCTCCATCCGTCGTGGATCGAGACCGATGTCGCCAGTGGAGAGGCCTTTGCTTTCGCCAACGCCCTATACGGCCGTGACGACGTTGAGGTGTTCGACGCTGAGAACACCCAGGTGCTAGCCCACGAGACGACGCGGGCTCTCCTTCGAGCACTTGAGCTCGCGCACATGTGCTCTTGCCGGAGCATCAACCTCGCGCGAAGCCTCAGCGAGGTGGACGCGAACCGGGCGAGTGCCTCATCCGAGGCCCGAGTGTTGAGGGAGAAGCTGGAGGCCGCCGAGGCCCTACTCGCTAGTCGCCCCATCCGGGAGGTACGATCTCTTCCTTGGACTTGCTAACCACTGCACTCCCCCACCTTTCTGACTACTCTCCTTCCCACAGGACACCACCAGCGCTGAGATGCTGCGCATTCGAGTGGCCGGCTTGGAGGAGGAGAACCGGGGGCTGAAGAAGGACGTCCGGCGCCTGCAGGCGGGTTCCGCTCAGGCCCTTGGCGAAGGAAGCAAAAGGCACTCCTATTCGAACTTCGAGTTCGAGGAGCTGATGCAGGAGAGCGCCCAGGCTGCTGCAGAGCATATGCTGGGGGCCCTTCGCGACGGCGGGTACCTGAAGGAGGGGGCCGAGACGCTGCTGGCGCACCAGGTCGTGCCAGACATTTTCCTCCCAGTACCCTTCCCGGACGGCGAGGACTTTCCTCCGAATGACGAGGTCATCTCCCTGGGCTCAGATGAGAGCGACAACCCTTCTCGTAAATGAGGGCGAGGGCTTGTTAACCGTTTTGATGACAACGAGTTTTTTTTGTGATAATTTTTTGCGAAGGCTTTTGTTGGCACATTCGGTAGATACATTCGGGGCCATTTTCCCCATTTTGTCCATATGATAGTTTTTGTTGATCATTGCGCAATCGTTTTGCTTCCGTTTCCCGCTAGGCTTGCTAGGATGGTATAACGTTGTGTGATCGCGTCGGGCACTCGCCGAGTGCTGAAGGAAGTATAAGTTATCTTGCCCCTGCCGTCTATTCGCTTAGATTGGGGGTTTTTGTGTGAATCGGTACTAGGTGAGGAGACAGGACTTCTCGCTTTGTGTGTTATTTTTTGCTCTTGCGCTTCGCGACTCCGGCCTCGGCGCTCTCGCTAAGGGACTTTTTACGTGCGGGAACGTCGTGGTCGCAGTCAGCTCCCGCTCGCCGTTCCCATGCCGAGACTTAAGTGTTTCCGCGACTTTCGTCGGGGTCGTTACCGCGCTCGTGTGTTCGTCGAGTTCGAATAGCCTCCCACGACCCTTCGAACAGCAGCGTGCTCGTTGCGCAACCGCCGGCCGAATGCTGTCCTTGGTTTGTATCATTCGCCCTCCCGGGGTTTGACTTTGCCTTATTTCAATTCCTCGTTTTTAAGCCCTTCCCTTCCTACTTCACCAGCTAGGTGTGAGCCTGGTCAGTGGGTTCGCTCAGGGCTAACCTTTGGACATAGAACCTGCCACCGAGTGAGCCTTCGGCCCTGCCAGCTAGGTGAGAGTCTGGTCAGCGGGCCTGCTCAGGGCCAACCTTTGAAGCATGGAACCTGCCACCGAGTGAGCCTTCGGCCCTGCCAGCTAGGTGAGAGCCTGGTCAGCGGGTCTGCTCGGGGCCAACCTTTGAAGCATCCAACCTGCCACCGAGTGAGCCTTCGACCCTGCCAGCTAAGTGAGAGCCTGGTTAGCGGGTCTGCTCGGGGCCAACCTTTGAAGCATGGAACCTGCCACCGAGTGAGCCTTCTGCCCTGCCAGCTAGGTGAGAGCCTGGTCAGCAGGTCTGCTCGGGGCCAACCTTTGAAGCATGGAACCTGCCACCGAGTGAGCCTTCTGCCCTGCCAGCTAGGTGAGAGCCTGGTCAGCGGGTCTGCTCGGGGCCAACCTTTGAAGCATGGAACCTGCCACCGAGTGAGCCTTCTGCCCTGCCAGCTAGGTGAGAGCCTGGTCAGCGGGTCTGCTCGGGGCCAACCTTTGAAGCATGGAACCTGCCACCGAGTGAGCCTTCGGCCCTGCCAGCTAGGTGAGAGGCTGGTCAGCGGGTCTGCTCGGGGCCAACCTTTGAAGCATGGAACTTGCCATCGAGTGAGCATTCGGCCCTGCCAGCTAGGTGAGAGTCTGGTCAGCGGGTATGCTCCGGGCCAACCTTTGAAGCATGGGACCTGCCACCGAGTGAGCCTTCGGCCCTGCCAGCTAGGTGAGAGTCTGGTCAGCGGATCTGCTCAGGGCCAACCTTTGAAGCATGGAACCTGCCACCGAGTGAGCCTTCGACCCTGCCAGCTAGGTGAGAGCCTGATCAGCGGGTCTGCTCGGGGCCAACCTTTGAAGCATGGAACCTGCCACCGAGTGAGCCTTCGACCCTGCCAGCTAGGTGAGAGCCTGGTCAGCGGGTCTGCTCGGGGCCAACCTTTGAAGCATGGAACCTGCTACCGAGTGAGCCTTCGGCCCTGCCAGCTAGGTGAGAGCCTGGTCAACGGGTCTGCTCGGGGCCAACCTTTGAAGCATGGAACCTGCCACCGAGTGAGCCTTCGGCCCTGCCAGCTAGGTGAGAGCCTGGTCAGCGGGTCTGCTCGGGGGCCAACCTTTGAAGTATGGGACCTTCCACCGAGTGAGCCTTCGGCCCTGCCATCTAGGTGAGAGCCTGGTCAGCGGGTCTGCTCGGGGCTAATCTCTGGAGTTTTTGGAATCATCACGCAAACCATTACACCATGCACATGTATAAGAAGAATCAAGCTTAAAGAAAGGCATCATTAAATGACCTTAGGGATAAAAACACTTTAGATCATCGCCGCTCCACGTATGACCAATGGGCTCACCCTCCACATTCCGGAGGCGATATCCCCCTGATTTTAAAGCTTCTTCTACAATATACGGACCTTCCCAGTTAGGATTAAGTTTTCCTACCACGGCTGACCTCCCGCCGCGTCGACCTTTTTTAACACGAGGTCACCCTTTTCGAACTGCTTGATCCGGACGTGCTTGTCGAAGTATTTGGCCATCCGCCGCTTAACTTCCTCTTGTTGAAGTATTTGGCCATCGAATGGTGGCGAGGTCTCGGACCTCTTCGACCAGGTCCAAGGAGAGCCTTAGCTCCTCCTCGTTCCCAGCTCTCCACTCTTCACCACCGTTTGAGGCGGCCTTTTCCCATGGCGTCTCGACTTCAAGCTCTACTGGGATGACGGCCTCAGAACCGTGAGAGAGTTTGAAGGGGGTCTCCCCTGTGGCGGTGTTGGGGGTAGTCCTTAGAGCCCAGAGAACCGAGGGGAGTTGCTCCACCCAATTCCCCTTCAAATTTTCTACCTTCTTTTGTAGTAGGTTCACTATAATTTTGTTAGCAGCCTCCACCTGCTTGTTGCTCCTGGGGTGATGGACGGATGCGAACCTGAGGTCTATCACCAACTGACTGCAGAAACTGATGAACTCCTCGCTGGCGAATTGCGGTCCATTATCGGTCACTATGACTTGCGGAAGTCCATGTCGGCAGATGATCTCCCCCATACTAAGTTGCGGATTACATGGGAGGTGACCTCGGCAAGCGCCTTGACCTCCAACCATTTCGTGAAATAGTCGATCATGACCAGGAGAAACCTTCTTTGTCCGCTGGCCTGAGGGAAGGGTCCTACCAGGTCCATCCCCCATATGGCAAAGGGCCAGGGTGCCGTGATGCTCTTTAGCCTCTGAGCGGGCAAGAGTTGAAGTGGGGCAAACAGTTGGCACTTCCGGCATTTCCTGGCGAACTCTGCTGCATCCCTGCTCAGGGTCGGCCAGAAATATCCTTGCCTCATTGTTCTTGCCTCCAACGTCCTGCTCCCCGAATGGCTGCCGCATTCGCCGAAGTGGATCTCCTTCAGGATCCTCGGGACTTCTTCTTCTGAGATGCATCGTGCCAGGAATCCCGAGAGGGTCTTCCGATACAAGTCCCCTTCATGGAGTGCGTAGTAGGCGGACTTGTATCGAAAGCGCCTTTGATCCGAAATCTCTTCCGGAAATTTTCCTGTCGACAGGAAGGTCACGAAAGGGTCCTTCCATGAGGGCCGCTGCTCGATATCCATGAGCTCCCCCTCCTCTATCGAAGGGCGGAACAGATCTGTCAAAGTCCCCCCAACCCGAGGACCAGACTTGGCCAGCCGATCGGCCGAGGCACTCTCCTCCCTTGGGACGTGCCTAATGGAGAAAGTTGTGAATGCTCCGATGAGACCCCTTACTTTGGCAAGATACCGGACAAGCGTGGGCTCTCTTGCCTCAGATTCACCCTTGACCTGCAAAGCTATCACCATCGAATCCGTGAGAACTTCCACATCATGAACTCCTAGTTCCCGGGCCAGACGCAGGCCGGCGATCACCGCTTCGTACTCTGCCTGGTTGTTGGTTATGGAAAAATGTATCACCAGCGCTTGCTCGATTTTCACCCCATGAGGGCTTTCCAACACTACCCCTCCTCCTAGGGAGTTCTTGCCCGAGGCTCCATCGACCAGCAGCTTCCAGGGGGTATGGTGCAGGACTTGCTCCTCTTCTGTCTCGACCACGAAGTCCACCATGAAATCCGCAACTGCTTGGGCCCTTATTGACAATCGTGGGAGGAAGGTGATGTTGAATTCGCTCAACTCTATCGACCACTTTGCGAGCCTCCCCGAATGCTCTACCCCCTCGAAGATTTTGCGTAGGGGGTGATCAGTTATTACTTGAATCGAGTGGGCCTGGAAGTAGGGCCCGAGCTTCCTTGCCGAGATGACCAAGGCGAAGGCTAGCTTTTCCAGGATCGGATATCGGAGCTCTGTCTTCTTCAGAACCCTGCTTACGTAGTATATGGGTAGCTGTCTTTTACCCTCTTCCTGGACCAGGACGGAGCTTACGGCTTCAGTCCGGACCCCGAGGTACAAGGACAGGTCCTCCCCCTCCTTAGGACCTTGGAGTAGTGGAGTCTTGGTGAGTTGGCTCTTCAAGGTCTGGAAGGCCCCCTCGCATTCCTCCGTCCATTCGAACTTCTGATTGTCTCGCAACACTTTGAAGAACGGGGAGCATTTCTCCCCTGCCCGAGAAAAAAACCTACTCAACCCTGCGAGCTTCCCGGTCAGCCGTTGGACCTCCATAGCGTTCCGCGGCGACCCCAACTCCATGATGGCCTTCACCTTGTCGGGGTTAGGCTCTACCCCCGAAGGAGTGAGAAGGTGACCTAGGAACTTTCCCTTGTTGGCTCCAAATACGCACTTCAGGGGGTTGAGCCACATCTTGTACTTGCGTAGGGTGGCAAAAGTCTCCTCGAGGTCTTGGAGGTGAGAACTCACGCTCTTGTTTTTCACCATGAGGTCGTCTACATAGACTTCCAAGTTCCTTCCTCTTTGCTCCCTGAAAACCCGGTCCATCATTCTCTGGTAGGTTGCTCCTGCATTTTTAAGCCTGAAGGGCATCATCCTATAGCAGTAGCACCCCTCCCTGGTGATGAACGAGACATCTTTGATATCCGGGGGGTGCATCCTGATCTAGTGATAACCTGAAAAAGCATCCAAAAAACTCATCACAGAAAAACCGACGGCTGAGTCAACCAGCGCGTCGATCCGAGGCAGAGGATAACAATCCTTAGGGCAGGCTTTGTTTAATAAGGAAAAATCAATACACATACGCCAGCGGCCATCGCCCTTCTTTACCATGACGACATTGGAGACCCAGCATGGATACTGGATCTCCGATACAAAACCTGCTTCGAGGAGCTTGGCCACCTCCTCGCGGATCGGTTCTTCGAGCTTGTCGGTTATGGTTCTCCTCTTCTGTCGGACGGGGCGGGCCCCTGGCTCAAGATTGAGTCGGTGGCAAGCCACGTCCGCATCGATGCCCGACATGTCCGCCGCGTTCCACGCGAAGATGTCCACGTTCCTTTGGATGCACTCCAGCATCATCCTCCTGTCCTCCGGGCCAAGGCCCCCACTGATCCACACCTTCTCCACCCTTCCTCCCTGGGTGACGACCTCCATCTCAACCACTTCTTCCGCCGCCTCAAGCCGGGCCGGCTCTTCCCGCTTGCCCCCTACACTTCTCCCTTCAACCGAGATCTCCTCTCCTGCTGCAGCTTCCTCCTCCATGGGCTCGACTCGCTCCCCCTGAGCAATCTCCATCCCTTCTCCTCGGATGCTGCTTTCTCCCTCAACTCTCCCCTCCATCCCCTCTTCTTCCGGCCCCTCCGACCCTTTCATCTCCTCATCCATCTTCTCAGCTTCCTCCATCCAGGAGATGGTGTTGACGGCAGTACAATAACACTGCATTGCCACCTTTGCATCCCCCCGGATCCGGACCTGGACCCCTCCGTCGTGGAATTTCAAGCACTGGTGGTAAGATGAGGGCACGCATCGGAAGGCGCTGATGAGGGGACGTCCGAATATTGCATTGTAGCTGCTCGGGGCGTCCACAATGACGAATCGACAATTCCTTGGGACCCCTCCCAATGACACCTGGAGGCCAACTCCTCCCTCAACCTATTTCCTCTCCCCCGAAAAGCCGAACAACGGCCCATCGGAGGCCTGCACCCTTTTCTTTTCCACCTCCAATGCGTAGAAAGCCTTCTTGAAGATAACGTTCATGGAGCTCCCGTTGTCCACCAAGATCCGGGAGACCGTGAAGTTTTCTATCGCCGTCTGGATCACCAAGGCGTCACAGAACGGGTCCTCGTAGTCGGGCATGTCTTCTGACGAGAAGGTGAGCTTCTCCGAGGGGGTGGGGTCTGAGAAGCCGATGCGACGCCTCTCCTGTACATCGCCTGGAAGCTCCTCTTGCGAGTTGCCTCGATTCCGACCCCTTCGTGGATCACCCCGATCCCTCCCCTGGCTCCTACGTCTACCCTGTCTTCACACCTGTCCTCCTCCGCCTCTGGGAACACTTCCTCGATCCTGACTGGCTGCTGCCGTGGCTGACCTCTCCCTCTCATTTCCAAGAATTCTGGGCAGGTGGTCGTTGCATGACCTTCCTCCTGATGAAAGTCACAGTAAGGCAATGCCACCCTGCCCCCTCTTCCTCCTCTTCTTCCTCCTTTTCCTCCGCCTACCGCCATGGCTTGCTCCCGGGGAGGGTGAGGGGGCCTGGGGCCTTGCCACCCTGCCCCCTCTCGTCGGTCCCTCCTGGCGCCTCCAGGTCAGCCGGTTATTGGGTTCCTGACGTCTCCAATCCCGCCGCTGCCTTTCGAACCCCTGGCCCCTAGGTTCCTCCCTTCTCCTTCCTTCCTGCTGCCTCACCTCGGGCTCGCTCATCTTCGCCAACCTCCTGTAAAACTCCGGATTGGCTGCCTCCACTTCTATCTCCTCTGCCGCACGCTCCATCAACTCCTCAAAGGAAAGAGGAGGCCTTCTCTTTAGGTCCATTTTGAAGAACCCATCCCGCAACCCTACGATGAATGTCATCTGGAGTGTGAACCCCGACACCTCCTGCACGAGGTGGACCTCCTCCTGGAACTTGTCCACATAATGGGCCAGTGATTCTCCTTGCCCCTGCTTGATCTTGAAGAGCGCCTCCGCGTCTTTCTTTCTCTTTTTTGACGTCGAGAAGCGCAGTCGGAAGCTCCGGCGCAGATCGTCGAAGGCATAGATGGAGCCCACGGGGAACTGGGGGAACCAGTCCCTGGCTTTCTCCTTTAGAGTGGTTGCAAAGAGTCGGCACTGAAAGGCGTCCGACATGGGAAGAATTGAGACCATGTCCTCAAACCATTGTAGGTGCACGACTGGGTCATCCTTGCCGGTATAATAGGACATCTCCGGCCCTCGGAATCCCTCTGGCACTGGGGCCGATAGGATCAACTCGCAGAAGGGGCTCCCTTCTCTTGCTCGGCGAGTGGTCCTCTCGCGCTGGGCCAACTCACACACCTCCGCACTCGCCGGGCAGTTGAACAGCTGCCGCCCGGGGGAGATCTCGCGCACTCGCCTCCGCTGGCACCTCCTTCCCGTGTCGCTGCCCCGGGGCATTCTCGCCAATCTGCGGGGGAGGGACCACAGGAACTACTGGGGTCTCGCACTCGCTCCTCCCGGCGAGAACCGTCTGCATGACTTCTCGCTTGAACTTCTCGAACATCTCCAGCCACTCCATTGTCGCTGGTGGCTGCGAATGGCCTGAGTCAGAACCATTTCCCCCATCTCCTGTCATCGAGTCCAGTTTGAGATTTTCCTTCACCGGCTACGGTCCACGCTCACCGCACCAAAAATGTTGAAACCGGCAACCGGTCTCTTTGAGTTCGGACCCACTGGGGGGGGGTGCAGCCGACGCTTACTTCTCTCTCACCAAACTCTCTTGACGGTGGATGAGATAACTAGAACAGACCCAAGGCTGTCGCGAGGAGGTCCCGCCACACACCCGGAAGATCTAAGAAAGCTTCCCCTCCCAAACCAAAGCTCAGCCGGGCACCTTGGAGGGCACTAGCAGCCAACCAAAACTTGCCTGGAGGAGAGGATTCTCTCAAAATCGGTCATCCTCCAAGGTGCCCTTAAGGGTCTATTTATAGATTCTCTAGACTGGTCTGCAAATAACATGAATCCGCCTTTTGGTTTTATTAACCGCACCCCAAATTGGTCTGCTAACAGCCTAACTCCGCTGTTCTGAAGGGCTATCGACAGCCCACAAGGGGTATCTAGGTCATTTCCTCCTGAAAGCCTTTGGGGGCGAGTGGTCTGTGAGGGCACCACTCGCCAGACTCCTTTCTCGCCCCGTTCGGCCGGGCGAGTGCCCGCGCGCGAGATGCTCAGCCTGCTCACGCTCGTCGAGCGCTCCCCCGCACACGTCGAACGCTCCTAAGCTCTGGGCGAGTGGTCCGCGAAGGCGCCACTCGCAGGTCTTCTCGCCTATTGCTTGCCCTCATTTGCCAACACCCCTTACCGTCACGCGGGTGCTCTGAGAGCGGGACCACCCTCGCCCTGTGGTCCGCCCTTTCCCTTGGCCTGGGCGAATGGTCCGCTGGGCTCGACTCTTGTCCCTTGGTCCCTCCTTTCGGGTCCGGGGGCCCACTCGACGAATACGGGGTTGTACAATACGACTCTTCATGGAACCACATTATCCTTAACCAAGAGTTGAATTTCGTTTCTCCCATATAACTCTCATAGACCTTGTGCTATCCAACTAACATGGGTTTGCCCCTCCTTATATGACTCTTTATGGAACCACAGCATCCTCAGCCAACAGTTGAACCAAGTTTATCCCTTACAACTCTAAAAAATCATGGCTAATGAGCTAATTTGGGGCATGCCCCTCCCTATACGACTCTTTAAGGAGTTACATTTTACTCGGCTAATTTTTGAACCACATTTCTCATATATGTCTCTTAAGGGCCTCACATACTTTGTTTAATAGGTATGCATACATCATTCCTCAGTCTGGAGTAGTCCTGGGCAAAAAGCCCCCCGGTCCCGGGCTTGAACCGGGCTTGCCGGGCCCGGGCTTTTTGGAGTCAGGCCCATGCCGAGCCCTTGATTGCAGTCGGGCCGGGCCGGGCATTCACCCTTGGAAGGGGGCCTACCTAGGCCCCTAGGGCCGAGCCCGACCCGGGTATTTTTAAATTGTTTTTTAAATTTAATTTATTTTTAAATATTTATTTGTTTAGATTTTTTATTAAAAAAATATAAATTAAAACAAAAAATACTAATATGAGTAATATGAGAAAAAAAAATTTATTGATGTTGAACGAAAACGAATTACACAAAATTATACATATGCGTATTTGAAAATTTGAATTTCCAAATTACAAATAAATAATTGTCCGTATAAAATAACTTTGCAAATACAATTATTAAAAAAATAAAGATTACATATTTCGTCCGCCCTTCACAAAATCCGGCTCGCCATTTTGAGACATTAAGCTTTAAGTTTTGAACTAATTTAGGTTGATTTCGTCCATCTCGTCTTCCATTTCGGACGAGCTATCCTCCAAATTTGAATTATGATGTTTCCTCCTCATTGCATCTAAGCGATTATTCGCTTAGACGACTTCTCCGCTCGTTCAACACCCTGCAACTAAAAGAAAAAACAGACTCCGGAGCTACCGTGCTAGCTTGGATCGTTAGTAAATCTAGGGCCATGTAGGCCATAATATGATAAGTATTTACTTTACCTTTCCACCATTTTAAAAGATCAAAAATTTCTATTTCGTCCGTACTTATAAAATCACGAAATTGTGTCTTTGTATACAAACCTACTTCATTTAAACAACTAGAAGTTGTGCGCGCATTTTTCCTAAATGCAAGCTCTAACATTTTATTTTAAAAACTATCGCGTGTTTTTGATTGCGACACATCCTCTCGGGGTCGCGATCCATATAAATTATCGTAATAATTATAACATTTAGTAAAAATAGTGTTAAAATTTAAAATACTAATGTTACATTGGAGTAACTAACATTTTCGCCTAAATTATTATTTATTTCTTCTATTAAATTTTCAACACCGTCTACGCCGAATAGAGGATTCAAAGCGTCGGCGTATGAAAACATCGCTGACATTTCTTTATAATATTTTAAATTTTTTGTTCTCATTAATTCTATTATATTTTGTCATCTGATATCTTGTTAAAATAATTTAATTTTTATTTTTTATTAACAAAATTTTCAATAACTAGCGGGCTAGTAGGATAATATACGCCCGATAAAAAATGTGTTGCCGTGTAAAAAACTTCTAATAATTTCATATAACTTTCTAAAATCGCTCAATCGGACTCATTTAAATCGAACATACCTAACGTAGTATAATATTCTATAAGTAGTGATTTTTGACGAATCGCCCGTTTTAACATTGTGTATGTCGAGTTCCATCTGATTGACATGTCAAATAAATGTTTCAAAAATTTTCACTTTGTGCGTTTACAAAAATTTTAAAATTCTGTCGTTGTTGTTTTGAACTATAAATAAATTGTAACATTAAACGAATTTTATTAATACATGGTTCCATATAAGCTAAACTATCATGTACGACTAAATTTAAAACGTGACAAACACAACGAGTATGAAAAAAATGCACCATTTAACATAGGTTTTAAATCATGTTTTAACCACTCAATTGCGGTGGTATTATTTGTGGCGTTATCGAAAGAAATACTCATAATTTTATCTTTAATTTTAAATTCCCGCAAACATTTTAAAATAATTTGATAAATCGCTTGACCGGTGTGCGGGACTTCGAAACTTTCAAAACATATTATGCGCTTATTTAGATCCCAGGAAACAGGATCGACCCAGTGACAAGCGATACAAATATATGATAATCCTAATTTTATACTACTTGTCCAAACGTCGCTCGTTAAACTTACTCGACTCTCAAAATTTTCAAAATAATTTATTAATGATTGTTTCGTTTCTAAATAATATTTACGTGTGTCACGCTTAATGGTCGATCGACTTACTTGATGATATTTGGGTTGAAGCCCTTGATATATGTACTCGGTCTCCTCCGCATCATCATAGTGGCTGAACAGCAACCCACGTCTGATGACGTTCTTCACTTGCAGTTCCTCGCTGCCGATCTTGATCGTATGTCTATATTTGTCCGGATCCCGATAATTGCGCCTGACTGGACTCGGGAGCTTGCTTCGCAATGCACGACATAATGTGTCGTGAGAGTGTCGAGTTGCTACTGAGGGTGAGCAGTTTCCCGCAAAGTTTGCACTTTGTCTTGTGTTAGTTGCCGACTTTGACTTTGTCGAAGTGCTCCCACACTGGAGCCGTGTGTTTGTGCTCCACAATTTCGTGCACCACCGATGATGACGACGCCATGCTTGACGACATCGAGTGAGAGAGAGTAAGAGAGTGAGAGAGAGATTAGAGAGAGAGAGAGATAGAGAGAGTGAGAGAGAGAGTGAGAGAGAAAATTGAAGGAAGAGGGGGGTATAAATAGGAATTAGGAAAAAAATGCTTTTAAATAAAAAAAATTAATTATTTTTTTTTTAATAAAAAAATAAAAAAGTGGTTGCTACCACTTTAATTAAGTGGCAGCAACCACTTTAAAAAAGTTGCAGGCGGCAGCTGGTCCGAGGCCGCAACAATTATAGAGTCGTTGCTATAAATGTGCCGGGCTTTGCCCGGCCTGATTCCGGCCGATTTTTTGCCCGGCTTGGTTCCAGCCGGGCCTAAAAACTGGCCTTTGCTCGGCCTGGCCCGGGCCGGGCATTGCCCCAAAACCGGGGCCCTGCAACGGCCCCGTAGCGCGGGCAGGCCTGGGGGCTTAGCCCGTCACCGGGCCTACCCGGGCTTTTGCCGGGCCGGGCCTAGGCCAGCCCCCCAAGCCTGGTTTTTATGCCCTCCGCTACTCTGGAGGGAACGTACATCCCTCATTTGTGTACTTAAAAGAATGAAATGCCAAAAACTTAAGAACGGGGCGTGTTTTTCCCAAGCAAACCTTATAGGCATCACAATATGAAGTACAAATTATCCCGATCAACATGTAAGTCATATGTTGTCCACATGGTCGCCCCATTCATTCCCCTTGACTTTTGGAATCTAATGAATTAAAATCCGCTTAAAACTATATTATTATCAAAGAACAATGTGAGACAGATTCACATATTCTTATTATTATTCAAAGAACAATGGTTGAGCCGGAGTTTTTTGCCACGACCTTGACCAGCTCGCCAAGACGATTCCGACAGGCTCCTTCTCGCATAATTTTGAGTCCGTTTAATCTCTCAAACGGTTGCTGGAACACATGGGGGCATGCGTGTGAAAGCCGCACACGCGCCAGGCACGTACCCGCAAGACGGGGGGGGGGGGGGGGGGGGGGGGGGGAGTCGTGCGTGCACACATGTCGTGTCGCGCCCATCTATGCGACTCTGTGCGCAGTGCCACGTGCAATGCACGACACTGTGCACACCGCCACACGTGGCATTGTGCATAGTGCCCCAGACGGCACTGTACATAGTGCTGCCCGCAACAACACCATGGGGCGCTGATTCAATTCAGCGCCCAATTGGGCCCTGACTAGGTCAATGCCTAAAGTCACCGCCCAATTTGGGCCCTGAAATGAAACAATGCCCAATTTGGATGTTGTTGTGTAGTCGCATGCGTCTCCGCGTGATCACCCATGTGTGCTCGAAAGCGTGGCGTGCGCACACACTCGTGCGTGCCATTGCTCTCGCCTCGTGCACACTCTCGTGTCGCTTTCGTCACCGCCGTTTCTCCACCGGACTTGACCGAACTGTTAGAGTCGAGGGGGGGGGGGGGGGGGGCATGACCGTTATATCCCAAAAATTGGTAATTCAGGAGACCATAATCGGGCGTTCATATTTGCCCGTTCAACATCAAGAAGAACGCAATTACCATCCCCCTGAAAAACTATAAAAATGATGTGTGTGTGTGGTGGTGGGGGGGGGGGGGGGGGGGGGGCAGCCTTCATTTGAAGGGACATAATTTGAAGAGGAGTTAGAGTTCTGAGGTTTTCTGGCGAAGACCTCCTCCTCAATTTTCACCCTCCTCCCCAACTCCCCAACACTCATCTTTTCACTCAGCACGTGCTCCCCGCGTAACCACTCCTTCAAGTCCACTCAGCACACGCTTCCCTCGTGACCGCTCCAACACCAAGCTGCTTCAACACGCACTTCGTGCATGTCCGCTCCAACACCAAGTATGCTTCAGCATGCGTTCCCCATACGTTCGCTCCAATTGCAAGAAGTCTCCTCCAGTGCACGCCTCCGCGCTCCGCTCAACATGTGCTTCCCACGTGCCCGCTTCACTTTCAAGACTGTTCCTGAAGGCACTCTGTAACAACCCGGCCCAACCACCACACCAGAGGCCCGCTCCAACCATGGCCAAGGCGCACCCTGGTGGGCTGACTACCGCGGTTGGACAAGGGATGCAACTCGGTGACACCCCAACGCTTCCCTCTGGCCTGTTTCTCAGCACAGTGCGTTGCTGAGAAACAGGCCATAGGGAAGCGTTGGGGTGTCACCAGGCTGCATCCCTTGTCCAACCGCGGTAGCCAGCCCACCAGGGTGCGCCTTGGCCATGGTTGGAGCGGGCCTCTGGTGTGGTGGTTGGGCCGGGTTGTTACACACTCCACGCCACGTTCTAGAACGCGCTCCGCAACGCTTAGCTTCCAAACACTTAGAAATATTCTGTAAACGAGAGGTGATCTGTCACCCTCTGGAAATCTGATATTTGTACTCAACGGATACTAGCGGATTTCGTTAGAACTGGGTCTGACACCGCATTTTTTTCCTTTCCGGCTTTTCCACATAAAATCTTGTTGTTTGCTGTTGGTTTTACATTTTGATTATTTGCGCGCTTCAAGCTAAGATGATCTTATTTCTCCGATCTATGAGAGCACTAAGCGACCCGCAACAGTTTGACATCGTCTATGAGAATGTGCAACGACCCAAATTCCAATATGAATTAAAATAAAATGAGTACAAGTAAATAAGTTGCCATGAAGAGAAAATAAAAGCAATGGTAAGGGTTCTATGGAAATTTTATCGTGTCTGTCACAAAATGTGATGAATTGTTTTAAGGAGATGACAATATAACCTAAAATGTTATTGAAATTGGTGTGTCACTAATACTTTTGATGTTGTTATATTATGAAAATTTGATGAATTTTGGTGTGCTAATAGCAGACATTGGTGCGAGTATAGATTTAATGAGATGAAAATGCAAAATAAGTTTGTTCAAATGTTGTGTGCCAATAGAGAAATGGTTGTATTAAGAAACCTAGTTAATAGTAAAATGGGCTAGTATTTTGTTTGGTTATGTTAAGCCTTGATTAAAGAGAGGCAGTGGATTTGGAGGGCTAAATTAAGCGGTGGACTGCTATAGACACTCTTCTTATTAGCCTCTTATCGCTGGCCCTTTCTCCAGATAAGCACCTCGCCGCTTGGAGCTTGACGGGCTGGGAGAGGGCTGCTGCTTGGTCGCCGGGCTGGGAGAGGGTTGCTGCTTGGTCGCCGGGCTGGGAGAGGGCCGCTGCTTGGTCGTTGGTGTTGGGAGAGGACTGCTGTTACTTCCTGGATGCTAGCTGGGCTGGTTTTCTGCTTCTATTGGCCGACAATTGTGGGCTGAAACTCCTCACTGTGAGCTTCCTCACCCTCTTCCTCTGGTTAATTGCTAAAAAATGGTTTTGTTCGCTGCACATCGAGACTTAGGGTTTCCAGTCTGGGGGATTTAAAATTTTGTGTTGTTAGGAGATGAGTGAGCTAATGAATTGTCTTCCCCCTTCTTCTATTCCAGAGATTAGAATATATGATGGTTGTTGATTTTGCCTTGATTCCTGATTTGGGCACTGATTAATTATGACCGACTGCTGTTTGGGTGATGGAGGTCGATTATGAATCTTTATTAGTTTCTTTAATGAGAATAAACCACTACAAAAAGAGTACCCAAATGTTAGAGTAGTAAAATCTTATTTATTTGGTTGAGCTTAAGTAGAATTTGATATTATGGTATTGATTCGTATGTGAGATTTGAATACATGCTTTCAGTTTGGGGATTTTATTGGCCAACTATAAATTAAGAACCCAATAAATAATGATAACTGATTTTTATTGATTTGGATTGTGTTGTTGTTGGTTTGGTAAGTTTACTAGAAATAGATATGATAAGATGTATGTTTACATAGAATGGATTTGGAGTTTTGAGATTTATTGGGTTTTGGCTTATGGCTTATGGCTAAGTTTAAGTAACGGATTTTAATAATTTCATGTGACTCAACGGCGTCTCTATGTAATAATGTAGTTCCACTAAATTGGATACTTAATAACAGATGCTACAAAGGATGATGACCCTTGGAAGATGTGATGATGCTCAGAGAAGATTTTAGTGAGTACTTATTTCTTTAATTATGCATAGCTTTGAATTATTTTCAATACGCCATGATGAGATTTTTATACATAAAGTATTTTAGTAACTGTGCATGTAATTCGAATTTTGAATCATTGATAAATCTGAGAATCGCTATAAGATGTTGAATTGACAATAACACGAATAAGCGATGAAATAAATTCTGAGGGAAATATTTGAATAAAAACACTATATGATTAAATAAGAATATTGTCTCGATGCATAAGAAATGATAAGGGTTAACCCAGTAGCCGTAGTGGGGGTGTGAATACTCAACGACGGAATATTTTTGAGTTCTATTTGAGGTCGTTGAAGGCCAAGAGGTCGTTGAAGACCAAGAAGGGATATTCGACAACAACCCTTATGATTTCCTAATTTAATAAAGCTAAAGATAAACGAGAAATCAGATTCAGAAATTGATTATGAGAAATCTAATAATTGATGATGGAAAATGAACAGAATGAGCTACGTCAGAAAGAATCTGAAAATTGATGAAAAGATTTCTAATAAAATTGGAAAACGAAACAACAGTTACGAACAAAAAGAACTAAATGAAGATTGAATGCGAATAGAAGTTACGAAGAAACGAAATGAATAAATCACATGAATGAATTTGAAACGTAAACCATATCGTTACTTTTTAATTATTATTGATACGATCAAAGAATGAATATGAGTATGGAAGAATATGAACTTGAATCAATAAGATAGATAATTCGATGAAAAGAACTTGAAGAATCTAAAGAACTGAATGCATATTAATATTGATGTTTCTTTCGATACTACAATTTAAAACTTATGCATATTGTTACTGACATTTGTTGTTTGCATGTATGACAGTTAAAGAGATATGTTACTCGCTTAGTTATATTCTTTATGACTAAAACCGTTGGTTTCACATTTTTTTAGGAAGACGAGAGTTCCAGATGGCTTCTAAGAAAACAAAGTTGATCAGAATAATAAAGCAAAATAAGAAAGAAGGAGCTAAGGTATGAGTAGAATTACAAGAAAAGTTTTTAGTATGTGTTTTATTTTGTACTCACTATGCTTACTTCTAGAACATCCTGACATGAATAATTGAAAAATAAGTTTAGATGAAGATTTCATGTGGGATCTGAAGTGGGGCCTCACATAATGCGTTCCCAAAACTCTGAAGAACTTCTGAAGACAACACTCGCACCGTGGAAGTGCTCATGACTAGCATCAAATGACAAGAGGAAACGCTCACGCAGCCACCGGGGCAGTCCTCGAGGGACGCATCAGTCAAGCTTCCAACCCGGACCTTGCACCGGGCGATCGACTACCGCTGTTTCCGAATCACGCTTTACCCGAAGGAGCCGCTCGCTTTGAAGATCCCGCGGCGGATGAGTTACATGACGCCGCCAGCTCCACACGCCCAGCGCCGCCCAGCGGGAACCCCAAACATGCACTACACCTCCCGATAGGAATAGACGCCTGACAGCCTGGCAGTCTGACAGCCTGACAGTTTGACAGCCTGACAGTTTGACAGCCTGACAGTCTGACAGCCTGACAATCTGACAGCCTGACAGAAGAATTAGTCAAGAGCTAGAAAATGTAAAAATGATTGAAGACAAGTACGAGCGCAGCGGCCAATGGATCTTGTATGGACGACCCAACTCTTGATTTATCTGTCGGGCAAACCGATCGTGTACCCTCCTGATTAGTACGGACGCAAATTTAAGAACGGGATCGGTCCGAAAAATCTCCCCTCGGTTCGCCTTCAGCCCGACGATCCCGCCTCCCAGTCGCTCTCCTGCCCTCGTCAAACCCCGCCGCCGCCGCCGCCGCTGGTGTCCATTTCTGGGACCGGCGACCCCTCATTCGACGCTCCCTAGCCGACAGACACTCGAACGAGTCTTCCTGAGCGGCCTTGTACTCGTCCGTAAGCATCTCGACGCTCCAGCTCCCCCTGCTCCGCCCCTGTCCAGCGACCCCCGGCCATCTCCTTCCCCTCCGATCTCTCTCCCTGTCCCCCTGATGCAAATCGAGCCTTCTCTCATATCCCAGTCCCCCATTTGAACCCCTCCTAGTTAGCTGACTCCAACCCGATTCTAAACCCACCTTCAGAGAACACAAACCAGCCCCCGTCTAACCCACATCAAGTCATCCAGTGAACTACTTCCCTTTCCTTTCCCCCATAACCTATAACCAAACCCGTGCCCCTCTTCCAGCAATTTTATTAGGTCCCAAGTATCCTGTCCGAGACCCTATCATCGAGGATTCAACGAGGATCTTTTACTTTGTGGTATTCATCTCACATTACTCGATTTTGTTAAAATACTTTTATGCCTGCTCAGAGCTTGTCAAAGTTGTTGCTACATCTATTTGTGTTAATTTTAAAACCCAGTGTTGTTCTTACATTTTTGCTTGTGGAAGATTGTATCATGTTTTTTTGTCATTCTAATGCTAGGCATTTGTGTGTGTTATCAGAAACCCTATGTTTCAGCCACAGCTTAAAGTTGAAGTTGATCGCAAATATTATTTAGGCTCCCTTTGGCACGGCGCCACGGCGGTGGCGGTCGTGAATGTGGTGGCTCACTTAAGGAACTTCAACAAATTTTATGTTCAAAACTAGTTTTCTTTTATTGGTGGCGGTCATAACCATTGTCTTGCCAAACATGCATTTTATGACGGTGTCGTTTTTGTCTAAACCTTGTGCCAAACGAAGCCTTATTATCAAAATCTTTATTTCGTGGTAACATCAAACTCATGTAGCATAACGTACTGTCTCCTACATTTTGGACATGATTTCGGCTCCGTTTAGCGCGGCGGTGGCGGTCATGAATATGGTGGTTATGAACCATAGTTCGTGAACGCAGACCTCACTAGGGAGTTTCACCCACTTTTATGTTCAAAACTAGTTTTATTTTCTTGACGGCGGTCATAACCGTTGTCATGCCAAACATACATTCTATGACGGTGGCGTTTTTATCCAAACTTATCGGAGCAAAAAAGCCGCGCCCAACGGAGCCTTCATCTACTCATATTTACTTATGACACAAAATTAGACATATTATTCTATAAGTAAATAGGAAGTTATAAATTCCATCAACAATTCAACATGCTATTGTGTCCTACATTTTGGAAGGGACAGCCCTCATGAGCCCTTTTAGTTGATGTTGACCTTACCGTGACATAAACCCACCATATAATATCATAAATTAGGAGTCCTTATGGAAGCTTCTCTTCTGTTTTCCTTTTCTCGTACTAATATAATGTACAATGAAAGAAGAAAAACTGGAATTTCAAGCGCATCTAGGGAAAATCAATGACATATTTCCTACTCTTCGATTCAAATGTATTGCTTTACAACACAGAGACAGCATAATATACCACCTAAGAGATAACTTTCACAAAGCCAACAAAAATGTAGATCAGCCGATATAAAAGTAAGATATACTAGTCCACAAATAGATGATTGAGTATTGTTAAAATTGCATCCATACACAAAATTTAGCGAGTCGATCAACGATTTACAAGTTAGGCCTTCGCTTTTATGGGTTTTTAAAATTACATGAGAATTTTAATCTATACTCATTATGTTATTTATATTATTTTTAATCTATACTTATTCTAGCGGCGGGGGCATAGTGCCCCCCGTCCATAGTATTTGACAACAATAAATTTTTTGTGCCCAATATATGGTGGTGGAAGTATTCACAATAGACAATTGCAGCACTCCGGTCATCTCATAATTTGGGAGCAATGGCAACTCCGTATTATACATGTACAACTCCGTATTCGCCGAGTGGGTCCAAGGGGCCCCAGGGGGCAGGTGGCAGGGCATTAGCCCAAGAGTTCTCAGTTCTCGGGCGAATGAGGACCCATTCGCGGGGCACTCGCAGGGTAACAAAGTGTGTACCAGTGGACGGGCGAGTGAGGGGAGGCGAGTCCCCACCCGCCGAGCGTGCCGAGTGCCTAGCGAGTGATGCCCTCGCGAATCACTCGCCCGGTCGAATACAGTGAGAAAGGAGCCCGGCGAGTGGTGCCTTCACGGACCATTCGCCCAGAAGGCCTAAGGGGAAATGACCTAGATACCCCTTGTGAGCTGCTAATAGCCCTTCAAAACAGCGGAGTTAGGCTGTTATCAAACCAATTTGGGGTGCGATTAGTAAAACCAAAAGACGGATTTACGCTATTTGCAGTCCAAGACTAGAAAATCTATAAATAGACCCTTAAGGGCACCTTGGAGGAGATCAAATCTTTTGAGCTCTCTCCTCCAGGCTAATCTGGGAGTTGGCTGCTAGTGCCCCCCAAGGTGCCCGACTGAGCTTTGATTTGGGAGGGGAAGCTCTCTAAGATCTTCCGGGTGAGTGGCGGGACCTCCTCGCTACAGCCTTCGGTCTGTCCCAGATTTTCCATCCATAGTCAAGAGAGTTTAGTGAGGGAGAAGTAAGCACAGACCTACACCCCCCTGTGGGTCCGAACTCAAGCGATCGGTTGACGGTTTCAACATTTTTGGTGCGGGGAAGCTCTCTAAGATCTTCCGGGTGAGTGACGGGACCTCCTCGCTACAGCCTTGGGTCTGTCTCAGATTTTCCATCCACAGTCAAGAGAGTTTAGTGAGGGAGAAGTAAGCACAGGCTACACCCCCCTGTGGGTCCGAACTCAAGAGACCGGTTGACGGTTTCAACATTTTTGGTGCGGTGAGCGTGGGACCTCCTCGCTACAGCCTTGGGTCTGTCCTAGATTTTCCATCCACAGTCAAGAGAGTTTAGTGAGGGAGAAGTAAGCACAGGCTACACCCCCCTGTGAGTCCGAACTCAAGAGACCGATTGACGGTTTCAACAATACATACTTTATTTTAGTTTAAAATCATATTAATAATGATAGAGCAATCCCCCGACTATAATGAGTTTGATAATGTCATAACAAAATATGGGAATTTACTTGATATATAAAATAGATATAATGTTGACATCACATGAACATATTTCAAATTATTATAGTATATTGAATATAATACATAACTGTTTTGTTATTGAACTTAGTTTCTTTTAGTTCAATATATTTATTTTCAAAGACCCCTTAAAGTTGTTTATAAAAACATCTTTTTTATTCCTTCCAGGTCCCAAAAGTTGTCTGTCTTCTTTTTCTCTTGTTTTTGCACTATCCCCCTCAAGCTCAGGCAATACGAAGTCGTCTAGGGTTCTACTACTGCACGAAATCTGCAAAAGCTTCTATCCAGCCTCTAGCACCCTTCTACTTGTTACCTTAATGTTGGGCCCTCAAAACCAATCAACCTCACTACAGCGCTTGAATCATGCCGAGAAGGTCAAGCATGGATGTTAAACAAAAGCTTTATTTTTTCCATTATTGTATCTTTTTAGCCATTCCTTTTGGCTAATTGGCTGTGTTTCACATTTTTGATCTTGACATATCGTTTCAGATGATTGTTCATGTACTGGAGCTTTCTGGATTGGTGATGGAAGAGCTTGCTAATTCCACGGGCCCCAGGACCGATGTTCTCGCTGGTCATTGCGGAGAATTCATGCAATCCATCAAGGTATTTCTACGAGCATAGTTTTCTTTTTCTACATCACATTAAGTATTTTAATTTGCTTTATGAATTGATTGCTTAAAAATGGCACAATGTTTGTAAGTTGTAACTCTTTCTTTAATTGGTTATAATGATTTTGGGACTTACCTCCATGATTTCCTCATAATTTCATTACCTTATTTCTTTTGTTTTGCAACTATTTGTCACAATGTTATTATTGTGACAAAGAAAGAAGACTGGTGTTTTTTTTGGCCCTCCTTTGATATCACCCTCAACAATAACCAAAAAAAGCACACAACAAAAACAATTTTTTATGCTCGGCCTTCAATGACAAATAACAACAATAGCAAACAACTACAACAACAAACAACAACAAACAACAACAAACAACAACAAACAACAACAAACAACAACAAACAACAACAAACAACAACAGAACATCAAGCACCATCCTCAATAAACGATAACAAGAAAGAAAATAATGACAACAATAACACTCACAGTAGCAACTTTAACAATGACAACAATAACACTCACAGTAACAATTTTAACAATGACAATAATAACACTATAAACAACACAAACTAGCAACAACAACAATTGACAACAACAACATATAAAAATACAACATTATTGTTGTTATCTTGCTAAACAAAAATATTTTAATGTCATGTTCGTGGTAAATTTCATTTTATTGTCAATACTAGTTCTATGACCATTCTTTGATCACCTTGTCATAAAAGTGGCTATAACTGTTTAGATGTGCATTTTTATTTCTGGCGGTTATCATTCTCTTAGCACAAGTAGGTTGGGTGTAAGTGAACTGGGGGAGTTAATGAGACTGGCAAAACTTATATAGCTACTGAAAGATATGGAGCTTGTCGGACTAAAAAAGGTAATTGTGTGGTGAGGATAATAATTGAACTTATGTTGTGAGTTGATTGTCTAAGAAGATTGAAGAGTAAGATCAATATAATGTAAGTGATGTCCATTTGGATGTGGTTGAGCAATCTATCATTTAAAATCTCACGATACATTTTGTATCATTGATGGTTTAGCACAAATAATGTGCATGCTTCATCCATATATTTAGTTGATGGTGAAGAAGCTAGGTATCGCTGTAATATTTTTCATGAGATATAAAAATGCTCTGCAAAAATGTTGAAGGGGAGCCTTGGCGCACCGGCTGAGGTGTTGCCTTGTGACCTTGAGGTCACGGGTTCGAGTCCTGGAAGCAGCCTCTTGCAAAAACGCAGGGTATGGTTTGCCTACATTTCACCCTTGTGGTGGGACCTTCGCCGGACCCTCGCTACGCGGGGATGCTTTGTGCACCGGGCTGCCCTATAAAAATGCTTGCAATAAAGATGTAATGGATGAGGGCTATTATTAATATTATGATGGAATTAACAATATTTATTTGAAAATTAAAATGATTTTTATTATGCATATCAAATCATTATATGAATCCTTGCAATTATATGAACCCATAATAAGAGATGAAAGAGACTTACCATATATGTCTTGGGTTGTTTGAGATATTGAAGCTATTTCACTTGCATGGTGCTTCATGAGATAATGAAGCTATACTGGATGTAAATAATGCGATTATGGCAAAATTTACAGTAGTTTTTGGAGGCACTTACTGTCCATGACTCACAAAGGAGAATGCAGTTGAGTGTGTGCATCGGGTGGTCTCTAGTCGCTGAGTGCATGAGCTGATGTGTGACACATGCTTGCAAGTAACTCAATGTGTTCAAGTGGTCGAATGTGCAGACAAGTTTGTGTGATTAGTGTTAATGTCGGTGTTTGGGACGCTGATGTAATTGTATGTGTGGTAGCAAATGAGACTGCAATGAATTTGCGGTATTAGTGGAGTGCACAAATGGTAGTCATCTCTCTCCTACGACGATAACCTCACAATTATAATCATATCATGTGACCACTCCACGATCAAACTGCTATGTCGCCCAAATGACAACCAAACAGATTCAAGGATTATCTCACTTAAGAGGAATGCTCTGCTAGTTATTAGAAGTTATTTGAGCTTGATTGTTTTCTTTTTTATTCTTGATCAGCATGTCCAAAAAATACTACAAGGCGTTCTCAGTTGGAGAGAAATGTGAGGTTAATCCTCACATCCACCTTTTCACCTCTCCCATGCTTTTAGGCTGTGAATTTACGGTATTAGCGGAGTGCACAGCCGGTTTCCATCTCTCCACTACATCTACAACCTCACGACTATAACCACATACTTGTGACCACCACCCTATGATCAAAATCCTCCTTCGCTCACAAATGACAACCAAATATATTCAAGGATTCCCACCTAAGAGGAATGTTGTATTGTGTATAAGAAGTTATTTGAGTTTGTTAGCTCATTGTTTGAGTCCTCCGTCCAGAAACATTATAGTGGTTTTCAATTGGAAAGAAATGAATTTGAGTTTCCTGCATCCATCTTCTAGCCTCTCCTCTACTTCAGACTGTTTGATAACTGCAGCATAAATCTATTCTAAGCCACACATCATCTCCAACTGAGGATTCTCCTAACTTTAGGTGCGAGATCTAGTATCATTGAGTGCTCAGTGAGAGTATGATCAAGTGTGAGGATGAGTATGACTGTTTTGATTTAAAGTGGAGTTTAGAGGAACTATGATACCAATTCATTTAGAAAGGTTTGCTCCAATACCTTATATCAAGTATGATGGCATGCTTCCACCATACACGAGATGAATCAGCACTCAGACCCGTCTAAAAGTTATGATTGTGTATGCCTTAAATAATGAGTATTCATCATTGGCTTCTTGTTTCTCCCAGACATACTCTTGCCATGAGGATTTTTGACGGGCAAAACACTGATGCTAAGATTAGATTGGGCAGACACATTTTTAGTACTAACCTCATGACTGCGCTCTTAACCACTTTTCTCAACAATGATACGTGGATTTATGTTCACTTATTCAGTTATTCTATATTTCTACCCATCTCCTCGGATTATGTTATCACGTAAACAACCTCACCAATACGGGCAAACGTTTCAAATGGGCTAAGTGGCTAACAAATCTTGGACTTAGCTTCTTCATCCTTTTCAAGTTTCGAAATACCTTTAACTTGTATGAACTTTGAGACAATGTCTCAAACATCGAATTCCGCTGCAGGCCGGCGATCATAATAGTTTTGTATGTCTGTGTTGAGTTGTTTTCAACAGTTCCTGAATGAGTTTAATCTGATTTGTTGTCTTATCAATCTAAGATTCCTCATTTGACATTCCTTCCTCATTTTTAGCCTATTAGAGCGGTGTTTGACAACTTCTGCCATAGAGAGTCTCAAACTGGGTCATGCCTATACTTTTTGGAAATTGTTGTTACAATAGGTAACGGGCTATGTTTAGACCTTGTAGATTTTTTTTCTCTCGTTAAACTCTATTTAACAAAACAGAATTATGTGGACAAGGGCCCAATTTTGACTGGGCTGACAGCCCCGGTGTGCCCACTGTGGGCGGAGCCGCGGAGGTGCTCAATCTAGATGGGCAAAAAATGTCGTTTTTTGGCCTAACGCGTTGCCATCTGTTCGTATTTTCCTGGAACTGTGTCGTAGGTGGAACTGGATCCCAAACGGGGCCATGAGCCTCTTTTTGTCGAAAGAAGTGCTGGAAGATAAAAAAGGATAATCTGTATCTGCCCTAGATCAGCACCGAAACCAGAGAAGGTAAGATAACCAAATTCTGCAAAGAAAAAGATAAAATGAAGATAATGTTTTAAACTATATGTAATGAGAAGAGTGACTGTTTCAGGGGCAAGATAGTAGAATTAGCCCACTGTTATTTTATCTGTTCTCTGCTCTATAAATTCCATGACTGTAAGATACAATTGCAAGGGAATGAATGATAAAAAGCTCTTTCCTTTTCCATTTGTGTTTTTTTCCCACTAAAAAGAACTTTAAATTCGATCTCACAAGTAGCAGTTACCATAGTATTATATATCACAACCTTAAAGAATGATTAGTGCTGTTGCAGGAGATCCAGACGACATTGCGGGAAGAAATTAAGAGTGCCTGTGATTACCGTCCATTTGAGAAGTGCGACTACGCTGCACGGATTTCCAACGAAATTTGCTGCCAGAAACTAGAATACATTGCTGAGCGTCTGGATAGGATGAAGAAAACCATCGCTCAGTTCAATGATGCAAATTTGACAAGCTAGACTTTCAGTTATGAAGGTATTGAACACATTCTCTTTACTGTATAACTGAATAACCTACAAATTCTATTTAATGTTTTGAGGGTTGGCCCCTGGCAATGAGCACTAGTATCTGGGTTTCTTGCTGTTAATCCAGTATAGAGCATCCTGAATTAAAAAAACCTGCAAATGGCTCCCCTAAAGAGAGAAATTCTGTATTCACTTCTTCCTATATATATCACTTGGTGCTCAAGAAGCAGGAAATTTCTTACCTTGACCGGCATTAGACCCAAGTTTTTCACCCCCCCCCCCCCCCCCCCCCCCCCCCCCCCACCCCCAATGTTTGAACATCTTTACTTGAGAAAGCTCTTCTTCTCTCATCTTCAAAAACTTCGGTGATTCTGTCCGATCTCGTCGCTATGCCCTTCTGTAAGCTGGGAATTGAGCAGCAATCATTCATCCTCCTCCGTTGCCTACGCTTCTTCCTTCTCGCATTATAGACAATAACGTCTATTTCAAACTTCAATCTTTTTGTGTGTGTAAACTGTAAATGATCAAGTCAACAAAGTCATCATCTAATTGGGCCCTTGCAATAACAACCTCTATCTGCTCACATTGTCTTCTTCTTCTCCTTCAATTTCCTTTGATAAGTTGTCTGCCATGAGTGGATGACTATTACCCCCTAGGGTTTGTCTGCAACAATGTCACCGTCGCCTGAAGGATCATCATGAAATAGTTTTTCATCTTATATCGAATCCGGTAATTTATCACGTAAATTCAAAAATCTTAGTTTTGTTTGTTCTTCGTGTCCGTTGAGGAAATCTCATGTGTATTTACTCGTGTCATTTTAAAATTCTATTTTCATTCAATCTTATTTATAGTGACGTCCATTCCCCATCTCCTACTCGCTAGTTGAATGTAGATCTTTATTAAGCCACATTCCTTGATGATAATCCTAACTGTGTTTTATCTTTTATTATATTAATTAAATGAAAACTGTTCGAATATTTTACTTATATTCCGTAATAATATATAATTTTCGTTTTTGAAAACTACTGCAATAATAATAATAACAGATGTTGAATAACAAAATTATAATGAATAATTTAGATTTGAAGAAACAAGATTTTGATAAAGGTTATATATATAGTTTAGAACCGAGCCCGAGTAAGGCGTGTCTGATCACTGCCATAAAAAAGTTGCACTACCCTCCGACATGACTTTCAATCGATGCTCACTCCTCCAAGGTAAAACACCCAGCTAGATCTCGAAACTCCGATGTGCGCGGACATCGAAGAAGCGCAAAACATCCGAACTTCCACTTGATGAAGCAAATGTTAAGAAAATGAAATCTCGGTGAAAGATCGTCGTAGAGAAAAACAAGAACGAAATAGCACGGTGAGAATCTATATGAAATGATTCGGCAAAACCTCTTATATAGGATTCTCGTGAAAATCACAATAATAGACACGTAATAAATTCCAACAGTTATAATTGAAAGTGGACAGCGTGCAAGGAAAGCCATCGTTTCCAATGTATAAACAAAATTGTGTACTTAAAGATTGTCATTTTAGAACTCTCTCTCTTTCTCTCTACATTCTTGTCTGTTTAGCCTTTGCCATTTTCTCTTCTAATTTTAACCTTTTATTGTCAAGGTATTAGGGCCTGTTTGGGAGGACTTTTTAGCTCCTTTTCATTTTTTGAAAAACGCCACCGCACATAGCAAACCGTTTGAATTGTCTACCGGTGGGAAAAGCTATCGCGGAAAACTCATTTTTCTCCTCTTTTTGAAAAGTCGTTTGTCATCTACTTTTCATCCTTTTCGAAAAGCACTTCCTCATCCCGATACAAGGTTAGCGCATTTTCCGCCCGAGCGAAAATTTTTCTCCTGTGTGAACATTTTTCTGCCCGGGCGAGCATTTCGTCGCCCATGGGCGCATTTTAGGCCCGGACGCGAATTTTTCGCTCCGTCGCGTATTTTTTTCTCGGCCGCACATTCTTCACCCGGGCGAGCATTGTTTCGACAGGGCGTGCATTTTTCGACGGAGTGCGAATTTTTCGATCGGGCGGGTATTTTTTGCCCGACGCGCATTTTTCTTCCCGGGCGCGCATTTTTTGCCCGAGCGCGTAGTTTTCACCCAGGCGCGCAGTTTTCGCACGAGCGCATATTCTTCGCGCGGGGATGTATTTTTCGCCGGGGCGCTTATTTTTCGCCCCGGGGCGCATTTTTCGCCCGGACTCGCATTTTTCGCCGGGGCGCGCATTTTTCGATGGGGTGCGAATTTTTCACGCGGGCGCGCATTTTTTGCCCCGGGCGCACATTTTTTGTTCAGGGGCGCATTTTTCATCGGGCGCGCATTTTTCGCCCGGAAGAGTATTTTTCGCCCGGGAGCGCATTTTTCTCCCGAACACCCATTTTTCACCCGGGTGCGCAGTGTTTGCCCGAACGCCCATTTTTCGCCCAGGCTCGCATTTTTTCGCCCGGGTGCACATTTTTTGTCCGGACGCGCATTTTTCGCCCGGACGCACATTTTTCGCCCGAATGCCCATTTTTCGCCCGGGCGCGCATTTGTTCTTCCAGGCGCGCATTTTTCGCCCGACGCGCATTTTTTCGTCCGGGTGCACATTTTTTGCCCGTACGCACATTTTCTGCACAGACGCACATTTTTCATCCGGGCGAGAAGTTTTCACCCGGGCGCTATTTTTTCTTCAGGGCACGCATTTTTCTCCTCGCCGAAAAATGTGCGTTCGGGCGAAAAATGCGCGCCCAGACGAAAAAATGCGCGCCCGGGCAAAAAATGCGCGCCGGGAGAAAATAGAGCATCTGGGCGAAAACTTCTCGCCCAGACGAAAAATGCGCGCCCGTGCGAAAAATGCGCGTACTGGCGAAAAATGAGAGCACCGGCGAAAAATGCGCGCCAGGGCGAAAAAAAGCGCCCGGGAGAAAAAAGAGCGTCCGGGCGAAAACTTCTCGCCCAGACGAAAAATGCGCGCCCGTGCAAAAAATGCGCATACCGGCGAAAATTGAGAGCACGAGCGAAAAATGCTCTCACGGGCGAAATATGCCCGCCCGGGCGTAATATGCTCGCCCTGGCGAAAATTGCACGTCCGGGTAAAAAATTCACGCTCGGGCGCTCATTTTCCCCCGGGCGCGCATTTTTCTGCCCGAGCTTGCATTTTTAATAAAAAAAGGGTCTTTCTATTGACGCCCCTATTTGGCTATTGGCACACTAATTTCTATGAGTTATAACGCGCCTTTTGAAAATATGCATTATACATGCATATTTAGGAAAAGTGTTCAACAAGAAAATTGTAGATCTCATTGAGATCTACAACTTTCGTGTTGAACATTTTTCCTAAAAATGCACGCACAAGGCGTATTGCCGCCCTGATCATAAATTATAGCAAATTTTTGATGAATTTTTGAAAATACGCTTTGTACATGCATTTTTAGGAAAAGAGTTCAACACGAAAGTTGTAGATCTCGATGAGATCTACAATTTTCGTGTTGAACACTTTTCCTAAATATGCATGTATAATGCATATTTTCTAAAGGCGCGTTATAACTCATAGAAATTGGTGTGCCAATAGCCAAAAATGAGCTGCCAATATAAAGACCCTAAAAAAATCACCGTAACGGAGATTTGTCAAACAGTTTATAAAATGTCTCATTTTTGAAAATCTCTGCAAAAGAAGTTCACCCAAACAGATTTCTTTTTGCAATAGACATTTTCAAAAAGCATTTTTTCCTACCATTTTTTTGTCACCACTCCTTTCTGAAAAGCCTCCCAAACAGGCCCTTAGACTCGTGAATCATAAGTTGAGGTATGTGATGTAATACTTGATTGACTGGGCTCTCAAAATTGTACTCAAAGATTGTCATTTTAGAGCTTTTCTCTCTCTACAGATCTCATTATAAATATTTCTCAGAAATCTATTTTTTAAAGATTCTATTTTATCATGTTTTTTCACTCAAAGATTTTCAATCTCGCAAATTTTCCATCGAACATCTCTCACTCTAAAAACCCGTTATGCTTAGAAATATATATTACAAGAATCACACAATATTTCTCTTTCAATAATTCTCTTTTGAAAATCTCTCAAAAAAAATTCTAAGGGTCCGTTCGTTTGAATGGAATTGACTTTCTGGTATTGGCTTTTCGACGAAAGTCAATATCTACATGAATTGACTTTATACAGAATTTCAATTTTATTGTTCGGCTGTAAAATTGAATTCAGTCAACAGAATTAGAATTAAGGCACAAAAAACGTCCAGGGCGAAAAAACGTCCGCATGGGCAAAAAATGAACGTCCGGTCGAAAAACACACGTCTGAGCGAAAAATAAGTGCCCGGCCGAAAAATACACCCTGCAGAAAAACGCGCACGTAGTTCGAAAAACTACGACGAAAACACTCGATTATGCGGAAAACCCATGAGCAGAGGTAAGAATTGACGATTTGATTTTTTAGTTCATAATCAAAGCCATGAGTTTTTACATGAAAGCCAATATCCGCATAAATTCTGTTGCGCCGAACATTAGAATTAGATTTCTAATCGCTAATGTCAATTCCGTTCAACTATTTGAAGTTCCCTAGCTGGGAGAAAGTTTAACTATTAAGCTTTGCCAAACTCATAAGGTCTGTTTGGATGGGTGGTGGTGGTTAGAGATGAAGATACAATAGTGTTTTTTACCCGTGGTTGTCATCAATCGTAAAAATCCATTTTGGAAAACCTGCGGTTTCAAATGAAGGTATTAAAAAAAACTGTATGTTTTGAAAATCTCAACGAAGAAAAAACACTCAAACAAACATGAAGTTTTTGGATCTGCGACTCGGACGGTCTCCGGGTGGATTGCGCGTGGTCGTGATCAGCGGCCTCTTTCAGGGCCCGATGCACAGGATGGATTGCACTAATATGAAGTTGTTTGGTCCCAGACGAAGATTTAGGAACTCGACCTTAAAACTGTTGATGCATATTTGGATAAATAATATTGTTCGGAGGCTAAACAAGTCGGTCGAGTACACGGATACCCGATACCCGTAGACACTCCTACGGTTTGCCTATATATACCCCGCTAGGGGCAACAGGGAGTTCATTCCACCTTGATGGACCTCCGGATCCTTCGAGCAACCCTCTCAATCTCGAAGGTTTGCCCCTAGGGTTAGCTCCCGTCCGGTTCATGTTCCCGCTGCCGCTTGCGAAAATCGGTGAAGGAGATCGCGTCTCTCTTGCTCGTCGCTGCTGGTTCGCTCCCGCTGCCGTTCGTGAAGGAGAAGATCGCGATCTGCCATGCGTTCGCTGCGCCTCCCAGCCATCGCGGTTTGTCGCGGCTTTCTTCCCCGTCGTCGTGAGCAAGAAAGGGGTTCGTGATCTCGCTGCATCTGCCGCTCGTTCGCGTGCCTGTCGCCGCCGCTCGCAAGGAAGATCTCGTCACTGCTCCGTTTGCTCGTCGCCGTGAGGAAGAGGAAGATCGCGGATCTGCCGCCGTTCTCCACTCCTCGCATGGAGCCGTCTCCGGCATCGCCTGAAGGAGATCTCTCCGATCCGTCTTCGTGCCCGCGTCGCCGCTCCGATCTAGCGCTGTTGCTGCTCGAGCGAAGGAGATCTCCTCTCTGGATCTGCCGCCGCCTCTACAGAACGCCGTCGCTGAAGTCGCCGGATCAAGAGGCCGCCGCCGCTGTCGCCAACGTGTGCTGCAAAGAAGTCTTAGCCTCCAGATCCCCCCCAGCCGCCGCCATAAGTAGCTCCCGCCGCTGCGTCTCCAAGCTCATGGAAGTGCAGCCCTAAGCGCTACCGCCAGCGCTAACTGCTAGCGCCTGGCGCTAGTAGCTGCTAACGCTAACGCCCCGGCTACCGCCGGCGCTAGCGCCAGAGTCCACATTCTCCTGGTTGGTGACCTGTTTTCGTCTGCTGGGCGCACAATGATGAAGGGGAACAACTTTTCGTCCCCTGTTCCGATGATTAAGCTGGAGAAGTTCACGGCGACTGAGATCAACGACTGGAAGTTGAATACTCAGTTCGGGATGAAGTAACTGAACGTGTTCTTCACTGCTAAGTCTGATCGTGTTGGGGTCGTCGTGACTGATGACGAGGCTCAGTGGGTTTCAGATGAAGACTTCTGCCGCGACTACCTACTGAACTGCCTGTCTTCCAATATGGCGAAGACGTACATGAAGATGAAGACAGTGAATGAGATCTGGGATGCTCTGCAGGAGCACTTCAGATAAGAGGAGGATCTGTCCAAGGCGCACCTAGTGGACAAGTTCCACTCCTTCACCTTCAACGAGGAGAAAGTCATTCTCCCTCAGGCATCGGATTTTGAAATTTTAGTAGATTCCTTGCATAACAAAAATATTTCGTTGCCAGATAGCTTTGTTGCTGACACAATTGTGTATAAGTTGCCTTCTACATGGTACAATTTCAAAACTGAAATGTACCGCAAGAAGATGCAGGTGGGTTTAAACGAACTCAAGCATTTTATACGCATTGAGGACGAGAACAAGATTCAACACGCACTAGAAGTTGTTAGCAAGCAGAAGACTGCTGCTAACATGATTACAAACTCTAAGCGTGTGTCGAACCCTAGGAAGTCAAAACCCAACCTTAGTAGCTCCTAGGTTGCAGGCCTCAGTAAACAAATTAAAAAGTATAAGGGAAAGTGCTTTAACTGCAATAAGTGGGGACACAGTGAATCTGATTGCAGGCTTCCTCGCAAGGAAAGGGGCAAAACACCACAAGACGACAACCATGCTAATATGGTTAGCCTCACTAAGCCATCCAACTTTGTCGCCATGGTTGGAAACGAGAAGGCCAGTACTGAGTGGTACCTTGACTCGGGGGCAACGTGTCATGTGTGCAACAACTCTACTTTGATGACAGGTCTTATTGATGCAAGAGAATCTGTGACCGTTGCCAACTGTGAGACAGCTGACGTTCTGAAGGTGGGGAACGCAACTTTGCTGCTATTCTCAGGTAAGACTTTAACTTTAAAGAATGTTAAGTTTATTCCTTCATTAGCTGCTAACTTAGTGTCTATTAGCTTACTTTGTGATGCTGATATGTCTTTTACTTTATGTAGCGGTAGAGTAACACTGTTAGTTAACTCACACTATTTTGGATGTGTCTACGTCCAAAAAAGGATGTACATACTAAGTCTAGCAAACGAAATAGTTCAAAAAGTTCAAACAAACTTAGTTAGCCGGCCCTAAGACTCTACATGAGAGACTAAGACACGTAAACTATAGGAAAATGTTCCAAATTGCTAGAACTCACCAGATTGCTTTAGACACTACAGTCAAAACTGATAAATGTGAAGTGTGCGCTCAGACTAAGATCACTAGGAAACCTTTTAGTGCGGTTACTAGGAGCACAACACCCTTAGAACTGATACATTCTGACATATGTGACTTCAAAAGTTTTGTCACTAGAGGAGGCAGGAAGTATTTGATCACCTTTATAGATGATTGTTCTAGGTTTTGTCACATTTATCTCCTTAAAATTAAAGACAAAGCGTTTGAAAAAATTTGTATTTTCAAAACCAGGGTAGAAAACCAATTTGACATGAAAATCAAGAGATTTAGAAGTGATAGAGGAAGAGAATATATGTCCAGTGAGTTCAAATATTTCCTTGCCCAACATGAAATCATTGCAGAAACCACTGCTCCTTACTCGCCCCAGTCTAATGGCATAGTTGAGCGTAAAAATCAGACGTTAACAGAAATGTTAAACTCTATGCTCTTGACTGCAGGCATGCCTTCCGTTTATTGGGGAGAAACAGTCTTAACTGCAAATCACATTTTAAATAAAGTTCCTCATGCTAAGTTAGAGGTTACACCCTACGAGCTTTGGTTTAAGAGACCCCCCGTCTTTTACTAGACTTAAGACCTGGGGCTGCATAGCCTATGTCGGGGTTCCTGACCCTAGACAGTCTAAGATTGGACCTAGGACCAATACATGTATCTACCTAGGTTGTGCTGATGATAGTGCTTGTGCTGCAGATAGATTCCTAGATATTTCTAGAAATGTCGTTATAGAATCTAGGGACGCAGTGTTCTTTGAAGATAAGTTCCTCAAGGATAAGAACCTGTCTCTCCCAGGTATGCAAGTAACTATTACTGAAACAGATCCTGGATCAGTACCGAGCACTTCCTATTCCATTCCTGTAGACAACTCTGGCCTAGAGTCTAGGAGAACTTCTGTAAGAGAGCGAATTCCCAGAACCTTCGGTAGTGACTTTGTCACTTGCCACGTTGAGGCTGATCCATCCACCTATAGGGAAGCGATGAGATCTAGGGATTTCCTACTCTGGAAAGAAGCTATTGATGAAGAGATGTATTCTCTACTTCAGAATAACACCTGGACGTTGGTTGATAAGCCAAAAGGGGCTAAAACCGTATGGTGTAAGTGGATTCTGAAAGAGAAAGTGAATCCTGATGGTAGCATAGCTAAATATAAAGCACGTCTGGTGGCTAAAAGTTTCACACAAGTAAGCGAAGTAGATTACTTTGATGTCTACTTACCCGTGTGCCACTTAGCAACCATTAGGGTCCTCCTTGCTATTGCATCTATTGAGAACTTTACTGTTCATCAAATGGATGTCAAGATTGCGTTCTTGAACGGAGATCTGACCGAAGAGATCTACATGAGTCAACCTGAAGGTTTCATTGTAGACGATCACGAAACAAAGGTCTGTAAATTACTTAAGTCTTTATACAAACTAGAACACGCACCGAAATTATGGCATGAGAAGTTTGACTATAGTGTAAAGAACATGAGATTCATATCGAGTCTCTCAGATAAATGTCTTTACATACGTATTAGATCGGATAAAGTCGCCATAATATGCTTGTATGTAGATGACATGCTCATTCTAGGATCTGATCAATCCAAAGTGGATGACGTTAAGTCAGATATAATAAAAGAATTTAGCATTAAAGACCTAGGTGTAGCTAGCACTATACTAGGCATGCAAGTGAGCTTTGGGAAGAATGACATCTCCCTAAGTCAAAGCCACTACATAAAGTCCATGTTGGACACGTGGGGATACAATGACAATATAGCATTTGAGACTCCATACGACTACACTAACCGCCTAAAGCCCAATGAAAGAGCTATGATTAGACAGTTAGATTACTCTAAACTGCTTGGTAGTCTCATGTATGCTATGGTCTGCACTAGACCTGACATAGCCTTTACGGTCGGCATGTTGTGCAAATTCACTAGTAATCCTGGCCAAGACCACTGGAACGCCTTAGATAGACTAATGAGGTATTTAAAGCACACCCAAAAGTATGCTTTATTTTACTCAGGACTTCCTTCAGTTCTTGAAGGATATTCTGATGCATCATGATGCTCAGAATTAAACGACAGCAAGTCCACTAGTGAGTTCATATTCACACTAGGAGAAGCAGTTGCAGCCTGGAAGTCCAAGATGCAATCATGTATTGCTCTCTCTTCTATGAAATCCGAAGTCTACGCTCTAACATCAGTAGGAGAAGAAGCAGAGTGGTTAAGAGATTTGGTGATGGACATTCCTCTGACGAGCCTGAAAATGAGTTCTGTTGCAGTTTACTGCGACAATCAGGCTACGAAAACAATTGCTACGAACACTTTGTTCAATGACAAAAGAAGGCAACTAAGGCTGAAACAATCCTGGTTGACCTCACTCACAGGTCAATTGATCATGACTCTGATTGATGTGAGATCGAAAGACAATGTTGTAGACACCTTGACCAAAGGCTTGAATAGAGCTCTCACAATAAAAACATCGGGGGAGATGAGACTAAAGTTCATAGATGTATGAAACTGTCCTCCGTTGTTTATGTTTTCATAGTGAGAACCTATATAGTCGCAACATTCAAGCATCTAATAACAGACTGAAAACCCCAAATAATTTCTTGATGAAAACCCAAGATGGCTAGATGCCTGTTATTCCACATTTGATAACTAAGCATCTTTCTCATTGTAAGTTGATTCGAAAATTAATCAATTGAGAATAGAAAGTCGTTGTAGTCGGTTATCTAACATTGATTATCATAGCAGATTATTCCACACCTGATAATATTGTAAACGTTGTTGTGCCAAATCATTCCACATTTGAGGACATTTGGGGATGAAGCACATACTGATCACTAATGGATAAGATAATGATTGATTTACAAAATCAACACTAGACTGGTTCCTGTTATACCAGATAGAGATGTTGACAATGTTACTTCACCAATGCTACATATTCTAAGCTCACTTGGTAAGAGCTAGTTCACTTTCTACGTTATTGCATATGTTCATGAATTCATAGAGTCTAACTCATGAAATTCCTGCAGGCACCGGTGGAGATGGAAGAGAGAAAATAGTATTTGACATGGATGCTGATGATCTACTAGACAAGTAGAATTATCATATATTTATCCTTGTCATTCTGTTTTCAGACTTATATTACTGAATATCACTTTTATTCTGGATAATTTATATTTCTGTGAAAAATTCTGCTGTTATTTTAATGTGCTAACTCTTTTGATATTATGTTAAGTCGAAAACTCATTTTATGCTATTAACTACTTTCTGCACTTCGAAACATACATGTTATTTGTCCAAATATAGGAGGAGATTGTTAATGTATATTTGGATAAATAACATTGTTCGGAGGCTAAACGGATCAATCGAGTACACGGATACCCGATACCCGTAGACACTCCTAGGGTTTGCCTATATATACCCCGCTATGGGCAACGAGAAGTTCATTCCACCTTGATGGACCTCCGGATGCTTCGAGCAACCCTCTCAAAAACCTCCCAGCAAACGAATCCTGAGTAACTCTTGTCGTCTTGATCTTATCCACGTGATAAGTTTAATGCTTCAACTTCTATATTTATGTTTTTTTCCAAAAAAAAAAAAAATTAAAGTATCAAAATTTATATTTTATTTAGTCATGTATATTTTCGGAGAGGGAGAACACCCAACTCTGTTTGTTTCGGCATTTTTTTTTTCTAATTTTGGTGGAAAAAAAGCATCACCATTGAAAATATCTATTTGGTAAACCTCCATTTATCATTCTCAACTCAAAAATATAGTTGCATACTAGCATACATGATGTTTATCACCATGACTCGAGTGAGAAGAGAAGCAACATATGACTCTAATTAATAACTTAATATAACACAAAAAGTTTTTATTAAACTGCTACCGTGACGCCTAGATAAAGCAAACATATTATGATATTAAATTACTAATGTAAGTGCTAATACAATTCAGTTCGACTTAGTTCGGTTGACATTCAAAATCGTGAACCGAACCGAACCACACGGTTTTTCAAAAATTGAAATTGTGACCGAATCGACCGAACCGAAACGTGCGGTTTGGCTTGGTTTGGTTTAGTTAGGCGGTTCGGTTAGCTCCTACTTACACCGCCATAATAGATTACCTAAGGCCCATAATAAAACCTTAACAATTTACTAAAAACATACACCAAAACTGGAAAGAATCCCATAAACCCGAACTGCTCAAAAACCGCTAAAACCCAAGGATGTCCCAACTCAGCTGCATGTACGGCGGCAGCGGAGCCACCAAATCGAGCTCATCTAGTCCGGCGAGGTCACAATTCGATGCCGATTCCAGACGCTCGACAGCTCCTGCGATATTAGGCAGGACCATCTGCCTGCAGTGAAGGTGCAGGCGCGGCTGCTTTTCAGATATGCTTCCGCCTTCGAACTCTAGTCCGAAAGGAAGTTCTTCTTTCGGAAGATTCACCGAGTTATCGGTTGCCATCGGCGCCCATTTCATGTGCGCATGCCAGCCGTACTTGTAATCTCCGACTATAGGCGTTCTCAGGACTTCGGCACAGTGGACTCGCAGCTTGATTTGTTCGAGCCGGGAAAATTGATGGAGGAAGAATTAAGACCGGAACCAATGGATAGATATTTGATATGGAGACGAAGTTTAAAAAGAAAAGTAGCGTTTCAGTTTGAGCGCACCTGGTGCTTTCTACCAGTTAGAGGACACAGTTCCAGCCATGTATAGCCTGAGAGAGCACAGCAAAAAGAGTTACAGAGGCAATTGAAGTTTGGAAGTTCAGAGGAAAAACTCTTCTATGGAGCTCACTCTCATCTAAATTTATGCAATATTAAAAAGAATAATTTGGAGGTGATTATGATCTTGAAATAGGACCAACTGAATCCTTCAATTATAATCTCCATGATCTAATATAACACAGTTTTTTATTACTATGTTAAAAATAATAATTTGGGTGGGCATGGTGCTGAAATAGGACCATCAAAAAGATCTAAGTGCTTCAATTTTAGGCTTAGTTTGGCATGACTTATTTGCTCCGGTGAGCTTAGTTATTAAAGGCGCAAAGCGCAATAAGGCGCAAAAGGGTCTTGGAGTCTAGGCGCAGGCGCGCGCCTGACGAAGGCAAGGCGCAACCACATCCATTTAAAATAATCAACATCATTTCAGCTTCTCAATCAAATTCTTCATCTAGTCTACTAATTAATCATTCATTACTATCGTTTCTCTTAAAAAATAGAATTAATGTGGTCACTTGCATCATATCTAAGTCCCAACGCATAATTATCTTTCACAAACACTAAATCAATACAAAATTATTGAGTTCCAACATTATTTTTTTCTTTATTTCTGAAAAAAAAATTACAACAAAAATCTCACTCAAGCGTGTATTTTATGTTCCAAAGACACAAATAAGGCGCACAAAGGCACAAACCTCTGAGCCTTAGGCGCACCTTTAACAACAGAGCCAGTGAGTTTGGTCAAAAAGCGCTATTATCATAGAATGTATGTTTGGCAAGACAAAGGTTATGACCGCTACCAAGAAAATAAACTTGTTTTGAGCATAAAATGCATGACCACCGCATTCACGACCGCCACCACCCCGCCAAACGAAGCTTTAATCTCCATGATCTAATATATATGACTAACAATCTAACATACAATAAAAAGAAAATTTAGCGGCCATGCGCGACCTCCCCTCTACGCTTGAAATTACAAAAGCCCCCCTTTTGGAGTTTACATTGTTAATTTTTATTTTTTACAATAAAGGAGGGATGCTGTCGTAATGTATGTTAACCGCCAGAGGGTGCGTTGTAATGTCGTAAACTCAAAGGGGAGATTTTTGTAATTTCAAAAAAGTAGAAGAAATATCCTTATAATATACAAAGTCAGGGGGAGGTCCCAGTAACTAACCATAATTTAAAAAGGAATAAAATTGGTAATTTATACGATCGATAAATAAGCTCTTCTCTATTTTTTTTTGTTTAATTTGTAAATTTTTACTTCCCAAGATCTATCTCCTGTGAGAGTTAGGGTGAAATTGTCTGGTACTATGTATGATTGTTCAAAATCCCCTTAAGAAGGAAAGACTTCTCAAAAAAGGTCAACAATTCTAGCAATGGCTAACAACATGCATTCGTTGAGAATGTGAACTGAAAAGTAACTTGTTAGGGAGAGCTACTAACCGTTGGATGTTTTGATCACTTTATACTCCGTCAAAGCCCGCTGGGAGGTTGTAGGTTTCTCCTCTGTTATAACAGTGATTCGTTCCGACTTCCCATCTTTAAGAGCGACCTGAAACTTTCATTGTATTAACTTATTATCATTTTTCATTTAGTCTCATATATGTGTGACATTCCCTTTGTGTAAATAGGTCGGTATATGGCCCAATAAAAAAATTATTTGTAATGTTCCCCCAATTATACTTTAGCGTGGTATATCGACTGGAGCTTCCTTGATGTCGACAGTTCTCTTTTGTCTCGACGGGGGATACAATCCCTGTGTCGAGCAAATCCCGGAACTTTTTTTTCTCTCTTGATGGGATACGATAATAGCTTCTACTATCGTCGAACTAAACGAGAGTAGATTAATTGAAATTGCGAGATGCAACTCGATACTCACTCTTGAGGGCAGGATTCCTCTAAGAGTTCATTTCTCCTAAGAGAACCTGATGTAAGACAATGATTCCAAATAACGACATGCACATAAATACTGAAATGCCCTAAGACTACATATGTAGTAAAAGTAAGTGTGGATTCCCCGGAGATTCGTAGTCGTATCATATTCTCAAGGTCAAGGCCCATAGTGGTCATCAACGAGCGTCGGAGGATCCAAGTCATTAAAATCGAGATCGTCGTCTTCAATGCCGAGCTGCAAACACAAGTCCTTGAGAGGGCATTTGCAGATGGATGATTACGGCTGGTGGCAGTGAAAACATAAGCACTTTCTGCGAAGCTCGAGGTAATGCTGGTGAGATAAGAACTGGGGTGGTGTGTATACCGACGCAGGCAGGATACGCAGAGTTGGAGGCGGCAGCGGCGGGCCGGTCAACGTGGTTCTGGTAGAGGCAGGTGATCCATGCGATGGAGAGGTGATTGATATTTAGACGGTAGCAACGACTAATGGGGTGGCCAAGGAGAGGAGGATGACTAGGACGTGTAGTGTTCCTCGTTGACAACGAACTTGTTCCGTAGTGCGGGAGAGAGTACACGGGTTGTGGATACAAAGATCCACACGGATGTGGGGTTACATGCCCACGAGAAAATACCCTGATAATGGTCATGGGATAGCCCGATGATAGTGGCGACCTTGATGAACTAATTGATGTAGGTCGCGACGGTGTCAGATTAGCGAATTGAATTGGGACGCTAGTAGGTATTTCCTGCTTGGCGCGTGCCATAATGACGGAGGAGTTTGTCCTTCAAGGTGGGCCAAGAGAGATCAATGACATGTTGGTGCATCCAAGGCACCTAGTGAAGCGCATGGCCCTTCATATAAATAGTTGTCATGAGAACATTCAGGTTGGCGGGGGTGGACTCGAAAAATTGTTCGGCTTAGGCGATCCAACCGAGGGGATTGGTGCCATCGAACATCGAAATCTTAATCCGATAGAGGTGGGCTTGGTGGATATCCTCAGCAGAATGTAAGAGCCTGTTACAAAATAGAATTGTATTATTATTAGAAATAAGGAGCCCTCTCCCATATATAGGAGAGTTGCATACAAGGGTAGAAAAGGAAAGAAATGTGTAACCCTTAAAGCGTAACATAAAATATAAACACTCTAACACTTTCCCTCAAGTTGGGATGGTAATTATGTTCATGCCTAACTTGTCAATAATTTTCCCGAAAATTTTTCCACTCAGACCCTTGGTGAGAACATCAGCAAGTTGTCTTTCAGAGGGAACAAACGGAGCACAAATGGTTCCATTCTCAATGTTTTCCTTAAAAAAATGTCGATCAACTTCAATATGTTTAGTCCGATCGTGTTGAACATGATTATGGGCAATGGTGATGGAGGCCTTATTGTCACATAATATTTTGAGAGGCTCCTCCACACTTTGCCCCATGTCACTCATCAAAGAGCGGAGCCACAACCCTTCAAAGATCTCGTGAGCCATAGCCCAGAACTCAACTTCAACACTAAATCGAGTAACGACTTGTTTATTACTCCTCCATGCAACCAAGTTCCCACGAATCATAGTATAGTATTGCAAAATTTAAGTCAAAACAAATGAAATGAAAAATTGACTCTAAATAGCTTGGTGAAGGCTATTGATGAAGATAATTTTATTGCATACTCCGAGGCACTAGGTTTGGAAAAACAAATCTACAATTTTGGAGTTTGCTTATAATCCCAATAATAAGAAGCATAGAGCAGTAAACTTCTAAATTCTTACAAATTAAAGTCATGGCATGTTGCACACAAGTATAGCAAAATAGCAACGAAGAATGTCAACATAAGCTGTCACCTAAACTTTTTGTTAGAGTTATTTTTTGTACCTATTAGTTTTTAGGGTTGCCTACTCTTGTATCACCACTCTTATATAAGAGGGGTCCCCATTACGAACTTTTGACGGAGTTATTTTTATCCAACGAACAAGCCGTGAAAGCCGCTCCCGCTCGCGTTCGTCGTCGGCCTCTCCAGCGCGCTCGCCTCTCTCTTCCGCGCGCTCCCCGTTCGTCGTCGACCTCTCCCGCCACCTTCCAGCCTCTCCCCGACCCTCCTTACTCTCTTTCCCGCGCCGTCTAGGGCTCCACTCCCGTTCCCGTCGGCCAAGCCGCCGATCGGCCGACGAGATGATTTCTCCGTCGACCTTCCAGTGGTCTGATTGACCTGAAATTCTGGGGAAAGTTTTGCTTTGTGCCTCTTATCAACATACTTGCGTCCCACTTGATTCCAACGGTTGGATGTTGCAGAAATCCAGATCTATTGTTCTCTCCTTGTTGAAGCGCTGTGGTATCTAATCATGTCGGACGTTGCGGATTCCGATATCTCTATGACCCCCGCTGGTTCTACCTGGGCTGGTCCGGATCACAATTTTTCTCAGATTACCACAATTCGTCTGGATGACACGAATTATTTGTCGTGGTCTCGCTTTATTACCTTAGCCTTAAAAGAGTCTGTCTCTTTGGCTATATCAGCGGCACTACCACTGAACCTGCCCGCACCTCTGCGGCTTGGCCCCAATGGGAGTCTGAGAACTCTCTTGTCATGTCCTGACTCACGAACTCTATGAAGGAGCCCATTGCTCGTAATTACCTTTTTCTTGATATCGCCACCGATATATGGAAGCGTGTTGAGTCTACATATTCTCACAAAGGGAATGCGGCGCAGATTTACCATTTATGCCGCAAGATCTTTCTTCTCCGCCAAAGTGATCGTCCTCCTACTTACTATTTGGAGTTCACTCAACTCTATCCAAAGTACGACCATTTTGACTCTCTTGCCATGGTATGTCATGCTGATGAACTCTTGTTGCGGGCCATGAAGATAGTAATCGGGTATTTGAGTTCCTGCATGGGCTGTAGATCCCCAACGAGGAGGGAAACCAGGAGGAAAACCATGTAGAGAACTCCAGGCTGATCATATCACTATGCTCATCTGACTGAGATTCCCGAGAGCAGTTCTCCTGGACTTGTCAGTCTTACTCCCACCTCTCCATCCATTTTTTCTGCTGATGAGGTGCAAGTCCTTCGCCGACTGATGCATGGTCTTACTACTTAGACTGCTGCCACCACCTCTTCATCATCTGTCCTTGCTCATACAGGAACACCAGGTGCCCATTCTGCTACTACTCATCCTTCTACACAATGGATTATCGACTCTGGGGCCAATGATCATATGACTGACTCAGCTTCAGGTTTTGTATCTTATTCCCCTCTATCTGGCCGAGATAAGGTGAGCATTGCTGATGGTTCCTTCTCCTCCATTGTTGGGAAGGGTTCCATCCTTTGTTCCTCCCTCACCTTATCTTTTGTTCACCATGTCCCTAATTTCACCCGCAGTTTACTTTCCATTAGTCATTTGACTAATTCTCTCCAATGCTCGGTTACTTTTTTCCTTCTCATTGTGTTTTTTAGGATCTGAAGATGCGGAAGGCGATTGGCACTGGTAGCCTGCAGGATGACATGTATGTGTTTGAATCCTCCAACGGGTCCCCTTCTCCACAAGCTCTCCATACCTCCAGACGTCCCACCTGCTCACCCGGCATCGTCGGCTTGGCCATCCTTCTGTTGCTGTCATGTAACGCCTATTTTCTACTTTTCCTTCTACATGTTTTAAAAACTTTGTTTGTCATTATTGGAGAAACATTGTTATTTTATACTTTATTATGTGCGTGAGTTTGGTCCCACACCGTGTGTCTAGTGTTAGGTGTTTATGTATTCACCTATATTAAGCCCTATGTGGATGAATGAAATTATCTCCTTGACTTCTCTCCTAATTAGTTTCAACATGGTATCAGAGCCTTAGGGTTCTCGAGTCTCCCGATCCTGTTTCAGTTCCCGCATCCCGCTCGTCTTCCGCTCCCGCGCGCAATACCTCTTCCGCTTCCCGCTCGCTAGTCAATCCCGTCCCATCCACGCGTCTCTCCGTCCAGCAGTAGCAGCGGCGGCTACCCTTTCATCTGGCAGCTGCGGTTTCTTCTCAGCAGCGCGCGTCAAGCAGCAGCGGCAGCGCGCAGGTCTCGTTCGTTCAGTAGCAGCGCCTCTCCCAGCGCGTCTCTCGCAGCTGCGCGCGTCAAGCAGCAGCGGCAACGCCTCTGCCAGTGCACCTCTACCAGCAACAGTGTTCTCTCGTCCTCTAGGGGCACCGGTCTCATGGGTTTTTGATTCCCTCATTTCCGGCGTTCCCTATTTGGTTATTGTTATTCTTCCTTCCATTTCTATTGGACATGTGAGTTCTTTCCCTCTTTTTATGAGGGATGCTCTTATCTTCCGTCACCTATTGTGATCCTTCATGTGTGCCCTCAATTTCTATTCGGGCCCTTCTATGGAGGGAAGTGACTCCACTACAAATATGTCTTCCGGCGGACCTGCTCCGCCTCCGCCTACGACTTCCATTGGTTCGGGCCGTGTAAATCCTGAACATGGCACCCCTCAAATCACTACTATGAAATTGGATGGTTCCAACTACCTTCCTTGGGCACGCTCTATTATTCTTGCCCTCAAGAGTCGCCGGTTGTTTGTCTGTCAGCAGCACGACGAAGGCTCCGCCTCCTGCTTCTCCAGAGTGGCCTCAGTGGGAGTCTGAGAACTCTATTGTGATGTCCTGGTTGCTTAACTCTATGATGGAGCCCATCGCTCGGAATTATCTCTTCTTGGATACGACTATGGATATCTGGAAGCGCGCAGAGACCACCTACTCCTACCGAGGAAATGCGGCTCAGATCTACCAACTTCGACGCCGAATATTCCTCTTGCGTCAGGGCGATCAACCACCATCTCTGCCTATTACTCGGAGTTCACCCAACTCTATCAGGAGTATGATCACTTTGATTCTCTAACCCTCCTGTCTCCTGAAGATGAGGTGCTGGTGAGAGCAAGGGAAGAACGGAATCGCATCTTCGAATTTCTTCACGGCTTACATCGGGATTTTGACCCGATTAACATTCAGATTCTGGGACGCTCTCCTCTTCCTTCTTTACCTGAAGTATACAATCTCGTTCAGCAGGAATTTGACCTCCGACAGATTCTCCTTCCCGACTCTCCCACCGAGGGCTCTAGCCTTGTCACTCTCTCACCTCGGGGTTCGTCCAGCTCGCGACACCAGATCAAAGCCTATGGAGAAAGATCACCTCGTGTGTGATGAGGGAAGTCTTGCCATACCAGAGGTACTTGCTTCAAGCTCCATGGTTTTCCTTCTCCCAGGGGTGGTCTTGCTCCTCGTGGTGGCAGAGGCTCCTGTCGCTCCCAGAATCGATCAACCATGTCCCGATCTGTTCACTTATCTGATGTTGTGGAGGATGCCTTTGTTCCTCTCCCTCTAGATTCCAACACGACACCTCCCGCTCTGTCAGCTCAAGAGATTCTGGCCTTCCGCCGGTTGATGCATGGAGCTCCTACTGGGCTCACCAGTTCCTCTTCCTATGCCCATCAGGGATCCGCAGGTGCTCATTCTGCCTCCACCCACCTGTCCTCACAGTGGACCATTGACTCAGGCGCCACTGACCGCATGATTGGGTCAGCCACATGTTTTGTGTCCTACACCCCTCTATCCGGCAGAGATAAAGTGAGCATTGTCGATAGCTCCTTATCTCCCATTGCTGGGAAAGGATCTATTCCATGCTCCTCTCTGACACTCTCCTCTGTTCTTCATGTTTTTGCTTTCACTCGAAATCTTCTGTCTATTAGTCATTTGACTAATTCTATGGACTGCTCGATGATTTTTTTCCTACCTTTTGTGTTTTTCAGGACCTGAGATCGGGGACGGTGATTGACTCTGCTAGGCTGTGCAACGGTCTCTATGTGTTCGACCCCTCTTCCTCCAATCTCACTCCACCTCCAAAAGCTCTTCATGCTGATCGGGCTTCTGATTTGAATTCCTGGCATTGTCGTCTTGGATATCCCCCTATCTCTACTATGAAGCTTCTGCTTCCTGCTATTTCTCCTACTTTATTTAGTGTTTTTCATTGTGATGTATGTGAACTTGCTAAACACCATCGTAGTTCTCTCCCTCTTATGTATCCACACACAACTCAGTTCTGTTTGCCCTTATTCATACTGATGTTTGGGGCCTCAGTCCTACTGCGTCTATTTCTGGTTGCTTCTGGTTTGTTTCTTATATTGATTGTTACTCTCGTTGTACTTGGGTATATTTGATGAAACATAAAAGCGACGTGTTTTCTCTTTTTCAACGCTTCCACAACATGGTCACCACTCAGTTTGGTGCTACCATTAAGATCTTGCGCAGTGACAATGGCCGGGAGTATATATTAGATTTATATTTATCCTGTAATTATGTGTATGGCTATCTTGTAAATATGAGGGTTATATATATATAGGGTCTCCTATTAGGATGACCATGATCTTTTCCAATTTACAACATGGTATCAGAGGAATAGGGTTTCCGCCACTGCGTTCTGCTCCTTGCGTCTTCGGCGAAGCCCGATCCTCTTCCGCGCTTCCTCTGCCTGCATCGTAGCCGCGTCTTCCGTTCGCTCGACATCCCCTGCGTCTCCCGCGCTCCAGCGTCTTCCCCGTCGGCGCCCGATACGCTTGATGTCTACGCGTATCGCTCCAGCGCCCGATTCGCGTCCCTGTCGCAGCCTTCAGCTTTCGTCGGCTCTTCCGTTGCTCTCGTCGAAGCCAGTGGAGCCGCCCGCCACTTCTCCCGCCTTCTTTGATCACCGATCTCCTTTGCGGGAGGGATCTTGTTGCTTCCGGGCCATATGGATTCCAAGGACTCTTATGGATCCTCTACGGGACGGATTACTAGCATTCTTCTCAATGAGAAAAATTATCCTTCGTGGGCGACCTCCATGAAAGTGGCTCTCGCCGGCCGGAACAAGCTCTCATGGCTAACCGGCGGCCCTCCTATGCCCCAATCTACCGACACGGAAGACAAGAAAGCCGAGTTAGACAAGTGGTCGACACAAAAGTACATGGTGCTTGGATGGATTCAGTGCTCGATGGAGCCCCGCATCTTCAGTCAGTTCATGCGTTTTGAGGATATCCCTGAGCTTTGGTCTGCTCTTCAGCGCACTTTTCGCCACACTCGTGTTGATGCCCAGATCTTCGGCATCTTTCAGGACATCACTTCCGCCACTCAGGGGGATCGTTCCGTTCAGGAGTACTTCACTTACGTACCTTCAGGACCGCTTCCTTGAGCTCAATGACCTTGAGCCTCTCAGTGATCTGGAGTCCCCCAATGATATCACCCTTATTCGGAAACAGCGGCAGCGGCGGGAGACATACCAGTTCTTGATGGGACTTCGCCCCGAATATGAGTCTACCCGTGCTCAGATTGTGGGAATGTCACCTTTGCCTGATCTTCTTGAGGCCTACTCCATTGTTGCAGAGCATGAGAAACGTATGCAGCGGCAATCCAGTCTTTCTGGCGCTCGTCCCACCTCCACTCTACCTACCGAGCAGATGGCTCTTGCGGCTTCATCCCGTCCTCCCCCCCCCCCCCAGTTCTCGTCAACGGGGTGGTCGATCTGGCGGTCGTGGCTCTTCTGGTGGTCGTGGCCCATCTGGTCCTCCGGGTCCCTGCTCTCACTGTGGACGTTTATACCATGACCACAGTCGCTGCTACCAGCTATACCCCCACCTGAGGGGCTCTGAGCGCACCACTCCCGACGGTACTCCCCGTCACACTATTGCTTCTGCTGAGTCTTCCGAGCCCGTCGTGCACACTCTGGGTACCAACTCCCCTGGCTTCAGTCACATGCTGGCCCAGTTTCAGCAATTTCAGCAGTTTCAGCAGACTCAGTCCTCTACTGTTGCCTCGGCTTCCACTGTCTCTCCTTCCTCAGGTACCCCGTTTGCTTGCTCTGTGACCACGGTAGATCAGGATGCGTCACCCTGGGTGATTGATTCTGGTGCAACCGATCATATGACTGGTATGTCCTCTCACCTACTTCAGGTTGTCCCCTGCTCTCACCGGGATGTGCGCCTCGCTGATGGATCGATCACCCCCGTCCTCAGCTAGGGAACCGTCTCTCTCTCTTCCTCTTTCTCCCTTGACTCTGTCCTCCTTGTCCCTCAGTTGGCTCTCAATTTACTTTCTGTTAGTAGTATTACTCGTGCTTTAAACTGCTCAGTAACCTTCTTTTCTGATCGCTGTGTTTTTTAGGACCTGAGATCCGGGAGGACTATTGGTACGGGATATGAGAAGAGTGGGATGTACTACCTGGATCTAGCTCCTCCCATTGCTGCTTCCACCGACACCTAGTGTTACGCATACACTTTCACGCAAGTGGACCCCCGGATGGAGATCATCAACGCACGCATATGGAAGCCAACACACTTATTTGGGGCACGCGCATGGAAGCCGCCATGATTATTCCTTTTGAAATTAAATGTGTTAATTAATATTATTTAAATGTCTTTTAAATAATATTAATTAGACTTAATTATTATTAATTGTATTGTCTTATTTTGTGTGCCCTCTCTCATCTATATAGATAGGGAGAGAGGAAGAATCCGGCAAAGGGAGAAGCCGGCGGTGGTGAGCGAGACGAACAAAGGAGGAAGGATGAGGAACTTAGGGAGCAACCCTCTCTCATCTATATAAGAGAGGAAGAATCCGGCAAGCGGAGAAGCCGGCGGTGGTGAGCGAGACGAACAAAGGAGGAAGGATGAGGAACTTAGGGAGCAACCCTAAAATCTTGCATAAATTGAAGCATACCTTACAAACTCCTACCTCTCCCTCTTATATAGATGAGAGGAGGCACACAAAATAGGACAATACAATTAATAATAATTAAGTCTAATTAATATTATTTAAAAGGCATTTAAATAATATTAATTAACATATTTAATTTCAAAAGGAATAATCATGACGGCTTCCATGCGTGTGCCCCAAATAAGTGTGTTGGCTTCCATATGCGTGCGTCGATGAGCTCCATCTGGGGGGTCCACTTGTGTGAAAGTGTATGCGTAACACATCACCTCGAGGCTGCATACAGAGTTCTGAGGTATCTCAAATCCTCTTCTGGCAAGGGCATTCTGTTCTCCCCCAACGAGGCGTTAACAGTAGAAGTCTATACTGATGCGGACTGGGCAGGTTCTATTGATGACCGAAGATCTACTTCATGATATTGCTCTCTTGTTGGGGGTAATTTGGTGACCTAGAGAAGTAAGAAGCAACACGTGGTCACTGGATCCAGTGCTGAGTCCGAGTTCCGAGCAATGACACATGAGATATATGAAGGGTTGTGGATTCAGATTATTATGAGGGACCTGAGTATGGAATGTGCTGGTCCAATCAAGATCTATTGTGATAATAAAGTTGCTATCAGTATTGCCCACAATCTGGCACAACATGATCGTACTAAGTACGTGGAGATTGACAAGCACTTCATTAAGGAGAACATAGGGGGGATGTAAGTACTCCCTTTGTTCCATTGAACCAACAACTCGCAGATGTGCTTACTAAGGGCTTGAGTCAGTGCTCCTTTCACAAGATATTAGGCAAGTTGGGCATGACAGACATTACACACCCAACTTGAGGGGGAGTGTTGGAGAAACGTTATTTTATATTTTATTATGTGCGTGGGCTTAGTCCCACACCGTGTGTCTAGTGTTAGGTGTTAACTGCTCCCATTGTCTATGTTGATGACATCATCATAACAGGGGATGATATTGAAGAAGTGAAATAGTTAAAACAAAATTTGGCAAGAGAGTTTGAAGTTAAGGATCTTGACAAACTTAAGTATTTTTGGGGGATTGAAGTGGCTAGGTCAAAGAATGGTATTTTCATCTCTCAGCAAAAGTATATTCTTGATTTATTGGAACAATCCGGTATGAGTGGGTGTAGACCTGTTGACACTCCTTTGGAGGTCAACCGCACTCTTGGAAGAGATGATGAAGATCTTATTGAGGATGTTACTGGTTACCAACGTCTTATAGGGCAATTAATCTATTTATCACATACCAGACCTGACATAGTTTATGTTGTGGGAGTTGTTAGCCAATATATGCATTCCCCAAAGACAGGACACTTTGATGTTGTCCTTAGTATCTTGAGATATTTGAAGACTTCATCTGGAAGGGGAATCCTCTTTACCCCCAATACTTAATTAAAGATTGAAGTTTATACTGACGCAGACTGGGCCGGATCTGTTGAAGACAGATGATCTACCTCTGGGTATTGCTCATTTGTTGGAGGGAACCTGGTTACCTGGAGAAGTAAGAAAAAACCGGTTGTCTCTAGGTCAAGTGCAGAAGCAGAGTTTAGATCCATGGCACATGACATTTATGAGGGGCTTGGGCCACGCTCCCTTATGAGTGATCTGGGGTTGAGTGAAGCTAGTTCTATCCAGTTGTATTGTGACAACAAAGCTGTCATCAGTATTGCCAACAATGCCGTTCAACACGACCGCACAAAACACATCGAGGTGGACAGACACTTCATTAAGAAGAAGATTGTTTGTATTCCTTTCGTTCCCTCAGATGATCAATTAGCTGATATTCTCACTAAGATTCTGGGCTTGAACATTCACTGTGGTTTGATTGATAAGTTGAGTATGAAAAATATAACATGCCCAACTTGAGGGGGAGTGTTAGAGTTATTTTTTGTTATTATTAGTTTTTAGGGTTTCCTACTCTTATATCACCCCTCTTATGTAAGAGGGGTCCCCGTTACGAACTTTTGACTAAGTTATTTTTATCCACCGGTTTGTTTAACACTTTTATTAGGCAAAAAAATTCCCATAAACAAAAGTTCATAGCCCATAGGTAAAACATCCAAGAAGAGATCAACAGTCTATAAATAAACTATGTAATGGACTACATATAAATAACATTAAGGAATTAATTTTTGCTTCCCATATAATTTCAACAAAATAAAATGTAAAATGAGGCTAACGTGTTGGGAATGCGAGCTAACAATCCCGACCAGAGCACCTGTGAGACCGCGTTGAGCGGTATGCAAATACGCAAACAAGAAAAATACGATGCAGAAAAATAAAATACACAGAAAATTTTAACGTGGAAAACCCAATTGGGTGAAAAACCACGGGACGATCGGAGTCCAACCCGGAAAGCCTCCACTAAAAATGTGTGAAAATCACACGCACGGAATACAGGCTTTCCCTCCACAGATCCACAAAGGATCTCCACTCCTCCACCACAAACACAATCCACACAGGATTTACACAACCTTCTCTCCAACAATACACACACAAGCACAATATTGTAAAGAGAAAATACAAGAGATGACAGAGTCGTTACCCGGACGGATTGAGCAATCCGTCCCAACGTCGAGGATGACGTTCTCCAAACCACGAAGAAAGACGGCTATGTGCAGCCCCTTCCAACTCCGCTCTCCAATCTCCAAGCCACGACCAAGACTCGGCAACCCCTCCAATAGCGGCGGCAGCGGCGCTCCTCCAAACAGCGGCAGCACCCTCAAACAATCCGGCGGCAGTCCTCCAAAACAGTGGCGGCACTCCTCCTTCCAAGGCTCCAGGCGGCGGCACTTCTCAAACCAGGCGGCCAAGACCTTCTTCAGCAGAACAGGCGTCGACGACCTCAACAAGGCAGCAGCGGCAAAGCCTCCAGGCGACTACTTACACCAGACGGAGGATTCTCCTCCAAGCGGCGAGATCAATTCAAGCGACGGCCTCCTCTCCGAACTCTTACAGCAGCGGTTTTTCTGATGGATAAAAATAATTGGAGAGGGAGAGAGTGGTCCCAATGGTTACAGTAAATCAAGAGAGAGAGAGAGAATGAAGAGAAAAAAAATGGGCTTTTGGCAGATTTAAATTTGGAAGCACGGGAGAGAGAAGTTAGAATTTGATTTAATGATATATATATAAATATATAAAAACCGCTCCCTCTCACTTAGCTATCCGCACACCACTTTTATAATTATTTGTACCAAATAAATCACGAGCCGCGCCCGGTGGTTTTTGTCGGACTCGGATGGGAACCACACCCAACAAATCTCCCCCTTCACATCGAGGCGGAAGAAACCGCCATCCCGGCGATTCTAACGCAATGCTCAAACTTCCCCCTTGGCACAGTCTTGGTCAGCATGTCTGCCCCATTGTCATCAGTGTGCACCTTTTGAAGATCAAGCTCCTTCTGCTCCAGGACATCTCGTATCCAATGATACCGAGTGTCGATGTGCTTCGACCTCGAGTGAAACGTGGGGTTCTTCCCCAGATGGATAGCGCTCTGACTGTCACACAGGAGTGTGTATCGGTCCTGAGTGAAACCAAGTTCTTTGATGAACCTCTTCATCCAAAGCAACTCCTTCCCAGCCTCAGTAACCGCAATAAACTCCGCCTCTGTAGTGGATAGTACAACGCACTTCTGCAGTCTCGACGCCCACGAGACAGCTCCCCCTGCAAACAGAATCAAGTACCCGGATGTCGACCTCCTGGAATCTACATCTCCAGCCATGTCAGCATCAGTGTAGCCCAACAGCTCTGGCTCACTGTCTCCAAATCTCAGTGTCAAGTATGACGTCCCCTGCAGGTATCTCAGTATCCACTTCACTGCGCTCCAATGCTCTCTCCCAGGATTGGAGAGAAATCTACTAACGGTCCCAACCGCATGCGCAATGTCTGGACGAGTGCACACCATCGCATACATGAGGCTCCCAACTGCAGATGCATACGGAACCTTCTGCATCGCCTCAATCTCCTCGGGTGTGCTGGGGCACTGATCAGCGGTAAGCCTGAAGTGAGCTGCAAGAGGCACGCTCACCTTCTTCGCCTGATCCATATCAAATCTCTGCAACACTTTGCGGATGTACCGCTCCTGTGACAACCAAAGCAATCTGGCTCCCCTGTCTCTGCGAATGTGCATCCCCAAAATAGTCTTCGCAGCACCCAGATCCTTCATCTCAAAGGTGGAACTCAACTGCCGCTTCAACTCAGCAATGCGCGCAGTGTTCCTCCCGACGATCAGCATATCGTCCACGTACAACAATAGGATAATGAAATCCTCTGGAGCGTACTGCTTGATGAACACGCAGTGGTCAAGGGTGGTCCTCCTGAAGTCGATCTCCCCCATGAAAGAATCAAACTTCTTATACCATTGTCGCGGGGCCTGCTTCAGGCCATATAGACTCTTCTGCAAGCGGCACACCAGACCTTCCTTCCCTCTAACACTGAAACCCTCAGGCTGCTCCATGTATAGCTCCTCGTCAAGATCGCCATGCAGAAAGGCGGTCTTGACATCCATCTGCTCTATCTCCAAATCAAGCCTCGCAGCGAGGCCAAGGACAACACGAATGGATGACATCTTCACCAAAGGTGAGAAGATCTCATCGAAGTCAATGCCCTGTCGCTGTCCAAAACCTTTCACCACTAGCCTGGCCTTGTATCTGGGAGGTGTGGAGGAATCTCCCTGCTTCACCCTGAAAATCCAGCGATTCTTCAGGGCCTTCTTGCCCTTAGGCAATCTCACCAAGTCATACGTGGGGTTCTTCTGCAGCGATTGCATCTCCTCCTGTATAGTAGCCATCCACTGGCGCTTCTCAGCACTCTCCACAGCCTCGTCATAGCTCTCAGGCTCCCCCGCATCAGTCAACAGTATGAACTCTAATGCAGAATATCTAGCGGACGGGTGCCTGGCACGATCTGATCTCCGCAAGGCAGGCTCAGGGGCCGGTGCAGGCACATCATCAGCAATGTCCTCAGCGACTCCTGGTTCACCATCAGTGGTGATATCATGATCTGGAAGGGTATCAGTACCATGTGTTGGCTCAGGCTCAGTAGCCTCCTCAGTATCGTCATCTCCAATCATAGGTGACTCTGCAGCAGTGCGAGAGTCAACCTCAGACTCAACAGTCTCCTCAGGATCACCAACAGTCTGATCCTCACAGAAAACAGCATCACGGCTACGTACAAGCTTCTTCTCAACTGGATCAAAGAACCTGTACCCAAACTCTCCATTGTAGCCGTACCCCAAGAAAATACACTGCCGGGTCTTCGAATCCAACTTCGATCTCTCGTCCCTGGGGACGTGCACAAAGGCTTTGCAGCCAAATACCCGCAAGTGACTATAAGAGGGGTCTTTCCCGTACCAGACCCTATCTGGGACATCCTCCTGCAAAGCTGAACTCGGCGAGAGGTTGATGACATGCGCTGCAGTAAGAAGAGCCTCGCCCCAAAACATCCCTGGCAGCTTCGACTCAGATAACATGCATCGAATCCTCTCCGTCAGTGTCCTGTTCATCCTCTCAGCTACGCCATTCAGCTGCGGCGTCTTCGGCGGGGTCTTTTCATGTCTAATGCCATGGTCCCTGCAGTACTCGTCAAACGGACCAATGTACTCTCCCCCGTTATCGGACCTGATGCATCTCAATCTCCTCCCAGATTGTCTCTCCACCTCAGCGTGGAATCTCCTGAAGGTATCGAGGACCTGATCTTTGGTCTTGATAGCATAGACCCAAAGCTTCCTCGAATGGTCGTCAATGAAAGTAACGAAGTATGATGCTCCTCCTCTAGTCTGGACCTTCAGTGGTCCGCAAACATCAGTGTGAACTAGCTCCAATAGCTCAGACCTCCTGGTGGACGTGTGGCTGTGAAAAGAAATCCTGTTCTGCTTTCCAGCCATGCAGTGGTCGCACCTCTCTAAGTGATCCCCAGAAATATCACTAATCAGTTTCTTCTTCGCCAGACATCCTAAACCCTTCTGGCTAATGTGTGCCAGCCTCCTGTGCCATAAGGAAGTGGATGCCTCATCCCTGACGGAGTTGGCCTGAGCAGCTTCAGGCCTCCCCTCCATGTAGTACAGTCCAGAATCTCTATAGCCTCTGGCCATCACAAGCGATCCCCTGATCAGCTTCCAGAAGTCTCCTCCAAAGACACTCAGGTGTCCTTCGTCTCCAAGTCTTCCAACAGATATCAGATTGAAGCGAATATCTGGCACATGCCGCACATCCCTCAGAACCAGTAGGGCACCAGTACTCGTCTTCAAGTGCATGTCTCCACGCCCAAGAACCTTGGACGTATCCCCATTGCCCATCCTCAACACCCCACAGTCATGAGTGGTGTAAGTGGCAAATAACTCTCTGTTGTGGGAGACATGCGCAGAGGCTCCAGAATCAACGATCCAGCATCGGTCGTCACACGCAAGTGCAGCAGTGACGTCGTCGCCAACAATGATGACGTCGTCCTCCTCAGTAGAAACCGTAGCTGCCGTGTAACCCTCATCCTTGCCCTCAGTGGCAATCCCCTTCTTCCTCTGGTCGTTCTTCAAGGAATAACAGAACTTCTTTATGTGTCCTTTCTTGTGGCAGTAGTGACATTCCATGTTCTGATAACGTGACTTCGACTTGCCCCTACTCTGACTCCTGTCCTCCTTCCTTCCTCGGCTCTTACTCCTTCCTCTCCCCCTGGGCTCAGTAAATAGAACGTCAGCTCGTGAAGAAGAGCCCGAAGTCCCCTGAGACTTTCGTCTCACCTCCTCATTCAAGATCCCACTCTTGGCGATCTCCATGGTAACAATCCCCTGGGGGGAAGAATTGATCAGAGAAACTCTGACCATCTCCCAAGAATCAGGAAGTGACTTGAGTAGCCACAATGCGTTCACCTCATCTTCAAAGGTCACCTTCATGGCAGTCAGACGATCGATAATCCCCTGGAACTCGTTGACATGATCCAAAATAGGTGATCCCTCCCGGTACCTGAACTCTCCAAGCTTCTTCAGCAGATAAAGCTTGTTGATGCCCGTGCTCTTGGCATACAACGTCTCGAGAGTCTTCCACAGTACTTTTGCATCAGTGATGCTAGCCACATGGTTGTAGACGTTCGACTCCACAAACCGTCTGATAAACCCACACAACTTCCGATGCTCCACCTTCCATTTCGCCGGATCTGTGTCCTTTGGCATCTCCTCAAAGACAGGAGCATGCCAACCCTTCACGTAGATCAAATCCTCCATCAGAAGATGCCACTGGTGGTAATTGGCACCATTCAGCTTCACCATCTGCTCTGAACCTGATGTAGACTCCATCCTGCTCTGCCAACTGGCCGGACCGACCACTGATCTTTGAGTTGACTATCTCACAATATGCAACCAAAGAGGATAGCCAGAGGACCAATGGTCGTAAACTACCACTCCCAATTGCACACCCGAGATCACAATCAACTCGTCCTGACACCCAAAAGGTCAGTCCGGTATCTGCTCTGTCACTGAAACGGCTCTGTCACTGAACCTACCTCTGATACCACTTGTTGGGAATGCGAGCTAACAATCCCGACCAGAGCACCTGTGAGACCGCGTTGAGCGGTATGCAAATACGCAAACAAGAAAAATACGATGCAGAAAAATAAAACACACAGAAAATTTTAACGTGGAAAACCCAATTGGGTGAAAAACCACGGGACGATCGGAGTCCAACCCGGAAAGCCTCCACTAAAAATGTGTGAAAATCACACGCACGGAATACAGGCTTTCCCTCCACAGATCCACAAAGGATCTCCACTCCTCCACCACAAACACAATCCACACAGGATTTATACAACCTTCTCTCCAACAATACACACACAAGCACAATATTGTAAAGAGAAAATACAAGAGATGACGGAGTCGTTACCCGGACGGATTGAGCAATCCGTCCCAACGTCGAGGATGACGTTCTCCAAACCACGAAGAAAGACGGCTATGTGCAGCCCCTTCCAACTCCGCTCTCCAATCTCCAAGCCACGACCAAGACTCGGCAACCCCTCCAATAGCGGCGGCAGCGGCGCTCCTCCAAACAGCGGCAGCACCCTCAAACAATCCGGCGGCAGTCCTCCAAAACAGTGGCGGCACTCCTCCTTCCAAGGCTCCAGGCGGCGGCACTTCTCAAACCAGGCGGCCAAGACCTTCTTCAGCAGAACAGGCGTCGGCGACCTCAACAAGGCAGCAGCGGCAAAGCCTCCAGGCGACTACTTACACCAGACGGAGGATTCTCCTCCAAGCGGCGAGATCAATTCAAGTGACGGCCTCCTCTCCGAACTCTTACAGCAGCGGTTTTTCTGATGGATAAAAATAATTGGAGAGGGAGAGAGTGGTCCCAACGGTTACAGTAAATCAAGAGAGAGAGAGAGAGAGAATGAAGAGAAAAAAAAGGGCTTTTGGCAGATTTAAATTTGGAAGCACGGGAGAGAGAAGTTAGAATTTGATTTAATGATATATATATAAATATATAAAAACCGCTCCCTCTCACTTAGCTATCCGCACACCACTTTTATAATTATTTGTACCAAATAAATCACGAGCCGCGCCCGGTGGTTTTTGTCGGACTCGGATGGGAACCACACCCAACATAACGGTGGTAATCACGCATCCACTACTACTAGGGAAACAGTTATGGGGAAACCTAACATAACTGGATGAAGTAAATTTGTGAAATAAACCAACCTTTCCTACTGGAGCAGATAGCAGCCCTGCAGATTTTTTGGGGGTTCCAATAACAATTGCCCAATACTTCCTTTGCAACACTCGAGGGACATTCTTGAAACTCTTGGGAAAAAATATCATACAAAAAAGAAAGAAAGGAAGAAACTTTAGTCCATAGAAAATGAAGAAAATTTGAGCACTTGCATTTTCTTGGAAATGTTGCATAGAAAGATGAAATCGCTTACATCCCTCAAAACTCTACAAGTCTTTTCACGGAAGATTGAGTGCAAAATAGAAGTGCTAACTTGGGTTCTTCCGAGTACCAAAAGACCACTACAATCTCTATCAAGCCTGTGCACCTGATATTAACCAAATAGCTTACAATTAGCATGCTACAATTAAGAAACATTGACAATATTGGGTAGCATGCTTTAAGAATAAGAACAAAAGAGAATGTATAGTTGCTGTATATATCTTATGGAATACGAAAAACTATCCTGTGAGTTTGTATAATTGCAGGAGCATCCACTCTACTTTTTAAAATTACCAAGACATCCCCTCTTACCTTATTACATTGTTAACATACATGTACAAAAAAATTCTTTAGAGTTTTTGTACAGGTTAATAATTTAAACTCATATGGGAGATCTTTGTAATTTTAAAAAGTAAATGGGAGGTGTCTGTGATTATGCAAAGTTGGAGGGGAGGTCCAAGTAAATGACCCTTATATTATTTATTAAAAAAATTGAACAGCCGATATAGCATTTTGTAATTGCTGGCTAAAACATGTAATCATAAAACAAAACAAAAAATCAAACAAACAAATAACCTGCATAAATAAATTTATTTCCAACTCACCAGCCTTGGTGATTCTGGATAATCAAATTTCAAGGATGTGGCAGCCAATAAATCGATGCTGTTTTTTATACCATAGCCTCCCTTTTATGATAATCATAAAGAAACATGAGCCCAAACACAAATTCAGAAACGCAAATTTATTTGAAGTGCAATGATACAAATAATTACCTGTACTGGCAAACCATGAGGTTTGTTGATTACAATGATGGCGGGATCCTGAGATAAGAATTTTACTCAAAATTGGCTACAAAAACATGGAGGAAAGAAAATACAACTAACCTTATACAAAATGAGCCCGCGAATAAACTGAATTTCATCGTGATTGTTGGGTTTCTCATTGTTTCTCTTCATGGAATTTTGCACTGTCATAGGCAAAAGGATCACCTCTCCTGAACTCATCAACTCCTTTGCTGAGACCTTCAAAGAGAAGTGTAAGAGTAAGAGTTTATGAAATTAAATTCAAGTATGTAACATTTTATAATCACCTTTTTTTCAAATCACCATCATTACCCTTATCCTAACTATGAGGTCAGCTAAATCCTCTTTTTCCCATAGTAATAAATAAACACCTATGATTTTTTCAGCCACGGTTATTACCCTTTTAAGTTGCTGCGCTTCAAATTGATCTCCCGAAGCAGTACTGATTGGTACCAATTTCTTCCGCACCTGCTCAAGATATAATCATTCAGTTAGCAGAAACACGGTAATATATTATTTCAAAACAGCATGGATTGAGATATTGTCAGAACCAGCTTTAAATAGACCTCAAAATGAATATTTTAGTAGATGCATACTTCCACAAACATTTTTTTGACATACCAAAATTTATTGGCCCAGCAATTCAATTATATATGGTCAACATTAGATAGCTGTTGAAGCATGTAAAATTACAACATAAATGAAATGCATGTTCTTAAAAAGGGGAAAAAGAAATTTGGACTGAATGAAATAAAGAAACAAAGAAAACATGCATACTTTTCCAAAGAACAAATTCTTTACGGGTAGAAATTAATATGCACAGCTTTAACCTTACATTTGAATAGTCTATTTGCATTACTAGAATATGTGATGTAAGACATGAAAAACAACAGGTATTCGTGGGGATTATGCCTCAACCTACGTAATCGAGGCTAATCATGCGGACCTTGTGAGAATAGTTCTCTTATTCTTGAACTTACCCTAAGTTGTGATCATAACTTTAATGGAGGCTACATGGATTTAATGACAATTAAGTAATAATCAAACTTGTACATGACTCTTGATGCCAATATAAATTTGAGCTCAGTTGAGTGAGTGACCTTTGGATTAGCTTAGGGTAGGGAAGACCTGAGCTAGCCCAACCCTTAATGTGCTAAGCAGCAAGTTCAGGAGAATGACAGACCTGACGGGACATAGGGAGCCGGACAGGACCTGACCCCACTATCAACTGATAAAGTGGCTTGTTCGAAAAGGGTGGAGTCTTCTCCTTTCATATCATTGGAGAATCATTCAAGTAGCACTATACTCAGTCTAGTATAGCTTATTTCTTGCTCCTGCTAGAATGGTAGGTTGTTTAACATAAGTTGACGCAGTAGAAGTTGGATTTGCAAATAAGTAGGCTTCTATTGAAAAATGTAGTACATTACATTGTTCATGAATGCAAGTTTGTCTTGGAAATGTGATGCCTAGCATTTTGTTTGATGTATGATGATCACACCGTATTGTTTTCTGATTCGTATGTGAAGACAAACTTCTAATGATCTTACTGATTTCTTTTAGGCTCATATGATTTCATGTATATGTGTTGGAGAGGAGAGAGAGCACCTTTAGGTTTAATATTCTCGTCACTCTATTTACTTGCAAAGCACAGTGCCTTTTATATTGGAGAAGCTTACATTTTAACCCCCCCCCCCCCCCCCCCCACACACACACACAAACTAACACCGTAAGCATCCTGCATTACTAGCCTGGAAGAGTTATTGTGAAGGTATTTTTCAGAAACAGTTTGGTAAACATATCAGTCCGTTGAGCCCCAATAGGGACAAAAGCAGTAGAGATGATTTTGTTCTAAATTTTCTCCCGCACAAAGTGAGTCAAGCTTTATATGCTTAGTCATTTCATGAAAAGCAGAGTTAGTGGTGATGTGGATAGCTGTCTGATTATAAAGTGTAATTTAATAGTCTCTGTTGGAACATGTTCTTCCGCATCTCCTAGGTTTGAGAATAACAAATCCTATGTGTATTTGATCTTGTGTGTTTAAGTTTGCAGGAAACAAAGTCCATATGACTCAAGGATAACATAAGAAGGTTGCCCACAAAATTGAGCCAATAATTCCAACATGCCCACTAGCGCCGGCGGTAGCACCTAGTACCCGGCGCTAGCGATGTTTAGCGCAATTCTGGGAACACATTTAGAAGGTGCTAGCGCCAGGCGTAGTGGATAGCTCAGGCGGTAGCGTGGAGCACAGAAGGCAAGACGAAAATGTTTCCTCGGATTGAAGATTCTCCCGCGCAAAATATGTCCTAATATGGGATAGCGTCGGCGGTAGCGGTAGCGCAGACGCTAAGGCTATAAATTGGACCCCTCTTCTCTCGTTTTTGGACACCGATTAGAGAGAGAG